>ML675616.1:54392972-54444704 GCA_007922155.1 Mesoclemmys tuberculata
CACACTTGCTGTTTACTGTAGGGATAACCTCTCTAGCTGTAAACTGATCAACTTGAATATGAAAGTCACTAAGTTTGAGTGGTGCATTTGGTCTGTGTGTGGGTTTTCTTTGACTATTCGTTCTTTGTGATAGTGCTGGGCCATGGGCTCCTCAGTAAGCCTTTGGAGTTTTGATAAGTGCCTAGCAAAGGGCTGTGAGGCTTTAGCCCTTGGAATTTTAATTGGCTCATCTGTTTGAAGTCTGGTTAATCACTTCCTGGTGGTGAGGGGTGGAGCTAAACTAAGCAGGGAAGATTTGGAATAAAAAGTCACTTGCTAGGCAAACTGAGGAGTTGTGAACAGGGACAGCTACAGAAAAGTTTTAGGAGTAGCAGCTCTATCTGCAGATTCTGTGCTTGGAGATCGGGGGACATAGTGGGTGGTTTGTTTGGGTTGTTTGACTGTTTGCTGTTCTCTGTTCACAGGCTGTATACCCAAGTAAGCTGTTGGAGCTTTGATCAGTGCCTTGCTAAAGGCCATGAGGTCCTCAGCCTTAGAGCTCTGATTAGATGAACTCTGAGAGACTCAAAGTGGCTAATCATTTCCTCATGTGGTCTATATATCTAGCAACAAAGAATGAAGGCCATTCTTACAAGATGGGTGCTCTAATAGGGCCAAGTTTACAAAACTGAAAACAACTGAGCAAAATCACATGGAAAGAAGAACTTGCACAGAAAAATGTGAATAATAATTGGGAATCACTAAAGAAGACCTCATTACATTCTGGAAAAGCTACAATCCCACAACTGAGGAATGCAGCCATGTTGGTTTAAAAAAAAAACAATCAGACTTAGAGGTGAAGTGACAGCAGCTGAAAAAAGTAATACAACAAATGGAAGAAAGGGGAAGCTGATAGTAATGAATATAAATCAGATGCATGGAATCACAGAAAATTGAAAAGGGAAACCAAAGGACAGAGGAGAAATTTATGGCTAGCAGAGTTAAAGGCCATATGAAGCAGTTTTTAAAATAGTAGGAACAAAAAGAATCCAGACACTGGTATTGGTCCATTACCAGATGGAAAAGGTGAAATTATCAAAGATACAGAAAAGGCAGAAGTGTTCAATAAATATTTCTGTTTTGTTTTTGAGGGGAAAAAATAAATGAAACTCATGGGGGTGATAAAATTCCTTTTCATTCTTCTAATATCTCTGGAGGGTGTTAAACAGAAGGTACAGAAGTTAAAAATTATTAAATCTGCAGAGCCAGGTAACTTGCATCTTAGAATTCTTAAAAGAGCTGGTCAAGGTGCTTTCTGGCCCAAGTCTTGGAGCACTGGGGAAATTCCAGAAGACTGGAAGAATCTATAACATCATACCAATATTTTAAAAGGGTAAATGGGATGAGCTGGATAATTATAAGCCTGTCACAGCATGACATTGCATGTGAGCAAGATAATGGAGGGGCTGATACAGGAGTTGATTAATACAGAATGAAAGGACACTAATATAATTCATACAAAATCCACACGAGTTTATAGAAAATAGTTTGACAGGATCTAACTTGATTTTTCTTTTTGACACAACAAATTTGGTTGATAAAAGTGATAGTGTTGATGTAAAGACTTAAGACTTTTGTAAGGCAGTTGATGTGATATTTTGATTAAACTAGAATAATATGAAATTAACATAGCACATGTTAAATGGATTAAAAATTGGCTAATCATCATCACTGAGCAGGTCTGTTTCCAGCAGAGTCTCTCAAGGACTGGTTCCTGGATCTATGCTATTTAACATTTTCCCAACTATACATTTAAATGATGGTGTCTAAATTAGCTGTTACCACTCAAGAAAGAGATTGTGGAGTCATTGTGGATAGTTCTCTGAAAACATCTGCTCAATGTGCAGCGGCAGTCAAAAAAGCTAACAGAATGTTGGGTATCATTAGGAAAGGGATAAATAATAAGATAGAAAATATCTTATTTCCTCTTTATAAATCTATGGTACACCCACGTGTTGAATACTGCATGCCAATTTGGTTGCCCCATCTCAAAAAAAAATATCAGAACTGGAACAGGTACAGAAAAGGGCAACAAAAATGATTAGGGATACAGAAAAGCTTCACTATGTGGAGAGATTAATAAGACTGGGACTTTTCAGCTTGGAAAAGAGATGACTAAGGAGGGATATGATAGAGGTCTATAAAATCATAACTGGTGTGGAGAAAGTAAATAAGGAAGTGTTATTTACTCCTTCTCATAACACAAGAACTACGGGTCACCAAATTAAATTAATAGGCAGCAGGTTTAAAACAAACAAAAGGACGTATTTGTTGGGAACAGATGCTGGCAAGCCACATCAACATACCCTAACCCCTCCCCTTTGACCCACCTAATCCTTGTCTGCTAACGTGTGGTATCACTCGCCTAGCAGACCGGTCTTATCAGTATTCTTCCCCTCTGGTGATTCAGCACAGAGTCCTCTCCTCGAAGCATCAGGCACGTAGTATGCAAGCACGTAACTCATGTATCCCCTAAATGCTTTTGTATGCATGCTCTATAAATAAAGGACCCCGAGAAGCCTCGGGACGCTTCTTTGCCGCACTCCCTGTCTTCGCCTGGTTTGTCGTCGCATCTGGTGACCCCGACGTGATCGGCGGCGGGACCCAGCCCCCCAGCTCATCGGCTGGCATAGCCTCGGTGCACCACAGCAGGAACGCTCCCTCATGAGTATGGGGGGGGACTTGTACCCCGACGTGATTCGGCGGTGCGATCCAGCCCCCCGCCTCATCGGCTGGCAAAGCCTTGGTGCACCACAGCGGGAACGCTCCCTCGTGAGTATGGGGGGGGACTTGTCCGTGCCCCAGAAAGCTCACGTGAAAGAGCTTTCTAAACTCCTCCGACAGACCGGGTGCGCAGCTGCCTCCCTCAAACAAATTAAAGACTTTGTGCGCATTATAGAATACAAATGCCCCTGGTACCCCGACAGGGGCTCCCTGTGTTCTGATGATTGGCAAAAAATAGGTGCGCGGCTCTTACATGAGCCCCGCTCTGATATTCAGCATATCCTTCTTTGGCAGCACTGTGCAAGCGCGATAGGGCAGTTGCGGGCGGAAGCGTCCCCTGTCGCGCCCCTTACACCCTCCAGAACGTTGTCACTCATCGCTCCCATCCCCTCCCCGCCGCCGGCATACCCGCAGTTACTGCTCCCGACTCCCCTGGTAAAAGAGAGGGCGGACGCGCCCTCTCCCTCTGCCCCGCAATATGAGGGAGCAGTAAGGGCGGCGCGCAAAGAAAGAGAAAAGGGGACTTTGGAGGAAGCTACCCCGGTCTCCAAAAGTTTGTCCAGGAACAGCCATGGGGGCTGGGACAAAGGAGATGTTAAGGATAGCAGTTTATCTGCTGAGGGAGAGTTTGTCTCCAAACTTCTGTCTAAAGAGCAGACAGAGTGTGCCTCTCAGCCTATTCTGATTGAGGATTTGTTAGTTGTGCCAGAAGTGGTTATGGATGTAATTGAAACCCAGAAGAAGTTTGTCAGGGCTCAGGAAAATGTTTCTTTGGAGCAGCCTCTAGCTGAAGAGGGAAAGGGCTTTTCTGTGGAAAGTGAATTGTTGCCTAAAAATGCTCCTGAAGGAATAAAATCTCCTGATAGCATTTGCAAGCAGTTTTCTGCAAGGGGAGAGTGTGATAATGAATTGAGTAAGTTAGCTCAGGATAAGTCACCGCCTGTAGCAAGCAACAGTTTACCTGTTGGGAAAAGTGGTTCAGTTTCTAACTGCCAAAGTTTTTCCAATGTGGATGGATTCACTGACCTTGTTTTTGAAAGGTCCAGTTTGGATATCTTGGAAAAGGTTCCAAATAGAGTGGAAAGTATTAGGAGGTTTAAACAGCCCTGTGTGGCTGGGGGTGGTCAGTGTAAGGGGGAGACAATAATGTTGGAACAGGACTGTCTCCAGGTTGTTATCTCTGTAAGTGATGGAAGAGTGTCTCAATTTCAGAGGAAGGATTGGGCAGCTAAAGCTATTCAGCAGAATGAAGGTGATGTTAATCTCTTGAGAATGCAGGGGGTGGTAGGTAAACTCTCACCTCTACATGCTTTGGACATATCTTGTAGTCTCTTAAAGGACTCAGGTACATCTGATGCTATGTGGAATCAGAGATTAGCAATGGAAGGCCATCAGAACCCTGTGTATGAGATGCTAGTGAAAATGGTTGATGTCTCTTTAAAACCTAGTCCAGACTGGAAAGGGGTAACAGTTAAGAATTTGGAAACTAGTGAACTAGCGAGTGGGAGTGTAGATGCAAATTACCTGCCTGACAAAGGGGGGGAAAATCCACCCATAGCTGTTAGCAAGGAAAATGCCTCTTGGGTGTGGCCAGCTAAACCTGAGTTGGGCGTGCCTGGAACAGCTCTGAATTGGAGCCACATGCAAAATGAGTTTGTTAGGGCTCAACAAAAAATGTTTCTATGGAGGGGGCCAGAGTGCAGGCCCAATGCTTACTTCAAGCAGGGGGGTAATGTAAAGGTAACAGAGCAACCAGTGGTGAAGCAAGCACCACTAGTGAACTAACTAAACCCTTGCAACTGTTGTAAAAAATTGGATAACATTATTACCTTCATTGTAAACCTTACAAAGATAAAGCCTGTTTTAGTTAAACATGATTTTGCTAATAATATGTGTGCCATTTAGTGCAGGAGCAGCTTGAAGCCAAACACACTGAGGAATCTACAAGCCCCTTTTGCAAACTACCTACGCAAATCCTTTCCCCTCTTTTCAACAGCCTTTAAACATTATAACAGATAGCCCGTATGTCTCCAATCTAGTTGTAAATCTTCCAGGCTCCTATGTATCTCCAACCTGTGATGATAACTTACTTGCCTTGTTTTTAACCCTTCAACAGGTCCTCTTTACCCTTAATCATTTAAATATTTCCAATAACTTTTCGGCAACAGAACGTCACTTTCAGACTGAACAGGAACTCCCCCGACCACTAGTCCTGTACAGAAAGGCTCCGGACCCTAACTGGCATGGGCCAGTGCCCCTGATAACCTGAGGGCACGGACATGCTGCTGTGCTTCTTCCAACAGGTCTTCTGTGGGTCCCGGCAAAAAACGTAAAGCCGTGGAAAGATAATGGCGTGGCACCGGGGCCTGCAGAACCCGATCCCCGACTTCAACCTACGCCTGACCCCGGACCCCACCACACCGGTGACCACACAGAGACGTCGCGGATGCCCGAACCCCCCCGTGACGTGGGGCCAGGTCAAAACCCTGGCCCGACAGGCGGAGAAGACCCTCGATGACTGTAGCCTTGACAAAACGCCCAAGAATTTTGTAGTTGCTCTCATTGCCTGTCTCGATGCTAATTCTTGTATTCTGCTATGTGTGCTTATGATGAGTATGTGTCCTATATGCCCGGCCATCCCCCTGCCTGCACCCCCCCTTGTTACTAATGTTTGGGAACAATTCTCTGTTATGCATTAGCTTGTTCAGCTGTGAAAGCCTTGAATGCCACTTCTATCGCTATCTCTCTGTTAAACTCAGAGCAGGCCGAGCTCCGACATGGGGTCTTGCAAAACCGAGCAGCTATTGATTATCTGTTGTTTCTGCACCACTATGGATGTGAAAAGGTAGACGGTATGTGCTGTTTTAACATCTCTGACCATTCCCACTCTATTGACAGCCAGGTGTTGCTCTTAAAAAACCTCACTTCCCAAATTCGCATGCACACCGACCCCTTCTCTGCTTGGTGGGACTGGCTAGCCTCCCTTCTTCCCGGATGGGAATGGCTTTATCAATTAATTACCTATGGAAGCCTTGCCCTGCTGGCTCTCCTTGTTTGTTGCTGCGGGCTACAGTGCATCCCGTCTCTAATCAACATGTGTCTCACTGGATGCCCCTGGTCTCATAAAAAATAGAAAAGGAGGAGATGTTGGGAACAGATGCTGGCAAGCCACATCAACATACCCTAACCCCTCCCCTTTGACCCACCTAATCCTTGTCTGCTAACGTGCGGTATCACTCGCCTAGCAGACCGGTCTTATCAGTATTCTTCCCCTCTGGTGATTCAGCACAGAGTCCTCTCCTCAAAGCATCAGGCACGTAGTATGCAAGCACGTAACTCATGTATCCCCTAAATGCTTTTGTATGCATGCTCTATAAATAAAGGACCCCGAGAAGCCTCGGGACGCTTCTTTGCCGCACTCCCTGTCTTCGCCTGGTTTGTCGTCGCACGTATTTCTTCACACAACACACAGACAACGTGTGGAACTCCTTGCCAGAGGATATTGTGAAGGTGAAGACTATAACAGGATTAAAAAAAGAACTAGATAAATTCATGTAGGATAGGTCTATAAATGGCTATTAGTGAGGATAGGCAGGGATTGCTATTTGCCAGAAGCTGGGAATGGGCGACAGGACAGATCTCTTGATGGTTACCTGTTCTGTTCATTCCCTCTGAAGAACCTGGCATTGATCACTGTCAGAAGACAGGATCCTGAACTAGATTGACCATTGGCATGCCTGTTCTTACGTTCTTTTCATATTTGGAATCTTTAAACCATTTTTTTTGAGCTTCTAATCTTTCCAGTTTAACTCTTGGTCTTTTCCCTCCACACACCAAAGTTTTGATTACATGCTGAATTTTTAAAAGTAACTGGATGGATTTTAAGTGGCAGCAATATAAATTAGTGATATGGCCTCAGAGCTACTAGAATTTGGATTGTTTGAATTTGACTACATAATGAAAGCACTTTGCTACTATTTCCAGATGCTTGTATACTGCAATTACCACTTCTCATTTACTTGTTCTGTCACTTACTGTAAACTCTAAAGTAGGTGATTTGAAGTGGAGGTGATTGGCTGTGTTTTGCTGATACCTAGTGTGACTTATACTTTAAAATTTTACTTTTGACAAGGGTAAGTTGTCATAATGGAATTGCAAGATCTGCCATTCTTTGACAAAAGCCATGTGGAAATGTACTCTGTCAAAAGGGAACAAACCAAAGCTATTTGAGTGTTTTATATTTTATGTAATTTCACAAATCCCTAATGATTCTGGAGGAAAGAAGGGCTATCTAGATCAGAACAAAATATTTTTCTTTTAATATGAGCAGATGGGAAGAATAAGGGAGGGCAGAATAGCTGCAGAAAGGAGCTCTCTCTCTGGAGAGATCACACAGCCTGTGAAACAACAACAAAACAAAAACCCAGGAACAGAGTTACAAATCTTTCTATGAACATACTTCCTGAAATGAAAGATGTAAACAGCAATGTTTTCATTAAATGTAGCTGGTTATTATTGAGATTTCTGTCAAGATGGATGAAAATTAATGGTGCTCCTGATATTTTTGTAGGCAGAGCAATAGAAAGGATTGCTTTTTCCTTTAAAATGTTGAATCCTGAAAAACATAAACAGAATCATTTAGAGAAAAACACAACACATTCTTTAGTCACTGTGGCACAAATTGTAAAGGTATTTAGGTGTTGCTGTGCTCAATATTTAGAAACTTAACTCTCGTTTTCAAAATGGATCAGGCATTTAGGTGCCTATAGCTCCCCAGTGTGGAGGAGAGCTGAGGTGGGCCAGACTAAAAATTGGTGGGGCTGCGCTATACATCTTGTGGACACACATACATATTTATTTTTTAACAATATTCCCTTAAATATGTGTATTTGATCTGTTCTCCTCAAAGGAGAATAAAAATATATACAGAAGATTGGCTTTAAACTTAATCTGCAGCAGCTCACTGGTGCAACGTTTATTCACAGAAAATCAAAAGGAAGAAAAACTAAGTAAATTAATAAACAAATGCAGGCTTCTGGGGGGAAATTAGTGGCTAAGTAACAAATAGCTAATTACGTTAAATTGGAGAATGTGCTGTATTGTATCTTGAAATTTGCCATCTTGAAATGGCAAAGTAGGATATTTGGAAGATTTTGAGACTCGGAGCCATAATATAACAAACCACACTGCGTCAGTCTGGAGCAGGGGGCAGTGCGAGAGTGTTAACTGAGCACAGATGCTGTAGGAGGCGTTACCCAGACAGGGTGGATGCTGGGTCTGTGTGGCTCCTGAGTCCCAGCCAGTTTGCAAACCTAAGCATCATCAGTCTGGGCTGGAGCCAGGCCCATGGCAGGGAGCTGCAGCTGGGGGTGTGAACCAGGTGGGGATGAACAGCAGGGATTCCAGTTCAGATTGGGGGGGGCAACTTTAAGTGCGATTCCAGGGGCTACTTAGGCAACTGAACTCTAGGTCTTTTTGCAGCTAACTTAGAAATTGGCTGAAAGAGCATTGTATCTAATTCCTATATAAAGAGAGAGAAAAATATATGCACACACCAGTTACAGCCATATTTTAAATGTATATGTAAATTTAGAACACTCAGGAGATAACCCAGCAAGGTACCTCGAGCTCTGGGTTTGGGAGGATCATTTCTGGAGCCTTAAAACAGGTATCAGAAACATAGGCTTGATACTTTGTATGCTAACTTTTTTGTAGAGATGAATAAAATCTGCTTACTTTCTCTAACAAACACGCTGTTTTACTGCCATTATCTACTCTATTTTTGTCAATTATTTTTTACTCCACTAAAAACATTTACTTAATTTTAACGTGTGATTACATTTTTTATTAAGGAAAGGAATTTATTTTTCTAATTATTTTTTATTTATGTTTTACCAATCACAATCATGTACGTGTCTCACTAAGATTTGACTCCATCATTCCTATTAGTATCGGACCTGGAACTGCATTTTTTGGTATGAATTTTAAGTTATTTTACAGATCTAATGAAAAATACAATTTGAAAATAAGCAACCTTCATCTACACAGTGTTTAAAGCTATGTGTTTAGTTGTGGGGTTTTGTTTGTGTGTTTGTTTTTGTTTTGTTTTGAAACTAGCACTAAGGTGAGGATAAGAGAAATTTATATTCTCCAAGGATACTATTATTTGATTGTACCTTTTAAATAATGGATGATAAAGCACACTGTGGTAATAAAAAGTAGTCATGATAATTGCTCCAGCCCAGGCAGGGTAGGCATTTTAGAATTCACTACTCAAAGAATTTAAATGTAAGTCATAAGAGAAATAAAACTGCAATGCACAGACCAGTCAAACTAATATAACAGTACTGTAGTCCTTAACGAACGTTCAAAGAATAAAATTAGAAGATATATATGCATTGCACATTTCAATAGGAAGTACCGAGAAGTAACAGCAACAATAATAATACAAGTATGTGACTGGGGGGAAGGAGTTTGTCAGCACCCTGTCTCTTAAAGCCAAGCACGCAGGAGCCTGCACGCTTGTTCCATGCAGCCACAGCTCCCACGCCTGAGTCAGCGGCACCAGCACAGACAGGCTCTCTGTCCCCACTTCCACCACAGATCAGCAGACTCCCACTCAGGCATGGCCACCTGTAGCGTCGGGTGAGCTCCCACAGCACTCCCACAGCACCCCACAGTGATGCATGAGGTAATCGGCAAAGTTTCTCCTTCTTGACAATACTTATCCACTTGTGCTCTCTTGATCCAACATCACGTGTGGGTCCTTTACGGAGTTCGTAATTAACCAGGTTTATCGATCCGCTGGCTATACCTTGCCATCTGTATGGTCATGCTGATGATTCCGATCCCACTGAGCCTTTTTCAACCCTATTCGCGTTCTGCTTTATGCCTCCCTTCATGACCTTTAGCTGTGTAGAAGCGCATTTCTGTATTTCATTCTGTAACAGGTGGCTTGTCCCTTACGGGGTAGAGGCCAGGGGCCTTCCAATTCACATATATGAAGAATGATACTTGGACACATCCAGTTTTCTGGTTTCAAAGGTTTGTACAAATATTAACTAGTTAATAAACTGCACTTAAGATCAGGGGGTTGGTTTTTTAAAAGAATATTTGGATAAATCCCAGACCCCCATTCCAGCTGCTTTCCACCACTCCAGTAGTGCAAAGTAGCTGGCGACCTGATAGATCTGGTCCCTAGGGATTTCCCCATTGTAGGGGGAATTTCCAAATAATGCAGAGCTGGCAGTTCTATGCCATTCTATTGTGACCAACAGGCTGCAGCCCCCACCCCCAGGGAAGGGGGGCTGAACACCAAAAAATAAGCAATTGAATGAACTGATTGCATACAATGTTGTCTATAAAAGGTCAGGTGAGGTCTTCTATGAAAGCTCATAATGTTCTGAATGTGATGGTCATAAGATGCATAGAGTGTGACTAGGAATCTATGTATTTATGTAGATATAAACCTGTTCTCATAAGTTGTGCTACAATGTTCAGCTCCATCTCCCAAAAGTGAGTTGGTCAACCAGACAGGGAGCAGGTGCTTCCCCAACCAAAGTAAACTAGCTCCAAGCACTTAGCATGGGGCATCCCAGGAAAAGACAAGTTATGGGTCATTAAGTTTAACAGAAAAACATTGAAACCACTTGAAACTGAAAAGAGAACCCTAGCCTTGGGAAAACTAAAAGGAGGGAATTCCTCCCCATTCCCACCCCATGAATCACTATAGTCTGAAACAAAGGGGGCAGGGGAACCCTGCAAACTCTGTTAAAAGGAAAGGGATTTGAAATGGACACCCAGAACTGAAGGACAGTCTTAAAAGCAGGGGCCTGCCTATGAACACTGTTTTCTCCCCCCTCCCACTCCTTAGGGGTAGGAGACATGCTGAGAAACTGAGTGAAGCGTCTATTAAAAAGGATTTTTTAATGTATACGTGTACAAATCCGAGGTTGCCTCTTTATATTTTCTGTGTACCTTGTATGTTTGCTTCCTTTTACTGCTTCAACTTCGAATCTTTGTTATTTCTATTAAATAAACCTTTTGTTTATTTAATTTTTTTTACCCCAATCGGGTTTCTGTGTGGAGTATATCCTGCAAAGTGAACTGATAGCTGAGGACCAGTTTCATTCCTTTGGGTGACAAACCAGAGGGGAAAAGTCAAAGTTTCTGGTAGCTAAGAACTTGGGGTAGAATCTGGAGAAACTTGGGACCAAAAGGGCTGTTGAGGTCACCCTGCAAGGAATAACCAAGCCAGTGGCAGCCAGGGTGAGACCTTTATGCTTGAAGGCTATTGGTACCAAGGCTTTGAGCCATAGCAGCATACATACAATTAAGGCACTCAAAGTTACTAGGCAGATGGTGAGACAATCCTTTACTGGTCTAGGTAATCCCCAAAACATTACACCCACCTCACAGGCCCCTGGCATGGGGGTCATGGCGGGGTGGTAAGAGTGCCACTGTGCTCTGGTAATCCCTAGCTGTCAGAAAAACTGCTTAAACTGTGAGCAGTCTGCCATGATCTAAAGTAGCCTTAGAGTTGCTAAATCATGTGGGTGTTGAGGTGGCCCCTGGATAGGCCCAGAATCAGGGAGCCATGAAGGTATGTGAAGCCACTTCTGCACTAAACTCCTGTGCAGAGAATAGTTTGGTCTGGCTAAGGATCAAATCCAATATCTTTACATTCTACTAGTGTGCCAAAAAGTCTCCGCTTTAATCACATCTCTTGAAAGCTCCATTTCATAGTGAACAGATGTAGAGGTGACAGCATTAATGTCTAAACTGGGGGGAACAACTGTGAGTATTTCTAAGAAGATGAGTGTTCAAATGAAAAATAGAACCCATCTAGTTAGTTGTGGGAACATCCTATTCACACAAAGAAATGATCACCTCCAAAGTTTAATTCACAATATAATTCTCAAAAATGTCTCCTTTAATGGTTGCATTGATCAGAAAAGATATGAAATAATTATAGCATATCATTTCCTGATCTATTTCACATTATAGCATCTGCTTGATGTTGCTTCACTTGTCATGATTTGGAGCTGTAATAACTGCTTGTACCATTTATAGTAGCCCTTCTCTGCACCTGTTCCAGTTTGCATTCATCTTTCTGAAACATGGGAGATCAGAATGGCACATAGTATTCCAGATGAAGTCTCATCAGTGCCTTGTATAACAGTACTAACACACCTCTGTCTCTACTAGAAATATCTCAATCAATGCATCCTAGGACTGCATTAGGCTTTTTCATGGCTGCATCACATGGATGGCTCATAGTCTAAAAGGAAATAGAAGATGAAGTCTCTCTTTCTCACCTTGGTCAAGTTTGTAACAAGGCTAACAAACCCTGAAATGAATGTAATAAGATAAGGTATTTGGCCTAGAACGTAGGCGGGAATGGAATGTAAAGAAAAATGTATTCCTAGATGGGGTAAGAAGTTTCTGTATTAAAGGTCATGTAAAATTGTTGCTATGAAAACTGTGACGTAAATAAACTTGTTTGTGTAAGATTATATAAGCTTTTAGAAACATATGCTCGAGGTCGCCCCTGACCATCTGGCCACCTTCTTATGTAAGGAAAAATAAACTTTGACTTTGCTAACCTGCTGTCTGGCTAATTTGGACCATCCGCTGGGCAATGGACGTGTAAGTAAGAACCCCTAAGTGTGGGTTCCTCGACAATAGTCATCAACAAATACACCCAGGTATTTCTCCTCCGCTGTCGCTTCCAATTGATAAGTCCCCAGTTTGTAGCAAAAATTCTTGTTAGTCCCTAAATGTATGCTTTTGCACTTTGCACTATTAAATTTCACCCCATTTTTTTATTATTCCATTTTACAAGGTTATCTAAATCTTCTGTGTGATATTCCAGTCCTCCTCCATATTGGCTATCCCCCCCAACTTTGTATCATCTGCAAATTTTATTAGCACACTCCCACATTTTTTGCCAAGGTCAGTAATAAAAACGTTAAATAAGATCAGCCCCAAAACTGATCCCTGAGGAACTGTACTAGTAACCTCCCTCCAGCCTGACAGTTCAGCTTTCACTATACCTCATTGCAGTCTCCCTTTCAGCCAGTTCCTTATCCACCTTTCAATTTTCATATTAATCCCCATCTTCTCCAATTTAACTAATTTCCCATGTGGAACTGCATCAAATGCCTTACTGAAATCCAGGCAGATTAGACCTACTGAATTTCCTCTATCTAAAAATCAGTTATTTTCTCAAAGAAGGCGATCAGGTTGGTCTTGCATGATCTACCTTTTGTAAAACCAAGTTGTATTTTACCCCAATTCCTGTTCATCTCTATGTCCTTAACTACTTTCTCTTTCAAAATTTCTTCCAAGATGTTGCATACAACTGAGGTCAAACTGACAGGCCTGTAGTTTCTGAATCACTCTTTTCTCCACCTCCTCCAACCGCTCCCCACCCCCCACCCCCCGCTTCCGGGCTCTTCGTTTCTTAAAAATATGAACGACGTTAGCCAGTTATAGGGTTCAACTCAGAAGTTTACAGATTCATTAAAAAAATCTTGCTATTGGGTTTGCAATTTCAGTACCAGTTCTTTTATTATTCTTGTATAGAAATTAGCCACCCCACTACCTGCACATTTAGTCCCATGAAGCTTCTTGAGTTTGACTTCCATCTTCAATGTTTGCTTCTCTTAACACAGCCTTCTCCCTTCTTACTGATCCTGTTGCTCAGAAGCCAGATTGGTGAGAGTATCCCAGTGGTCCAAGTCAGGATGGTGATGGTGTTAAAGAGGTGACTGATTCTCTGCCCCCTTTTCCTTGTACAGGCAGGATGAAACGAATGCAGAAGAGAACCTCACTGAATAGATATAGTGAAAACAATCACCCCCAGCGCGCAGAACTGAAGAATGGAGCATGAATTGTGTTATATTCTATTTCTTAACATTCTTGTGTTCTCTTTGGACTGTGAAAGATTTTGGATGGGAGGGTGGAGCTGAGATGGAGAAGAAACATTTCTCTTCCAGAAAACGTAAAGTTCCCAGATCAGTCATTACAGTGAAAAGTTGATTCCCTTTGTCTACAACATCCAGCTACACACTCTTTGCAGTGGATTCTCCAATCTTCCCCTGAAACAGGAAAAGGAAAAAAAGAAAGGGTTTGGCTGCATCATCAACAATAGTTTATATTTCCATAGCACTTTTCATCCCAAAACACTTCTACAAAGGGATCTCTTCATTCAGCAATGACATATAACTGCTAGCACAGAGCATCACAGCTATTTAACCACATTAACTTTTGCAGCAATTTGGGATGTAGAATACCCTAAGTACCTAAAGCAGCAAAATTCTCTGAATTTGGTTAGGACACTGGGATTAACACCTCTCCTTTTATTAAAGCATTATAGGATCTTTATTGATCATATGGGTCAGGGACTCTGGAAAATAGCACTGTCTGTAGCATAGCAGCCCTGAGCACCATGTTAGTGTGTTGGTTATTGATGCAAAGGAAAAAGCACCACTTACAGTTTTACTCCTTTGGCACCCTGGATTTTCCTTGAAAGTCTCATTCAATTAATGCTTTGTTTACAAGGGTTGATAGGATTACAGTTTGAGGGATTATGAGATTATGGTGGAAGGCCTGACTGACACACAGACTGTCTGTCTGTAGGAAGACCACCAAGAATGTAGTGCAGTTAGAAATGACTTAAATTCTTTAATTTCTTAAACTCATTTAAATACCTAAATAAATATACAACTGTTCATCTTTCCTACTCTCTGGAGTAAAACTCAAATAACTCCACTGAAGTCAAAATTACTCCAGTTTTGGGTGATGGAAGTGAAAACAGATTTTGGCCCATTATATTCATAGTGCACTCCCTGTATTCACTCACTTACAACTTCTAGAAAATGCCCTTTTGTGGTTGAAATTATGCATGCTATGTCTCATATATGAATAACAAGAACACTCAGAGTTACCTTGGTATGAATTAAAAATAAAGTTTCAGGGAATATAAACTATAAGGGCATAAACAAACTTCAGCTAGAAGCGGTTAGGAAGGAACTCTTCCAATGGGCAAGCTGTTCCATAACTTCCCACATCAAGGTTTCTTGAAGCCTTTTAAAAGCACCAGGCTCTGGACACTGCTGAAGATAAAATAATGGACTTAATGGAGCATAAGTCTGATGGCAATTCCTATGTTGTAGTTTTAACACCGCCGTCCTCCCCCCCATATTTTGATGTTTCACCTTATGGAATTGCAACAGGGTGGCTTGTCTTTTAAGGACTAGAAGCCTAAGACCAGCCTAGTTACTACAAAGGCACACCCAAGCAGGGATCAGGTAATTCCCCATAAAGAGCAGCAGGAAGTTGCAGAGAAGATCATGTTCAGAGAGTCCTGACTGGCGGCACAGAGGCTGCTGGGAGTGAGACTGCAGGCAGGAACGAGTTGGGAGCAAAGGATAAATGGACAGACTTGAGGATGGATTTAAGAGTTTTATTTTGACCTGTTTGTATTCATAAAACCCCACACTCCAAGGAGGAGGAGTATTAGACGTGTGTGGAGTTTACTTAAGAAGCTCCTTGAAGTAGAACCTGAGGCAGGCTGCATGCAGGACTGCCCTAGGGCCGGGAGGGAGTGGGTGAGAGATGGCTTGCCCATTGACACGAATATTGTGAATGTCATGTTGGATCTACCCGGGTTTTCTGGAAGATCCATTTTTGGATCTCAGAAGCCTTGTCTAAACTGGGTTTTTAACCACGAATGTAGCTGTACTAGAAACTAAAACAGTAAGTAAGTGCAGACAAGGCCAGAGATAAGTATGCTGTATGCTTTCTCATTGTTTTTCTTAACTATTTACCTCAAGCACCCTAGAATAGTTAGAAGAAAGATCTGCTTGTTAAACGATGTATTAAGACTTCACCTAAATAAAAAACACTTCATTCCTCAAACAAGTTTCATTTCCATAGTACAGCTGATGTCACAATCCCACCTGTTCTCCACCCATGCATAAAATTCTAGGTTAGATAAAATCTGTAACTCAAACAAACAAAACTGTTTGTTTCAGGCATTCTTGATACACCTGCCCTGTGCTAGTTCAGTGACAGCAGCCGAGCTAAGACATTTCAGTGAAAACCCTTTCCTTGGGGCTTTTGGCAAGAGCTTTCTTCATTCCATACTTCATTTAAATGAATGACTGCTATTTTCTCTTACTGCCCATCCCAGGCATGGCTTATTCTAGAACCTCTCCTCAAGTCTGTAAGGCATCGCTTAGGGTATGTCGACACTACAAATTCAGTCAGCCTAATTGACATCGGCATACACAGAAATTACATTGCTTGTGCGTATCTGCACTTTGCTCCTTGTGTCAGCAGTATGCGTCCTCTCCAGCATCGCTTTCATTGATGAACTGTCAGTTTGGGGTGTTGGGGGATGGCTTCTGAAAGCCAGCAACAGGCAATGTAAGCAACACACTGACTTGCATTGACCTTATTACAATGATGTTGACTCTACACTTCTCGTGGAAGTGGAATTATTAAGTCAGAGTAGCAGTTCTTATATCGGCAGAAGTGAAATTTTAGTGTAGACCCTTATAGTTAGGTTGAGGTAAGCTGCCTTGCATTGATTTAACTCTGTAGTGTAGACCAGCGCTCATTGACTATGATGCTCTTCTAGAGCCTCCCCTGTGACATCACCCTTTGACTGCCAATGTGTCAATCAATAGCTTGGATAAACAATGACTAAGATTTGGGTAGGGTCTTCACTGTTTACAAATATTTGGTATAAACATTGAGGAGGCAGAAAAATTATTTCAGAGTGAAGGCTTAAAAGTAATATAATTAAATTGAATAAAGGAAAATGTCAGCTGAATAGTAGGAAGCATTTCCTGTATCATGCTGTGAGCAATATGTCACAAAGGAATTGGTGGAAGTCCCATAACAGGTGAAATTTAAAACTGGGTCTAACACAGGTAAAGGAGAGGGGAGAAAATAGAGATCCATCTAGTTTAAATCCATGTATTTTAAATAAATTAGTTAATTACATGAAACACTAATGTAGATGCATTTGAAATAGCTGAATCCTTATTTGTACCAATTTAGCTTGTGTTGGTAAATTATCAACTTAAGATAAATCAATGCATAGGTTAAACAAATAAAAAGCATCTACATTAGGGGCTTTCTAATACAGACAAGGACAAAGCTAAACCAAAATAAGCCTCTTTTGCACCAAAATAAGTGTCTATATGAGATTTTGCTATGGTTTAACAAAGTTTCTTTTACTAAACAGATATAACTTTGCATGTAGACATGGACTCAAGAACAGGTTTAAGCTAACTTAAAATAACTTACTCCTAAACCGAAATAAGTGAGCCCACAGGGGTGTGCACCAGTTTAAACAAACCATCTTAACTCAGTTGATGCAACACTGGTTGTTGGCAAGGCCTTTTAAGGGAGGAGTAAAGATGGGAGGGGGAGTGGGCAAAATAGTAGGGAGGAGCAGAAGAGAGTGGAGAAGGGAATGAAAACAGTCCATGGATCTGAAATTCTCATGTCTTTCATTACATTCATTCACAGAGATTTTTTTTAAAATAAATAAAATCAAAAGTATAAAAGTAGTGAAATCTGGGAAAACACCACAGCAATCCCTGGAATTTCAAATGTTCTGAAAATATGAAAACCAAAATGTAACCATTTAATTCACCACAGATCAATTATCTATCCTGAATCTTAGAATAGCTCTTGGTAGTCCAGCTGAAAAGTGTTACTGCTTTTGATGTAACGGTTACCTGGAAACACTGATTACTTATCCAAGTCTGAGTCTGCTTTCTAAATATTTGGAAGGATACAGTCACCTCTTGCGAGCACAGTTCATTATGATATGCAGTGTCTGTATCAGTCTTGCTGATAACACTTACAGATTGGTTCTGAGTAGCCAGTTATATGATTTATGCCTGGATATGTCTTGGCTACAGTACACCTACCCTTTCAGTAATATCTTACTTAAATTTATAACCTTCATTTTAAGTTTCCAGACTGATTAATTTTTACTGCTTGTAATGGATTCTTGGATAAAACAGACATCTGTCAAATTACACTGGCACTTTTTAGACTGTATGTTCTCCTTTTTATGTCTTTTATTCCATCCTTATTAATACCACTATTCATAGATTCAAAGGCTAGAAGAGACCATTATGATCATCTAGTCTGATGTCCTGTATAACACAGGCCATAGAACTTTCACAAAATGAAGGTTTTTGAACTACAGTGTGTAATTTAAAAATAATCCATTCTGATGGAGAATCTTACACAACTCATGTATAAATTGATCTATTAAGCCCCTCAAAATAGTATTAGAAGTCCTATTCAATTTGCAAATACTCCCTTGCTTTTTAACCAAAGGGTCTTTTTTACTCTACTGAATGTTTCTTTGTGAGTGTATGTTTTCATTATATATATTTATACAACTATTTAGGAAATCAAGATACATGACTGGATAAAGAAGTCCTTGACCCAAGGGTAAGGAACATACTATGTTACATGGTTAGCAGCAGCAATTTAAAGCTTAAATATCTGTGAGAACCCTAAAATTTGAGTTAATTGTTTTGAGCTAATGTTAACTGATCATTATAAATAATATTGGGGCAAAAATACTATTGCACCAATAATAATTGTAGTAAATGTATGCACTTGAATTAAACTTCTACAAAGATTTCTCTATTTCATTATATGAAGGTACATAGATGGTAAATAGTATCCATGCTTCCCTTCAGTGTGTAATTGACATAAAATGTTAAGGATTCAGGTAAGGAACTTTACTATGAACGCAGGAGACAAGGCTAGTAGATGACACAATCAGGACTCAAAAGGATTTGGGGGTGCAAATCAGAGAAGTGTTTTGCTTAGTGAGCTCATTTTAATTTGAGTTCATGATCACAATTTAAACAAAAGCCTTCAATTTGCAGACCCATCGTGAAATTCATCATCTGTTGTGTGTGTCTGAAAAGCATGGGTAGTGGACCTTCCAGTAATATGCGGGGATCTCGCCTTTGGGCAGCAGCCGGGCTGCGGCTAGGATTTAAGGCAGGACTGTGTTACTCTGGGTGCAGTGGGCAGCCCCCGTCCCAACTCCTCCCTGGCTGCAGGAACAGGAAGCTCCCTGCCGCCATTGCCAAGATGTATTTTCTTCTCTCTGAAGTTGCTCAAAGTTGGTTGAGCCGAGGCAGTAGCTCACCAAGTGGCAGCAGGCAGCAGTGCTACCCCTGGTGGGCTTCTGACTCTGCTGTGACAGGGGGCTCAGTGGTTAGCAGGGTTTCTTGCCACACCCCATGATCACATATCCCCCCGTTTCCAGGGGCACAAATGATTGCATACAGCAAAGTCGGAGGAAATGGGCGCTTCCTCCCTCCTCACGCTCCGCCCCCCTCCCCGTGTCCGGGCTCCGGAGAGGAGACGGAGGAGGAAAAGGAAGATGACGAGCCAATGCAATTAGCCTAACAAGGGACAGGTGGTGGTGGCGGTGGCCGCAACTTTACACCCGCACTGACCCATCTCCCCTCTCTCGCCCTCCCCAGCCCTGAAGGGGGAAGCTGGGGAGTCCAGCTGAAGTCCAGCAGGATCGTCCTGCCCTTCGGGAAGGGAAGCGTAGAATGCACTGTTTTTTTTAATTGGGCGCTTAACAAATAGACTGATTTTATTATTATGAATTTTAGCTACTTCTTTCCCAGCATGTAGCTGTGAACAGCTGTGAAAGTTGCTAGATTTGTCACTGGTCAGGTTGACACTTATTTTGTTGCCAAGTAAATTAAAAAATAATCAAATCTAGCTATAAAGTTGCTAAGTTGGCAACATGGTGGCCCACTCTACTACCAGCTTTGCTGTGGCCCCGCCCCTCAAACATGGCTCCAGCCCTGGCTGCCTGCCCCACTCCCAGACATGGCCACCATGACTCATGGTGCCAGCCGCAGCCCCTGGCTCTTTTCCATGGCCTCGACCTCTAGCCACTATTCCCTGCTCCTGGCCACCACAGCCCCCATCAGCTGCCGTGATCCCACTCCTGTCTGTGGCCTCAGACCCTGGCCACTGTTCCTGAATTGGCCCCCCGACTGCTGCAGCTCCACTTCCAGCCACAGCCCGCAGCCCATATTTTGGCCTCAGCCCCAGCTTCAGGGCGGTGGCATGGAAAGGCTTAAGGGGGGGCATGACCTAAAGTGTGGGGATCACTGTTCTGTGGTCTATTGTGAGCTAAATGCCCTTTAATGTGCCATTAACTTACATAGCCCATTCACAATGGGCTATCTGGCTATGATACCGTTGGGTGTTACTCAGGAATGCAGCATATGCAGGATACAGTACATAGTCAGTGTCTGTAACTCTAGATAAAAAATCTGTTTCAGATACAAAATGAGATATGCTTATAAACCAGATAAACATACTTTTCATTGACACCTTACATAAATGTTGTTGCAAGATATAGATTTATAACAATGGTAGCAACAATGTACTACATCTGTTTTCCCTCCCACCCTTTAGCTGTCTTGTTTATTTAGAGTGTAAACTCTTCAGAGTAAAGACCACCACTTACTATGAGTATGGACAGCCCACGGCACAATGTGTTCCCATAGGCAATACTACTGTAATACAAAGGATCATAATTGATAAAGGGTGCAGATTCATTAAGGCAGGGGACTACTGCTTGAGGGAGAATAGCTGAGGGATATTTGGCAAGGGAGGCAGGAATCTGAGTCCTCTTTCCCTCTGCCAGTAGCCTGGATTTTTCTGATCAAGTAAGATCAGCAATGTATGATATATTTTGACAAAGGAGGCTTGAGGCCAAAAATGTGCAGGATGCTCCAGGCTCCGGGGAGTGGAGATGTGTTTTTCCTGTGATTATTGAGCAGTGATGCCTGGATTTTTGCAGGGGAATTAGAGCAGCTAGATTTTTTCTATATACATTGCCAGAGTTTGGGTGTTTTTGTTTTGTTTAATAAATTAGGCTGGATCCAGCAGAATAGAGGTTCCCCATGCACATATTATTTAGCTGAGGATAGCCCTGCTTTGAGCAGGGGGTTGGACTCGATGACCTCCAGAGGGCCCTTCCAACTCTAATGCTCTATGATTCGGTGATGATATTTGCAGCACCAGCCTACAACAGGGCCTGTATTTGGATGCTCTAGGAGTGGCAACACTTCCTTTTTCTATTTGGACCGTAAATGGGGGCCGGGCGCAATACACCAGCTCCAGCAAGATCCAGGCGTTTTCCCAGGGCGGGGATGTGTCAAGGCTTTTCCGGGCAAGCAGAGGGGCAGGGGCTTTCTGCCGGGCGGGCCCTGGGCCGCCGTGTGCCCAGCAGCTCGTTCTCGGGGGCGGCCCCCAGAACCAGGCCTGGCTTCCGCGGGGCCGCAGCACCGGAGTCCGGCTGGGCCGGTTCCCGCCCGGCGCGGCGCTCCGGCCTGACGCAGGCGGCGGCGGCCCGCTGGCGTGAGTGACGCGGGGCGGGCCCCGGCCGGCGGCGGCGGCGGGCCGGGCGCGGGAGGATGCGGACCACGCGGAAGCGGCTCTGCTCCGCGCTGGTGGCCGCCTACGCGCTCTTCTCCCTCTACGCCGCCTACTGCGTCTTCCGGGGCCCGCGGCGCCCGCCCGCCGCCCGGGGCGGCCCCCGCCAGCGCCGCGGCAGAGGTAAAGCGGCGGGCCCGGCCGGGGCTGAGGGCGGGGGCGGGCCGCTCTGCTCCGCGAGCCCGCCTGTGACGTGCCCCAGAGGGAGCGCCGGGCCCGGCTCCGGCTCCGGCTCCAGCCCCCCCAGCCCGGCCGGTAAAGGGTACCTCCCCCCACGTGGGCCGCCTGCGGCCCGGAGGTGCTGCTCACCGGGTAACCAGGCGCCGGGGACAACCCCAAGGCGGCTCCTGCGGAGTGGGGTTTTCAGAGGTTAAAGGGAATCTTTGCTTCTCTCCCACCAGGCAGCGAGGAAAGCTGCGGCTTTGTAGGCTGTAGGAGGGGGTGGCTGGACAGCCGCGAGGTGTGGGGTGATGGGGGGAGCTAGTAGCGAAGCATGAGGGTTGATTTGAGGAGCCTGCCCTCGGCATCTACCTGTTTCAGTTGTTGGTGAGGCCCTTAGCCCCCTTGGAAATGCCCAGTCTAAAAACTCAAGTGTGCAAGGTTTATATCTAGGTTGGAAGAATCAGCTCTTTAGCAGTAAATCTCACCAATTTCCCCATGCACGCACAAACCGATGAAAAAAAATATTTCCTGGACCTGAAGAAGAGCTCTGTGAAAGCTCATCTCACCGACACAATTTGGTCCAATAAAAGATATTACCTCCCCCACTTTGTCTGGGTAATGTAGCTGTGTTGGTCCCAGAATAACAACGCTGCATACAAGAAATATTTCCATCATTTATAGTCAAAATCTACGGATAGGCAAAGTAAAAAAAACGCTGCTTGAGAACTTTAGAGTCAAAATCCAGTGATTTAGTCTTCTGAATTAAGCTTGTTACAAATGGACTAATGAATGGACAGGAAAAACATGTACGCCTTGTCAATTTAAGGGTATTTACTTTGTGTATTTTGGCATGTCATGTTGACAGTTTGTGTAAATGGTTAATAGTCCTTTAACATTTTGAATTTCAATGTCTACCATTATTAAATTGAGAAATAGGGGGAAGGGATCTCACAGAACTGAAAATTTAAATAGATGAAATTTTTAAAGAAATGCTGAAAAACATCTATATTATGAGTCAAAATTATTTAAAAAAAAAAAACCCACACCTCTCCAAGCCTATTTATATAGCAATGCTGAAGTATTAGAAAACCAGTGACACCTGTTTTTAAATTGCAGTTTTAATGGGAAATAGCACTTAATAAATGTATTGGTGGGAAGAGAACAGGGAAATTGCAGATTTCGTTAAGCCCCCCAATGTTATTCCATAGCCCTAAAACTTCAGTACACAGCCACAAAAATGTAATGTCTTCTCTCTATTTATTCAGTCCTTTGCATTATCATTTGCTAAAATATATTGTGATCTGCTGTTTACGTCTATCAGACTCATGTAACAAATGACTGGCTTATATACTACAGAGAGATCATGATCACTGAGGGTAGTTTAGATGTTTGATGTCTTTATTACCCTGAAACTTTTTGACATCTGTATCCATGCCAACTTATGATGACTGGGAATGGGGGAGCTACTTACTGCCTGCTGCACAATGAAGATTTTGTTGATAAGGTCCATTTCTTCCATGGCACGTACATGATCCATGGCACCAGTTTGTTCTGAATATGTTCTGAATACGTGTTTTACTGTCGTAGCAGTCATTCTTTATCTAGCTATCAATTCAGACAATTAAATACAGGGTTTTTTAGTGTTCTGGCTTCTATAGCTTGTCACTCCCCTAACTTTGGTGATAGGTTCTTTGTATTTTGTCCCCAGTGAGATATAACTTTATGCACAGATCCACCTGGATGGAAAATGCATATTTCCCGAGTCTTAATTTATATATTTCCTATACAATGGAAAATACAGGTCTTTCTTGGGTTTTTTGTTTGTTTTTTCTCCCACTTCAGTCTTTCATTGCAAGGGCTGCTTACAGGAACTTCCACAAAGTGAAAATTCCTTATGCCCTGGATTTAAAATTTCACTATTTATTGTGATAGCACCATAAATACCCAGTAGGGCTCAGGGTACTGCTGTGCTAGGTGCTGAACAGATTTAGGTCCTAATCCTGTGCAGGCAGACCTGAGCCCTGTCTACATTAAAGCTTTCATAGTTGCTATGTGTTGAGAATTAGAAAATTTTTGCCGCTGTAGACTAGCCCAATGCTGTAGCCATGGTTGGGCATAAGTGTGTTTTGAAAATAGTTTTCTGTGGACAGTGCCTTAGAAAACATCTGTTATAATGAAATCTGCCATTTCTGTGACAATTAGGAATAGGCTTGTAGACCTAAGGTTGTTAATGCAAAATCTGTGCCTTTCAAACATAGAACGTTCTTCTTTGGGAAATGAAGAATGGAATCCTTGGGAAGGAGATGAAAAAAATGAGCAGATTGCTTCACATCAGAGATATGAAACTAACCTTCAAATGTTAAAAAATATGAAATCCCAGCAAGAACAAACAGACCTTAAAGTGCAGATCTGGGGTAAAGCAGCCATTGGTAAGCATTTGTGATTAACGTGTTTAATACTGCTAAGTGACTTTGGCAAGTCACTTAACCTTTCTGTGTCTCCCTTTTCCTTTCTGTAAAGTGGGTGTAACAGTGTCTGCTTACCTGTTTAAAGTACTGTGCCATCTACAGATGGAAAGCTTTGTATAAGCAGTAAGTATTTATTATTCAAAACTGTCTGAACAAAATAAAAACAAACAGTTCAGTTCTTTGGCATACTTTGATCGTTTGCTTATCCTATACTGCTGTTGGACTTTTTTTTTTTATTGGCTGGATTATCCTAATCAAATTACATAGTTTTGCATTGTCCATTCCAGATCACATAGTGTGATTCAAAAAAACAAAACTGAAGAGTCCTGATAAATACTTTTTCATGCTGCCTTCTAGATCAGACGTTAAGAGAAAAGAAGACACCATGTGGGTTGTGCAGATTGGTTCCACTCCCAGACTTCTTACTAAGGCGACTCACCAACTACGTTGTCTTGTTTTTGTGACCTACCATTACATATATGCACCATCTGCCCTGTCACTGCAACCCGAATCCCTGGCTAGTTCAGAGGGGAGGCCACGGTAGTGGGGAGAGTTGGAAAGTGAGCCTACCCCATGCTCACCCTTCAGCGGTGGCTCCTGTCCCACAGGGCTGCTTGGCTTGGCTGATCCAGAGCGTAGCTATGGCTCCCATGTGCCATCTCACAAATCCTGGAATGGGGAGCTGGGCTCAGCCCTGTGGGACGGAAGCTGCTGCTGCAGAGTGGGTGTGGTGTGGTGTCTCCAATCTGCTCCTTCCCCCCAAGACTTCCCCTCTACACCAACTGGGCAAAGTGTATGTTTGCTTAGGCCAGAGCCTAGTGATGGGTTAATATGACCCTGGATGCAGTGACTCATCTAGAACCTTCCTACTATGTGCGCACTTCCATATGTAATTTAAAACACAGTAGTGTTCATATTGAACCAATGGATGTAACAATTTGCAGGACTGGGGTCTTAATTATCTAAAAGTATCTCTTGGCACTGCAAGCGATTAACCTGAAAGTTGCTCCATATTAGAAGGTATTGCATTTCCTCTATCCATCGAAGACCAGAGGACTTTGCCCTGTTAAAATGTGAAAAAAACTCTTGGTGGATTTTTCACAGAAACTGTAACAAAGCCATCTTTAGATGGGATTTCATCCGGTAGTGTTTTGTATTCATTGACATATTATTTGCTGGTATTTTCCACTGTAAGACTATTCCATGTTTCCAGGGGGAAAAACATAAGCGCACATACACACACCAACTTCAAATGGTGATGGAAATAGGCATGAGTGCACTGTAGTGCCGCCGCCTGGCCAAGCATGGCTCTGCTGAGGCATGCCTCAGTTTCCCCTTCATTCAGTGCCCCTTAATAAGACACTGTCCAGATTCAAAGCATTCACCTTCAGGGGGCCAATTTATTAAGTCCTGCACAAAATCTTTCAAAATAGAGTTCAGTATTACAAAGTGTTCATCCTCGTTTCAGCTGGCTCAGCCTCTCCCTCTGGACAGTCTGTTTCCCTGCTGACTCAGGGCCCTACAGGAACTGTCTCATTCCCTGTAGTGTCTGTGGGCAGCAGGTAGTCAGATCTGGTGCAGTGGACCCCGTTGCATCTTAATGGGGCCAGTCACCCTGTGACAAGTGTACTTGTCGTACGGCTGATAATTAATTTGTTAAAATGTTAAGCATTATATTTACAGTCATTTTTGGTTTTCCTGTCCAGCAGTTAACGAGACATTGCCAATAATGTAAAAAATAACTGCCCACATTTTGGCCTGATGTAGAAAATCCTCCCTTTTTAATTACAAAGAGCATGAGTGGTTTTGTTTGTTTTGGGGGATTGGGGCAACCAGTCCATCTTAAATAGGAAAATTTAATGCCCACATCCCACCAACACACCTGAACAGATTCCTTTTGGTATGATTTTCACAGTAGACAGGAAATGCCATGTGTGCACCAAATATTCCAACGTCTCTTCCTTATTTATGTAGGTCTCTACCTCTGGCAGCATATTCTTGAAGGTCTGCTTGAACCTGCTGATGTGTCTGCTCAGTGGAGAGAAGGAAGCTTAAAAGGAGGAAAAACACATTTCAGGTACCAGTTTCATGATACTCTACCCTTCCGTTATGTTGACTTTTGCAATCTCTGTGTTGCAAACATAAACACTGCAGGAAAAGGTGTCCAGTTGTATATTTTATCCCTCCCATCCCAGCAACTGTAACTATTTTAATATATAATGTAAACATATTTAATAAGTTAAAAGGAAAATGGTATTTATAACAATAAGGTTTGTTCTGGTAATTCATTCTGACCAGTGATTAATGTATTTATTACCATACTAAATTTCAGACCATGTGTTAAAATATGTTCTGTATGGCAGTTTGATGATTCATTTATAATTTAATTTCTAGAAATTACAAGAAAAATCTTATTGCCAATCACTGTGCAAAGTGAGAAAAATTAGGCTGTCCGTAAAGAACTCAGTGGAAGCTGGCAGGGTTGGAATTCCCCTCTTCTCTGGCCAATGATCCAGCCTACAGATTACAGAAGTAACCTCTACAGCCATATTCACCTGCAGAAGGACCTATGCATCATTTAAGCCCCCACTTAAGAGCTTACGTATGCTCAGGGCCTTATGTGGCCCCTTTGACCTGAAGTACATTCTCACAGGGTGAAATTCATCAGATTAGAAAAATAATTTTTTTCATTCAAGAATATGACCATGTAGTTTTTGAAATAAAATCATACGTACAGGTTGAAATAAATACCTGATGATCCACATGAGAAATTCACTAATCATCTTTGTAAAAGTGATTATTAATAATTGTATAGGTGTTAAGGCCAGAAAGAACCATTATGACCATTAAGTCTGATCTCCTCTTTAACACAAGTCATAGAACCTCACCTTGTAATTTCTGCATTAAGCCCATAACTGAGCAAAAGTATATCTTTTTTACAAAGACATCCAGTCTTGATTTAAAGACTGCAAGTGAAGATGAATACACCACGTCCCTAAGTAAATTTTTCCAACAGTTCATCATCCTCACTTTTAAAAAATTATGCCTTATTTCTAATCTGAATTTGTCTAGCATTTACTTCTAGTCCTTGGCTTTTGCTATCAAAAATCTCTTCCCACCTAGTGCTTGAAGACTTGGATCAAGTCACCTCTTAATCTTCTCCTGGTTAAACTAAATAGATTGAACTTCTTTGGTCTCACACTGTAAGGCAGTTTTTCCAGACCCCAAATAATTCTTGTATCTCTTTTCTGAATCTTTTAAAAGTGAACACCAGAACTGGATGCTGTGTTCTAATAATGGTCTCACTAATGCTGGATACAGTGGTCCCTGCCTCTACTTGGTATTCCCTGGGTTATCCACCCAAGGATCATGTTAGCCCTCTTAGCTACCCTACCAGAGCTCGTGTTCCGTTGACCATCATGACCCTTAGATCCCTTTCAGAGTCCCTGCTTTCCAAAATACTGTTCCATCATCTAGTAAGTGTGACATATGTTCTTTGTTCCTAGATACATGACTTTGCATTTGGCTATTTTAACAATGCATGTTGTTCAAGTGAGTCTAGCATATAATGCAGTGTCAATCAGTTTGTAGGCCTGACCTGTCCTTATCATTATTTACCACTCCACAATTTTTGCATTATATGACTTTCCCATGGCAATTTTGTTTTCTAATAGATTGATTATAGGGTTCCTGCCTTACATTTAAAATTTCCAATCAATTTATAGAGATTTGTATAGTAAAATATAACAGTGCTCTTCAGCTGGCACATCAGCATTTAAACTTGTTAAACTATCCTAAACATATACATAAAAAAGACTATCAAGCAAATGGTGTTTTCATGGAAGTGGGTATTTTTTCTTTTTATAGAATCTTTTTATTAGAAAATTAGTTAACTTGGTCTGAGACACTCTTACAGTTTTTCACAAGTATTTTTTAAAGTAAGGTTCTCTTTAGAATTTGTACTTTCACACTGTAATTGTACTTTGCTTTAATCCAATAAATTGCTAGAAATAAGAGGTTCAGGGTAAATGGATTCATTGTGGATCAGAAAATGCCATCATGTTAAGTAGCGTCATATAAGATTATTTTTTTTAATTACACCTTATTTAAGTTTGTCTTGTCTAACCTCCTATATTATATCACTTTGTTTAGAATAGTCAGTTTACAAAGGCTGACCCTAACAGCTTTTCAGTAGTGAAATAATAGGGAAAGGAAGTGGTTTTAAAAAAATAAAATTAAAAGAAAACCAAGTAATGTGTTAGCCTTTTAATGCTCAGAATGGCGTTAGTATGATTGTAAGGAAAGAGAAAATTCTTTAATACAAAGTATGCATTCAGAGCCTGATCTTGCAAGGGGCTGAGTAGTGCCTTCTGAGTGATACCAGTGCACTTTGGGAAAGCTCTGAGTAGCAGCACTGGAGCTGTCCATCTGCAGACTCAGGCAGACAGCACTGCATCCTTTTATCTTTGAATTAAGTGGAAGATTAAAAGATTATCTTTTTAGGAATAGAATCTTTTTTTAAAACCAAAACTTAGAATTTATGGAAACTGATGTTAGTCTTCCAGAAAAGTTTCCTGTTTGGTGATGACAAGAGAATATTTGTCAGGCCCTGGCTTTAATTAGTGATAAGAAATGTTTTGCTACACTTATGGATGGGTTTTTAGAAACTTGACTACTTAAAAACATTTCTTTTTTAAATTACTTGTCAGTTTCAGGTGAATAATACTTAACAAATTTGCATGGTTTCTTAATGTCTGTCTCGTTGGAAGAAAGGACTTCTTTACTGGCATTTAAATAGGCTGTCTTCTGGGTACTACCAGCTTATCGCAACCACTTTAAAAGAGAAGAGTTTGGCAATTCTCAGTTTAATCAAAACTATTCACCACTTCAGATACTTTCACTTTTTAACTTTGTATTTTGGAAGTATCAGTACTGCAAAAAGTAAAAATTGCATCAAGTATAAAAATGTGAATTCTCTCCTATCTAAAACTAATCTGCGTTTTCTTAACCCAAAATAGCCCAAGCTTGATGACTTCCAGTCACAGTAGAAAATACACTTGTTTGATAGGATTATGTGGGGACGGATGAGGGTATGTTCTTAGGTGTGATGTGGGAGTGAGAGCTTTTCTGGAGTACTTTTCATTTTTATTTTTTGGCTGGCTGAAGTAAATTGTTATCTGTATTTGGCTCATGGAGTTTATTTATACATTATTACTATAGTCCTTATGCTAAAGGGGTGGGAGATACCTTGCTATTGTAAATTATTGGTGGGGCACTGAGACCTTTTGTATAGGTATTTTAAAAAAAGATTAACTCTAAAAACATAAATTCCAAAATACCAGTTAAAATGGGCATATAAATAAACTCAGGGCATATTTGTGTTCTCATGGATGCAGAATATGATGGCATAACAGGACATGATATGTCTACCCCAAGAAGTTTCAGAGGAATAATTTGACCTCTCTAGAACTTTGCCAGTATAAATTTTTTAAAAATCCCACTTTGGAGAACATAAATACTTTTTAATGGCATGAACAGATTTGTCAGATTTGACTTTAAAAATAACATACCTCCCCAGTTCTAAATTATGCTTGGAGAATTTTTAGGACATTAACACCGACATGCTTCCCAGATTACTTGGGTTCTGATCCCAAGCAAATATTTACGGACATGTTTAACTTAACGTGTGTGTGTTGTTCCATTTACTTCAGTGAGACTACACAGTTGCATAGGTGTTTGCAAGATCAGACTTTGGGATGGTTAAAGGAGGGTGAAGTGGGGTATCTGTTTAGGTTCTTAAATGACCTCCATTACTGTAGTAACTGAGCACCTCATGGTTTGTTAGTATATGTATCTTCACAGTCCCCCTCGCTATTAGAAGAGTGCTATTATGCCCATTTTACAGGTTGGAAATTGAAGCACAGAGACAAAGGTCACATATGAGGTTTATGATAGAGTTGATAGAGAATTGAATGCTGGTCTTCTGCATCCCAAGCTAGTGACCTAACCATCCTTCCTTTCATACTAGTGTCTGTCATAATACAGTATTACAGATTTCTCACATGAAACTGAAGGTTTTCAGTACCTCTTTTGTTGTGACCTATGGTGGTATTTTGTTGTTTTTAGAAAGAATAAAAGTTTATGGTCCATTTCACAGACAACAAAGCGTAACCTAACTAGTTATTCTAGGAATTCCGTCTGTTTTCAATGGATTCATCCAGACTTTCAAGACTTTTCAATATTTGACCTTAATAACAGTTCAGACGTCCCTGCAATATACTGTATTTGCAATTAATTTACCTTTTAATTGAGCTTTAATAAAGTTTTAAATTGTAGTTTTAGACTCTGTACATCTGAAAGTTGTCACAACAGCAAAGGTAGTTTGCAGTACATGATGCCTATTTTAATAAAGAAACAAAACCTCTAAACACTACAGGCAGATTGTTTACAATGCAGTAAACAGAATAAAATGTATGTTCGGGGCATTATGCATAAGGTTGATAACATAGCTCAGAGGATGTTAAGTGCTTTTGTTTTATTATTCATAGTTTCATCACTGGCCCAGCCGTAGTCCCTGGATACTTTTCAGTAGAAGTCGATAATGTCGTTCTAGTTCTGAATGGAAGAGAGGAAGCAAAGATCACTTACGCCACTCAGTGGTTGCATTATGCACAAACTCTAATGCAAACTCGAAAGCTGAGGCATGTTGCTATTGTGCTGCTTGGAAGTGAGCAGTGTAACAATGAATGGATTCACCCATACCTGAAAAGACATGGAGGATTTGTGGAACTACTTTTTGTAATATATGACAGTACCTTGGTAAACGAAGAAGATGTTTTCCAGTGGCCTTTAGGAGTAGCTACGTAAGTGTTAAACATATACAAATTACACTTAAGAAATCAATTATGCATGAACTATACATGCCTCTTGTTGTTTTTTAGCAGTTATAGTTGTTATATATAAAATGTTTCAGATGTAACATAAACGTTTTTATATAATTGCTTCTGTCTAAAACTGTTAAACAAGCTAGAATTTTGGCTTTTTCATGCTGCTGGTTTTGACTTTCGGAATTAAGCTTAAGAAATTTTAAAGGTAATTCAGAAGTTAAAGTGCAGCTATGTTTTAAAAGGGGAGTATTTTCAAGTAGTACTGTCTTAATTCAAAAAATTGCTTATTATGAGTGTTCAGAGTCAAATTTGCCATATCTGCTGCCATTACCATCTATTAGCATTTACATAAGGGTTAAACAACATTAAAAATGATATACATAGTTTCCCACAGTTGGGGTTGGGGGAGGACTAGCGAAGAAACATTACTATGCCGATAGAAGTAATCTTGTATGTTTTTTCACTCTGAAAGCCACTCTGAACACGTAATAAGAACCTGAATAGTCATAGAATTTAATGGCAAGAAGTAAGTGTGATGGATTGCTGTCTCTTTAAGGTCAGGGCAGGCTGAGAACCTTTTCCAGGGTGTAAAGAGATTTTCCAGAGGGAAGTCAGTCTATGGAAATCTCTGCTGCAGGAAGGACTTGGAGGAACTACAGTAAGAGGCCTGGGGCCTAATAAGGGAATCCAGTTAGGAGATATTGATTGTGCTTTTATTTTTCAGAGGGAAGTGTTAAGAGTGGTGATTTTCTTTGTCTTGTGTCTAACAAACTGGAATTTGGTTTTATACCCCTTGAATTTTTGTAATTGGAAACTCTGGGATCATAGTAAATTGCCTTAAGTTTTTACTACATTTTAATCCTGTTAGTGCTGTAGAGTGGATTCAGCTATGGGAGGGTTAGCTTCATTCTTTCCTGTCTTACTCCACATTAACAGAATTATTCCAACTACAGAATCTGTATTATCAATGCAAGCGAGAAAGAGCACCACTTAATGTTCAGATCCATCCTGAATTTGCAATCCTGGCCATTAGAAAACCATGTTTTTATTTTAAACAGAGGAAATTTGCACAGGATGTCATTGAGAGAAAATAAATATGGAACCTCCACAGTGGCAGAGAACAGATGTTTGCAAGGAAAGATCAATTCAGTTTTGAACATGTTAAGATTAAGATGACAATGAGACAAATAGGATGAAATGCCCTAGAAGTAGGTTTGGATGCAGGACTGAGTGGGTGGACAGGGTGAGTGAGAGAGAGCGAGGACAGCGGTGGAAAGGTAGATTTCCAGTCATAGATGTAAAAATGGAAGTTAAAGCCATGTAAATGGATGCAATTACCCAAATAAAGAGTGTGGGTAGGGTGGAAGGGGAGTGACAAAGAAGTGGAAAGAAACAAGTGCACAGTCTGGTAGGAAACCTACAGAGAGAAGCAAGGCGCAGGAAGAGAGAGACCTTCTGAAAGACGTGCTGATTTACTGTCCAAAGGCATAGGAGGGGAACCAGGAAAGGACTGTCATGAAAGTCCAGAGGGGATAAATTGTTCAGAAGGAGGTTATGATCAACCATGCCAAAGGCAGTGGAGAAGCCACAGAGAGGAAGGGTGGACTGAAGTCTTGTTTTGAAACTTGGAATATTTGTGATCAATGTATGGTTTTTCAGATTGTTTCCTTCCTGTAATAATATAGAAAGAATATAGAGAATGTGACAGGTGTAAGAGGGACATGTAATTTAACCCCAACATACTGAAGTTTGGTAAATTAGCTCTATATAATGGAAAAGACTGTGCTAGCTCTTTAGCTGAACCAGTGGTGCACTAGCTGTTACACTGATTTAAATCAGTAACTTTGAGTGTAAATGAAAGATTAAACTGGTGAAGATGCACAGATTGTAGGGGCAGAGTTGAGTTTTTTAATTTGGAAGTGTACCACTGGCATTGTTTTTATGGCAGACACTATCAACTGATTCAAAGAACTGAGATATCAACTCCAAAGTTACCGGTAACCTAGCAACTTCAGCCAAAACAAGTAGCTGTAATGTGAACAGCCGCTATTGAAAAAGAATGTTTTGAGATGGGCATTCTGTAGCAATTGTACATAATTCTATCTAGTGCTGTCAAAAAGAAGTTGGGAGTGTGTATGAGAAAAAACAAAGAGATAATAAGTGTTATAAATCAGTGTTTAGCTGTCGTGGTTTGTCTTTGGTTTTTTAAATTCAATCAGGAGTTAAATATCTGAACTGGTTACAAAGTGATTCCAGTTCTTAAAATCTGCTACATAAAAATGAAATGGTGCAAATGTCCATTTAGTAATCACTACTTTTTCTTCTGACATATAAATAAATCTAAAGTATACTTTATTGTTATTACAGATACAGGAATTTCCCCATGGTAGAGCCCAACTGGTCAATGCTACGTTCTCCAAGATCATATCTATGTAATTTTTTAGGAACTGTATATAAGAATTCATCTAGGGAGAACCTAATGGAAATTTTGAAACAAGACGGGCTTGATAAACTCTGTTGGATTGCAGCCAGAGAACAGTAAGAACTATGATTTACTTCATAAACATATAGTTTGCTAGCTGAATTATTCAAAGCCCATTGCCTAGATCATTATCATCTCTTTTAAAATATGTTATAAATAAAATAGTATAAATAATGACAATGGTCTAACTTAAAATAATGAAAACCTTGCTGAGCTGAGATTTTTATACAGGTCTTGGATGACTTAACATCCTCGTGTGCTGCAGTACTTTACATTGTGTATAACTTGAAATAGTTTGAAAGAAATTTCTAACATAATGTAACCAGTCCTGTGTGCCCTCACACACATCTGGTTGAAGGGGCAGTGGGTATTCAAAATCTGTGTCATGCATCCTGTGGATATTGTCCACCTACCAAAAGATGGAGACATGAAACCAAAACTTTGTGTCTTCAACCCCATATAAAGATGCTGACTTCAGTGAAACAATATAGTTCATTTTGTGTCTTCAGAAGGTAGAACGGATCTTCTGACTAACTGATATAGGTTCTAATGGTACTTCTGAATTGGCTTTTAACAACTTCTGTCTTAAACCTTTCTGCCATCGCAGGACAAGATAGATGTTCTCCTAAAATGGAAGAGATTCTTTTTAAAAATCTGAAGCGTCTCTAATAGATTATGTACATTTATAACAAAATGTGTACAGCTCCTTAGAGGAGAAAGGTTGGACTGCAAGAAGGAATGACATGGCTATTGAGTTGTTTCTAGTTTTTGTAAAGAATTGAGAGATCATGTTTGATTACTTGATACCATCTCAGAAAGAATTATTTTCTTTTTAGAATTTCAGATTTTAGAATTAAACACACAGGCCATTTTAGGATTAACCTATGTAAACCATATAGGTTTACAAAAAGGATACACTTAACACAGAGATTTTCAGGTTTCAAATAGGACTGTAGATTTAGGTGCCAATTCAGTCACCCTTAATGGAATACGTTATTTACTCCATTAAAATATAAATAATGCTGTGAGGATTTTTATGTAAAAACTATATTTTCATTGTTTTCAGTTTCCCATATTCGATGTCTGAATAATAAACTACTTTTTTAAGATGGGCTAATTTATTAGAATAGGTGGAAGAATATAAGACTAGGAAGACTTCTTCCAAGTTGCAATGTATAACTAGCTCTAGCTGAGACTGCAGTGAAGGCAGTGGTAATATAGGCACAGGCAGAGAAGTCTTTGCTGAAAAAAAGGTGACTCTCAAAGGAGAGACTGGAAAATAGACACAGAAATAGAGGGGGAATTGAGAGAAGGACTCTGAGGCAGACCAGCAAGAAAGGATACAACCCTGAGGCAAGACCAGTAGTTTAAGATTATAAAGATTGGGGGGTAAATTACAAGGACAGAGAGAATAGAAATTACAGGGACTCAGAGTAGAACTCTCAGATGTTTTTAAATCTGGTTTGGCTCTGTAAATGGTCTCTGGCCCAAGAGCACTTCAACCAAGTTAGTCCAAAATACCTTTATAATGTGTTTTTGGCTTGGGTAATGTGGCTTCCTGCCCAGTCTAGATGAGACCAAAATGTAAGTGCAAGCGTCTGGTTTTGTGTGACCATCTCTGTACTACAGCAGGATTGTCTTTCTGACTATTACATGTGTAGACCGTCATGATTCAACCAAATAAATTAATTCTGCTCTTAATTAGTTTGTAAAATTGTTCTCATGGAAAGTTTAAAAAAACCTTTATTATAAATTTTAAAAGGCATTTAATAAAACTAGAGGCAATTTAACATTTTTTCTGAAAATTTGGACAAAAGTGCTTAAGAAAAAGGCTGATATAGCATTTAGAGAGTAATTATATCAGTGGCATAGTGTGCTGTCACACAAAGTACCTCTGAGCAAATTGAAGAGATTGACAATTGATGCCTTACATTCTCATTTCTAAACAATAAATTCCCCTTCTAATTTTAAATATTTTGGGGAATAAAATATTTTTACTTCAAAAATTCTGTCAGAGCATTCTCTTTCTAGATGCCTATTTTGAGCTACTTAATAACCTTCTAGTTTAGCTCATGCACTACATTGATATGGCCTTCCAGTGCAGAATAAAAAGTTTTTCTTCTGTTGGAGCTTGAAGTATTAATGATTCCTTAAAAGGCCCTCAACTGAAAACTGTTCTTATAGATTCTCTAGCTTACAGGTGGATATTTCTATAAATACTTGAAAAAATATTTAGGAATATGTGGGTTGAAACATAAAACCTTGCTGATTCTCAGATCTGTTGTTACAAACTTTGCAGCTATGCAACATTACAGATACTAATATTATAACATGGATTTCTACTTTTCATTGTAATACATGTACTTTTGGAGGAAAAAAGTGATGTTAATTCTTAACTTCTTTATTTTTCTAGGTGGCAGCCTCAGGAAACAAATAAAAGTTTTAGAAATTATCAGGATGCGTTGCTGCAGAGTGATCTGACATTGTGCCCAGTGGGAGTAAATACAGAATGTTATAGAATTTATGAAGCTTGCTCATATGGTTCTGTTCCTGTTGTTGAAGATGTAATGACACCAGGGGTGTGTGGAAATTCATCTATATACCACAGTCCTCCACTGCAATTACTAAAGACCATGGGGGCCCCATTTATCTTTATTAAAAACTGGGAAGAACTTCCTGTTGTTTTAGAAAAAGAGAAAAATATGAGCCTACAAGAAAAGATTCAAAGGAGAAAAAAGCTTATAGAATGGTACCGGCACTTCAAAGCACAAATGCGACACAAATTTATTAATATCTTGGAAAATTCATTTTTACCAAATGATAAAGGAGGTTAATGCCCACTTTGAAAATCAAAGATAGACCAAAAGTTTAATTTCCACTGACCTTTCAAGTAAGATTGATTTTATATTAAAAAATAAAAATAAAAAATGAACCACTTCCAATGCAGGTGCAATTTCTTTGAAGTCAGTAGAGTTGTACCAGCTTATCCCAGAGCTGAGTTTCGCCTTCTATTTCTAAGTTACTTTCAGAGAGGATGTGATCTTACAGGATGTTAGTCTGGATGGATATCCGCTCTGTTATTTATTTATTTATTTATTTTTGCAATCAGCATCTCTCATTCTTAGCAAGTCAGTACTTCCATGGTCTAATCTAGATCCACAAGCATTTCAGCAAATACATCACCTAAAAATAAATGTTTCACAATAAGCATAATAAATGGTGGCCTCCTACACAGATATTTATACCTTCAGCATTCTCTTTCCTGAAATTCTCCTGCTATCAATCCCTTATTTTAAAATACAATTTATTTGATTATAGTTTTCATGAACTGAAGAACAAGAGATTGGGATTGCACCTACATGTGGTCATTTTAGCTTTTGCTTTTACTCTGGTGCTTTTATTGTAAAGAGGGTTGCGCTATCTGCTTGTCAGGTTCCCCACATAAATTGTGTGGGTGAGTCAGTGTGCAGTGCTCCCTTACTCTCTTACCTTTTCCCCTGTGCAAGGATCTGCAGAGCTTCCTCACAGAGTCCAGGCACAGGAGGTAGGAGGAATGAAGGGGTGGCACATTGTGTACTGCCTGACCCGGGGTAGATCTATAAACGTAGGGTCTCTTCCAGGTGCAGATCTATGGATCACAATCTGGTCCAATAAAAATGGACAAAACTAATTGATCCTTTATACTATGTCATTTGTCCAATGAAACTGCTGAAGACTAGAAGCTTCATAATATTGTAACTTAACCTTTCCATAAAAAATGGAAAAGTTTAATTGAGGAAGAAGAGACTGTCCTAGATTTCCAAAGGAGAAGTAGTGGTTCCTACCTTGCTAAGAATATTTTTAAATGAAAAAGATTGTGTGTGTGAATTTGTTTTACCCAACACCATAGCACCATCATTTTATGAAGATAAAAGGAACTGGAAGTTACCGTATTTTTCGCTCCATAAGACGCACTTTTTTCCCCCCAAAAGTGGGGGGAACATGCCCGTGCGTCTTATGGAGCGAATGTTCATTTTTTTTAGCTGCTGCGGGGGGGGGGCGGTAAACGTGCAGAGTGAGTGCCAGTGGGAGCGTAATCAGACCTGCCACGGCAGCGTGCGGAACCCCGGCATCTGCTGAGTGAGTTCCCTCTGCAGCTGCTGATCCGGTCCCTGCCGGATTGGCGCTGCAACTTGCGGACACCTCCCCAGCCGCTGACCCAAACCCCTCACCTAACCCCCCTCCCTAGCTTCTGACATTAACCCCCTCACCTAACCCCCAACCACTGACCCAAACCCCTCACCTAACCCCGCGCCCCAGCCACTGACCCGAACCCCTCATCTAACCTGCCCTCCCCAGCCGCTGACCCAAACCCCTCACCTAACCCCCCTCCCTAGCTTCTGACATTAATCCCCTCACCTAACCCCCAGCCACTGACAAGGTTAGTGCTGGGTTTGTGATCTGTCCAAGGTGATCACATTTTTTCCATGTTATCCTTTTTAATATGAAAGCTGCCATCTATTTTTTTTCTTATTTAAACAACTACTGTTAAAATAATCAAGGTGGTAACACTGTTATTTCCCCCAGACTGTTCAGTCAGTCATTTAACATCTCTTGTTAGTTCACAAAGTGGTTTCCCTGCTCCCTTCCTCCCTTCCTCTTTTTTGTTTTCAGTACCAATCTGCATATGCTGTTCTGCTTTGAAAAAGACTAAAGACTATGTTGAAAGAGCCTTCTGTGGAAGAATAGAGGACTGTACTATTCTTTATGCCAACAAAATAGCTTGACAATGGTGAGGCAGTGGGCATGCTGACACACATTTATTAAGCTAGTCAGGATTGTTTCACTGGTCACCTTGTCCTCTTCCTCCTCCCCCCTACTATGTATTTGTCTTCTCTACTTGTTTTCTTGTCATATCTGTAAATTGTGAGCACTAACCCCCAATCCGAAAAAAAACACTGATGTCATATTATTGTGGTATATTTTATTAAATATTTTAGCACACCATTTGGTTCAGAATATTTTTTTTCTTATTTTCCTCCTTAAAACCATAGGTGCATCTTATGGTCAGGTGCGTCTTATGGAGCGAAAAATACGGTATATGGTACAGAGTAACTTCATTGTGAAGATATAGAAATCAGTTGCAAAATAACCAGACTTCAGCTATTTTTCTGTGTAAGAAATACTTAATGTGCACTGTTGTGTTCATTTGAGTGAATATGGCGCAGGCTGCGCTATACTACTTGCAGTACTCCAGTATTTTGTATGTAGTTTAGTCAATTCTCTAAATGCTGTTTTGTCTCTAAATGTAAGAATGCCTTATAGTGTCAATTATATGCATGAATCCAAGAGCCAGTTCAATTTTGTGCAACTAAATAGTAAAATATGTACCATAGTGTTCTCTTTACTGTGATATCTTCTGTGTTTAGAATATACCACATCAAGGCAATTTTGCAATAGATCTTCACTTTTTAATGGTCCCCACAATAGCTTTTTCTAGATCCTCTTATATAAAAAAGTGATGACCAGCGTGCCTTAGTATGTTCATATTGTGTCTATTAGAATTATTTTGTTCCTACAAACCCCAGAATGAGATGCCAGAGAGAATTATGTGTGTATTAAAAGTGTTTTATGGAAACTTCAGTGATACAGTTTTTCATAGGACAGTGACTATTGGTACATGGGGGATGCAGTCTACAAGTAGAACCTCTAAGGATCATTTTGTTTTCAAAGCAAATAGTATCAGCTTTTAGCAAAGGTTTTCACAACTGCCAAAATGAGCCATTTGCTTCAAGAAGGTGTCATACTTTTTCTCAATCTAAAAATATTGAAAGAGTGTTCTAGCTGGAGACTCTTCAGCAACCTAGTTTAGCAAGAAAGCTTTCCATGCAGCAAGTAGAGAAACTGAAGGGGGGTGGAAGGTGTCCATCCATTGCTAGTTATTTACATTCCTAACTAAAATAGCCTGGGAAACCATAGAAATGAAATCCAGTTATTTCCTGGTAAAACTTATTTATTTTTAGTAGCCAAAAATAGCTGGGCAGTCTTAGAAACAATGTTCATACTATAGGTTTCAAAAACATTGCCAGGCATTGTGTATGGAAGTAGGAGAAATCAGTGCTTATTGAATAATGTTAAATTTGTTTTTCAATATCCACAAAGACTTGACAATGGAGTGACACTACTAAAACTGACTTTAGAAATTCAATTCCAACTCTGTCTGAGGAAGCTATTGTTTCCAAGGACATCGTTACTCTGAAAGATGCCAGAACTGGTGTTTTCCAATACGCTTGAAAGGGAATCTACATGTTGTTTATATAATGCTATGAGTGTACAGGGTGCTACATAAAGAGTAGAATGAATCAAACAACAGAATGCCTGACCTGATGTAACCCTGCCTAAACGCACAACAGATTCTAGAGCAGATCCGTTGGCTTAACATATCTTTATTGGTCCAGATAGCAGCAACGGCAAAGTTTAAAAACTAGTTTTCATTTTAAGATATTCTGTGATCAACTCTAAATTTACACCAATGCCCAAAACTCCATGCTATCCTACAAAAATGAGGGCAGTTCTAAACTTGTTTTCTTTGGTCTCATCACGGATGCTTATGCAGAAAGAAAATTAAATAGATTTGTTGTTAATCAAAAGTCGATAAATCTTGGCTGGTAATCCTCGAGATCAGGAAGCTGCTTGCAGAAGGTCAGGCAGCTGATCATTTATCACTCTTAGACACAGTAGGTCTACACAGAATTTTTAGTGAGCCTCCCAGCCTAGCCTACTAGAGTAGGACTAGTAGAGCTCTAAAAATAGGTGTATAGACAGTGCTTTGAAGTTGTGGCTCAGGCTGGAACTCAAGAAGCCTAGGAATGGAGGAGTAGCAAACCCGCACATGGAGATGTGGCAACAGCCTTGGTGGCACAGGATGGGTGCTGGTCAGAACTTGAGGGACCAGAGTGATATTTCAAAGTGTAGCTCTGAAGTCATGCCTGGGCCTGGCCCCCTGTGGGGCCTGAGCTAATTTGTTTTCTGACTCCCTTCACGCAGGAGTCCTAGATGGCATGGACTGAGTAGTTCTCCAGCCTTGCCACAGTAAAGACGTAAATTGTTGCATCTGTGCTGTTCCCTTTATTCTGCAGTCAGCCATCTTTGGGCTAGGGCAACTTGCATGGATTTGGGGAGCAGGTGCCAGGGTATCTGCATGGGGGGGACAAAGGGGTGGCATGACTCCCCTCCTTCTTTCTCTGTTCACCCAGCAAGTTATCAATGTGCATGGATAAGTCATAACTGCATCCAGGCCCACAGGAGTCTCCAAACAGGCTCATTCATCAGGGAGCTGATGGGCAGGATCCCCTGGAAGGCTAATATGAGGGGGAAAGGAATCCAAGAGAGCTGGCTGAATTTTAAAGAAACCTTATTGAGGGTGCAGGAACAAACCATCCCGATGTGCAGAAAGAATAACAAATATGGTAGGCACCCAGCTTGGCTTAACAAAGAAGTCTTTGGTGAGCTTAAACACAAAAAAGAAGCTTACAAGAAGTGGAAGCTTGGCCAGATGACTAGGGAGGGTTATAAAAATACTGCTCGAACGTGCAGGAATGAAATCAGGAAGGCCAAAGCACAACTGGAGTTGCAGCTAGCAAGGGATGTGAAGGGGAACAAGAAGGGTTTCCACAGGTATGTTACCAACAAGAGGAAGATTAGGGAAAGTGTGGGCCCCTTACAGAATGGGGGAGGCAACCTAGTGACAGAGGATGTGGAGGAAGCTGAGGTACTCAATGCCTTTTTTGCCTCTGTCTTTACAGACAAGATCAGCTCCCAGACTACCACACTGGGTAGCACAGAACAGGGAGGAGGTGAACATCCCTCAGTGCTGAAGGAACAGGTCCAGGACTATTTAGAAAGATTGGACATATACAAGTCCATGGGGCCAAATGCAATGCATCTGAGGGTACTGAGGGAGTTGGCGGATGTGATTTCAGAGCCATTGGCTATTACCTTTGAAAGCTCGTGGCAATGGGGGGAGGTCCCTGATGATTGAAAAAAGGCAAACAGTGCCCATCTTCAAGAAAGGGAAGAAAGAGGATCCAGGGAAATACAGACTGTTCAGTCACACCTCAATCCCTGGAAAAGTCATGGAACAGGTCCTCAAGGAATGCATTTTAAGGCACTTGGAAGAAAGGAAGGTGATCAGGAACAGTCAACATGGATTCACCAAGGGCAAATTATGCCTGACCAACCTGATTGCCTCCTATGAAGAGGTGACTGACTCTCTGGATTTGGGGAAAGTGGTGGACATGATATACCTTGACTTTAGCAAAGCTTTTGATACAGTCTCCCACAATATTCTTATCAGCAAGTTAAAGAAGTTTGAGTTGGATGAATGGACTATAAAATGGATTAGAGAGCTGGTTAGATCATCAGGCTAAACGGATAGTGATCAATAGCTCCATGTCTAGCTGGCATCTGATAACAAGCAGAGTGCCCCAGGGGTCAGTCCTGGGATTGGTTTTATTCAACATCTTCATTAATGATCTGGAGGATGGGGTAGATTGCACCATCAGCAACTTTGCAGATGACACTAAGCTGGGAGGGTGGTAGATACCATGGAAGGTAGGGATAGGACACAGAGAGACCTAGACAAATTATAGGATTGGGCCAAAAGAAATCTGATGAGGTTCAACAAAGACAAGTGCAGAGTCCTGCACTTAGGACGGAAGAATCCCATGCGTAGCTACAGACTGGGGACTGACGAGCTAGGCAGCAGTTCTGCAGAAAAGGATCTGGGGGTTACAGTGGATAAGAAGCTAGATATGAGTCAGCAGTGTGCCCTGGTTGCCAAGAAGGCTAATAGCACATTGGGTTGCATTAGTAGGAGCATTGCTAGCAGATCGAGGGAAGTGATTATTCTTCTCTATTCGGCATTGGTGAGGTCGCATTTGGAGTATTGTGTCCAGTTTTGGGCCCCCCACTACAAAAAGGATGTGGACAAATTAGAGGGAGTCCAGTGGAAGGCAACAAAAATGATTAGGGGGCTGGAGCACAAGACTTATGAGGAGAGGCTGAGGGAACAAGGCTTGTTTAGTCTGCAGAAGAGAAGAATGAGGGGGGATTGGATAGCAGCCTTTAACTGCCTGAAAGGGGGTTCCAGGGAGGATGGAGCTAAGCTGTTCTCAATGATAGTAGATGATAGAACAAGGAGCAATGGTCTCACATTGCAGTGGGGAGGTATAGGTTGGATATTAGGGAAAAGTTTTTCACTAGGAGGGTGGTGAAGCACTGGAATGGTGCTAGGAAGGTGCTGGAATCTCCATCTTTCACTTTCACTAGGGAGGTGCCGGAATCTCCAGCTTTAGACATTTTTAAGCAGCAGCTTGACAAAGCCCTGGCTGGGATGATTTAACTGAGGTTAGTCCTGCTTTGAGCAGGGGACTGGACTAGACCTCCTGAGGTCCCTTCCAACTCTAATCTTCTAAGATTCTATGATCTCTTGACCTCCTCGCTCAATCCTATTTGGAATTGGTGCAGTTGGGCTGCCTCGTTACACTCTGTGTCTGCCATCATGCTTCCCCCGAGCCTCCACCCCACACACTTGGCTTAAGCTTCCCTGTGGAAGCTCTGACGAGGGCAGAAGGGGGTCGTCAAAAATTGTGAAGCAGGCCTGGAAGAAGCGTGATGGTAACAGACTGGAACACTTATCTTGTCTCAGCAAGAAGGAGGCCCAGTCCAAGTCTTCACTGGTTAATAGGCTGACCACCAGTCCCTTCTTGGTCCATTCAGTGGGATAGGTCTAGGGACAGAACATAAAGAGTAGGCAGCACTGATTAAGGAATCCCCTGAAGTTCTGATGATTCCCATAAAATAATTTGAGTAAAGGCACAGTGAACCCCTGTTCCAGTGGAGGGCAACAGCTGGAGTGTTGTGTTCACTGCTTATAGCTGAGGCAGATGTTCCCGGAGGGCTTGATTCTCTGCCAGAAGTTATATCACCCAAGAGTACAGAACTTGGTTCTTTGTTTGGAAATGAGCAACCTCCTGCAAATCTGATGGTCCGTGGCATTTTCTGTCAACGGGCTGCCAGCTCCCTCCCTAGCAGGGTCCGGGAGGTCTGAGCAACCTGTTGTGGATGGGGCGTGAGTCATCAGGCCTACTGGGTGGAGCCAGAGTGGGTAGAGCCGGAGCCACCGGTCAGAGGCCAAGTTGGAAGCTAGGAACCAGAGCTGGTGTCAGAAGTCAGGAACCAGATCAAAGTGAAGGAGCAAGGTCTGTTGTAGCAGCTGGCTAGTGATCCTCCTAGTTGCACAGACAACTTCCTGGTGTCACTTCCAGGTTGAAGTAGTGCACCTGGAACCAATCGGGGACCCAGGAGCACTGCCAATCAGGCCGTTTGTGGATGGCACATCCTGTAGCGTCTGGGTCACAAGGCTCACGGCCTATTGATCACTACTCTGCCAGAACTGTCAGGAGGCAGCTTGGATGTGGCGGTCTGTCAGGGATTAGCAGACAGTTTCTACCTCTCGGAATCATCACCCCCATTACATGAGCAGTGGTGTTGTGTGTAATACCTAGTTTACAGTGGAAACTATGGATATTCTACAGGTATGGGCAATAAATCAACCATTGTGGACACAAATATCAATTTGTTAGTTATACACGCCTGCCAATTTTCATTCTGTCCTTGAATTGCAGGGATCCAACTTCGGCTCCTCCTCCTCACTGCTCCCTTCCTTCCCCCAAACTCAAACTAAGCTGGGCTATTGTTATCTAGTGTAAATAATACTTCCTCTTCACTAATGAGAATTTCTCCAAGGTAGTCACTCAGCAAGTGTAATTTGGCTTTTGTTGAATTTCTGCCACAGGGCAGCTCCGGCTGCTTGCTGTCAGAAAGCATCTCTGTAGGATATTAACGCATATGAGTACCTATTTCTGCAACATTTCTAGTCTGTGCCTCAAGGTTTTTAAGATGTCTGTTTAAAATTTTGGAGAGATAAATTGTGGTTTCAGGAGCACAAAGTAGACATAATCTCAAATGGCCAGATGTCTCATTTTCAGTACAGGAAATGCACTCTGTGCCCTAAATGAATGAAACTTCACATAATATTTTGGTCTTGGATATCTGAGCACAATACATGCTATTTGGTGTCCATCTGTTCGTCTTTGAAAATCTAGCTCCATGCTGGTACATTGGACTCCCTCAGTTTCTCCTACGTCATCTTCAAATCTTGGAATCATTTTTGTTGTCCTCCTTTATTTTCTCTATATTGTCCCTTCTGTGGAGGCCAGAACTGCACCCAGTGTCCCAGAGTTGCAGCAGCTTTGGATTTGGGGAAGGGATGCTGGGTTTCATTTTAGTGCAAGACCTTCCTAGAAACATACAGATACAAGAGGAAGTGCCACCATACTGGAAATAGAAACATTTGACCAGAGGAGCTCAGTTAGAGAGGAATGACAACCCAATGGTTCAGATAGTAGCCTTGGGCTTGTTTCACCTGGGTTCAGTTCCCTGCTCCACCACAAGCTTCTTGTGTGACCTTGGATAAAATTATTCAGTCTTTCTGCGTACATCTGTAGTTCAAGTAAACACCCATGACCAGCTTCCTTCTGCTGACTGGGCTCAGGTTGTGGAGTTGTAAAATTACAGTGGAGATGTTCTGGCTTGTTCTATGTCTATTTCCCTATCTATAAAATAACGATACTGCTACTTGTCTACCTGACAGCTGTTGTGAGGCTGAATTGATTTGGTAATATGTGCACCGTGCTCTGAAGATTTAAACTATTACGCTGCTTATTAGTATTATAGTCATCCAATATATGGCTTTATGTTTCCCATGGGGTTTGGAGAATAGTTTTTCTAGTGATATGACACTGACTTACAGTGTCACTTTCTAGCTTCTAATAGGGATTTCATATGTGATTCAGAAATGAATTAAAAGAGCACTTTATTGAATAGACTTAACAGAGCAGGATGTTGTTCTTTCCAATACTTAAACCACGCACTTAGTGATCATCCATACCTATAACCAACAAGAAATCTCTGCTGCCTATGAGAATTGTCAATCTTCTATCTTTTTTCATTGCTAGCATTAACTAGGGATTCAACACTTTACCTATAGATCGTACAAGGAATCTCATCCACTCCACTTTGTTTGAAAAGTACATAATTAAATTACCTTATCAGAAGATCAAAACTTTTCCCTTCTGAATTCATAAGCTACTAACTATTGTGTAAGTTGCAACATGTCTGGGCTTATGGTAGTGGTATATACTCATGCTGCAAAGCTTGATATCCTCCTCATCCAGAAATAATTCCTAATCCATGTAGCTGTTCAATCTCCCTATGAAGTCTTTACCACCTTCTGCTACAAATTATGGAAATAAATTATACTAAAATGAAGCATTATTTTGTTATGATCCACACTCTTAGGCCTGGTCTACACTTACCTTCTGGATTCGGCGGCAGTCGATGGGAGATACGCAAATGACTTAAACCACTTGCGTATCTCCCTTCGACTTTGCTGCGTCTCCTCCTTGCGCCGTCCACACTGCACTGTGCTGAAGGGAGCAGCATTCCCTTCAACGCAGTGCTATGCCACTTACCGGGGTGGTTTTCCTGCGTCGAATGCTGGATCGACTGAGCGGGTCTACACAGACCGCTCAGTCGATCCAGAGCAATCGATTGGATGGCAGCGAATTTGCTGCCGTCAGTGTAGACCCAGCCGTAGAATGAATATATGTCACTTTGATATACCCATTCTCGGTATGGAAGAGTAAAACTTTCGAAGAGCCTATCACAATTTCTCAACTGTTTAATGTAGCAAGCATAATGTAACTTTCTTGTGAAGGGTATATTAGATGATAAATTGAAAACAGCATGTTTGATTTAACAGTCCAGGGGAGAAGAAAAGAGAGAAATACACTTACTGATTATGGTATGAATTTGCAGCAGAACTTGACAAAAATATCTAAATTGCTGAGAAATACTTTTAATCACAAAATAAAGATGGTGTATAAAATATTTTCTTTTGACCACCTCTGCTCAAGTACATTTTACTATTCTGGTTTGGTGATCTTATTCCACATGTAAATATTCCTGTCTGTGTGCAAACATTAACCCTGGGGATATACTGAGCAATTTCCTATCCACAGTAGCTTTCAGGATTGAGCCTATCTGGTTGTGATTATTAAAGACCTCATGACAGATTTCTAAGAGTAAAGGTGTCAACTTGTGTGTCTTGGACACATTACTGACATATTGTGATGGGGTTTACAAACCCTTACACTAAGACTGAGATGGGAAAGGATGGAGCAGTACTGGGCCAGAAAACCTCCACACCTCAGGCATGTAGTGTAGACCTGCCCTAAGGGGAAACCAAATTAGTCTTCAAATATGTTAAGCGTGGTTATGAAGAGGATGGGGATTAATTGTTCTCTATGTCCACTGAAGGTAGGACAAGAAGTAATGGGCTTAATCTGAGGCAAGGAAGATTTAGGTTAGATATTAGGAAAAGCTTTCTAACTATAGGGGTAACTAAGGTCTGCAATAGGCTTCCAAGGGAGACTACAGAATCCCCATCATTGGAGGTTTTTAAGAACAGGTTAGACCAACACCAGTCAGGGATGTCCTAGGTTTATTTGGTTCTGCCACAGCACCAGGGGCTAGACTGGGTGACTTCCTGAGATCCCTTCCAGCCCTTCAGCCTTTCTGTGATTCTATTTTGGAGGTTTCATGCTGCCAGTAGTTAAACATCCTTGGGATGTCTAAAAATTAAAGATGACAATTTGCTAACTCAAGAAGCATTCCATCCAACACAGGGGAATTCTATATCAAACCTCACCTTGACAAATAGAGAGGAATGGATCACATACCTAAAAAATAGTAGGTGGTTAAGTACAAGTGGTCATGACTTCATCACATTTATGATGCATAAACAGAATAAAATGCCAACCAATAATTATATATATAGTTGCTGCTTTAAAAGGGCCAGTTACACAAAGCTGAGAGCAATTATGAGCCTAATCAACTGGGAGAAAATTTTTTAACAAACCATGAATGACAAAAGGGACCTACTTAAGGATATTTTACTAGATGCCCAAAAGCCACAGTCCCATAACAGACGAAGGCTATTCTGATTACATCTAGGAACAAAAAGGTAGACTATACTTACAGGATGGGGGACTCTGTCCTGGGAAGCAGTGACTCTAACTAGATTTTGGAGTTGTGGTGGAAAAATCAGGTGAACTTGAGGGCCCAGTGTGATGCTGTAGCCAGGAAGAGCTAATGCAATCCTGGGATGCATAAACAGAGAAATCTTAAGCAGGAGTGGAGAGGTTATGTTACCTCTCTATTTGGCACTGGTGCAACTGCTGCTAGCGTACTGTGTCCCAGTTCTGGTGCCCACAAGAAGAATATTGATAAATTGGAGAGGGTTCAGAGAAGTGCCATGAAAATGACTGAAGGATTAGAAAAAAAAAACCTGTTTTATAGTAATTGAACTCCTTGAGTCTATCTATTTAGCTTAATGAAGATGTTAAGGTGTGATATGATTACAGTCTAAAAGTATCTATATGGGGAACAAATATTTAATAATGGATTCTTCAGTCTAGCAGAGAAAGGTATAACATGATCCAATAGCTGGAAGTTGAAGACAGACAAATTTAGGCTGGAAGTAAGGCATAAAATGTTGACAGTGAGGGTAATTAACCGCTGGAACAATTTACCATGTGGATTCTCCATGACTGACCATTTTTAAATCAAGATTGGATGTTTTCCTGAAGTATGCGCTCTAAGAATGATTTTGGGGATTTCTGTAGCCTGTATTATAGCAGAGGTCAGATCACATGATCACAGTGGTCCCTTCTGGCCTTAGAATTTATTAACCTATATATCGAAAGGCTTTTGAATAATGTTGCAGTTTTTATATTGGAGCTAAAACATGGTTCCTGTGTTTCAGTCACTCAGCTCTGTTTGCTAAAATCCCAGATGATCTTTCAGTTGCGTATGTCATTAGAATTGCTCCTTGACGGAGACAGAAATGTACTAGTTAATGTCTTCCTACGAATATATCTGCAATCAGGGGATATTGCTTTTTTGCTTCTCTTCCTGATCATCTAAACCCATCGAGGCATTTTAATTTTAATCCAGTCAGGGGGAAAATTAAAGCAGATATTTCCGATCAGCCTCGGAGCCTTAGCCAGTTTAAAATAGCCAGGAAAATGCTGACAGCTGCCTGTTCTGCACACACAAAGGCAGATCTAAAATTGCACTGAGCTGCTTACAGACTTTCAGTTTTTGCTCAGCAGGGTCTCCCAAGTGACATTTGGGGGGGGGTAGGAGGGATGAGCAGGGAGAATCAGTTTCCTACCAGATTGGGCATAATCTGTATTTTTCCAGTTTAGTGGAACACTGGATATTTTTCTTGATCACTGTGATTAAAAAGTAGTATGTGGAACTGTGCATTGATTTTTTTTTAAACGTTAATCATTTCATAGCATTCATCTTAGTGCATTTGCTTTGTTTGCTTTCATTCAGCTGATGAACATGGAAACAGGTCCATGGATCATTAACAAGTATCTTAAAACCCTATCATTAACAGATGTATTAATGCTTATTTTGTGTTTTATAGTCAAATAAAGTCATAGGCCACAGGCCTGCAAATGGTTAGGCATGTGAGTAACTCAGTGGTACTATTCATATGTGTACAGTTACATCTGCCTATGTAAAGGGCTTGTGACAATTTCAATTTCAGCCTGAAAAATTATTAATCAGATTTTAAGACTACCTAGGGGAATCACAGAAAACTGGAAAATAAAGATAAAACGTTTTTCTATGAGAAAACTGTCACAGTATTTGCTAGCCATTTAAGGAAAGATACTGGTCCAGCACAGCTCTGTTCTCAGTTCAGCTGAAAACTAAGGCATTCTGGGACTCATAGTTGCCAGGGTGAGTAGGAAATGTAGGCCTCACAGTAAGAAATGCTGGGAAATAAAATGCATATACAAGAACTCCCTTTTGCTTAGCGAGATGAAAGAAATTTAAATGGAATAGGACCTGCTGTTGGGTCCCTCCACTTCCTTCTGAAGAGCTTGGGACAAGGAGAGGTCTAGGGGGACAGCCAAGGAGCTAAGGAAAGTATCCCCACAGGAAAAGTTGGTGTTTTGACCAGTAATCTAAAGAAAGCCAAGCCTCAAGTGTGAAATTAAAGGACTTTAACAGAAATATGGATAGTTTGAGGATGGATCAGACAGCCACTCCATTGTTTTAGGGCCCTAGGGCTGAAGCACATGTATAAAGGAGGATCTCTTTGCCTCTGAGAGACCACTCTGGTATTGTTGTGATACCTTAATAGGGGAAGAGGACGGTCAAACGTTAGAGTCAATATGACCTTAAAAAATTAATAGGTTTATTGTTAACGCTTTTCAGCAGTTTGGAACTATTATTCTTCAATGTAACATTTTATAGCTGATTTAAACAGTCATCTCATCTTAGAAATATTTCTCGTTACATATTTTTTTTTAGAAACTGTTACTGCATAACAGCAATAAGATGTGATAGGCTATGTATAATCTAATAATGGCATACTTTGTTGGTTAATAGCATTTGGCCCCCAGTCTTGGACATAGCAACTACAAATCCTGTTAGATCATAGTGCACAGTCTATCACATCTTAATGCTTAAGGGCATGAAGCTGAAAGCAAAGCTGCCCCCAACTGTTGTTTGTAGAAGGGACATCTTTTAAAACATTTTAGTCACAAACTGATGTTTTCCCATTTTATTGCCCAAGATGGACAGGCCAATGAGTTAGAAAAAAAGTACAGATTAGAGTGAATCAGATGTATCCTTTTATTGGCTGTGTGTCTAAAAGAGGAAGAACTGTCCTTGGGGTAGGGTCCTAACCTAGGAGATGGAAGACCTGAGTTCAGTTTGCTGCTCCACAACAGATTTCCTGTGACCTTGGGCAAGTCGCTTTGTTTCTCTGTGCCTCAGGTCCCCATCTGCAAAATGGGATAGTACTGCCCTATATCCATCCCATGGGCTGTGAGAGGATAAATGCATTAAGATTATCAGACACTACCACAATGGGGGCCATATAAGTACTTTACTTAGTACATACATAGAGGGGAACATTGTACTGTATAATCAAATGTTCTCTGCTCATTAACTATCAGCAAACCATCATTTTATTTTAAGCACCTGAACCCAGATTTTCAAAAATATTTAGGAGTTGGGCACCTAAATTTCTGAGGATGTGGGCTGGTCACCGTTGCTGTTGTGACCACCATACTATACAAAAGAACGCGTACAAGTGTATGCTCCCCTCCACACTTCCAACTACACAGCAAAAGAACGCAAGCCTCCTGAAACGCACCTCTCTAGAAGAGCCAGGGATCTGCTTCATCTTCCAGCAACTGTATAGACCAGCGGTCCCATTCTTCTCGAGTATGCAGACCCCTTTTCAACCTCCAAATGTTTCACTGATCACCACATGCTACTAGTTGTTTTTACACTTCATTTTTAATGGAAATTTAACGTAATAACAAATAAATAATATTACTATAACTTACTTAATACTAATATAACTTACTTAATGAGATGGCTGGTGCTGTTTCGCTGACTTCAAAGACAGGAAGTCAGGTTGGAGCGATGACAGTTTTTGCCTTAAATCTGATTCCACATCCAACCTACTTCGGCACTTTGATTTTAATGCAACAAGCACAGAAAATCCACCTTCACAAACATATGTTGTGGCAAAAGGCATCAGGAACTTGGCTTCCTTGTCGGACAGTTCTGGGTACTCAGAACCAATGTGTAGCCAGAAGTCAGTCAAGTATTTTTGTGTGAAGACCAGCTTTAAAGAGTTGTCACGTAAAGGTTCTTCTAGGCTGTCTTGCTCTTTCAATGTCAGATTTGTGAGCACATCATTATCAAAGTTCACAAAGGGGTTTCTAATCCAGTTGGTTTTTAACTCAGACAAAAAAGTGTTCACGCAACTGTACTTTGAGGCTGTGCTGGTGCTGCCTAATGTCACATTTTACTTTGCCTGGAAGCTGCATTTCTGATGTGACCAAAATATCTGAAAGATTTGGAAATGAATCATAGTTCAATGGATCAAGTCGATGGGACCACAGATCTAATTTCTTGATCATAGCTTCTGTTTTGCTCTGAACTTGGAATAGAATCACAGCTTTTCCCTGTATTCTTAGGTTAAGCCCACTTAGGTGGCTGAGAATATCTGTGAAGTATGCCAACTTAGCTAACCAAGGAAAATCACTGAAGCAATGTGAAAACTGAAACAAAGTCAAGTAGAAAAATTCTCACTTCATCATGCAACTCAAACAGGCGTGTGAGTAGCTTACCTTGAGAAAGCCAGTGAACTTCAGTATGCAGAAATAATTGACAGTGATCACTGCTCATCTCGTCACAGAGCCGCAAATATTCTTAAATTCAAAGGACGGGCCTTGATGAAATT
>ML675616.1:54449704-54480496 GCA_007922155.1 Mesoclemmys tuberculata
GACCCCCCCACAACTGCCAACAGGGCTTACACAGCTCCACTCAAGATTCCTCTGCTCTAACCAGTTTTGTGCGCGTTGAAAGCCATGGCGTGGAAGTAACAGCTGTCCTGAGGAACAGTTTACAAAGCAAACTGCATAATAATTTTTGCTGCTGCTTGAAAGTGGGATATGCCACACTGAGTGTCCATGCCCTTGACCCCTCTCCTACATAACACACAGCAATCCCTTATGAGGACCAAGGAGGGGAAAAGAGTGGCTATCTGATGGAGCAGAATATCTTTCAGTGATGGGATGTATCTGCCAAAGTGAGGCAGAAAAGAAACAACCAGTCCTTGAAGACTGGCCTGGATACCAGACTTGGAATGAAGAGCTGGTAGTTGGGGCTTGTTCAACTGCTCACAGATGAAAAAGATAGCTGTACCCCACCCTCCCACTAACATGGAGGAAGCCATAAAAATGAAGCAGGTGAATGGGGGGGGGTGAAAAGTGTTCTTAGTAAAGGACAGGAGCTGCTCTCTGCCAAACCCAGGAGACTCCTGAACTAAATCAAAAACAACTTACAAAGTTGTACAGGGAAAAGGAAAGTGGAAAGAAGATAACAGTAAAGGACTGCTAGGATAAAGTGTCAGTCAACCTATATATTCAGTTTGGAAATAGCTAACATTTCATTAGGGTATTAGTATATAAAACATAGCACTTTCCTTGTCTCCTGGTGCTGTGAAGAAAATAATTCACATTTGTCCTCACTCTATTATTCATCTACAAAGAAGAGCTTATCAGATGTTTGCCTTCATTAATGACACCTGCACAAAATAAGAGTTTTGCACAGTGTGCCCCTTCCTTGAGCAAAAGCTGAAGTATCCTTTTGAACACAGCAGCATCAAACTTATCAATGGTTTAGCACAAAGGATTTCCAGATTACTTTGAAACCATTTGAGTATCTTATAGCTGCAGAGAATATAGTTACTTTTGTGTATGATGTGCTGTACCATTATTAACTCTCAAGGGGCATTAGTCAAGTAAGAAAAATATGAAATATTCATTTCAGTTTGTTAAGCTAATACTTTGATGTCAAGATTTCCATTGAGGTTAGGGGAAAACACTTTTGAGATTGTTTGCCTCCTCTTTTTTCCAAACTGTACAGTACAACTCTATTCCTCTTGCACATTAGCATTTTATCATCAGTTTTAAATAACCCTTAAACAGGTGAAAATTAGAGTACACTGGCATGCAATATTGCCTAACAACTTCGTCAGAAAGATTGTAGGCAAAGCTTCTTTTCTTTAATTTTTAAAAATTCAAATACCTTACACCAATCCCTCTCTCTCTCAAAGCATATCCTGGGTTTTCTTACTAAGTCAAGTAGCATTTTAATCACATCATTTATTAATCTTACCATATTCAAACTGGATTTTAAAGATGTGTTACAACAATATACTCAGTTTCTCTCTAACTAGTTGCATTGACAGTGTCTGAATAACACAACCACCTACATACTCTCTGTTCCCTCCCTCAATTCAATCCTGATTTTTTTTATTGCTCTCCCCAAAATAAGAGGGAAACTGAGGGTTCCATGTATTTTTAGAATTCTTCTTTACCACTTTCTAGGCTTTCTACTATTTTCTATGCAACCTACTTTTCGTGGCATGACTAAACAGTAATTAGAGTCCTGGGTACTGTAAAACAAGAATGAAGATGGCAAACTTCAGAGTCTGGTGAAGGTTTAGAAAAGGCACTTCGTGGTCTGTTGAATAGAACATGTTGGTTTAAAAAAAAAAGCCATATACCAATCAAAATAAAAATTATATGGCTTTGGTAAGACAAAGTGACTGTCCACTGACTTAATGTCTCTACCGGTTGACAGCACAACTGAAGGCAAAAAGATACTAGTATCTAGGATCCACCCAGAAACATAGTAGCTACACTGAACATTTAGGAATATAGGGCACCTCTAACCCAATTATTTTTTCTTAACCCACATGTTCCCTTTGATTCTCCTTACATTGAAACCCATTGGCTTCATGGTCCATTGACAGAGCCAGCTGCAACAAAATGTCCAGAGTTTGAATAAGTACATAATATACAAACTTCAGAATGTTCATTTTCAAAGTAATAATCCCACAGTAAAATTTCATCTGCTCTGCTGAAAAAAGGTTAATCCAAATGGTATTTCTGCCTGTGAGACTACTATGTCAAATAATGCCTAGATATAGATTTATTTTATTTATTTCTGTAAAGTAATATCAAAACAGCTTCCTTCCACTTTTCAAATATACACAAAAGAGTTAATCATTGTTTTTTATATATATAGATCCTTTGCTAATTAAAAGACTAAAAACTAATAACAAAAGCAACATGATTTTTTTTCAGTATCACCATTTTTATATGGGAGGGTGATGGAAATCTGGCAAAATTATACTTCTCCAGGTCAAGTAATTTTTTTTAATGTATGAGTAAAATATTATTAGATTTTTTTTCATCATAGCAAAACAGAGGCTAAATAGGTTTTTGTGCCTGGGCTTGTACATTTTCATCACATCTTTGCACAGCTGAATGATTCATATAATGGAATAATGCTGGAGATTATTAAATAATCTTTAGAAATATATTTTGCAAAACATCTACCTTGCCCACTACATCTGTGACATCTATTCTGATGAAGGGACCTGATCTAAAGTCCCCTGAAGTCACTAGGACTATTCCAATTGACTTAAACAGGCTTAAAATCATTCCTATAACGACTAAATGCAATTCTTCTTTAGGGGTGGCATCTGTTTTGTGTAATGACTAATTCAGGCGGCTCCTGGGATGTTCTAGGAGAAAATAAAGTTTTGTAATAGTGAAGTCAGTGGCATCATTTTGTCAGGCATCACATCTGGCCAAACTGGAAGAAAACATGGATTAAACTTATGGAAAGAACAGAAAAATGAAGACATAGGGAAGAAACATAGCAAAGAACGTATATCATATAGCAACATACCATCATGTAGAAGAAGGAAAAAGTTGTTAATTACATGGATTGTCAATATCAGATTATGATGATCACCACAATACAACTGTTGTGTCTGGTGAACTATCAGTTACAAGTATTCTTGTAGCGCTTACCACGAGTGCAAATTTCTACACTATGAATTTGATTTGACTTGTTCCCTGATGTGAATCATCCTGTGCAATGTCCAGTTTTGAAATAAAACACCTTTTTCTTACATCACCTACAGGTTAACTATTAAATAAACAGATGACACCTTTTTAATTGGTAGTAATTGCCTTTTCTGACTAGTTGCCTAATTAGCTCAGATTTCCTACATGACCTATTTACAGTAACTGAAGGATTCCTTCAGAGTTGGAGGCTGGTAACAGGCTACATTTTTGCAAAATATCAAAAGGCTCTTCACATTTTTCTTTAGGCATAAAGAATGCTGCTGGAATCAGAGCTTTAGATACAAAAGAAACAGTTAATACACTGTAAGGTTAAACAGGCTCATATCAGTCCTGAAAGGATTTTAAAACAGATTTATTTTCTACTACATATTTCTATGATCCCTTTTCTGTCCTATTAAGGTCAAATTTGAAAGGTCCAAAATATCAATGACTGTTAATAAATGTACAAATGTTTTAACACAGATTACCTGAAATGCATCTTTAATTTATCAATCTATAAGGCAGCCAGATAGCTCTTTGTATCATATATCAAAGACATTCTTTTCTAACTATGAAGTGAAGCTGATTGGAATAAGTGACCAAATACAAATAGAACTATTTTGTATCAATGCTTTCATCATCATGCTTTTTCCTGACAGTTAAGAATGGATAGGGTGTTCCAGCTAATGCTCCCCACCTCACTTTATATGCTTCAGAGTTGAACACAGGTTCTGGAGTCTCAGCAAGAGGCTCTTGGCTCTGGAAATAGCTTCCTCCACTGGTCCAAGTTAACTAACTTTCAGGGTCTGCCCATATGCACGGGTTTTGCCTCTCTAGATGCTTTAAGTAGTTTAAGGTTCTCTTAGAGAAGAGATTGTTGAGTCCCCTAATTCCCATACTTCTACAAAAAAAATTCAAAAACAGACTTCAGTGAGAAACTGCAGAGCTGGAACTGATCTGTAAACTTGACACAATCAAACTGGGTCTGAATAGGGACTTGGAATGGTTCTCGCATTACAAGAAGTAATTGTCATTGTTCACACATTCTCACCTTCTATTCAATGATTGTGAATAGGCCTCATCTACCCTAACTGAATGGACTTTGTTAACACTTACCCTCCCCATTGTTGTTTCTTACCCTTGGATATCCATATATACACACACACACACACATCTGATTTCTATTTCATGACAAAGTGGGTTGCAGCCCACAAAAGATTATGCCTGCAGAAATTTGTTAGCACTTTCAAGTGCTACAGGACTCTTTTTGTTTTTGCTGTATACAGACTAATATGGCTACCCCTCTGAAACTAGCTGACAATGGGTCAGTATCTGTATGTGTATTTAAATGTGCATATGTGCTAAGGGTTTGTGATAAATTGAGCATATTTCACAAATAATTTTACAAAATTAAATAAGGTTGCCATATACATAGGAGAAAAATACAAATAATAAAAAACTTATTGCAGTTAAGATTCTGGAGCTATACTGTGCTATGCTCGCTGAAGATCTGACCCTCTATTCCTACGTAACCATGAAGTTCAACAGCTGCCTAGTGCTGCACATGGCATACTATATGCAAAACCACAGAGTCAGGATGGTCGAGCAAGTCTATTGATATGACTGGCAGAAGATCTGTAAGTGACTTACAATACTATACTTTTAAGTGGATTCTTTTTAAAGGCTTCCAGATGTAAATGATGACCAACAGCCACTATACAGCTCTCAAATAGGAAATAACAAGCGAGGCAGCAGTACTGCAGAAAAGGATCTGGGGGTTTACTGTGAATAACAGACTGAACACAAGTCAATGGTGGGATACTGTTGTGAAAAAAAAACCAAATGTGATTCTAGGATGTATCAACAGAAGTGTCATACACCAGGATACGGGAGGTAATTGTGCTCTTCTCAGCACTGGTGAGACCTCAGCTAGGATACTGTATCTGATTTTGAGCACCACACTTCAAAGAAGAGGTGAACAAATTGGAGGCAGTCCAGAAAAGAGCAACAAAAATAAGAGGTTAGGAAAACGTAACCTTTGAGGAAAAGAATGAAAGAATTGGGTACATTTAATCTAGAAAAGCAAAGGCTGAGCAGGGACATACTAATGGTCTTCGAATATGAGAAAGGTTGTGATAAAGAGGACAATGGTCAATTGTTCTCCATGTCCACCAAGTGTAGGAGAAGAAGCAGTTGGCTTAGTTTACAGCAAGGGATATTTAGTTTGGATATCAGGAAAAGGTTTCTAACTATGATGATAGTTAAGCACTGGAATAAGTTTTCTAGGGAAGCTGTAGAATCCTTATCCTTGGAGATTTTTAAGAACAGGTTAGACAAATACCTATCAGGGATAGTCTAAGTTTACTTGGTCCTGGGTCAGTGCAGGGATGGATGGACTATGTAACCCCTTGAGGTCCCTTCCAGCCTTACTTTTCTATGATTCTACTTCACTATCCTGAATTATCAGGCATTTAATATGGTGCATAGTACTGTCCCCAAGCATATTTTAATTATTCCTTTATCCTTTCACCAAGAAAAAAAATTCTAAAGAAGTATCTTCTGATAATTAATTACTGAGTTAACTATTGATTATGGCCCAAAATGATTCCTTCTGATCTACATCTGAAAGGGATCCTGAAGATCTCTGTGGAAGGTTGTGTCAGGTACTGCCATGGCACATCCCCTCCTCCTAAGGCAGCATAGGGCACATGGTGGGGAGTGGGCAGGCCTGGGGGAGCCATTGTCCCCCTAAAAGCTTTGTATATCCTATCAGAAACAGGTAATCCACCTTCAAGCTTTATTACCCTTTCTCCAGATTCCCAGGAGAAGCTGCAGTCAGGGGAGCCCCCAGCGAAGCCTTGTTGCCCTACTATAAATAAGAGCTGTGGGCACCAGAGCCACTGCAGATGATCCTAGGGATCTGCAGGATGTTCCAGAGGTTGCTGTAAAATCTTGACTGGTGAGGAGAAAGTGAATAAGGAAGTCTATTTCCTCCTTCATATAACACAAGAATCAAAGGTCCAAAATGAAATTAATAGGCAGCAGGTTTAAAATGAACAAAAAAGAATTATTTCTTCACACAATGCACAGTCAACCAGTGCCTTCAAAGAGTTTCTCCTCCAAAACGGAATTACCAATCAAGCAGATATCAGGTCCATATGAATGATACCATATATTTACTTATTGAGATGGGGGCAATAATTTGTCTTGCTGCTTTCTACCTAGAAAGAGCAGGGGTCCAAAACACAAGAATGCTTGGAGAGCAGCTTCCCATTTCTGCACCGCTGTGAGTAGGAATATGTGAGCAGAAACTAATGGAGGGGGAAAAGGGATCTGTAGCCTGCAATTACATGAAGAGAGCTTTATGTATCCTATGATTCCTGCAATATTTGGTGTGATGAAGAAAGCTGCTGAAGAGTTATCCTAGAGCAGTACTATTGTAATTACGTAGTTGGAACAATATCGGAAACACTGGGTCGTTGCACGAGATAAGGCATAGGTGATGTGAAAATGAAAATATTCTTTTAATAAATATGTCATTTTGAGGTGACCAAAAAGATTGGCTGTTCTCACTCTTGGGGTCATATGTCTCTGTGGTACCTGCAAAGACACAATTAAAAACACTTTAAATTGACAGAGCTGTGAATAAGCCTGAAGCTATACAGTTGCCAGGCAACATCCCATGTACATTGAGACCATATAACAATGCATATGAGTTTTATACAGTGCTGTTGTTCCCCCCCGCCCCTCCCCGATGCTGCCACCATTATACCCGACTCAAATTTCCATATGCTAAGCGATTGCCTAACTACAACCACCATGCTGAGCTACGGATTCGTTTACCAGCAACATCCATTAGCCCCGACTGCCTGACCTTCATTTTGAAATCTGCAGTTTGTGCTGCTGCTGCTAGTCTATAAGGAGTTGGGCACATGGGAGCAGGGAACACAGTGAATGAATGACATTAATTCATTTGTATTTATATGAGATTATCAAACAAATTCAATTCAGGATTATTAGTTTACCATATTTGGGGAAAATAATTAACATATTTATAAAATTCTTATATTACAAGGGTTTCCCCCAAACCCTTCAAAGGATTCTGGGATGTGACGGTCACAGGAGGAAACTGGATAGTTTTTCGGTTTTGGAATAAGAAAAAAATTGAGAATCTCTACAAGAATTGATTCCTGCTTTCTGTTTGGGGGTGGGGGAAGGGGATGTTCCCAAATACATTTACATTTTGTGTATGTTAATTATGTGGATAATAATGAAATCAGGCTTCTCTTCACCCAACTTCTCACTTTAAGATGGCAAACAAAAAGTAGGAATTAGCTATTGCAAGGGTTCTAAATAATGTTGATTCATGTTATGAAAACAAATGCAAAAATATTACATACACAAAGAAAACAGCAGTTTGAGTTTTATTCACTGCAGTCATTGGTCCCCTTACTAAAAGATCGTCAGGCTGGTGGGATGTCAGTACACTGGACCCTGATAATCCCAGTGTATCTGAAACAGCATGGATTTAACATTCAGTGCACACACCCCTGCTAGATAAACACACGAGGTGCTGGAACAATTTTTTAGTGGGGGCACTGAAGACAGTAACTGTGGTTTTTGTTCTTCTTACTGTTTCCAGCCAGGGGGTGCTCAACCCCCGGCTCTCCTACTTCCAGCACCCCTGTAAACACATTTAAATTATAGAGAACGATCAACAATGTTCTCAGTCTAATATTCTGCACAGAAAATTGGGCCTTGGAGACGAATTTGCCTAGTTTACATACAAGCCTTTTGGCCAAATGTTTTCATTTCAAAGGAGTGGGGAAACTGGAGAAAGACATATGTTCCAATTATTTTCATTTTGAGTTTTGTGGGAGCACTTTTCTGACAGGAGCTTACTTCCATTATCTTTCCACATGAGGGAGCTGTGACACCTAAAATGTCTGTGGCAGACTATAAACTCACCATCACCTGGCAGATGTGTAGTCCCAGAGAAAATATTTCACAGATACTAGAAGATTGTATTTGTACTCTTCTGAAAACGATGGCTATTGTTAAACAGATACCTTCAGGTCAGCTATGGCCCTGAATTTAGGCTGGGTAAAAATAAGGTTTAACATCAACAGAAATGCTGTGTGAGAGAAAAGAGTTCAATGAAAACAGTGTTTTGTTGGGAATTAGCTATCCCCTATAACACTGCAATATTTGGGAGGCAAATATTAGGCTAGCGCATGCCAGTAAGATAAAGAAATGCAAACAGTGTAAAAGGTGTAAAGAAAATTAGATCTTAATTCTTTCCGTTTCAATCTAAGGCAGAATGTAAAATTTTCTGTGGACAGGGACATATTACATTTTTAGTTATTAGCCCTGATTATGAAATTAAGTTTATTACGCCCTCTCTCTCCATCCCACCCAAGGGCCATTTTATGTGGAGTTAGGCATGTTCTGAGCACACCTACCTGATTATCTCACCTGCAGGACCCAGTCAGGCAAACAGTTATTTTCATTTAGTTTGAAGATCACCCTGGGTTTATGCACGTGATAGGTGTCTGGCTGCCTGCCTAAGAGCATAAACTTAATTACCTCTCACAGCAAAAATGTAAGTGCTGAATGCATTTAGGTGCCTACATGCTTAGGCAGCAACTGAGTGGGGAGTTTGTGGACTGCAGTGGTGCCTAAAACTGGGAGTTATATTCCTATACCTGGGCTTTAGGTGCCCAAGTCTTTGGATCTAGCCTCAGTGCTGGAGCAACAGAATGGCTGCAGTTACTGTGTCTTGCTTTTAGAGGATACAACAAACACATCCCCATGCAAGAGCCAGGTTTTCTGGAGTGGGCAAGAAATCTCTAGGCCACTGCATTAGCTTCACTCAGGCTGGGCGCTCCCCATAAACTAGGGCTGCAATTATGCCTGGACCTTGCACAGTGTGCAATATGGGGAGCGTTTTCTGCACCCTCTTCTCCTCCACCCTTGCAGTGCACCTGCACAGGCAGGGCTGGCTACTATTTGGCCCTCAACGTTGCTTGTTAATGAAGTTAGTATTGTATTGCATTCAGCATGTTTCAGTGGGCAGGAAAAGAAGAAGTTAATTTTGAAGGCACTGCGACATCTGTCTCTCTGGTCTCATCCACCCCCACTCCCTGTCTTTTTTTTGGGGGGGGGGGGGGCGTCCCGGACGTAGCTTTGTCTCCATCCTTTTTCTCTTTCTTATTGTTGTATGTTCCCTTTCCAGAGTGGAGTAGACTGGAAGTGCTGGATGGTCTTGAACTCTTAGGCTGGGTCTACAATGACGGTGGCAAATTAGCAACCGACACATCGATGGCTCTGGATTGACTGAGCGGTCTGTGTAGATGCGCTCAGTCGATCCAGGAAGCGACGCAGGAAAACCACCCCGGTAAGAAGCGTAGCGCTGTGTCAAAGGGAGCGCTGTTCCCTTTGACACAGTGCAGTGTGGACACCGCACAGAGGAGACGCTGCAAAGTCGACGGGAGATACGCAAGTATGTCGTTTGTGTATCTCCCGTCGACTGCCGCCGAATTGCAAAGGTAAGTGTAGACTGGGGCTCAGTCCCAGACACAGCTTCACTCCTGCCCCTTCTCCTCTGGAAAGCCTCACAGCTTTCTTTTGGAATCTCGAGTAACAGATGACGATCTACAGTTTTACCTCCCTTCCCCTGATTAGTACAATTTCTCTGTGCCTCCCTCCCAGCTCACAACTGTGGTGCACTGAATGTAGGAGCCAGGGAGAGAGTTATTTTCTTATGCCCTCCTCCTATTTGCTGCTTAGCATCCCCTTCCTAATGGCAGGAAGACAAGGTGGTGGAGAAACAGCTTTTTTCTTCTCCACTCCCTCTGCCTCAGTCAGAGGGTGAGCCCAGATACTGAATCAGAGGGGGAAAAAAGTGGCACAGCTGGGTCCAGTGCATTTTTTAGATGGACTTTTAGGTTCAGGCTTTGTGCACCCTTCTCTCCTATACTGCATCCCACAGCAATGAATACACACCTTAAGTAGATGTTCCTGCTAAAATGAGCTATGTTGACATTGAAAGCATCATCATTGGGCTTCAGAATTCATATCTTGAGATAAACTAGGATGGTTCACAACCCTCCAACTACTGTGGCAGGCAACAACAGTGCTACACTGGTTCACATTCAGAAGGCTTTCTTCACAGTTAAAGAGGCTAGAAAGTGGAGATTCTGCAGAATCTGAATCTCTGCTGGGGGTTTCAAGTGGGAAACAGTAATCCCATAGACCAGAATTTTGATCCCATAGCCCAGTGGCTCTCAAACCTTCCAGACCACTGTACCCCTTTCAGGAGTCTGATTTGTCTTGCGTATCGCCCGTTTCATCTCACTTAAAAGCTCTCTGGCCACCCAGCTCTGAAGGCAGCACCGCCACCAGCAGCGGCGCAGAAGTAAAGGTGACAATACTATACCATGCCATCCTTATTTCTGCGCTACTCGGGGGGGGGGGGGGGGGCTGCCTTCAGAGCAGGGTGGCTGGAGAGTGGCGGCTGCTAGCTGGGTGTTCATGTTTGCAGTGCTGGAGAACGGTTTTTTTTAATCTTGCTCCTGTCCTGCCCCATGATATCCACTCCCACAATGTTTGTTGAGGTTTTTATTCCTCGCCCACTGGTAGCGGGTCTTGCAGAACTTGTGGATCCCAATCCTGTTGCAGGGCTGCCGAGCCTACTGTAAAACTAGGCAAATAAGTTGGAGCTGAAGCTGACCCCCTGAAAGACCTGTGTGTACCACTAGGTGTACCCTGGTTGAGAACCACTGCCATATCTAAGTTGTATGGGCACATTCCTGCAACCTTTACTCATGAAAGCACTTGAAATAGAGTCAAGTAATGGTAGCATGATGGAGCCTTTAATTATCTAGAAAGTTATTAATGATTTATTTTAAAAACACATCGTTTTTAATGTGCTGGGATTGCTCTAAGTATATAGGTTTTTTTCCTCCTTTAGAATTTAATCTAACTAATCTAATGTTCACATCCCAGAACCATTAGCATCACAATGTTAGGAGGCCTCCTCAATAGCAGAAGTTTTTCATTTTTAGTTGAGAAATGAGGAAGCAAACAAATGAAGTAAATGAAAAATGGAAAAAAATCAATGGCTATTATTAGAACTGTAATTACCTGCTCATCAGAGATTTAAATTACTGCTAACATGGCCCATTAGGCGCACTTGAAAGAGCTCAAAAAAAACTTACTGTTCTCCCATTAGGCTTGGGATAAAAAGCTAAACGAGGAAGATGCCTGTACCTCTATGTACAATCTAGTTGCTTGAGAATAAGGCCAGATAAAGTGCCAAAACAAGGCATGAACATTTAAGTGCTTGCTTGTCTGCTAATTTTTATAGTATCAAAATACAAATTACAATACTGAAGTTCCAAAGGCACACAGCATGAATCGAGGAGGCGTGGGCCCACACAGAATGCAAAAATGCAGTTGTGAACACAATTACTCATACATTTCAATTCTTTTCAAATGGCAAGGTTGCCTCAGTCCCTTGTTGCGTGGGGAGGAATTATTCAGAAGCCATTACTCTCTGTAATTACTACTGGGGAAATGAATAGAAGTGCTGTATGAAAAAGGAATAATATGCTTAAATACATGGAAAGTGGTGTGAATGTCTTATGCTTTTTATTATGTCATTAGCCCTATTAGCTCCATTTAAAAAGAAAAAAGTTAACTAAGGAAACATTAAAGTACATGTTATAACTGAAACTAAATATCAATATACCATTTGTTATGCTAAATCCTATTATTTCCTCAGACAAAAAAAAACTTAAAACAAAATTACACCATGTATCTTTTATTTTCAAACAAATTCAGTGATTGTATGAAGTGCCAGCTTAACAACCCTGATGCTGAAATCTCTCTTACCCACAGCAGTAGGATCTTTATCTCAAGCCAATTACATTGTTGGCCTTTTCTGAGGAGGATGCCACTCTACTACGCTGAACTACCAGTTCATTTTACATGTGGTAGATCATTCAGTACACCTGAGGAAAATTATTTTCAGTTGGAACTCTACACAAATTCCTAACATTAGAAGGTTTGGTGTCCCCTTAATCTCCTGAGTCAGTTAGTCCTCACAGTAAGCATCCATGACACTAGCAGACCAGGTGACAGCTCATGGCAATGCCCCTAGTCCTCACTGAACACTGATAAATGCATAGCAAATGGTGCAGACCAGCTCACCTGTGTTAGTATTGTTAAAATAGGCCAAGAAGAGTGTTTAATCTTTATGAAATGCTTGTGAGTTGCTGCATGCATTAATCTCACTTCTCTCCGTATCCCATGTTATAATATTTAAGTGTTTGTTCTGTAAATGTGTAAGTCAAACAGGAGAGAAGCATTATCAAGTGTGAAATGATAATTTACCACAAGAGGGGAGCTGTGAGCCTCCCTGGTTCCTCTCGGCATAATGGGGAATGGAGGTGGGGGGTAGTGGTGGCAAACAGATATTGCTCACCCATCCCCACCCCCAAAACAGGGATGGCAGGGGGAGCAAGGGGCATCACCAGGACTCCCTGCATTCAGGTCACTTTCCCCACCTCAGATGTGCCATTAGGTGAGCATCAGGAGCAGCTGCTCTCTGCCCTCCCCTTACACTGTCCAGATGGGGAAACTGACCTGGATGCAGGGATCCCTGACATTATTCTTCCTTTCCCCTCCCCCAGCCCCTAGGAGTGTGCAAAAGAGCAGCATTCGAGGAGGGCGCGAGCAGCAATACCAGTCTCTCTATGCATGCAAGTCAGTTTCCCCAGGTGGCCACAGGGTGGGATACAGGGGTTAGGAGGGAAGAGGACACAGTGCAGGGGCCAAGAGTGAAGGGGGAGTGGGAAGCCCCTGGGGACCAGGGGCAAAGGGGGTGCATACAGGGCCAGGGAGTCACTCTCAGAGACTCGCTGGGCAAAAGGGGTCACCAATGCAAAACATTTGAGAAGCACTGGTATAGAATCTAAGGTGCAATTGACTAGGGGTAAGTGACTGGTCCTTTGGGAAATCTAAATATTGTGATTTTTGGTGAAAAGGACCATTTATCACAAAGGCAAGCTTGCCTGGGTGGCAAGCTAGACTGGAATACCCCAAGGGACTGTCTATGACTCCATGTCAAGACTGTTAAAGTGCTTGGTTGGTGAAATATATAAAAAAAAAAAAAAAAACTTTCAACCCATTTGGGGTTTGTGCCCTGCTTCTCCACAGTCTGTCTTGAAGTTGGTATTCATGCTCATGAGCCACTCCAGACATCTTGACACTGGTGTAGTTGGCAGGATTCACTTACCAAGGTCAACAGGATTTACAGGTCATAATCCAGTGCTGTTAAACTTATACTTGATATTGGGAGTTTTAAATGTTAAAGAATAGACACAGTGAGTGAACCACAGTCATGATGATGATCTTGAGACAAAAGACCTGACAATGATGCCAGGAGAGGGGAATATCCCGTAAAAAGAAGACTCCAATTCAGGAGCTGAGAGCTTTGCTTGTAAATTCTGATCAGATGTCCAAGCACCCTCCAGCTCCAGTGTCAGACACCACTGCAGTGGAACTGGCTGAATTGTAGTACCAGGGAGCCCAGGAAGAATGAGAGCACCAGAGACTGATGGCAGAACTGTGGCTTAAGACAACCAAGGAAACCAAGGAGGCTGAGGAGAAAGCCCACCAAAAGACACATGGAACAACCAGAAGCAGAGGAGGGGACATACCAGAGACAGTTGGAAGCTTACACATTGCAGCTCAGAGGACTGGAGCAGCAAAAGGAGCTGCCCCAGCCAGTGAGTACACTCCCATCCCTCCCCTGCCCTCCTCACACAAAGAGAGTGGGACAATGGCTGCCCAATTTACAAAGAAATTGATTGTATAGAAGAGTACACTCCACCTTTGAGAGATGATGTGGGATGCACAATATCCCAGAGAATAAGATGCCTATCCTCCAGATTAACTGGGAAAGCCAGACAAGTTTTTAATTATTTGGAGGAGAGTGATGCTAAGATGTACGCAACATTTAAAGTGAATTGAAAAGGTTTAATGTCACCTCTGAGACCCATCAACTGAAGCTAAGAAATCTCAAAATGTTTTACATAGCTTATGGTGAATATATGCCTAAAATGTGTAGTTTTATGAGAAAGGGGATAAAGTGGTCAGGGGCTAAAGGTAACTACGAAAAACTGTTTGATCTGATGGCCCAGGAGCAATTGTTATGGGTAATTACAAATGAGATAAAGGTGACAAAAAAACTTCCATCATTTTAGAGGCTGAAGAAATAGCTGATGAATATGTTGAACCTATGGCCCATGGGGAGTGTAAATTCCAGGGAAAGGGAAATCCCCATGTCACCCAGGGTAAGAGGGAAGAGGGAAAAACCCAAGGGAGGCCAGCTTTTAAAAACTTCTATCCTAAAGTAAAGCAAGTAGTTGGCCATAACTGTGGAGTTCCTGGTCATATAAAGCCAAATTTGCCCTAAACTTAAGATAACCCTGCAACCCACACTACCAAAGTGAGTGCTGCTTCCTTTGACTGAAAGACATCAGTAGAAGAAGCAGAAAAGCTGGTGAACTGTATTAGGACTGAGCCTTGGAACGGTAGTGAAGAATGCATTAAGTATGCTAAGGTAAATGGTATAACTTGTAAAGACCCCAAGGACACAGCATCCCAAGTCACTTTGGTTAAGGAAAGTTTGATAAGGTTGGAAGACAATTTCCCTGATAAGTTTAAATATATTAGCTATGGCTGAATTCTCTGTAACTGTAGCACTGGGGAAGGTTCACCTCAAGTGTGAGGATTTCAAAGGAGATAGTGTTGTAGGCATCAGAAATCTGCTTCCTGTTAATATTTTAGTCATGTGTAAGCAAGTTACTGTCATAACTTGCAGCCAGAAAAAAAAAAGTATAGCTTTGTCTTCATCTGGTTCATCTGTAAACAGCAGGGAGGGTTGTGAGGAGGCGGGAAATGCTCTCAGTCCTTTGTCAGCTGAAGGCAGAGGCTTGTCCTCAGAAGAAGGGTTTGAAATTGCCTTACCAGAGCCTCTCAAGTGAGACTCAAATGGAGTTTGAGGCTCAACTTCCTCCCTTACCTTCTCTGGACAAGGATACGAATAATACCCTGGCTGCAGAAAGGTAGCTTTTTTCCCCTCTAGAATGTTTGACATAGAGAGGGGCTCTCAGAGGGAAAAAGAAACATCCTGGTGAGGTTTGAAATCTGGTGCTTATGCCAGATAAGTACAGAATATAGTTGCTACAGCTAGCTCATGATTGCCCATTTCCTATACACTTAGGCTAAACCTTCTAGGCAGTATTGCTTTTCTGAGTTTTTCCTAAGAAACTACAGGTTGCTTTTTTTCTTAAATGGATATAGTTACTAGTTGTCTCCACTCTTAAGTCATTTCTCTCATTTAGTTGGAATCTTCGTTCTTGAATCTAATGTCTCTGAATGCTCTCCTAGGACCTACATAGACTCCTCCTTTTCCCTTTGAGTGTATTCAGGCTTCAAAAGCCTGCATGAATGTTAATTGTTTATACAAATTAGAAATCCAGTTATAGTGCAGAAGCCCAGCCCCAGTGGCACTTATCACTATACAGCCTCAGTCTACTCACTTTATTTTTTGTTCTTTCCATTAGCACTTTTCTTAGACATATGAGCTAGGAGAAAATATGGGACAACAGAGCCTGTTCAACAACACTTTTTCCAAGATCGCCTTTAAATTGGAATTCTTATAGGAATGGTTTCCAGCAAAGTCACAAACAGGAAATGGATAAGCACAGGATACAGAATCCTCCTCTGTGCAGAAGATGCATGTTGCTTGCTGACTCTACTGTGGCTGCCTCTGTTTCCCCTCCTTAATGAGGAAAGGATACGGACACTTAAACAGCCTTATGGAGGAAAAGGCAAACACTATGTTTTACAGCAATATATCTGCTTTTAATAAAACCTTCTGAACCAAGCATTTATTCAAGTGTTTAAAAGCTCTTACCTCAGAGCCCTGATAAAATGTAGCTATCCCAAAACAAAAAGTTTCTGAATTCCAGCAGCAGCTCCTTCTACTGACAGGCCTAACCTTTCTCCACTGTCTGAAGGGCTCTGCAATTTCCCTTTATTCTTCGGAGACTCTTCCAGGTCTTTATGTCTGGATACCTTTTACAATTTTTACCCTTGCTTATTCAGGCTCTCACACACTACTTAACGAGCTTTTGGCTAGTTCATACTTCCTAGGAGCTTTTTCTAAGTAAGCTCTCCTGAGCCCTCTTTTTTTTTTTTTTTTTTTTTTTTTAAAGGCACAGGTGCTCCTTACTTAATTAACTGCCTTCCAATTATTGATGCAATTAACTATACCCAGGTAGACCTGCGTTAGCTCATTCCCTTCATCGGAACCTGTCACAAGGAGGTTGGTCATCTGATTTCCTTCCATGGCCAGCCCTGTGACACTGTTTTATGTAGTAAGCAGAATATTAAAATTAATAACCATACTTTTAATAAACCCATACTAATTTTCAGAATATTTACATACCTACCAATACAATGCTCCAGTAGGGTATGAATGCCGCATTTTACATATAATGGCTACTTTAATTAATTCAGTATTTTTTTATATATTTTCCTCTTCTAAAAGTTTGGCAGTTGTAGTTTCATAGGCTCATAAATTTAAAGGCTAGAAGGAACCATTATGCTCTTCCAGGCAGACCTACTGTACAAAACAGGCCAAAGAATTTTACCCATTAATTCCTGCAGTAGGCCTATATCTTATGGTTAAACTAGAACACAGAGTTCTTGCCTATTCCTCAATTCACAGTGTAGGTTTAACTTTACATCAGTCCCTACTTCCACTCTATATCATTTATTAGCTAATTGTTAAGAATCTAATCACAACTTTAGTATTCTATACCTTTTAATGTGGTATGTGTGTGTAGAACTGTTCTGGCTAACAAATGGGATGTTCATAGCCACACTTTGCCATGTAAAACAAATATGTACACATCTATGTGCTACATGAGCATCCAAACACAGGATATGGATTTCTTATTAAGGTTACCATATTTGAACATTGAATGTCATGACATTGCAGGACCTGAAATGTGCTTGAAACAAAAAATCTGATCTGAGAAACATGACTGTTTGGGGCCCAGATCCTAATTTTGTGGGTTGGGCCATTTCTATGAAAGATTAGTAGTATGCTTTGGAGTCTGTTTTCTCTTGTTTCTTCTGGAGTGAAATCCTAGCCCCAATGAAGTCAATGGCAAAACTCCCATTAACTTCAAAGGTGCCAGGATTTCATCTCTGGTGCTTGCAGTGTTTATATACATACTGTGCAACATCTGTCCCACTCATTGGGAGGACAAGAAATCTTGCTGGCTTTAAATCTTAAACAGAATTTACTGAAATAATCTCACTTGTAAGTAAATACAATTTTATTCTCTACAAATGGTCATCTTATCTGTGACAAACATTAAACAAGCTTTCTCAACTTTACACTGCAACTAGACTCTTATCATTTTTGCAATAACCCTCAAATGTTTCATTATTTCAATTCAGCTTTGTTCTTCCATTTAGAGACTATGTCCAATAATAAGATGATTGACTGAGTATAATTTTAAAGCATAATGGATTATTTGTCTTCTTTTCAATCTAAAGAAAATTAGTGTCTGGTTTTGTTACTTAAGGAGGTTGGTGTGTTTAATTTTGTATTACACAGAGCATATTACAGGGATATTCCACAAAGAGCAATCTGTAATAGGGTCTATTTTGTTAGTAGCACAGGACAGCAAATACCATAACAGTTCATCAGGACATGTAAATGAAATACAATAATGACGTTTTCAAGCAGGCAAAAGCCAGAGTGCCATGCTGTTTTTCCTCTATTGTATTTATATTCATGGAGTATTGTAGGAACTGCTGTCTGTTTAAACACATCTTTGCTTTATCATACAGATGTGTGTGTTTATTCTAGTAATTAAAAATCCCCAATTCTCTGCTGGAGTAGATTAGTTAACCCTATACATTTAGGTGGAAATCAAAAGCAGAGAGTACAAGTACTGTATCAATATTCTACTACTGCAGTAACCTACTTTATTTGTATTACTAATCAAATGGTGTGTTTTGCTACAATATACAGTCATTTTCCATAATATCCTCCTTTCAAAGATCTAAACATGATTTACAAATATTAATTTAGAGTCACAGCACCACTGTTGGGAAAGCAAATTCTACTATCCCCATTTTATATTTGACAAAACTTGGATAGAGAGATAGTAAGGGCCAGATTTTGACACCAAAGCCAACAGTTATTCCGGATTTATATCAATGGTACTTAGAACAGAATCTGGTCTTAAATTCAGGAAGAAATCCAGACACCACTGAAGTCAAATTCTGGCAGAGATGGGACTAGAACCCAGTACCCAGATCTCCCAGTACTGTGCCTTAATCTGAATGAAGATCATCCTTCCTTTTGCCTTCTATTGCTCTCTCACAGCCATACAAATAATATAGGAAGTTCTACACATTCATCATATAACACATAATCTAAATTCCATGCACACCTTTTGTAAAGGCAGATAATCAAACAAGTGAAATTAAACCTTCCCTGACTCAATTCAGACAAAGAGCAACAAGAAGAAACCAGCAGTTTTACCTAAAATTTAATGAATCAAAAAAAATTCTGATTCAGCTGCAATGGCAAAATTTGCTACAATCACTGGACAAATGGCTTTTATCTGCTGTCATTTATGTAAATCAGGTGTAAATCTGCTGAAGTAAATGGAGTTACACTAGTTTTACACCATGTAACTGAACACGGAATCAAGCTTACTTATTTCTCACCATTGAGCCAAACCAGTGACTGCTCCTTAGAGAATTAAATTGTATACACTAATATTGGAACAAGCATGTTAAGTTTATCAAATACAGTGTTTAGAAAAATAGGAAGTCAAAGTGTTCTCTTTGTCTGACAACACCTAATAATTATCAAATTAATTTGGGGGGGAGGCATATAAAGGGGCCAGTGATGAACTTTCTTTATTATTAATAGGTAAAATAAGAAAAAGCCACATTCAAGGAAAACTAGATCCTGATCCAGTTTCTACTTAGATCAAAGGGCACTTAGCACTGACTTGTGTGGGAACAGGATGGGGCCCAAAGACAAGTTTAAAAAACATGGAGACTTTTTACAAGTAGCACTGATTTAGAAGGCTACCTTCAAAAACCTATTTCTTTAAAAGCAGCTTTTCTGTAGTAACCTGCTACTCCCCCTAAGGCTCCTCTCCCATATTCATATCTGGTATTATAGAGTCCATGCTAACATAAAAGCCTAAATTCTGTGGGGACTTGCACTCTATGATTGAAGTCTTTACAGTGGGATTTCATGCAGTGTAAATCAATGCAGAATTTAGTCCAGACTTGAGCTCATTGACTCCTTCAAACATCTTAAAAGCAGATTACACCCATGTAATAATGCACAATCCTATTGCAATCCTTGAAGAAAAAAATCAGGATTTTAGCCAGCTCAGTCTGGTTGCCCTGCTGTTCCAGCATAATTCAGGGACTAAAATTTTATCTGTCCAGCTCACAAAGAACTCTGACTCCTGACTTTGGCATGCTCCCCCCAGCCTGCCATCGACCATGCATACATACATCTGTCTATGCCCATATATGGAAGGTGGCTCCCACTGCTGACACACTAGCAAGTGAGCTAAGCATACTGAATTAACGAGCAATCATCTTGACACATGGGAGAGAGCTCTCCTGAAACAGTCTGTGAAGACACAAAATTCACAATCAATTGCTTTTTAAGAGAAACACATGTATCTGCTTCTGTTTTAACAGGTATGTCCATAGGCTTTGTGTTGTCAATGCTAGAAAATTTTGTACCCATTTTCTATGTACTTGTGTAAATGTAGTGTAGGCAGGGTTCAGCTATTTTTTTTCTACCACATCATGAAAATCTGATCTGATGCATCATTGCTGGAAAAGCAATACAAAATCTCCCTCCAAACACACATATGCACACCCTCTATGCAGTCCCTCTTCTGTCCAAGGGCTAACTATGGATAGCAGCCAGGTGATATAAGTTCTGTATTGCCTAGGTTCCTAACCATTTTTCAGGCAGACTTTGCATTTACAGTTTAATTATTGTCTTTTTCCAGAGAAAGCACTTAGAGCTCCTCATTCTTTCATGACTGTTATGCACTTCCTATTGGGCATCTGTTTATTCCAGTGAGATTGGGTGTATGTACCTTGCCCCTAAGTGAATCACGGAGGGGCTTAAAGGACTCATCCATTTTACCAGTGGTCATATAGGTAGGAAAGGAGGAAGCCAACCCTTAAAGATTGCCTGAGCAGTTAGACCTGGAGATAAGAAATGTTTGAAGCTGTTGCAAACTTCTAAGCAATGACATTGACAGCTGTGCCTTGTCAGATGGCATGCAAAGGAACCAGAGTATTCCAGAAATAAAGATGGATTGAGGGGATAGGTGGGCCTAAAGTGAATTAACTTTCTCCCCTGAACAGAGAAGAGAGATATTTCTACTGGAGACTGTAAACATAAAAGACTTTTGGGGGGTTCTCTACCTGGATTCTTGGCTGTAGAAAGGAATCCTGTATTTGCAGACTGCTGGAGTGGGTCAAAGGAGTGTGGGGATTAGGTTTTTTGTTTGTTTGTATTTGGACCTTTGATAAAAGGAACTGTCCTACTAATGTTGTCTTCCTCTGGCTAAGACAGGAATGTTCTTGTTAGGTTCCAAAAGGAGGGAGAAAAACCAACTAAGAGATTGTGACTCTAACCTTCTAAAGTGCCTGATAGTCCTATTATGTGGGGCAAATCTGTGTCCTCCTAAGCACTTGTGAATGAGGCTTATTTTTAGCATAGTCACTTCCACTATGCTACCACAATACCTTCAGGCTGATCTTTTGTATTATGGTTCAATCTCATCTCTGTTTTCCATGGAATTCATAGATGCTTGCTATAATATAGACATTTTTATTGGCAACTAGTAGGCTTCAACCCTTTATTGTCTTTTTACTTCATTATTAGTATTCTTGATCTGAGACCTTGTGTGCAATCAGGTGTGATCAAGTATAAAGAGGCATTTGGCAACCAGGAAGCACAGCTGACAAATAGAAAGGATGGACTTTGTAGCATGATCATGCTAGCTTTCTATCTAATTCCCTCCTGTTTGGCACCCTATACATCTGGCCAGTCATCCTGTGACTCACCATGTCATTGACCTGGACAGATGGACATAGTTACAAGCAGCCACAAAACAAAATGTGAGCATCAAGTGTGTTGAGGAAAATCAGGGCTAGGTAGGAACAGACTGTTTTTGTATGCCTTGGTGAAGGGATATATCTTGTAGGCTAAACTCAGAACTAAATTGATTTCAGAAACAACTGTGAAAATAGGCTTCACTGGGCTCCATCAGGGCTGACATGCAGGAAGTCTGGGTAAAGGTAACTCTTATAGGAGAGTCGGAGAGGACATGATAATGGTAGAGAGACAAGCTGGGTGAGGTAATATCTTTTATTGGACCAACTTCTATTGGTGAGGGAGACAAGCTTCTGAGTTTACATAGAGCTTTTCTTTAAGTGACCTGAAGTTCTACAACTAGGGCCCAGCTTCCAAGAAAATTCTGCCTCCAGAGTTTGTACCAATAATCTAAAATTGCACCAGCTTTGTAGAGTGTAGTCCTCTTCTAGGGTTACAGAGAGTGAACCAGGTTCCAGTCCTCATAAAAAACTTCAGTGATTAGGACCAGAAAACTATTCCCACCAGTGGTAGAGCATGGCATCTAAGGTTCATGGACAATAAATCGGTGACGTCAACAGACCCGATACTTCAGTTTGAATTCTAGGTGTCTTATTTGTGGGCCAGTGGCATATTCTGAATTCCTCCCACCTCTAGCCATCTTGGTGACTCTCTGTTGCCAGCCATTCTTCCTACCCATTAGATATTTGGGGCACGGAGATACACTTTCTTCTGAAGTTACCAGAAACACTTGTTTTTCACCTCTCTCACTTTGGGGCAGCCAGGTCCTTATGCCCTTAATCTGCTGGGACCCCATCCACCTAAAAAAAAAAAAGTGTATTCTTTTAAAGTGCCAAATGACAACTTATGTTGATTCATGTTATGATTTTTAGTTGGAGAAGGCAAGTGTTTTCCCAGCTCTAGCCTTACATCTAGATCTAGTGGCATGATGTCGCCCTTGTGAATAAGCCGTATCAGAAAGGCAGCCGCTCATGCATGCGTAACTGAGGTCCTACAAAACGTTAATGATGAAGGAAACGACCCGTTTTGAGGCAGCTCGCAGTTTTGGTTGGGCCCCGCCTTGCCCACCAGCATCTCGCGCTGCTCTACCCCTGGGGCACGGCGAGTGGGGCGTGACCTGTAGGGAACGCGAAGCAGCAGCAGCAGCAATCCGTGTAACAGGGAAATCAACGTGATCCCCACACTGACCGTCTCTTCCCAGCTTTGCCCACCTGCCGCCTCCCCTCTCCCTGGGGCCGGCTCCGCCGCGGCGTGCGGATGTAACTTTCCGCGCCAGGATCAGGGCTGTCCGTCACGTTATCTCCGCCTCGCACCCCTCTGCCCCGCTACCGCGCGCCAGACGACACGGGCTGGACGAGCTGATCCCTCCCTGCCGAAGCCCAGCCTGGCTCAGCCGGGGCCGGGCTGCTCCACGCCACGGGCGGCGGCCGGCCGGGCAGCCTAGCTTGCTGGGCCCCCCCTTCGCCTCCATTGGGGGGCGGGGCGGGCGGGGCGGCTGCGGTTGGCCGCCAGAGGCTTCGCTCTGCGCTGAGGCGAGCCCGGCGCTTGCCCGCCCGTGGGGGGAGCGGGCGAGGCGGGGAGGGCGGGTCGCTGGCGGCGGCTGCTCTGGGCCGGCGGCGCGCGGCGGGGCGGGGCGGAGGCGCAGTCCGGTTCCTGCCCCAGGCCAGCGGCAGGGGGAGCGGGCGCGAGCGCGACGCCGCGGAGGCGAGAACTTTCTCCCCGGGGCCCCTTGTCCGCTGCGCGCCCCGCGCTGGCCGCTCGGCTGCCCCGGCCTCGGGCTAGCGTCCGCCGGCGGCGGGCGGGACTAGCGGCTCTGAGGGGAAGGGAGCCCGGCGGGAGGCGCTGAGCGCGGGGGCCGCAGCTGCGCCCAGCCGCCCCCCTTTTGTCCCCGCGCTGGGCGGGGGAATGAGAGCGGTGCGGGGCCGCAGCGGGACCCCGCGCTAGCCCGGGGCGGAGAGGGAGCGCCGCCCGCCTTGGCCCCGGCCCCGGCCCCGGGGCTGCGCTCGCTTCGCCGCGGCCGGAGGCGATGGTGCCCGCGCCCGGGTTAGTCTAGTCGCCCCCTCCCACCTCTTGCGGCGGCTGGGCGCTAGCGCCGGGGAGCCAGCGTCGCTCCCGGCTCAGTCAGCGGGGCTCTCGGCTCGCCTCGGCGTTTGAGCCAACTTCCGAGCTGGTGGGAGACACGCCTGGATAATGTCCACACCGAGCAGGTTCAAAAAGGACAAAGAGATTATAGCGGAGTATGAAAGTCAAGTGAAAGGTGAGTGGGTGTCAATGGGCGGAGGCCGGGGGGAGCAATATTTCCTCTACTCCTTTTTGCTGCGGAGACTGTTCTTAACTTGGGCTCCTCGCACGATCCGGAGTGATCACAATGCATGGGGGAGAGGCAGGGTAAAGAGATGAGCCTCCGTTGAACGAGCTGGACTGTGCATGCTGATCGGAGTCATTCTGGAGCCACAATACACGGGGGGCGAGGGTTGATTTCACACCCCCGGATTTGCACTTCCACAACAGTGGTGGGGAAATTAAGTACAGCCGAGCGGTGTCATTTAAGATAGGGCGAGGCAGACGCTGCTCATGCAGCCTCTTTAGAATTTCTCAGGGATCAGTGTGGAAACGGGGGGGAGGTGCTGATTTAAAACTGGGGTGTTTATGAATTGTCTGGCTGAGATTATGCACCTTTCATAAATCAGTGGGGTTTAGTGTCTTTTTAAAAGCTTGGCAGTCAAACTGAAGAAAGACAATAGCAAGCCTTGCCCCCCCTTCATAATTCACATGGCTGTGTTTCCCAGCGATTGCTTTGTATGTTATGCTGTAACTGCTTGATTATTAAATTGATCTCTTCAATATCATAAAGTGTTTCAGATTTAGCATTCGTTACATTACATCCAAGCACTGGGCTGAGAGCAGTGTAACTGGTCTTTTGGTTGGGCTGCTAATATTCCTTAGATCTTCCATATCTAAAAGGAAAGGAAACCAGTCTCATTTTGTAAAAATGAGTTTATTGGAATAGAGAACAAGACATCTGATGTTTCAATGACATGGGGAGTGTGCATGTTCCTTGGTACATGTTGATTCTTTTCCATACTGACACTGTGGGTGAAAACTTGTGCTGTTCAATTAAATGCTTTTATTGTTCCAGTGGATGTACATATTCCTGTGGATAGCTACAGACTTGTCTTACCAGCTCAAATTGCTACATAAGCCTTTAACACTTCGACTATATTATAAGGACAGTATAGAAGCAAATAGGGTCCTGATCCTGCTATGTGATGTGCTGAGCAGAGTCTGCCCTCACATGAAACCGCACTGTGTGGCCGCAGAGGTCTCCCTACATATTCAGGATTGGGGCCTGTGGATTCAAACAGGGCTTTGGAAAATGGGAAGGGTGGAACCAAACACCCAAGAACTATTTATGAAGTCTAACAGAAGAATCTCAGTGATTTTGTAGTCCATCTTCTCCTTTGCTTGATCTTGCAATGAGGTCATAATGATTGTGATGTCATGAATTCAGCATTTTTATGGCACCTGACTGTGATGAAATAACAGAACCATCACTCTGTTAAACAGAATTAAAAAGATACTGTGCTTTGAAGGGAGGAGGAGTTCTGTACCCTCATTACTAGCTAATTTCAGCAAAAGCAAAGACTTGGATAGTGAAGGTATCTGGTTAAAGATGGTCTCCTTTGGTGTTACAGTCCTCCTTTATAATTGCCTCTACTTCCCAATGCATTTGTAAACCTGATGTATTAGGAATTTTGATTTGTTCACATTGCTTCCTTGTGGAATCTCTGAATGTGTACAATGGTTGTTTTGACACTGTTGAAGTGATGACACTTTTAGCAAAGCTATTAAGAAAGATCCACTAGGGCCTGTGGTTGTAGTCACAGCCTCTTTTTCAAACACCTGTGTGTATCCGTTTAATTATAGGAAGTCTGTCTTCCCCGTTCTGACATCACTGTCTTAATTATAACTGAACACTGTATTTGTGTAATGCCACAGCAGACCTCCAAGGCCAGATAAGCAAATATAAACACAAATTACAAACAAACACAATTCAGTTCCTGACCCCCCAATATGATTTCTCTTTTCACTGGAGAAACCCAAAGGGACCATAAAGGTGCCCTAGTTAGAGAGCAAGGTAACTTTCAGGTAGTGTAAAATCAGCAAAGCCAGCTCTGTACTACTTGTCCAGCACAGGCATGTCAAGGCATGCTGGAGAAATGGGCATGGCACAGGCACCTCTTTCTCTAATGATCCCTTGTTTAATGTAATGGCCTCTAGGGAATGTATCAACATAAATTAAAGCTGCCCCAGGGATATGGGGATTAGACCAGTTCCTGAGATACAGGATGCCACTATATAGGACATAGACCCTGAGATATGGGATACCACCAATGCTGGTATCTTTTATTTCTTTCCCCATCCAGCTCCTGTGCTCAGTACAGTTTGGTGTGACCCAGGGACCATTCTGGCCCCTAAATGCTACAGTTCCAAAAATTATAACACTCCCAGAATTTGACAACTCAGAACATGCATTTGTGTAAGCCTAGTTGCAAGATGTATCTGAATATAAATTATTGAAGCAAATGGGCTTCTATTATACATGGCTAATAAAATGTTTGTGTGTGATGGTGTCACATATGGAAATGAGGATTTTCAGTGTCATACTTTACATATCTTGCTGTGCTGTTAATTCCTTGAATTAGAGTCAGCTCTATTATATATTAATGGTGCCTGTTAGTTTCTAGGTTATGTGAGTTGAAAGTTATTCCTTGCAATATTTTTCTAGTGGTATGTGGAGATTCACTCATTGAGGTTCATACAAGAACCTCAGAAAGCAGAGTAGATAGAATTACAAACTAACAGAAATACAAAGGGTACATTTCATTCATGGATGGAGCATGTGAACACACACCACTCCAGTTTCACCTGATTCCTTGTCTAACCATGAGAAACTTGAATTGCCACTGATTTTAGTATGTTGTTCTTCAAGACTGCTTTTGTCACCAGGAGTGAAACTATCAGATTTGTGGAAATAAGAAAATAATTAAAATAAGAATCTTGAACACTGTAACAAGTACAAGGCTACAGTGTCTTTGGTCCCAATCTTGTAGTTAGATCCACATGGTTGGACCCTTGCAACCCATGCTCAGCCCCATTGACTTGGGTGTGTTCCATGCAGGTGCAAGGATTGGCCTAACTGGATCTGATGGCAAGGTTGGGGCCTTAATTTGTAGGGAATAGTGGAAGAAAGGCTGTATGATTTTGTTTGTTTCAAATCTATTTTTGATCTATTTGATAGTTGTTCCTAAGAACAAGTTTAAACAATTGATAAGGGTAGTGTGCAGCATGTGCCTTACAGATCTCTTACTTGTTGGATAATTGAATGTCATACGTAGAATCATAGAAGGGACTTAAAGGGGTAATTTAGTCCAGTTCCCTGCACTGAGGCAGGACCAAGTATACCTAAACCATCTCTGACAGGTGTCTGTCTAACCTGTTTTTAAAAACCTCCAATGATGGGAAGTCTATAGCCTCCCTTGGTAAGTTATTCCAGTACTTAACTAGCCCTATAGTTAGAAGTCTTTTCTAATATCCAACCTACATCTCCCTTCCTCTGGATTAATTACTTCTTGTCCTACGTTCAGTGGACATGGAGAACAACTGATCACAATCCTCTTTATAATAGCCTTTAACATATTTGAAGACTGCTATCAAAACTAACATCCCCAGTTTTTTTAAACTTTCCTCATAGGTCAGGTTTTCTAAACATTTTATCCTTTTTGTTGCTCTCCTCCAGACCCTATTCAGATTGTCCACATCTTTCTTAAGGTATGGCACCCACAATTAGACACAGTACTCTAGCTGAGGCCTCACTAGTGCCCACATTAGGGGAAAATTACCTCAAGTGTTTTACATAACAACACTTCTGTTGATACACCCCAGGATATTAGCCTTTATTGTAGCCTCATTACATTGCTGACTCTCATTCAATTTGTGATCCATGGGAATCCTCAGATCCTTTTCATCAGTACTACCACCTGGCCAGTTAGTCCCAGTTTTTACAGTTGTGCATTTGATGGCTTTTTTCCTTTTCTTTCTAAGTGTAGTACTTTGCACTTACCTTTATAGAATTTCATCTTGTGGATTACAGATCAATTCTCCAATTTGTCAAGATTTTGAATTCTTGTTTCCTCCAAAGTGCTAGCAGTTTTTCCCAGGCTGGTGTCATCTGCAAAATTTATAAGCATGCAATCTATTCCATTAATCAAATCATTGAAAATTTCAAATAGTGACAGGCCATTGTGGGCCCCAACTAGACATACCCTCCCGGTTTGACAGCAAACCATTAATAACTACTCAGAATATGGTCTGTCAACCAGATTTGCACCTACCTGTCAACCAGATTTGAAATATAGTAATTTCCTCTAGATGGAAATGGAGGGAAGAGACCTAAAGGGGGCCACTTGTGTTCATTTATACTTGCTTTGTATACCATTCAGTCTACAATTCATGTGTACTCTTATGAGATGTTGTCACCTGATCGTAAAATTTCAGAACTCCAGTCTCATCTGCTTTTTGGGCGTTTGGGGAGCAAAAAGGCCTTCTAAAATGCTATGCATTCAGAGATAGCATAAAGGTACTGCATAATACTGACCCTCAAAAGTCCTAGACATGTCTCAGTTTTTTCAGTTTAACACAATATTACATGTTTCAAAAGGAAACAGGAGAAAGTTCTATTTAGCTCAGCAGCTGAGATGTACTCTGGCTGTACCAACAGTAGTATTATCCCTCTGGAGCGTCTAAGAATGAATATACCTGCCTATCTCAGAATTATGTGTAGCACTTTCAAGCTCAAACCTATTCATTCTCTTGATTGTCAACTCCAGCCTGACTATTGTTTTTATTCAGAGACGAACTTGTTGCTGGCACTGTTCTTAATGTACTGATTTAAAGTAAGACCAATTTGATGGATTTACTGAGCAACCCAGAGAGTTGGATATATACTAGGACATATCCCTTGGGATCTACATTGGTGTCTTTTGTATGATGACTGATTACTTACTGAGGTTTTGAATATCTGACTTTGTCTGCTTTAAAAAAAAAAAAGTATCCTCTTTACAAGTAGGGATATCTATATAGAGAGTGAAATTGAGCCCTAGGCAGAGGACTAACAACACCCACGAAGCTCTTAAATCCCCTATAAGCCTTTAAAATAGGCATTGGCACCCTTTAATTTAATCCGTGTTACGGTATGTCTACACAGCAGTTAAACACCCATGGCTGGCCTGGGTCAGCTGACTTGGGCTCATGGGGCTTGGGTTTACAGGGTTGTTTAATAGTGATGTAGACATTCGAGCTCAAACTCCATTTCAAGCCCTATGACCCAGCAAGGGGAAGGCTCCCGGAGCTCAGTCTCCAGCCTGGACCCAAATGTCTACACTACAGTTGAACAGCCCTGTAGCCCAAGCCCTGTGAGCCCGAGTCAATTAACACCAACCAGCCGTGAGTGTTTAATTGCAGGCAGTGTAGACATATCCTTAATGGCCCTCAACAAAGTGAAATTTACTTGGCGTAAGTAGGAAACACGCTTACTAACTACCTGACTCAGGCACTTCTTTTGTAAGATTGTGAATGTTTGAAGTTGTGTGCCTAGTGTTAACTAAGGATTGGAAGTAGAGCTGGTCAGAAATTTTCCAATGGAATGTTTTTCTGTTAGAAAATGCTAGTTCACTGAAAGCAGAACATTTTGTGGAAGCGTGTCCGCTTGAATTAAACTTTGAAAGAAAAATTGAAAAAGTGTATGGTCAAAACATTTTGTTTTGAAATAGAAAATCAAAGCATTCCATTCAAAAAATGTCTAAACTACTTAATTTTGTATTTACATAGTATATTAGAGAGATGGAGGTTTCATTTCCCAAAGGATTTTGAAATTTTGCTTCATTCTGGAATGAAAACCAAACATCAGAATTGTCCAAAGAAAATTTTTTAAACAATTTTCTATTTTATTGTACATTACAATATATTTTATTATACAACGTTGTTTCAAAACCAAAACTCATAGCAAAAATTCATTTCATTCTGAGAACATTTTAAATGGAATGTATTGATGTTGTTGTAACTCTTTGCCAGTTTACTTTGAAACTTCTCAGACGAGCTGTAGATATAAAATTTAAAAAAGCAAAATCGAAATAATGTTTTGATTGACTTTTAAAATAAATTGACTAATTTTGCTTGAAACTTTTGAAATTTTTTGGATTTTGTTCCACTCTGGAATGGAAAAAAATTGAAATTGTGGATTTTCCCATGAATAGAAAAATTGATTACCTTTGTCGTGGGCTTTCAAAATACAGTTCTGGACAGTTCCTTAACCTTCTCATATCTGGGGGGAAAAAACCAAAAACCACGTCTAAGCAAGAGTATACTAACTGAACATTATCATTTTGGTAGTTGGGCACTTCGATGGAATTTGTATTTTGCCCTTTCATATATCTTTAAGTTGTGTGAATTATCTGTACTGTTGTTCTGTGACCTCAATTTAAAAAAATCCTAACTTCTGTCTATAATGTTTGTTCAGGAGACTAGGAATATCAATTGAATGTAAATTGAAAACCAAATAAAATTCTTACATCTGAGGGTCTCAAGATGCTTTAAAAACTTGTAATGAATTTTGCCCTCTTACATATTTAAAAAAAACAACTCTCATACAAAGAAGTTAAGTGGGTTAGCCAAAGTCAGAAAGGAAATCTGTTTGGCATTCAGGAGTAGACCCAGGACATGTGACTCCCTGTCCTGCATATTAACCACAAGACTGTCGTTTTTCCATTTCATATATTTTCTGTTTCAGTGGACATTTGGGGTGAATGGAATCTGGGTCACTTCATTACATGGAAACAGATAACCAGTGATCATGAATATGATGGGCCAGACAATTGTTTTACCTGTGCATATTTATATAATATATTTAATAAAGAATATTATCTTAAATGTAGGGGTTGGTTTTTGACATCTTAATCATTAATAGTGAAAGATATAACTTACCGCTAAATGTTCTCACGTACCTCATTGAAACCAATGCAGTTTGGATTCTGCACAATGGTTTCTTCTGATGTTCTTTCCACATGTTTTCTCCATAATATTTCAGCATTGCATAGTAAAGTTCGAAATTATGTTAAGGGTCATTTAATTTCCTAGCATTTATCTTTTTATTGGTCACTTTTTAATAAAGTAAAGCACCAGTTGCTAATAAAATCAGACTGATAGCTCGGAAATGGTTCTATAGCTAGACAGAATGTCTTCTCAGTTAATCTCTTTCTGCTTCGTTTTGCTTAAATTAATTTCAAATTTCCAAGAATACTGGTTCCCTTACCAAATCAGTGCAG
>ML675616.1:54480896-54661995 GCA_007922155.1 Mesoclemmys tuberculata
CTGCTGACCATTATATAGGCTCTTAACATTGACCCTCTGTTGGCAATGTGGCATCTGCATGATGGACAAGACTGGTCACAATGGTAGGGGACACCCACACCAAGTCATGTGCAAGTGGAATAATGACATGTTGCTGTATTAACAGAATGTCAGTGAGCCACCTCAGATCCCTGTGTTCTTATGAGTAGAAATTAATGCTAACTCAGTTTGTATTTAATCTATATTAGTTTCTAATAATCTACCTTTACTGTTCAGGTTTCAAGGTACAATCTAGCCTCTTCCACCAATTTGCATAACCATGCTTAGGTATCAGGATATTTTTAGTTTTTGTTCTGATGGCAACAAGCCTCATAGCCAGCTTCTATCACTTTGCCAGTTACTAATCATAATTTACGTTAGGGTCTTTCTGTGCTGCTCACCCTAGGCAGCAATCTATTCTAATGTGTCTCACCCCTGTTCTGGAAAGACCATTCTTAGGGCAGGAAAGCTATTTTAGTCAAGCTTCTCACCTCACCCTTTCAGCTCTTAGAAAAAAATGAATGCAAATCGTGATGCTGATTCTTATGTGAAAGGTGGGTCAGAAGGAAGTGGACTGATAGCACTTTGCATAGGTTATTAAACTGCTGCAAATGAGAGCAGCAGTTTTAATCAAATCACAAATGAGAGATGGAAAAGATCTATTATATGCATGTGTGTGCACACAGGCCTAGAACCATGCAGGCCCCCCCCACACACATTGGGGGCAGTAGGACCCAGCTGGTGCCCCATCTTCACCATGCGGGGAAAGGAGGAGAAAAAATGCAGAGAGGAGCCAGCCAGAGACTCCAGCTGATAGGAGCTGAAGCAGCCAAATCTGGAGCTCTGGACATTCAGAGAACTTTCAACAGTTTTGACTGGACGTTCTTTGTCATGTGCTGATTGGCTGTTGGCTCCAACCCTCCCCCTCCATCAGGGTCTTCCCCTCAGTGTCATTTCATACCTGTCCCTCTTAGCTCCTTTTCTCTCCTTTGTCCTCATCACCCTCTTCCCTTTCCTTTTCTTTCCATTTAGCTAAACTCAACTTAAAAAGTGTCACTGACACGATGTCCTCTGCCAACACATTGTTCATTCTGTGTTATACCATTTCCTCTACCTATCTGTTTTGTCTATTAGATTGTAAGCACTTCAGGGACTGCTTGGTGCTCTATACAGTGCCTAGCACAATGTGTGCCCATTCTTGGAGGACTTTCAACACTATAGTAGTAAATAAGAACACCCATACTAGGTCAAACCAATGGTCCATCTGGTCCAGTATCCTGTCTTCCGACAGCAGCCAATGCCAAGTGCTTGAAAGGGAATGAATAGAGCAGTTAATCGTCAAGTAATCCATCCCATTGGCCATTCCCAGCCTCTGGCAAACAGCAATCCCTGCCTATCCTGGCTGATAAGTCCATCAATGGCTATCTTCCATTAATTTATTTAATTCTATTTTGAACCCCATTATAGTCTTGGCCTTCACAACATCTTCTGGCAAGGAGTTCCACAGATTGACTGTTCATTGTTTCAAGAAATACTTTCTTTTGTTTGTTTTAAACCTGCTGCCTATTAATTTCATTTAGTGACTCCTAGTTTTTGTGTTAGAAGAAGGTGTAAATAACGATTTCCTTTTACTTTCTCCCCACCAGTCATGATTTTATAGACGACTAAGGGGAGGGGGATATGATAGAGGTCTCTTTTCCAAGCTGAAAAATCTCAGTCTTATTAATCTCTCCTCATATGGAAGCTTTTCCATACCCCTAATCATTTCAGGCGTCTTTTTCTGTACCTTTTCCAATTCCAATGTATCTTTTTTGTGATGGGGCACCAGATCTGCACACAGTATTCAAGATATGGGTGAATGATGAATTTATAAAGAGGCAATATGGTATTTTCTATCTTTTTATGTATCGTTTTCCTAATAATTCCTAATGTTCTGTTAGCTTTTTTGATTGCTACTGTACATTGAGTGGAGGTTTTAAGGAAACTATCCAAAATGGCTCCAAGATCTCTTTTCTTGAGTGGTGAGAGCTAATTTAAACCCCATCATTTTGTATGTATACTTGGGATTATGTTTTCCGATGTACATTACTTTGCATTTAGCAATATTGAATTTCATCTGTCATTTTGTTGCCCAGTCACCCAGTTTTGTGAGATCCTTTTGTAACTCTTTGCAGTCTGCTTTGGGCTTAACTATCTTGAATAGTTTTGTATCATTTGCAAACTTTCCCACCTCACTGTTTACCCATTTTTCCAGATCATTTATGAATATGTTGAACAGCACTGGTCCCACTGCAGACCCCTGGGACACCCCTATTTACCTCTCTCCATTCTGAAAACTGACCATTTATTTCTATCCTTTCTTTCCTATCTTTTAACCAGTTACTGACCCAGGAGAGGGCCTTCCCTCTTATCCCAGGACCGCTTACTTTGCTAAGAGCCTTTGGTGAGGGACCTGGTCAAAGGCTTTCTGAAAATCTAAGTACACTATATCCACTGGATCACCCTTGTTCACATGCTTGTTGACCCCCTCAAAGAATTCCAGTAGATTGGTAAGGCATGATTTCCCTTTACAAAAACTATGTTGACTCTTCCTCAACAAATCAGGTTCATCTGTGTGTTTGATAATTCTGTTCTTTACGAAAGTTTCAACCAATTTCCCTGGTACTGAAGTTAGGCTTACTGGTCTGTAATTGCCAGGATCACCTCTGCAGCCTTCTTTAAAAATTTCCATCACATTAGCTATCCTCCAGTCATCTGGTAGAGAAGCTGATTTAAATGATAGATTACATACCACAGTTAGTAGTTCTGCAATTTCACGTTTTAGTTCCTTCAGAACTGTTGGGTGGATACCACCTGGTCCTGGTGACTTATTACTGTTTAATTTATCAATTTGTTCCAAAACGTCATCTAATGACACCTCAGTCTGGGACAGTTCTTCAGATTTGTCTCTAGAAAGAATGGCTCAGGTTTGGGAATCTCCCTCCCATTCTCAGCCGTGAAGACGGATGCAAAGGATTCAGTTTCTTCACAATAGCCTTATCTTCCTTGAATGCTCCTTTAGCATCTCAGTCATCTAGTGGCCCCACTGCTTGTTTAGCTGTCTTCCTGCTTCTGATGTACTTAAAATTGTTTTTGCTCATACCTTTTTAATCTTTGGCTAGCTGTTCTTCAAATTCTTTTTTAACCTTCCTAATTATATTTTTACACTTCACTTACCAAAATATATGCTCCCTTCTATTTTCCTCAATAGGATTTAACTTCCACTGTTTAAAGGATGCCTTTTTGCCTCTAACTGCTTCTTTTGTCTATAACTGCTTTCTTTGTTGTTTAGCCATGGTGGCACTTTTTTGGCACTCTTACTATGTTTTTTAATTTTGGATGTACATTTAAATTGAGCTTTTATTATTGTGTCTTTTTAAAAGTTTCCATGTAGCTTGCAGGGATTTCACTTTTGGCATCATGCCTTTTAATTTCAGTTTAACTAACTTCCTCATATTTGTTCAGTTCCCCTCTCTGAAATTAAATGGTACTGTGGTGGGATGCTTTGGTGTCCTCACCTCTCCCCACAGGGATGTTAAATTTTTTTATGTTATGGTCACTATTATCAAGAGGTTAAGCTATATACACCTCTTGGACCAGATCCTGTGTTCCACTTAGGACTAAATCAAGAGTTGCCTCTCCTTTTGTGGGTTCCAGGACTAGCTGCTCCAAGCAGCAGTCATTTAAGATGTCAAGAAACCTTAATACATATGACCAGGCTGATGACAAATAATACAGCTAGTCATAATACAGGATTGTTCCCTATAGTACATTTTTCTAATATCTTTAGTCTCATTTTTAAACAGCTGTAGTGATTAGGCTTTCATCAGTTGTCTTGGTAGACTATTTTACAATCTGAGAGGTATTCTTATCAGAAAGATTTTTGATATTGTATTTGAACTTTCCTCTTCCATCATTATTGACTCAGGATGAGCCAAAGAGAACTTTCTTTTTCCCATTTCCAACCCACTGAGACATCCAATGCCTCATGAATTAATATAATCTTGTTTGTGAACATTAACTGCAGTGTTCTCAGGCCAGTCAGACTCAGAAAATATTGAAGTATAAAGACATTCGCCACATACATGCTGATGATCTCCATGTGATAAAATGCAGATTGTTGCACAGATCATAAATTGCTGAGTTATCTTGCTTTTTAATTTGCCCATTAATTTGTGAGTTTCAGGACTGCTTCTAATGCTCCTGAGCAGTTTCAAGTAGCTTCTGTTTCTTAAAAAAGGAAAGCAAATTTCTACCCTCTCCCTCCAATCTGATAAGAAAATTTCAAACCCTCCTGCACCTTCCCCCCCAAAAAAAAGAAATGTGGCATTTCCCACCCAAAATTATACCAGATTAATGTGGAAGGTGGGCAGTATTCAATCTTTGAGTAGTAACAAGTTAATGTCAAGTGTCCACTGGAACTAGAAATGGGAATTTTATACCCCACTGGAAGGGGAAGATGCCAAGTATTTGTTTCTAGCCCTGCTAAATCCTGAGACATTGGATCTCAAAATAATCTGTATAGGGAAAAGTTACATTAGATTTGCTTGTAGATATTTCTGAAACATGTGAGCATGAGCTTGGGATGACCTGCATAATTAGCTTGTGACTTTGTTGCTCTCAGGTGACAATCTCAAACTGATTCTGAGGAAATTTCTATGGTATATTACATTATCTATATGTAGGTACATATGCAAATGTTGCTTGATTGTGCTACTTCTGGGAAAAGCGTGTAGGTGTACTTATGCATAGCTTAGCATATTGCTGTTTGCCAGAAGCTGGGAATGGGCAATTGGATGGATCACTTGATAATTATCTGTTCTGTTAATTCCCTCTGAAGCACCTGACACTGTCGGAAGATCAGATTCTAAGCTAGATGGACCATTAGTCTGACCTAGTATGGCTGTTCTTATGTTCTTAAACTCTGGGGCTTCTGGAGGTCCTCTGGGGTTTTATGAGCTTGATAGTAGGAGAAAATAATGGAAGCTTGTTCTTTCCTTATTATAAGAATTCAACTAGGATTGTCTAGAAATGGGTAATTATGCACACATTTTTAAAAGAGCTGCTTTTTTCTTGTTTATAACTTGTATGACTAATAAAACCTATCTGTTTCAATTGTTCTCTCCTGAGACTTTTTCCTACAAATGCATAAGTGGTAGTGAGTGGGTAGACTGTAGAAAGGTATTGCTGTATACAGACTAACCCAGCTACCGTCTCTGGAGCTGTTAAATATAGTGGGGTTTTTTTGTTTTGTTTTGTCTTTAAAAAGACAACCTGAAAATGTCCTTTACATAAAATGACTTTTTTTATTTGAGAAATATATTTACAAGAATTAATAATTGGAGACTTTATGATACAGTATTTCTTGTAAACAATATTTGGAATAAAAACAAGTGTATCCGACTTTCTGGATAATGACTTCCAGGAAGTAATAATTGTAACCCTTTTTGTAATTAGCCACTAAGGGAAAATAAAAGAGTATTGCAATTTTGTGTAAATAGACTATCCAGGCTACTCAACTGACACAATCTGTGTTCATCTGAAATACTCAATGTGTTCTGTTTGCGGTATATTGGTCCTGTAATGTTCTTGGAAGCCTTGTTGCTTTAATCTACTTTTTCTCTTTTTGTTTGTAAGTCCACACAAATGGAGCAATACATAGTCCAGAATCTGGACAAATTGGAAGGAAAAAATTTTAAGTACTGGTATTTTTTAATCACTTTTATGGATGCAGCTTGTATTTTAAAGAAAGGCAGTGTTAGTGAGGAGCAAGAAATTGGAATTGTTATTCCTCCCCTTCGTCCCCCCTCCCTTCACCCCCTGAATAATCTCTGTCCTTAATCACAACTAAAAATCGAGCTGTTCAATGGGGCAACCCACCAACAAAAAGGTGGTTGTCAGGCACATTTTGTCTGACAGACAGTTTTCATGTGTCATCTTTTGCCCTGCTCACTAGAAACAATGTAATGTATGTGCTATGAACCAAACAAACCTAGGATTAATCTAAGCCTGTCAAATTTACCATTGTCCCTTTTAAGCAGCATTTAGATATATTTTCAGAATACATAGGAAAATAGGGAGTGAGTCCCTCACTCACACTCACATTCTCCTGTTAATAAATATCTACATTTCACAAGTAGCACAACACGCTTTTCCCCTTCACCATGCATAGAACACAAACATAAGTAATACATCTTGCATGGTAACTGGATTGCTTATGAGGTGTTAAGCGCTTATCTATTCTTATGCTTATTGGCTTTGTCATGCAGTAGGCCACTGGGCTTAGATGCCAATGTGAAATGATTGTATATAGTATGTGGCTTTATTAATAACTGTTTCCTCTACTGATATCTAATTTCCAAGTAACAGTTGATAAAATTAGTCAGACCCTAAATGTCAAGACAGAAAATAGAACAAAAGTGTTATTAATCTCAACAGATACTCTAAAATTAAAATGTTAATGAAGCTCAGAGTGGGAAAAGGTCTGCTGCATGGAAAATAGAAAGACTATGGAGTATAGGGGGGACTTACTGCTGGTCCCCCAAAACCCCCAAAGGTCTCCTTGGCACTACACTCTTATCTCCAGAAGAGGAGACTTCTCAGCAACTGTTGCTATGTTCTTCCCCTCCACTCAAATTATTTTTGTTGTAACTGTTCCTGATAAACACCATCCTATGTGCACCTTCTTAGTTAAACTCATGACACTGTAGCTGACTATAATTTCCTCATCAACCATTTATGCTGTCACAATCTAATCCTTATGGGTAAAATCCTGAAGTTCTTATTCAGGGAGAATGATCACTGATATCAGTGGGTGTCTTGCCTTACTAAAAGATGAGTAAAACTCCTAGTATTTAGCCCTATGACTCAAGACGAGAACTAAGCAGTAGGAGCATCTTGACCATTCCACTCATATAATCAGATTACAGTATTAATTTGAGATCTAAACTTCTATTCATACTGATCTGCTTTTATCTGTATGTAACTACAAAGTTTTGCCAAATACTGAATATGGGTTTGGGTATGAGGGGTGGGGGTTAATAGCAGTTTTCATTTGAGGCTTTTAGCGATTTGAAAGTGTGACATTGTTAGACATTTGATCCTGGGGAGGTCAAGAGCTCTGAGTAGAAACCAGCAAGCCTTAAGAAACAAAACTTCCATTGTCGTGCTGATGTGCATAGCAATGCAACTAAAGAGAAATATGAAAATAAATACATCATTAGAAGTGTTTCCAAATGCATTTTTTTAAAACATTTTTTTTCTATGTGGCATCAGCAGCTCTTTAGAACGCTGTCATTGAAGAGGGAGCTGAGACTAGCAAAGCTGAGAGCCAGTGTGTGTTGGTGTCTGGTAATGTATAATTAATCTTAAATACAACAAGTTGGCAAACTTTCTTCTTTTCCATTATCAGACACATGATTTCTCTTTCAATAAACTCACTGTCATCAAGAAATCTGTTTAAATATGCTGAAAGTTGGTCACAATTACAACATTCATATTGCAAAGATCAGGAGTCCATCCACAATGAGAGATTTAGTGCAGTTTATAGAGTTAGTGAAAAGAGCAAGTTATTTACTGGTGCCAATCAAGATGAAAGTAGCTAATATGTGAAAACTTATTTTTTAGAATGGTAGAGAGCAGATTTCACCTGTCTTGCAGAGAGGAACCCTGCCCTGTGAAAACCTTAAAGAAAAGGTCCTTATGCAATTTATTTGATGATACACTGCAGGCAAGCTATCTGAACAGGTCAAGAGGGCAAAAGAGCTTCAACAAGAGGCAAATGATAATTCTTCAAATCTCTAACTCCCTTATTGTCAGTTTAGTGGAATGCTAACAACATAGGGGAAGGATGGCTCAGGAGATTGGTAATAAAATATAGAGCATATTTCCTACAGAATGCCAGCTGGAATCCATCATAGGTCAGTAATGACTCTGAATTGTTGCCACCTGACAGCTGCCAGGTGACCTGCATGATGTGACTGGGAGGTCTTCCTGCAGTTGAAAGGGAACAGATAGACTTTCACTTTACAAAAGGGCAGGCCTGCAGACAGACTCACAGGCCCAGGATTCAGTAGGCATTTGGCCCCAGATTAATTAGGTACCTAACCTCCATTGAAATCAGGGCCTTTGAAATTCTTGCCCTGGGAGGTTGATTTGGCTTTGGAGGTAGTTCTTTTAGAATGTGATACACACATTTGGCATTCCAATACTGGAAAGCATGTGTTGCTGCTCTGCTTATTCTCTGGATATATAAGGGAACTCCATCTCCCAGATATTTGTACTATTTTTTAAAGTAAAAATAAAATTGCTTTTATAAGTAATCATTTGTTTTACTAAATCAGTTTGAAAAAAATTTAGAGGATCACTTATTTGTTCAGCACACTCATTAAAGTAGAAGATTGTATCAAGAATAAACGACAATGGGTATAAAATCTGTAGAGAAGAACACTCATACTGAACTAAAATATCCTGATAATGCTAAAGCAAATAAATATCTGAAGACTGCATCCGGTTTTAACAAAAAGAATAACTGCTGAGTTGCAATATCCTGGTTCATAATTAAAGCTGTGTGTAAACTGTTCTTTCAACAAATGGTTAGTATCTTTTTCTGTTTGTGAATTTTTTTGCAAACAAAAACCTGAAGTTGATACAAAAATTCACTGAAAGGTTTATGAACTTTTGCTTTGAGTATTCTATTTGTAATTTGCTATTCATCTTGTATAATTAGTCATCGAAAGATGCATGGTATTTCTGCTCCCTGATTGTCTGACTCCCAGGCGCTCAAACATTTCATGATGGCCATCCAAAAATTTTTGCCACAAACAAAAATTAACCCCAGTGAATGTTGGTGAAAAGTGAGAAGGGCTCACAAATACCATCTAAAGCAAAACTGAAGCTTTTACTCAATCAAATAACAGATGTTTGCTTGTAGTATTTATCCAACTCCAATCATAATGCATTTAGTAGGAAGGAGGATAAATGAGTTGAGTTCACTTATGACAATTAACCAGGCTATTGGGGTTGTAGAATGGCATCCTATCTGTCATATTTCATGCACCTATCATGAAGAAAACCTCACTTTGTAAGCAAACTTGACTGTACAGCTGTATGCAAAGTACCATTGCTCAGGTGTGTGCGTTAATATCAGAGGTAAACAAGAACAGAGAAACTGAATGTCAGATAACTCTTATGAACTTGTAAAGAGGGTTTCTGAAGGGCCGCTTTAGGTTTTATTTGTCTTCAGCAAGAGAAGGGTTCTCTCTTGCTCATATCTAGTTGCTGTTTTCTAATATTTTTAATTAATATTGTAGGAACATATTTTTTGGTCCTGGATCAGAAGCAGTTTTTACAATATTTTAAAATATTCCTCTTAGTCTCCTTCATTCAAGTAATTAAAGGGATGTATTGTTATAGGGATATGATAAATCTCCAAGTTTGTGAACTGTCTTTACATGAATGCTCTCAACAGCAAGTATCTGCATTAACCCATTAGTTTCTAAACTGGAGTACATGATCTGCAGAGCACCTGCTCGTCAGATGAGGCTGGCTTATCCTTCTTGTTGCCACCTGCTAACTTGCATTAAGAGAGCTGAAAATACATTACTTCCAAATATGAATTTTCCAGGCAGGCAATTGCTGTAGTTGCCACACAGGGATTATTTGATTAATGGGAGGTTAGTATGTGTGGTCATGGAGAAATGGTCAAGAAGACTATGCCCTAGTATCTTCTGCAACTGGTAGCATGGAAGAGAAACTGCATGGCAAGTTCTGCTCGGTTGGCAGTTGTATTTTAAGTTCCTTTAAACAAGGAAAGTCTTTTTGTTATGTGCTGAACAATGCCTAGCACAGTGGAGTTCTGTGTATGACTGACAATCACAGGGCCTACTGCAATATAAATGGTAACAACTTTATAGGAGGCAAACACCAGGACTGAACTTGGTCATAATGTCTCTGGTCCTGGATGATCATCTCTACTACACTCTAAATCAAAACTCCTAATTTGTCTCAGATCCTCAGTCTCTCCCTTCCTGCTCCCAAATTCAGGACCAAACTCAGCCTTGATGTAAATTCAATTGATATAATTCAATTTATTTCAGTTTATAGTTGACTCACATCAGGCCTAAATTAGAATTGACTCCCTCTAGTTCTGCTAGAGGTTTGGAAGAAATTCTTAGAAGGTGCAGTGGAAGTGCCACTTTTCATGTCATTCAGTGTAGACTTAAGTAGTTTATTTGGTGGTTTCCTAGCAAGATTTGTTTTCCAGTGAGACTGAGTGATTAGAAACTTGCTGATATTTGCCAGTCAGTCAAGCTGACTTCCATGCTCTAGCTTTCTTAGCTGTTAATGATGGTCTACCTTATGCTGAGCGTAAAGCATCCCATTACCATGAACAATTACTAACTAATGCAAGACTATGATGTCACACTAGCTGTTGAGCTGTACTCACGTTATGACTTGGTGTAGGGAAAGGTGGTATTGTCTAGTTTGGTATCTGTTTTATTTTTTATCAACCTTAGGTCTCAGTCCTACAAACAAAAGGCCATGCCTACTTTTACGCACATGAGTACGTTGACATCACCGGGGCTACTGACCTTCCCAGCATTACTCATTTGCATACGTGTCTGCAGGACTGGGGTTTTATTGTAGCATAAAAACATACAAAATGAATGAAGAGAACAAGTCATTTCACATTTGAGTAGATGCTCATGGCTTAGTCCCTGTCAGTGTTCCGTATCAAAGTGGCTGCTCATTTGAGTAATGCTTGAAAATTCCCAAACTTCTTGCTAATCTACAATAATACAATAATTATCTATTGAAATTAGTCAAGAACTACAACTTGACTTTGATGTAATTTGGAGGATAAAATGCATTTATTGTTAGCAATATACTTGTTAAATATTTCAATTATTTTCAGTATACCTACTTTAAACAACAATAATGGATATGCTTTAAAGTTATTGCAGTGAAGTCCTTTGAGATACATGCTATTTTACTTTTCTGTGTGTGCAGTTCAAACCAAATAGTCTAAACAAAACAAGCTTTAAAATGTAAAAATGAATTTATCAGAGACAAAGATTTTTATAGGCCTAAAATAGGGAGGATAAATTATTTGAAAGTCACTGTTATATCTGTGTATCACAAAATGCAAAAAGTACAGACATTCAAACAAAAGGCTGACTTCTTGAACATTTTAATCTTTTAAACCTTTGAAATATTTGTGGGCACCAAAGGACTTACTTCTAAATCCATGGGATGGTGTATTTAGTGTCTCAAATACAGTATTAAAAATTGTAGCAGATAAAAAAAAATAGTGATCAGCAAGCTTAATGCAATCACAACATAATAATCTATTATGTTAAGCAACATTTGGCAAGGCCTTCACAGCTTCTGTAAATGAACAGTAACATAATTTTATCAGTTGCTTTGACTATCTTTATTACATAACTGGAATATTTATGACCCTATTAATGTTTAGCTGTGAAATTGCAATATTGATGGAACAAAAATTCTGTCTAAGAATGAAAAAGCAAAATTATTCTTGCATCAAAAAGAAAAGCAAGGAAAATATTTAACACTTCATTTTCATGGTTGAGAAAGTTTGTTGAATCATTTTGCAGATTTAAATGTGCTATGATGTAACCATTCCATACAAAAGGTACTTTAGGAACAAAATGGTGTTGGTGAATGTCGATACATACTATCTATCTGTAATTTGCGTATATATGGATCAATACACATAATTTGTTGATTTATACAAAGGAATCACTGAATCCATAACTGTAAACTACCATGATCTAGCAGATAACCTTTTGCTAGATGAGATTTTTTTTTAAATCCACTCTATCAAGATATTGATGGACCCTTCACAGGTAGTATTCAAGTGCTTCTCAAGTTTTTAGAAATAACAGTTTCTTCTTTCCTTCTCATTCTGTAGGATAAATATTTTGATGAGTTCACAGTGTTGGTTCGGTGGGAGTGTAGTGAGTGAAAAGCTTAAAGTCATTTTTAAATTTTCATCTAATTTTGAAAGTGGTGAAATCCTTGGTAATTCTTATGACTTAGAAGAGAGTTCTATAATTTAGTCGTGATTGAGCTACTGTGAATGCAGGAGAGGCACTTTCATAATCATTCCCCTATTGGTCAATAGTCTTATTGTTCCTGTGAAATGCAGCTGTTGTGAGAGGACATGGTTGTGGATGAACAGGAAATTTGCTTAGTAGTGAGGGCCAATTCCATGAAGGGCTTTCAATGTCAAGACAGAGGTCTAGGTTCTTACATTATGCTCATCAGTTTAGTATCTGAGCATTTGAAATTCTGACTCTTCATTCAGAGTTCTGAGGTGTTTTTTAGTTCTTAGAAGGATGACCAGATGTTCCGATTTTTTAGGGATAGTCCCAATATTTGGAGGTTTGTCTTTACACAGGCACCTATTACCAGTTGTTATCTGGTCACCCCAGCTCTACCCACTCTCCTAGTTTGTTGGTTTACAATTTAAGTATCTATGCTATTTGAGGAAGTTATAGTTACACAAGTGTTACAAATAACTAGAGAACTATAGAAATCAGTCTGAAATCAGGCCTGGACTGTTAGATTTAAAATTAAAGTAATGAATGGGCAGGGGCATGCACAGGAATAAAAATGTGATCCCTTTTGGAGGCACACATGCTAAACTGCTCTCACAGCCCGGAGGAGCTCTCCCGCCTCTCCCTCCCGCCCCCCAACGGTCCCAATGAGGATCCTGTGCTCCCTCTCCTCTGCACCCCTACTGCAGGTTACCCTATACTCCCTCCACTGGGGACCCTATGTTTCCCCCCTCGAATGACCCCTTCCTTGCCTGCCTGACTCCCCAGAGGCTCTGCTCACTGTCCCGCTGCTATTGGTTAGGAGGATTGTAACTCCCTATTGCCCCAGCTGCTGATTGTTGGAGGCAGAGAAAGGGGCAGGGTGAGTGAGCTCTGGAGAATGCTGGCTGTGGGGCTCCCAGAGGAGGGGATCTGGCTTTGTCAGCTCTCACCTCAGCCCCGGAGCCAGAGGAGTTATGTGCCCCTGCTTCCGCTCCTGCCCCTTTTGTACGCCCCTGTGAATGGGTGAGCCTTCTGGATTATTAATTTTAATTTTCTTGTTCTTGGTCTGAAGGCAGTTTGTTGTATGGTATTCGAGGAGGACACTCTTCCTTTTTCAGGAATTGGAGATTTAAATATGCATTGTTCTTCTGGGTTAGTAGTACTGAGCGGTCAAGTAAGGTTTATTATAGAACAAAGAAACCTGTAATTAGGATAGGAGTTTCAGTTGTGTTCCTTTTTGCTTTGAGTAAGACAAACTTTCATTCAATCAGATAGATAGATAAAACAATGTCTGGGGTGGAAATAACACATCTGTTTATAAAGTTAAATGGCAAGTTTACAATAAACCAGTAATTTTTATTTAGGAAACTCTTAATATTTTTGAAATACTGTTTTTTCCCCTCAGAGCATTCACGAGTACTTTATTGAATATATTTTTCACTTAAAAAATACCCAAAATTATCTGAATTTATTTCACATAAAGAATGTTCATTTTGCAACATATAATGAATAGCCTACAGATGTTTTGTGCTGCTGTAATTATATTTTTATCAGTACTTTCATTGTAACCACATCCCCCACTCCCTAATCTTTAAACAATTATAGTCTAAAAGTACTAAATACATTCTGTAGAATTTTCTTGAGCAAGAAAATTGGCAGTACATCTATTCTGCTCCATTCTGTAATATACACTCCATATAGAGCCCGTTTTGTTAACGGGCTGACGTCAGTGAGGCTCTGGGCAGACTCAGCTATCTGTCCATGTGTGATGAACTGGAGAATTGGGGCCTACAAGAAATAATTTTTGACAGCTACATGGGGTTTTTAATAAAGACACTCTGAACGGAAATATGAACTGTAAGGTTTCCACTAATCATAAAATTTTGGAGATGGTGGAACTAACCATTTTTAAGCCATGTGTATTTAAATTTTTTTTGCATTTGCTTAACCTAATGTTGATTTTGATTTATTGCTTTAAATTAACCATGTCACAACCTTGATATTTTTAAAATCACTTCCAAATGAGAGGTTTGTTTTAAAAAAAAAAGGATATTGCACTATTTTTATATCTGTTGTAGGCATTTGTGATGTGCTCAACCTCCAAAGTATTTAGACACCAAACGTAGTAATTACAAAGAAATATTGCTGCTTGAGAAACAGCAATTAATTTAACTTCTTCCTTCTTCTGGAAAGTTCTCTGTGGGATGTTTTGGTGATAGATGATTGGGGAAACGGGAGATCTATAGGCTTTCATAGCCTTCTTTATTTAGGGGGTGGGCGCAGTGTTTTGAAAAGAGAGGTCTTGCATTTTACTCCAACAGACTGAGCCAAACCCCACTGAAGCCAGTAAAAGGACTTCCATTGACATCAGTAAGCTTTGGATCAGACCTTGAGAGGATTGACATGGGCTCAACCTGATCTCTGGGGACATGGCATTTAAAAACCCTATGCCAAAAATACCCCAGCCTTAAAGAATTTACCTGGGCTCCATCCCTGAAAATTTTCCTGTAGATTGAAGTATATGTGATGGAAATGTGAGGTTTTATTTTTATTCAGAGAGATTTAAACCCTGTTTTAAGTGCAAAATTCAATGCCACCTTACCTACGGAGCTGCTAAATTGCCTCCATATTTTTTATATATTATGAATTTTATGCTATATTTTCTAATTTGAAATTATTGCCAGTAAAAAATTCTGGAAGTGGCATCTGTTACCTACAGAAGTGAAATAATTTAATGTGAATATGTGGCCAGCCATGGACACTGAACTAAACAATGCTAAAGTAAATTCTTTAGCTGAGCAACCAAAACTGAACATGAAAACCTCTTCAATCCTCCAGTTAATACTGTGGTATAGCAAGGACAGAGGGCAGTAGGAAAGTTCTGGAAGGGTGCTATGTAAGTGCTAGAATGATCCAGGTCTTATACCCTATAGACTAGCCAGAGTCAATAGAAGGTAATTAGTGTCAGCTGACACCAATTAAGGCCCCACCCAGGTGCCTATAAAAACCCTCTACTCCTGAGAGACAGTGTGGAGTGGAAGGAGTAGGTGTGTGGTAAGCAGAGGAGTGTGTGAAGTGGAGGAGAACAGAACGGAGTACGGTGGTGTGTGGAATCATAGTGGAGAACAGAACGGAGTACAGCGGCGTGTGGGAGAGAGGTGGAGTCCTGAAGAAGGTACTGGGCTCAAGAAGCCAGAAAGACAGAGGGGGGAGAGTGGCCCAGGGGAAAAGCCTGCAGCTGCAAGTAAGGAGCCAGCAGCACATAGCTGCTACTCAGAGGGCCCCTGGGCTGGGACCCGGAGAAGCGGGTGGGCCTGGGTCCCTACCCGCCTCCCTGGGAAGACGGGGTTACCGGTGACACCCTGGCCCACTGCAAGAGGCAAAAGTGTGAGACCCACTAGGGAGAAGCCAGCTGTTTGCCACAATACAGTGATGACATGTTATAAGTAACTATTTCATTAAAAGTTCTTTCAAACGGTTTAAAATGAAATACTAAGAATACGTGTAACACAAAATGGTTAAAGCTAGAAAACTCAGACTAAAATATGATACTCCAGCCCTAGTCTTTACAATCACTCTGGACAAGGAAAATGTTTTCCTGCCAGATGGGTGACCCTTGCTCATGGAGAAAACTGCAGGAGGGCACCAGAGGAAAAAAAAGATTTCCTTTCTTTACATTTGCAAGGAAGAGAAGGCTGGGACACTCTTGATTTGGCAAGGAGCATGGCCTCCTACCCCAGGAATCCTGCAAATCAATACAAGTTAAGAGTTCATCCCCCAAGGCCCCAATCTGTGGAAGCACTAGCCGTCCTGCACCAATGGCTCCCGCCTCTGTTTTGCTTCCTTGAACTTCCTCTGCCCTTGCTAATTCTGCTGTAGTGGGGAGCCATGCTGCCAGTGGCTGGATCCTGTACAGTTTCTCTGTATCTGCTATGGAGCAGGCACATTGATAGTTCAAACAGGTTGGGGTGCATAATCTGGGAATTTTGCAAAGAATAGTGCATGCAAACCGTGGCTGGGCAGCTCCTCCCCCAACTCTGCTCCTGAAGCCATTAGGATTAAAGGAAAGATGCAACTGCCAGTGCCTTCTCACCTCTTTGCAGATAGAGACCTAGATGCGTGGTGAATACCCTAGGCAGTTTTACAGTGCTGCCTAAGTTAAATATAATTGTTTGCTTCAGTGGCTCTGTAAATAAACATAATACAACTGAGACAACACACTTGAAATAAGCAGGAAAACGTTAGTGTGTGGCTAGTAAATACTAGCCTAATTTTAAATATTTACTCTCTTAGTAACCCCTGTGAAATCTATAATAAATTCTGTAGTATTGCGTACAACAAGAATATCCTCCTTTGTTAGATCAATGATATCCATGAAGTTATAGAAGCATCCCTTTAAAAACAAATTGACAAGAGTTTTCCATAAGAGTAAACCAGTGTGGACAAAAAAAGAGCTATGCAACTTTCACATTAAGTGAAATTTAGAAATTCAAGCTTGCAAATTGAATGAAACTGCAAACTTTATACATCTTGTCAGCAAATTGCAAGCTATTTGTCACAGACACAGCTGAAAGCTAATCAGACTACATCTGTTTTGAAGTGCTGTGTGTAAGCCCGATAGCTTGTGTCTGTCACCAACAGAAGTTGTTCCAGTAAAAGATATTACCTCACCCACCTTGTCTCTTTAATATCCTGGGACTAACACGACTCCAACAACACTGCATACTACATCTGTCAGGTCATTACAGTGATGCCGGCCTTACAGTCCCATTGTTTAGATTTAAGGTCTGGCTTGCTGAGACCACTTTTCATTCAGTCTTGAATGTATCCATTTTCATTAAGGTTTTCAAAGTGATATGAAAGACTCAGCAGGGTAAGATGCAGTGGTGTTGAGCCTAAGTTAGTTTATAGGCTGCAAAACTATTTCACAGTCACAGATGGCCACTGCAATTGTCCACACCAGCCTACCACCAAAGTTGCTATTGAAATAGCACAAAACTTATGGTACAAAAGGGCATTTTTTCCTAGTCAATAAATGAGCGAGTCTCCTGATGTTGTGAGCTCACTTCGTTAAAGGGTTTTGTGCTTGAGAAAAATGGGTATTGACAAATCAGTTTCCGTGCTCAGAAACGCTCCTTTTATTTCTAAACTCAGAGTTCCTCCTTGGGTGAATAATACTATCTGACTAATAGTATAGTGGCATTTTGCAAACTGTTTTCAACGTCTGGATGACTGCTATACCAGGATATGTATGTTTAACACTGACAGCAATAAGCACAAGCTTGTTCACAGGCTAAACAAGGCATACTTCTGTTTCTGCAATTCCATTAAAGGAAAATCTCTTTGTATACAGTTAAAAATATTGGGGGCATTAGTCACTAACCTTTTTATGCTTCACGTTCATGTCCTTAGATAGTGTCCTCAAGTAGTGGCTAATTCAGTTGTTACACCCTTTTTCTGACTTAAGTGAAGTACTGTATTTATGGGTGGCATTTTTATGATTATCATTTGTATTGTAAAAACATTTAGCGATACAGAGATTTAAGTGAATTACTTTTTCCAAACACTTTTTATTAATAATGACTGTATGCATGTAATTTTTTCTGAATTTATGTAGAAAACACAACCACAAGTATGAAACAGTTTGCTAGACAAAGAAGAACCCCCTCCCAATAATTTCTTGTTCCCGCGTTCTCATCCCACCCGAGGAAACATCCCAGCACAAATATCTTGCAGATTAGATACTACTAGCCTTCTGAAAACGCTGTTAGCATGCATGTTAGGTTAACAACAAATAGTTGCTACCTAAATGAATGAGGAAAGTTCCTATGGTAACTGTCACAGTTTCAGGTAATTGCCCCTGTATCTTTCCTCTCAGTGGTCCACTCCAGGGATGCGCAGTCAGGTCTCTGGTCTCCAGCCATCTCTGGGCTGGGACCCTTATCACACTCCTTTCTGACTCAAGGTTTTTAAAGCTGCACAGCTCCCTGCCTTGCATTGTAATATCCAGGCATGCCAGGCTAGGGATATGGCAAGGGCTTGTGCTTTGCTCTCTCTCCTAGGTCTGTGACCAGTGTCTGGCCAGAAGTTACAAGTTATCATACAGCTCTTTCTAAGCAAGCACGTTTATTCTTAAGGTAAAAACATTACAGAGAAAATATACAAAACCAATTAAAGTTCCTAAGTGAATATTAAAAGCTTACCAGAAGTCGCTGTTATGGGGCCCTAGATGACCAAAGTCTTCCCTACCCTTGCGGAAGGGTTGGGTCCCCCTTGGACAGAAGTTCCTTTCCATTTGCTGGATCAGAAAGAAGGTCCTGACTCAATTTAAGCTCAGCCTTTTTATATCGAAAGCCCTTTCTGTGTATGTTGGTTTCTAGAAACCTCAGTTTATACTGGTGTGTGTAATGTTCCCTAGAGAGTGGTACCTCTGTAGAGGTGTTCACAACCCAACTGACACATTAATGATGTCATTTCCCCCCCCCAACACACAGTTTTTTGGTTCCTGGAGGAGCAGTGGCAACCCTCCCCCAGGGTTACATGCAGTCCATGGCCTACAGAGATGCATAAATCATTCATGCACTTACTACATTATGGTCTCCAAAGATGCCGCATGGGGTGGCAATATGTGTCTCGGTAACATTGGGGAGCACTTGAGTAACAAGGACAGAAGCAATAAAGATGACTGCTATTTAGCAATATCCATTGGGGTCCATGGCAGAACAATACTGTAGGTAAGGGCACCCTTAAAATTAAGTTTGGCCAAACTGGTGAATTTTAATGACTTATTTCTGGGCAGAAAATCAGCAGCCCTTTACCCAAAATAAATTCAGATTAGTTTGCTAAACGGTTCATCCAGCTGCACATGGAGTTCTTATTTTAGTAATGGATGTGCTTTTTTTCCCTTCTTCGCCCATATCCTCCTATTGAAAGATTCCATGTAATATTAGGAAGCCACATATTTTTCTTTGTTGGGGAAACACTCCTCCTGAAGAGTTGAATAGTCACTATGGATGGTACTTTGCTCCTTTGCCTCTCCTGGGTTATGAATGCTACTTCCTTTTATGTTTTGGTCTGTTGCTAGGAGGTGTAGGCCTCTTGTTGTCTGAAATTTCAAAGCCCTGCATGTAGAAGTGTAGGTGAGACAGAGGGAAAGCTGCATACAGTAACATTAGAAAAGGGTGTGTGGGTGGGTGTGTGCACACACATGTCTGTATCTCAGTTTGTAATCCTTTCAATCCTTCCTTTAAGCTGCCGTCAAGTTGATATGCCTGTGTTAAGGATGGCATTGCAAAGCCAGCAAATATTTCCCGATAAGAATGATACATGATCAGACCTGGCCAGAGCAAAGTCAAATTTTATTTTGATTATATTCCCTTGTTAAATAGAATGATCCAAAGGATAAGATGGAGCAAGGGGGGGAATATTGATCATTATGATGTCTCTGAAGTGGCCAACATGAAATTGATTTTCTGATGACCTAGAACTGTTCACTTGACAACTGCTTATTCTCCTTCCTACAAAGCAGGCTCCTTTAATCAAGATACACTCACTTCTTTCATCTTGCTTTTTACCATTTAATCTTGCCATGGCACAATTTTATCCCTCTCTTCTCCATATCATACTAAAAGTAAACAGAGGGGAGGGGAAAAAACTTGAAAAACAGGATACGGGGAGGGTAGAACCACACACAGGTAAACCCTAAGCAAAACCTAAATGTGTAATCTGAAATCTTCCCTAAATGGTCTCTCAGGAGCAGTGTTTTCTTTTCTCTTGTTTATTTTATGTTCGCCCATGATCTGTCCTCACTGCTTAAAATGTTAGTTTAATTTAGATTGTAAGCTGCTTAGGGCAGTGACTTTTTCCCCCTTCGTCTTTATGTGGTCACTGTAACTGGACATAGTCGGATAACATAGTCCTTTCAGCAGCCCAGCTAACAAACAATAAAAGTCTATTTTAACCAAGTCACTTCTTCTGCCTTTCAGAAGACTTAGCACATTTAGGAAACAGCCAGAATTTGCAAATTGGCTAAGTTTAAGTATTGGAGTTCATAGATCGACTCTGTCAAATGGGCTAGGATCAGAGGACAGTTCCTCTTAACCACATATTGTTATAAGATATATCAGCAAAGCAAACTCTTGTCGAGCACCTCTTCATGCATCGATTTTGTGACTTTTTCTGTCCATCAAGGCAAAGTTTCTAGTGGTAATTAAGTCTAGTGGGAAAGTGTTGGAGCGAGGTGCTCTGTTAATTGTTCCTTCCATTATGAGATGGTTATTAAAGCCCAGTTCTCTCTCCTCCACATTGTTAGAGAAATGATCTTCTTTTGGTCTTTTTGCTGAAATGGCAAAAATTTGCTATAACGAGCTCTGAAAATAGTTCTTAAAAGAACTAAAGAGGTTTAGCATTATTATCATCCTTCCATCCAAACTAATGAATCAGAGTATGACAATTATCCTCAGGCAACTAAAGTGTTGAATAAAATGTATTGATTGCATATATACACTCTCTCTGAATCTTACAGACAGCAAACCCTTCCTGAAAAACCTAAGCGGATACAAGCTATAGATGCCCCAAGAGTAAAGTCTTCCTCCCTTTTTACTAAGGAAAGGGCATCAGATGACAAATTATCACTCTGCACAGGAGGACAAACCAAACATTACACCCATCACTGTTCACACTGTGAAATGAACCTCGTTGACAGTAAATAGTACCATTGTTAATAATGTTGCCAGTTAACTATATAGATTATTTTAATGTACTGTAGTGTGCGCTTTACTACTTCGGTATTTTATAATCTTTTCATGTTTCCCATTGTTGGCTAATTACTTTTGTGACACTTTTAAAGGAAAAATACACAGTTTAATACACCTTGGACTCTAAAAGCAGTGAAACTTATTTCAGATGATAATGTGGCATTTATATTGACTAAAAATCAGGTTGGGTTTTTTAGCCTAGCTTATGGGATAACCAAAAGTATGTCAATATCATTGGAAAGTGAATGTTCTATAACTGAATAAAAGCATCTTGGAGCTGTTCACCACAATGCTGCTAGAGCTGTAACTTTTCATTAAAATAACCTCTCTCAGCCATAAGACCCTTGCAGCATTGCCACTGTTCAGGAGAATGGGACAGCATTCGGCTAAGATGCCTTGCTCATTTGGGCACTTTATTATACTGCAGCCCTTACAGCTTGGGATGCAGGAGACCAGAATTGCAATATACACCATCAAAGTCTCTCGTGTGATCACTAAGCCACTCTATTAGTACTGGGGCTGCAATTTCTTCCTACCTAATGGAGTCCTAAATGTCCCTTTGTGATTATCCCATTTACTTGCTTTCACCTCACATTGCAACATGCTGTCTTCTAAACCCATTGTCCCTGTCCTTCTGACTGAGAAATTCTAGCAGGGCAGGGGCTCACCTGAGCCCTTCAGCACTAATCCTTAATCAAATAGCCTTCACTGTTGAGCATTATGAGACACAGGCTGGGTCTACACTGACGGCAGCAAATTCACCTCCGTCAGAACGATTGCTCTGGATCGACTGAGCGGTCTGTATAGACCCGCTCAGTTGATCCAGCAAGCAATGCAGGAAAATCACCCCAGTAAGCGGCGTAGCGCTGCAATGAAAGGAACACTGTTCCCTTCGATGCAGCGCAGTGTGGACGGCGCGCAGAGGAGACGCCACAAAGTCGACAGGAGATACGCAAGTGATTTACATCACTTGCGTATCTCTCATCGACAGCTGCCGAATCCCGAAGGTAAGTGTAGACCGGGCCTAGGTATGCTGCCTCTACATCTCTTCCAGCCAAGAACAATTTATTTATTTGTATTTTTGTGGACAGATCTTGTCCAATGTATTTTTTATTAACTGCTTTATGTATAAAAGCGGCTGAAAAATTAAATCTAAACTTTGTGATATTTTCCATGTGTTCTTGGTTACCAGTTGGACGGATTTATTTGGTCACAAATAATTCCTAATAAAGCCAGCTTCCTTTCCCCTGAATTGCCTTTTTTTTTTTTTTTTAAATAAAAAATTCTTTGGATTCAGTTTTCCAGCTGCTTTTATACCCAAGGTAACAGTGAAAAAGTTTAGTGTTCTTGCCGCAAGATATTGCCAGAGTAATTCATGACACTTTAATAATTTTACTAAACAGTAGTATGTTTAACACATACTTGAACAAGTTTTGGGGATAAGGTGGAGACCAATAGGTTGGTAGGGTATTGTCAAAATGGGTTGTATGGCTTAGAAGGATAATGCTTTTTTAAATTTCTGGTTATTGGAAAAAATTTGTTTCAACATTTTAAGTGGATTTTAATTTTAATTTAATTAAGACTAGTCATAATCCATATCTAACACAATGCTAATGGTGTTCAAGCAGCTGGAGCTTTGAGGAAGGGATGGAGTGGCAAGGGTGTGGAGAAAGAAGATAAGAAGCGAATACAGTGCAGGGAAAGTGAAGGGCGAGATTAGCCTTGGAACCCTTTCTTTCTGGAGAGGTGGTGCAGACACATACCAATGGTTTAAATTTTACTGTATTTTGGGGGTCTGTCTTTCAGCATCTCAAGTCAATAAAGGACCCGCTTAACTATCCTTCTTTCTGGATACGCCTATGTGTTGGGAGATAGATTTAGTTTGAATTTCATTGCTCGTGTGGGGTTAACCTCAATGTTAACTCAGTGAATTTTTACAATAAATATTTCTGGACACTGCTTAATATAAAAATTCATAAAATAAAAAAGCACAACAGGACTCCTAACCTCAAGCTGAATATGCTTAAATTTTATGAAAAGAGGAATTCAGAGATGTGATGCAGTGTTGTCTTGCATCCTTAACACAGCTGCTTAGCAGTGATAAGGAAGCAATGCTCTATTCATGCTGACCTTGTGTCCAAAGAAGCCTTGTGCTATGAACTACTGAAAATAAGGAAGAATTTCCTGTGACATGCTGCTGATGTTGGCATTTGAGGGGAAATAGAATGAAATCTCTGAGCATGACAGATACTGTGTCTAACCACAGAGGATTTCCTGTGCTGAAATGGAAGCTTAGTGGAAGCCACATTTTTTCTTCCTCCTCTTAATTCATTCAGAAAAATAGGGGTCAGCAGCATGGATTGATATGACTGCTATTACTGTTAAAAGCTTAATTAAGCAATTGCTGATGGGTATAATGTGAAACCAGGAGGACTGCAAAACAGCCTTGTTTCATTTTAATATAATAATGCTAATATGTATCTGATTATATTTAAAACTCTGGTAAAAGAATAATTGTGTGTGGATCAACTTCTGGAGATTAAAAATGGTACAATAAATAAGAATTCTGCATCACTGAAACCTAATTCATATTGGATTTAAAAACAATACATTTGTATGTACATCAATTTCTGTTATTTGTTGAAATACACTCTTTCGTTTAACACATTCATATATCGGACTGTTGCGTATGCTGCTATTCGTCATAAACTTTTTCAATGACAGGAAGATCACACAATTGAAACAGGTGGAAAAAAGCACCATGAGTCTTGAATTGCTAAAAGCATAATTGAAATTGTAAAACAATGGGCTAGGTTGACCAAAGGAACAACAGATTTTTTTTTCATTTTGTAGGAGTTTGACAAATAGAATTCCCAATTGCTTCTGTATTTTGCTACTGATTTGTAATATTAACTATTTTACTTTTTATTAGCTAATCTATTTCCTGTGGGATAAGTAACATTGAAGGATATAGCTATGACTGCTAGACTTTGTAAGTTATGCAGTTGACATTGATTAGATGGAGTGCATGGGTTTTTGATCTTGTACAACTTATTACAATGAGGGTGAAATACACATCTGTGGAGAAGGCCTATGCCCCACTTAAGTCCTTTTTGAGGGCATAAACGGGTGGTACATATATTTTGTGCTGGTCCTCTGCAAGGTATGAATTGCATCCACAGACTATAAAAATAGCTGGACAATTTTTATTTAGTTTCACTGTTGTACTCCAGTGACATAAGTGATTCTTTGCATTTTTATTTCTGTAAAAAATTGACTGCGTCATTAAACTGCTACTAGTTCTGAGCCTAAGAATGAAATATTTTTACTAATATTTACTATAATTTACTCGAAATAGCTTGTATTTAGGTGTAGGAGTTATAAAGCATACATGCATATTTATCTTAATGAAATTTTGTTGTTGAAGTAATTGTCAATGTTATGGTGTAAATACAGTACTTTTTGCTTTAGTCTTGTGCATCCGTTAAAAAAGAAAGGGATTCCAAACTCCTTCGCTATTAATCTTTCAAAGGTATTAATAGGCTGGGTCCTTCAAACCTTCTTCATGTAAAACTCTCCTTGGAATTAATGAGAGATCAGGGCACAGATGTCTTGAAAAAATAAGCTCAAACTGTTTCATCCAATCCTACTTGTCATTTTTGTATGTTACAGCTATCAGTATAACACTTATACAATATGTCTCTGCATTTTGGGTTTTTTACTTAGTTGTTGATTACATTGTTTTTCTTTAAATAAATTATTGGGGAAGGGGTATTTGAATCTTTTTTTATTTAACTTATGTTAAACTTGTTAACTTATTCTGATATGAAAAGATTTAGAAGCAATTATTAAGCAAATCCTTTTACATATGAATTTTTAATATGCCACATTTGTGTGTGTATTAAACTTGACAGAACAGAAGACACTCAGACACACCCCAAGAGCCACTACAGACAGATGATTACATAAACAAATTTTAAAAGCAAATTCTACTTACTATTTCAGAGCAGTCCTAGTTCATTGGGTGAGTAGTTAAATATAGCAGATCTTAAGACATTTTTAAACAAAATGTTTTACACTAGCTTGTGCGTGCAAAGTTATAGACGAGGGCGTGGACAGCTTTAAAGACTCAACCCACCATTGTGAGCTAGGCTCAAACTTAGTCCGAAAGATGATGCTTCTAGCAACTGAGTTAGGGCATGCTCAGCAGCGGGCCGGTACCTCTGGAAATAAGCTTAACCACAAATTTGGCCACACAGAGAGAGCTGAAACCAGAGTTCCTCTTTGTTTAGGCCATTGCAGCTGATTAAACTGCTAATTCCTGGGGTGTCTGGTATAGCAAGGGCAGAGGGCAATAGGAAAGTTCTAGAAAGGCGCTATGTAAGTTTCAGAATGATCCAGGCTTTATTTCCTATAGACTAGCCAGTCAGTACGGGGTAATTAGAGTCAGCTGACACCAATTAAGGCCCCACCCAGGTGCCTATAAAAACCCTCTACTCCTGAGAGACAGTGTGGAGTTGAAGGAGTAGGTGTGTGGTGAGCAGAGGAGTGTGTGAAGTGGTGGAGGAGAACAGAATGGAGTACGGTGGTGTGTGGAGTTGTGGAGGAGAACAGAACGGAGTACAGTGGTGTGTGGGAGAGAGATGGAGTCCTGAAGAAGGTACTGGGCTCAAGAAGCCAGAAAGACAGAGGGGGGAGAGTAGCCCAGGGGAGAAGCCTGCAGCTGCAAGTAAGGTGCCAGTAGCACATAGCTGCTACTCAGAGGGCCACTGGGCTGGGACCCGGAGGAGTGGCACACGCACACAGAGAGAGAGAGAAAAGACGGGGTAACTCGCCCTGGCCCACTACGAGAGGCAAAAGTGCGAGACTCACTAGGGAGAAGCCAGCCATTTGCCACAGCTCCTATCTGACAAGTCATATTAAAACCTGCAAGTAACAGAAATATGGTATCTTGTCCTCTTATTCGGCATCTAATTGACTCTATTTAAGCCTCAAATAAAATACACTCAGATACTATGATGATGATGACGCCAACAGAACAATAAAAATCCCTAAGAGAGAGAATTCATTATTACAAAGGCTCAGGTAAGCTATTGGAGTTGGTAAAAGAGCCAAGAGGAGATTTTCGTAACTACAATGTGAGTGTAATGAGCCTTCACCTTTTTATTGGTGGAGAGGGAAATACTGCACTATATTAATTACTGCATGCCCTTCCTTGTGTTAGTTAGACATCAGCACTCATTACTCTGGTCATTACTCATTACTCTGGTCATACACTTATCTTTTCAGTGGTGCTTCATAAATAAATTACCAAAAAAGATTTTGCATCTGTGACTTATGAATGAAACATCTGAGTGTGTATTATGATTGTCTTTGCTCTGTGATGTTTTGATGCCTTATAGAAATGAACTACATTTCCTTTTATTTCTACTTTTTAAAATAAAAGTCTTCCAAGGTATGAGGATGTTACTTATAATGTGGATTACCTGACTACCTAGGGATGTGGTATATGATATGTTGCTTAAAAAAAAAGAAACTAATGTATTTGAAAATTACATGCTGATAAAGTATGTGTTCCTACTTTTAGCATTCCGTTGACATGATTGCATGTGACATTGTGCATACAAATGATCAGTTAGACTCCTACTTAGATGTTTCCTCAGTCAGGGTACTTGAAAGCACATCTTGCTAGGTGAGAACACTGCCAAAGACCACTGTTAAGAATCTGAAATGCCCTCTGTGTTGCTAATGGCCAGCTCTGGGTATGGTTTTATTTTTTAAGCTCCATATGAATGAGGCTGTGAGGACAAAAGAAATATGAAGGAATACCCAGTAGCATGTCTGACAGTAGCTAATCTTTTATTTGCTGCGCAGTTCAAAATTCCTGCCAATTTTGTAGATGCCAGCAGTGCCTTTCACTGTGGAGGAAAGAATCTTCTACTAGTAATCTATTAAACTAGACACTTTAAATTTCATGTTTAGATTTTTGTCTCCAGAAACTTCAGGTACCATAGTTATCACTCTAGGTGAGATGATTGCTTTATATTGCCAGTGAAGAGTGATGTTAATCAACAACCATTAATCAGGCTATCAGCAAGCCACTAAATTTAACATTTTAATGCATGTACTTGTTGCATAGTAAATATAGGATGAAGAAAGAATTCTTAATACAGTCTGTTACTTTGGGATAGTAAAAACATTCTGACAATATTAGAACTGGGGAATATCTAGTGGATCCAATGCAAAAAAACCCCCCAAAACCCTAAACCACCCTGCTGTGAAGCAGTTAGGGTTGCAACATACTGAATCTAAACTCTCAAAAGCAAGGAAACAAAAAGTTTAAATGAAACAGTACATTAACTTTACTCATTGGCAAACATCCTACCATTACCACATCTATCATATACTGAACACCAAGCACCGCAATCTTTAACTTTGCTTTCTTTCAGTCTTCTGTACACCTGTGATTATATTTTCCTTAGCATCAGTGGTTGTGAATGTTTGGTGTAGTAGTTGGTTGTGTTGAGAAAAGGTAATTTTGGAAAATGGTTTTGTGCAAAAGTGTAGTTTTAAGGGTGTGATGAAAAGTAGGACCACCACAAAAAAAAAAATTGAGTCCAAATTCAAAGACTTTCCACTGAAAATATATAAAGAGAAACCAAACAAAAGCTACAAAGAAAATGTAAAGGGTATAAAATTTAACCTTGAGTGACATTTCACACTGGCTGTTTACTTTTAGAGAGAAACAGGAATTTATTTTCCATTTTAAACCCCTTTTGCAATCTGATCTAATGAGGCACCTGGTAATGACTCCATCACCTCATTAGTTTGGTATTCTGTCTTTTCCCTGCCTTTTTTCCTGGAAGTGTTTAATGTTTCCCAAACTACCAATAAAAATATCAATAGCTTGCTGGATAGTCAGCTATTTTCCAATAAAATAACACATTTATGAGTTTTCTTTTATCTTAATGTCTTTGTTTCTGCCCCATCAACTTCTAACCTGGAATAGTGGGGTCCTCCCTGCTTTCAACAAGTGACAAATAGCAGCTGCAGCCAATCAAAAAACACTTTCAGTGTTGGCACCTTTTAGTTCGTCTGGTGACGTTAGCCCTAGATTGTGGATGAAGTGAGATAATGTGCTCCCTATGCCTCTCTAGAAAACTAATCACTATCTAGCTGTTGCCAAATCTTATTTGTCAAGCCAAATTCATGAACTGCATGGGCTCTCCAGAGAAAAGAAACATACAAGGAGTGCATCTCCTAATGTAGATTCAGTGTGATGTTGATTCTGTATTCATTATAAACAACCCATGGCTAATGCCATGATGCCAGTGTAGTCTGTGAGAATATCTGGCTTTGCTTCTTGAACCGTAGAAGAAAACTAGGTGCTTTAGACTATTCTAAAGGAATGTGAAATAACTGCATTTATTTGCTCCAGGCATTACTGTCGCTCTTGCAAGTTCTCTTGCCTTCTGCATGTATCTGTCCTGGTTCCTCACCATTTCCTGTAAACTGAGTATATTACCAGCATCTTCCTTGTATGATGGTGATAGTGCTGGTTCCACAGTAGAGAGTTTTTTACCTATTTATTCTCTTTATGCTCTGTTAACTGTTAGGAATTCTAGACAAAGTAATTAAGTAGGTTTATCAGAAATATTTCAAAATGCAGTCTGAAAAATTAAATGGGTTCAGAGGATTTACCATGTACCCCGTGAACCACACTATTGAAAGCATCTGTGTTTTCCCCTCTGTCACTTCACCTCCCACATCAGTCTAGCACTTTTAATAACCTTGAGTCAACTGGCTATGGCTGGCTATAGTTGCTGCAATCTAGAGACATGAAGGAATTGCAGAACATATGTCAAATGATTGGCTAGCAGAAATCTCTCTCTCCACCACTGCTTGCTTAGTAATAAGCACACATTAACTGTTTCTTGACCATCAATTGAGAAAATGCATCTGCTCAAGACCTCTTTGCCTCAAATCATTCTACCACATTATTATGTTCTAGCAGGACAAGGGCAGATATCTACTTCAAAGTTTAATACAAAATATTCTGGATGCCTCAATTCAAGGGCTACATTTTCTGTTTAAGATTACTTCAAGGAAACAAGGTTTCCTCCTTTGGAATCTGTTTGACAAGAGACAACCACAGATCAAAGATGTCTACAGCAAAGACCATGGATCTCATAGTCTTGCTGGCCATTTCTCAGTACAAGTACCAGGGACTTCTACATGCCTTTCCTCCAATTCTGCTCATCCACAAAATAATTTAAAAATCGGGAGTGACACTGTTCAGTCTCTTCTCATCCCTTTTGGCCTCACCTGGCCTGGTTTCATTATCTTCTTTTGAATAAGCATAGACTGTTCATCTTTCACTAGTTCCTAATATGCTTAAATATTGGGAAGTTTCTTTAATTCAGATACAAATATTTTGAGCTTTGATCATTTGGTAGTGTTTAGAATAGCTAGGTTTCTCTGATGGAAAATTTTACTGAAACCTAAAAACACTGCTTTTTCAAAGGGAATTTGAAAAGGAATTGGATTTGTGCCTTCAGGATACTCATTTTGTTTCAAGTGCCATCAGAGGTAGAACTCAGGCTCCTATCCATTGACTGAGTTATTCCCTTTAGTCATTTTTCTCCAAAATCCTATACTTAGATCTAATTGTGTCCACCTGGAGTTTAAATTTAGTTCTTAGATAGCTTTTGAACGGTTTCCTGACTCTTGACTTACATCAATATAATGTTTCTGGCAACCATCACTTCCACAGAGAATAGTACAGTTGGCAACTTCACCATTACGCACGTTTGCTTTGACACTTTATCCCTGAAGTCTCTTGTCTATTTTTCAATATAATTAAGAAATATACTGTTTAAATTTCTTCTGAGCTCCTGAGTTGTAAAAAGAGAGACTATAGAATGTTGACTTGATGTCATAAAAGCAATAAAGGTTTATCTAGTCAGAACTAAATTTTAGAATAATGCTTTTCCCCCTCTGGGGGCAGATGTCTGTAAGTGTAACCATAACCACTTCAGTAGTGACAACTGACCCCTGCCGTGTGCAAGAGAGTTATAAAAGGACATTACCCCAATGTATGTCCTATAATGGGAGCCAACAAATAAAGATGAGTCTGTTACAGCAGTCCTGTGTGTTACAGCTACTTTACAAGAACAGAGATTTTAAAAGGCTCCCAAATTACTCTGCTAAGGTAGATTCATAACTGTATCACAGAAGAGGTGTTTTGTTCACAAATAAGATTAGAGTGTACTCTGCTTAATGTATTAATTCTTGATCCAAAAGGGGAGAGTCTACAATGCAAGAGGTATTTTGATCAATTCTACAAACGTTTCCCAAACATTATTATTTTAGAGCTAGGTGAAAAATAGGGGCTTCTAGTCTGATGGAAAATTTTTACTTTTTCAGCAAAAGTTTGAAAACAATAATTCAATTCAGAATGGTGCCACTGAACCTTTTGGAATCCTACTTGTCGTCTGGGTGCCTTATGCCTTTTCTTCTGTCAAGCTGTCTGGCTGCACTATATCTCCCATGATGCAGCACTTTCTCACCTCTTGATGAGGGAGAGGAAATATGTAATAGGAGCCTCTGCCCTTGGTGTATCATGAGATATGTAGTGTGGCTAGAGAAACTGCCTCAGAGAGAGAGTGGGGAATATGGCATATGAACTACTACTGCCATGAGGCAATGCAGTGCCATTTTGAAATGAAATATTTCAATTTTTAGCTGTAAACTGAAAGTTTCCAAGCCATTCTGTTTTTGATAAAAATTGGCATTTTCCTTGGAAAACAGACACTTTTTGAGCAAAATTTTTAGTCAAACCCATGTTCTGTCAAAAAAAACCAGGAAGTTTTCAACCAGCTATATCCTTTTAAATATGTTTTTGCTTCTGTATAGATAATCTGCAGCTTAGAGTGTCTGCAAGTAATTGTACCTGTAAATCTTCTGAGTGAATTTTAACCCAAAACAGCCAAAATTGATCACTTCAGTAACACAGTTCTCTCTGCTGATCCCCTAGGCAGAGTAAGTGTATCTGTGCAAATACAGTCTGCTCCGATAGGTTTTTTCCACCAGTTCATTACTATATGTCAAGGGGAAAGCTCATTCAGACCCTGCTTACATTTAGATTGGTTGGCATTATAGTCTATTTCCATGGTGATGTACTCAATTTTCTTTATTCCGGCATTGAGAAACAGAAAGCAAATGTATAGGCAAGTGATTTTGTGGTGGGTGCTTTTTTAAAGTTGTCTAATTAGCATGCAGTGACTGCAAAATGTGGACTTGTTCTAGAATAGCCAGATAATTAAAAAAGATAGGGCCAAACCATATTTTCAAAGACTTTCTGCAATCCATTGGATGGGTAGGACAGTCACAGTATGTCATTTTAGTGGATTAGTGTGAAATAGTTGGAAACAAGAACCTTCATTTTGAAGAGGTCCACTGCTTAAATAGACTTCTGGAAATTAAACTGTAGTATTTAGATTGTTCAAACATTAATTGAAGTAGATTCAATTATTAAAAATATACACAGAATATTTTCCCTATAGAGCTACAGTGTGTAATATAGATGGGAACTAAAATGTCTTGTCTAACATGTCATTTACTACAGTTCATGGGGAAGCATCTTAAGTCTCCAATCATCAACATTTTGTATGTTTCAGAACAGGGGCTCTCAGCCTTTTACTTTGAGGCCCCTCTAACATGCTATAAAAATTCCAGGGCCAGGAAATGGGGCCCTGGGCTGTGAAAGAGTAGGGGTTCTGGGCTTCAGCCACCAGAGTGGGGAGCTGGGGTTTCTGCTTCTTGGGGCACCGGCTTTAGTCCTGCAAGGCTGGGGGCGCCAGGGCTTGTGGCTTCAGCCTCACACCTCCGGGCTTCAGCCCTGCGAGGGGCACCATGGCTCTGGTCTTCCACCCTGCAGCAGCTTGGGACTCCCAGCTTTAGCCCTGCTGGTGGGAAGGGTGCTGGGGCTCAGGGTTTCAGCCCTGTGGCTCCTGGCTTAGTCTTGCAGGGGGCAGTGGGGTTAGTGCTTCCAGGCTTCAGCTGCGGGCACCCTGCGAACTCCCTGAAACCAACTTGTGGGCCCCACAGACTCCTGGTTGAGAGCCACTGTTTTAGAGAATACAAAACTTGCATTTAATTGTTTAGTAAAGCAGAAAGAAATAGAAAAGGATAGAATTGCACAAGGTGTTTTTTACACCCCCCTGAATAATATGGATCACCCTGTTTAGAGGAATGAAGACAAGCATGCAGTAACAGGAGAGAGGCACTTAAGGGCCTGAACGAAAGCCCAGTAGTCAGTGAAAATACTCCCATTGACTTCAAGTGGAACCCACAAGGGAAGAGCGAATTCTTGATTCAGTCCTAAGTAGAACTTCACAAAGAGGAACTACACAAAAATGAGAAAACTGGTTAAATGAAAATTAAAGGGAACAGTCACGAAGATGGAAATGCTTGAAAGCTGCATGGCAACTTTTAAAAAACACAATAATAGAGGCTCAAACTAAATGTATATTCCTCCCTTCCTCTCCCCCCTCCCTCCCAAAAAACTGTAAGAGGGCCAAAAAAATGCCACCATGACCCAGCAAAAGAGAAAAAGAGATGGTTAGAGGAAAAAACATATCTTTTAAGAATTGGAAGCCAAATCCTACTGAGGAAAATAGACAAGAAAATAAACTCTGGCAAGTCAAGTGTGTAAGCTGGCAAAAAGGGAAGTAGAAGAGAAACTTGCAAAAGACACAAAAACAAATGCTAAGCAAGAAGCCTGCCAAACAATCAGTGTGGCCACTGGACAATCAACAGTCAAGCTGCTAAATGAGAACCTGAGGAAAACAGTGCCATTTGTGGAGAAGCTAAATGAATTCTTTGTATTGGTCTTCACTGCAGAGGATATGAGAGAGATTCCCACATCTGAGCCATTCTTTTTAGGTGACAAATCTGAGGAACTGTCCCACACTGAACTCTCAGTAGAAGAGGTTTTGGAACAAATTGATGAATTTAACTGTAATAAATCAGCAGCACAAGATGATATTCACATAAGAGTTCTGAAGGAGCTTAAGTTAGAAACTGTAGAATTACTAACTGTAGTATGTAACCTATTGCTTATATCAGCCTCTGCAGCAGGTGACTTGATAGCTAATGTAATGTTGATTTTTTTTTAAAAAAGCCTCCAGAGGCAAACTAACTTCAGTACCATGCAAACTGGTTGAAACCATAGTAAAAAACGGAATTATCAAACACATAGATGAACATGATATGTTGGAGAAGAGCCAACACGGTTTTTGTAAAGGTACATCATGACTCACCAATCTTAAAATTATCTGAGGAAGTCAATAAATGTGAACAAAGGTGATACAGTGGATATAGTGTACTTGGATTTTCAGAAAGCCATTGACAGGGTCCTTTATCAAAGGCTTTTAAGCAAAGTAAGCAGTCATGGGATAAGAGGAAAGTACCTCTCTTGGATCAATGACTGGTTAAAGATAGCAAACAAAGAGTAGAAATAAATGGTCAGTTGTCACAGTGGAGAAAGGTAAATAGTGAGGTTCCCCAAAGATCTGTATTGGGACTGGTACTGTTCAACACATTGATAAATAATCTGAAAAAGGGGGTAAACTGCGGTGGAAAAATTTTGCAGATGATACAGAATTTTACTCAAGATTGTAACTCTTCAGAGTCTGCTTTGGAGTTAACTAAGGGATCTCACAAAATGGGGTGAGGGGGCAACATAATGTGTGGTAAAATCAGGCCAGAGGGCCCTAAAGGGTTAAAAGCCCTTTTCCCTGCAGGCAGAAGAGAGAGCACAGCAGGGCAATTAGAGGCACATGGCCCCAATGAAGGGCGGTGCTAGAGGTGCTTAAACCCTTCCTTCCCAAGAAGGGGAGGGGGGGAATAAACCAGGAGGAAGCTGACAGAAGGCTTGTGGCAGCTGGAGGAGTAGGTTCCCTCCCAGACCAGGAGACAAAGCTCCTCTACAGCCAGGGGAGATAGGGTAGCTGGGGGCACCCTGGCCCAGGAAGAAAGGTAAAGCACAGGACCCATCCTGGGGAAGCCAGTAGTTTGCTACAAATGGCAAATTAAATTAGATGTTGATAAATGCAAAGTAATAAACATTGGAAAACATAATCCCAACTACACATACAAAATGATATGGTCTCAATTAGTGTTACCACTCAAGAAAGATCTTGAAGTCATCATAGATAGTTCTCTGAAAACATCTGCTTAATGTGCAGCATCAGTCCAAAAAAAAAAAAAACCCTAACAATTTCAGAAACCATTAGGAAAGAGAGCCAGCAAAAGAAATTTGGAAATCTATGAGAAGCTATTGCGTGATATGGTGAAGGGCCACAATAGGGATGTACAGCAGTGCCACATTAAAATCAAAGAACTGAGGCAGGCATATCAGAAAACTAGGGAGGCAAACAGTCATTCTGGCTCATCACCAAACACCTGTGGCTTTTATGAGGAACTACATGCGATTCTCGGCGGTGACTCAACCACTGTACCACCATGCAGCATAGAGACCTCTGTAGAATCCCAGTCCAGGATGAATGAGGAAGACTTTGTGGATGATGATGAGGAGGATGAGGAGAATGGGGCAGGCGAGCAGGGTATCCATTCTCCCTGAGAGCCAGGACCTGTTTGTTACTCCAGAGCAGCCCAGTCAGATTCAGGACAGTGTGACTGACTGACAGATGCCATGGAAGGCACATCTGGTGAGTGTGTATAGCAAATCATATTTCTGTGGTTATAGTCCTAGTCCAGCTTCTTATTTCCGTGAAAGAAGGAGTCTGTGTGTTTGTGGGGATGGGCTTTCCTGGGTGTTAGTCCACTTAAACAGAGGGCTATCCCTGGAACAGACTGTTTATGTGCACAGGGATGCTCCAAGAATCCTCTGTGGATATCCCCCGGAAACTTTCATGTAAGTACTCTGCAATCCTTTGCAGAAGGTTTCGGGGGAGGGCAGCCTTATTTCTTCTGCCGTGGTAGGACGCTTTTCCCCATCCCTATGCTATTAAATGAGCAGACATTGTGGAACACAGCATAGCAGCATAAGGGCCAGGCCTGAATCCAGATGCTTGCACCAAATCTTCCCTTTCCTCCTGTGTTACCCTCAGGAGACTGATATCAACATGGTTACCTCGGGAAGATGGTGCAAGTTTACAATACCCAACCAATACAGTCACTGCGTGTTATTTCCCTGCCATGGATGGTGTCCTGGGCCCCAAAACAGACAATTCCTAGCCATGATGTTGTACCTTTCTAGACCACCCCACGTTGAAGTCGGTGAAGCATCCCCTGTGATCCACAAGGGCCTGCAACACTATTGAGAAGTATCCCTTTCAGATTATGTACTCTGTGGCAAGCTAGACTGGTGCTAAGATAGGGATATGTGTGCCATCTATCACTCTGCCACAGTTTGGGAACTCCATTGCAGCAAACCTATCCACTATGTCCTGCATGTTTCCCAAAGTCACTACCCTTCTTGGCAGAAGTCTATGAATGGCCCTGCACGCTTGTATCACAGCAGCTCCCACAGTGGGTTTACCGACTCTGAATTGATTCCCACCTGTGACCGGTAGCAGTCTGGCATTGCTAGCTTCCACAGAGAGATGGCCATTCTTTTCTCCACTGTCAGAGCTGGTCTCAAGCAAGTATTCATGCATTTCAAGGTTGGGGAGAGCTCTCCCCAAAGTTCAAAGGAAGTGGCCTTTCGTGTTCAAAAGCTCTGCAGCCACTGCTCATCATCCCACACCTTTGTAATAATGTGATCCCACCAGTCAGTTCTTGTTTCCCAGGACCAGAAGCGGCGCTCCACTGGCTGAAGATGGTGCGTGACAGCATACAGCAAACGGGAATTGTTTCATTCTATGGCTTGTAGAAGGGCTGCTTCAGTAACATTGCAGTTTTCTATGTTGGGGCCCTGTCTTGGCCTTGAAAATACTGCAGGATAAGTCATGAGGTATTTGTGATGCTCACAATAATTGTGCACAGCTGAGTGAGCTCCATGTTTCTCCGGCAATGGCACATGCGTGGCAGAGACAGGTTTGGAAAAATGGTGCAAAAATACATTCGTCTTTGTTTTGGATAAGAGGGCAGGGAGGATGGAGCATGTCATCCTCCCATGATGCAACAACCTTGCCAAAAGGCACTGTGGGTAGTTTCACTGTAGGGTAGCTACCCATGATGCACTGCTTTGATTATCAATGAAAGTGAGGCTGGTGGGGACGCAAACCCCTGACACAATGCACCTGATTTGTTCATGCTCCTCTGACTTCAGAAGTTCAGCAGGTGAAAGTTGACTGAAATTAAATTGACTTCACTCTGCAGTGTAGACATACCCTTAGTAATGAACAAGAGAAGCACTATGATTTATTTTATAGAGGAAGCAAGTAACAAAAATGAATTAACTGAGGTTGAAAAGACTGTAAAGGCAGCAAAATCACATTTTGAGCATTGCTACGGATAAATGTTGAAAACCATCATAGCAACCATCACCAGGGAGACCAGTGAAATTCTGAAAAATGCCAAGGTGAACACTGAAAATCCAGCTTGATTAACGGCTTCTGGACCTATCAAGCTCCCTCTCCTTTTCATTCATTAGGTGACTGAAATATACAATGCTACTTTTTTTTGGTGGTGGAGTGGTGATTGCCTCAGAACAGAAAATAAAAATATATTTCACAAACTAAAATAGAAATTGTACAAACATGCTCAATATCTAAGAGTTGAATGAAGCTGGTGTTCTAATGATGTCAGAAGTGCCACAATTCCAGCAAGCAATCAGGATAATTGGCTTTGATACACAATTGTGATGGGCATTGTTATTGACAAAAACATTACTAGCGTGTATATACAGTCTAATTTACTCTGATAGATGCTAGGTAAATTTAAATATACTTGTAAAAAAAATTCATAATTTTATTTTATAATGTTAATTATCTACATCCTGACTGACGTGTCAGGTGTCATGGTACTATATCTAAAACATTGTGCTTTAGAATATTAAGGGTTTCTGTTTTGTTTTGTTCTTAACCTGCTAGTCAGGTGGAAGTATTTCTTCACTTGACAACATGCTTATGCAAATATAGCGTAAATAGTCAATTGCAAATTCTGAGTTAGTTTTCCAAGGCTCTGGCAGATAATGGCTCCTTCTTCCCAACTCTGTTACGGCCTAAAGCTCTTCAAGTTAGTGCTGTTAGATTAGGTTTACCTGCTGTTTTGGCAGCACTATTGTAACTGTCATCGTTTTGCCTACTTCTTCAATGGCTTCTTACACCAGAGCCGCTGGGCCTACTGCTTCATCATATCTGTTGGTTGTCTGGTTCTTTTCAAGTGTATTTTAGCATGTTCAACATCTGAGTCCACGTATCATGTTACAGTAAATTCCAATGCACTTTATTGATGGGACATTTGAAAAAATATAACTTTTGCAAATTTTACAAGTAGCATATGGGGAAACTTGCAGTGATGCCTCCCTTGCTGTGTAGTTAATAGAGGCTTTGACTGCTTGGAGACGAATTTTGGCATTTCTTTCTTTGTGGTGTGTTTATTACTGCTTTTCAAATTGAAAGAGCAATAAACAAGCCATGCTGCATAACAAGTCTGTATGATATGTGAATGGTTGAATTCTGCCACTGATTATTTATGACCAATATTTTTGGCAAATGTATAGATGAATCAAAATGAGATGATGTAGCTTGACATTTCATTTTTAAAAAGTATCTCTAGTGTTTTTACATACAATGCTATTGTCACCCAGATCTGGCATGTGTTGCCAAGATAGACCAGTAACTGCATGAGACCACCTCTATTTTGTCATGGCTGTGTTGTCTGTGACCCACCAAGTTTAAACAAAAAGGGTGAGCGAAATCTGCTTTGTTTTGCTTAAATATTGGCATCTCTGGTCTGATATCAGATCTCACTACAGCAGCGGTTCTCATCCTGTGGGTCGCGACCCCGGCGGGGGTCGAACGACCAAAACACAGGGGTTGCCTAAAGCCATCGGAAAATACATATTTCCGATGGCTTTAGCCGCTGAGAAGTCGCGCTACCATCTGTAGCAGCGCTATTCAGCTGGAACGCACACCGTTATGGATGCGCGTTCCAAACTGAATGCCTGCGCGCATGCGCAGACGTGATTGCATCATCCGTCCGGGGCCTAAGGGGCGGGGGAAGCGGGGGGAACGCTCCACAGTCCATAGCAGCGCATTACGTGTGTCCGGCGCTTGCTGACGTCATCAGTTTTGAAGTAGCCACCAAAATTATTTTTTGGTTTGGGGTCACCGCAATATGAGGAACTGTATTGCGGGGTCACGGCATTAGAAAGGTTGAGAACCACTGCACTACAGTGCTCTGGTGTTTTGCTGAGAAATGTATGGGCAACTGGGACTCCTGTGAAAGTTATCAGATTTGGAGATTGGTAAGGTTCTATTAGTAAATTAAAATTCCAGATGCTCATGATACTAATAAAAACATTTCACCATTAATCATTGCTTAAAGTGCAAAGGAAAAAAATGGGGGAACTCATGCCATAGAACTAGTACAAGCTGTTTAGCAGAGGACAAGGAGTATGTTAATGTTGGCGTAAACTCTGCACAATATGTATATTTGGACTCAAATGAATTTTCTCCCCTATTCTTTAATTTCTTGCATCACTTCGTTCTCATTCAAATGAGACATGATTTTTATTTTTCCCTAGCTTTAGGAGAAGTGCTGGTGTTGAGCTGTTGCTTGGGGAAAAGTGCTGGAGCTTAGCTTCTGTGAGTTCCTATTTACTTTAATCACTGCCGTTGATCTGAAATCAGGCAGATCTATAATTTTATTACTTAGTGGATTAGTGTTCTCCTGCTCTCCTAAACTTGCAACCATTATGACATAATTGAGGCTTTAAAACATTGTCGTCATCTTTTTCTTTATTAGAAAATCCAAATTGAAAGGTTTGATTCTTCCACTTGTTTCCTTAATATCGTTCTGTACTGAGTAGCAGGTCATAATTTGACTTAAAGCCAAAGCTATGACAGCCTAGACTTAGCCAAGTCCCATCCTATGTTTCAAACATACTTCCCTCTTCCCTGTCACTGACAACTGTAAAATCATTTTGACCTTTTACTATCCAGGTGGCAGGGTGCCGTGCATCTGCAGACATCTGCAATCCATTATAACCTTGTGGCTAAGGTAAATATGTACTGTGAATTAAACACATATTTTGTGGTTTAATTCAGTGGTTTTGTTCTTAAAAATGACTATGTAAAAATAGACCACTTGCTCAGCAGATAAGCTCCTTAGTCAAATGTGTAGCTCCTTGCATTGATGAAAGGAATAAGATTTTACTCTTGGTTGCCCTGTGGAACCAACACACTTTGGGAGAGGAGAAGCCTGGATTTCAATAAAAACAAACAACAACAACTCTGGCTCATACATCATTATTAAAATTGTTAACTCAATTGCACAGGTGAGGCTACAAGCGAAAACTAATTCCCTCAATTATATCTGTGAAACCTCACTGAGAGCAGTTAGTTTATGCAGATATAATTGAGGGCATAATCTGAACACAGTGGGTTTTCACACATGTATCTGAAAGCCCAGTTGACCTGGAATCTTTATTAATGGTGGAAGTGCATGTGCTAGAACTCATCTTAAGTATCTCAGGTTACGTCTTCAGCACAGAATTAGCCTGGGCTCTTACATGGATGTTGGCCCTAGCCCCCTTTCTGTCCACATACACAAATCTCTCACCTGAGTTTAGTGATGTTTCATCCTGGGTTGGCTGGCCTGGTTGGGGTTGTGGTTTAGAGCCCAGGTTCGACATTGACTTGGACTTGCAACCCATCCACTTTGCAGTGAGGACACAGGCTAAATCACTCGAGTGCTGATAGTCCTCCAGTGCCTTCCCACATTTCCCCTGTGTGCCCAGAAGGACAGACAAGTTCTCTCACAATTCACTGGAAAAGAATCATAGGGAAGCTCAACATAATGCTGCATCAAGAACAATGGGATATGGCACCAGAATTTCTAGTGACACTCACAGGTGATTGCAGGACCAGTGAGGATGCAGTAACTCTGTGTGTGCGTGCGCGCGTGCACACAATTGCACTGTGGTTGCTCACACCCATGCTAACTCTGCAGTGAATACGTACCCTCAGATCCTAAGCTAAGGTTTTGAATAGGCAGGAAACCTCACTAAATCAGAGAGGCTCTATGCGGGAACAGATGTCTGTCCATGAAGAGTTCTTTGTAGGATTGAAACCTATGTTTGCAGGGCTGGCAGGTTAAACAAAACAAACACCCCATTTATTTATAAATTGAACAAATTGGACATGTAATATAAGCATAACCTTTTGATGCCACTTGTACAAAATCATTAGTATACATAGATGATAGATGGGCAAGAGCTGCATTTTAAGATGTCTGCAATTGCAAGGGAAATAGTAGACTACATGGATTTTGAAATGGCATTGAGCCACCGGAGTTCCTGGCTGACCTATCAGTTTCCACCTGACATGAGCGGTGCAGAGAGTAGGCGGCATATGAGCACAGATTTACAGTTGTTTTCAGAGAGTGTCTGACCTCTGCATTTCTTTGCATTCCATTGGTTAAATTTTTAAAGTATTCTCTGAACTACTTGGCCTTCGGATGTTTAAACTGGGACTTTCACAGGATCCACATGTAGCTGGGCACTCTTCAGGCTCCTTTTGAGAATCTCTGTGTTTATATTTTAAAACCAGAAAACTCCTATTAAAGCTTCCTGCTTAAGATCATATTAAATATTTACCACCTTAACTCCAGCTTAATGAAGGTGCAGGTGTGTTTGTTTTTTTTTGGTCTGAAAATGAAATGTTTATACTACTAAACTTTGATCTCTTCATACAAAGTGGCTCACTGATTTGATTATTTTAGCCAATTAGAGACTAGCAGGGATTAATTTGTGTTGGGCCTTGCCAGGGCTGAGCCCTGGCACCTCTATGCTTGACAGTTCATAGCTCCAGCACCTCTGGGCTTGTCCCATCAGTTATGAAAGTAAAAAAAAAAAAAAAAAATTGCTTGAGCCCCAGCACCTAATTGCTTGAGCACCGGTACTGCTTTCATTACAAATTAAGCACTGGAGACTAGACACTTTAAATGCTGAGTTAGGAAAATGATAAAATAAAAATCTGTGAAATCTTCAAAAGTTTGTTTATACCAAATAAAATGTATAGGAATGTTTTTTATTGTTTATGGGAGGATAACATTCATAAAATTAAGAAATACCTTCTTATATGACCTATGTGGGTATCTGATACACCTGTCACTACAATAGCTGAACCTTTTCAAACAAAATAAAAAATATGGCGTATTCTATCAAAAACACATTTTACATTACTACACATCTTAGCCTCACAAGGTAGCATTCTTCCCAAGAATGCTTATTCTCATAGAAACATATTCTTTGTTCTTAATTACAGGAGGGAAAGGCTGTTATGCCTGTGTCCTAAAAGAAAAGGTTTTATCATGTTAGCATGAGAAATAGAAATAAATACATGACAGGTAAATTTTGATGGCAATGGGGGCGATTGGGCCAGTTCTTTAGCTTGATCTTTGTACGACCTTGATTCTCCACTGCCTAGAACTTTGTTGAGGTATGTACATCTGTATAAAATGGTATAACAAGCTACACTTCTGATTATGTAGCATTTTTAAGAATTCAAAATGACCTAGGCAAATTGGAGAATTGGTCTGAATTCAGCAAGATGAAATTCTCTAAAGACAAATGGAAAACATTGCACTTTGGAAGGAAAAATCAAATGTACAACTACAAAATGGAGAATAACTGACTAGGTAGTAATACTGCCGAAAAGGATTTGGGGACTATAGTAAATCACAAATTGAAGTAAGAGTCGTCAAAGTGGTGCAGTTGTGAAAAGGGCAAATATCGTTCTGTGGAGTGTTAACAAAAGTGTTGTATATAACACAGGAGGTAATTGTCCCACTTTACTCAGCACTGGTGAGGCCTCAGCTGCAGTACTATGTCCAGTTCTTGGCACCAAATTGTAAGAACGATGTGGACAAATTGGAGAGAGTCCAGCACAGAAATAAGAAGTTTAGAAAACCTGATCTGTGTGGAAAGGTTAAAAAAACTTGGCATGTTTAGTCTTGAGAAAAGAAGACCGGGGTGGGGGGGGAGCCTGATAGCTGCCTTTAAATACGTTAAGGGCTGTTATAAAGAGGATGGTGATCAGTTGTTCTTCAGGTATTTGCTCATATTAATTCCATGTTAGGGCTGTTTGCCTTAATGGTATCCATAGGGCCAGCTGTGGCGCCCCACACTCATGCTGCGGTATATGAGACGCTGCCGTCCCCGTGCCCCCTCAGTTCCTTCTTTCCACCCATGACGGCTGTTGGAACGGCTTTCTCTTTCGTGTTCATAAGTGCCTAGTGGTTCTTTCATTGCTAGTTTTTGTTCATTCTTGTAAATAGTTTTAGTTTGTGAGTTAGAGATAGAGGTCCTGTCAGGGATGTTCGCCCAGCAATAGGGAATACCCAGGTCCCCGGTCTACAAACAGTGATCTGTTTGACACAAGCCCTTCCTCCTTAACGATCCTCATGAAAGTTGCTTAAAGTGTCTAGGGAAAACACACATGAGGGTTAAGTGCAAGATTTGCAAGGGCTTCAGGGCACCAACTAAGATAGACAGGGGCATTCGCCTAAAAGCTCTGTTAATGAGCTCTCAGACCAGCCTCAGAACTCTTCTGCGCAGACTAGATGCCAAGTACTTTAGCATTGGCGTGGAGGGCCCTGACGGCACCGATGCCTTCCCCATCTTGACACTGGTCCACAACACCTTGGTCAAGATCTCCAGCGCCATAGCAAAGGTCTCCACTGTCTTGACCCTGGTCCCCAGCACCATGCTTGGTCTCCAACCTGGAGGAGAGACTCACCAGCTACATATTGCTGTTCTCAGTCTCCCCAGTACTGGTCATCGCTCTCACAGTACCGGTCACCAGTAGCATGGCATCAGTCACTGGAGCCCTGGCACCGATTCCTGGCATCATGTGGCCAGACAGCTATTTGCACGCTGCCCTCTCGGCACCACTCCAACATGGCACTGCTCAGGGAAATCTCATTGCCAGTCACCGTCTCCCTGGCCCTGCTCCCTGATTCCGTGCTGCAGCTGATAGGAGGAGCAATCTATACAGGACCTCCCATTTGAGGAGCAGACTGATTCCAGGTTTCATGGGCTGAAAGACTCCAAGGTCACTGTATGATCTCTGGGCCTGTACATGCCACAGGCATCTAGGAGACAGGTTCCACCCACCACAGCCACTGCCTAGATATTGGGGTCAGCTGCGGCAAGGAACCTATAAGAGAAGGGATAGAGACAAGTGGTTTAAGCGCCACTGCCCCTTCTTCCTCCTTTGCTGCCCAATCAGGACCTGCATGCCATCAGCGTGGCCCACAGCAGGCATTTTGAGGGTGTGCTTAAAGATGGCATCCCAGTCTGGTCTCAGAATCCATCCCTGTTTATTTTTTAACTGTGACTGTTCCCCTTCCTTTCTGCATGGGCCTAGATCACATCGGCCCTTTGGGTCCTTGATACCATATCAGATAGCTACATCCTGCAGTTTTCTTCAGTTCCCCCTCTCCAGCCCTCCCTCCCTGTCTCTTTTCAGGGACCTGACTCATGAGCAACTTCTCATTCAGGACGTGGAAACCCTCCTATGGGTAGAGGCTGTGGAGGAAGTTCCTCAAGACATGGGAGGGGGAAAGGGTTTTACTCCAGATACTTTCTTATACCGAAGACCAAAGGAGGCCTCAGACCCATCCTGGACCTGCATCGCCTCAACAGGTATCTCAAGAAGTTGACGTTCTGCATGGTCTCCCTAGCCTCCATCATGCCTTCTCTGGATCCATGGGACTGGTACACTGTCTTCGACTTAAAGGATGCATAGTTCCAGTTTCTGAGGCCACAGGAGATTTCTCCAGTTAGTTGTGGTCCAATGACACTATCAATTCACGGGCTGCCTTTTGACCTCTCTTCCACCCCAAGAGTCTTCACAAAACGTACGGCAGTATGGGTTGCTTACCTGAGGTGTCAAAGGATACAAATTTACCCATACCTTGACAAGGGCAATTCACAATCTCAGGTCCAGCACAGCCTCAGTCTTGTGCAATCTACCTGTCAAAATCTGGGCCTGCTCGTGAATGAGCAAAAATCAGCTTTGTCCCCTGTTCAACGAATAGAGTTCATCGGAGAGATTCTTGACTCCATGCAGACCAGGGCCTTCCTTCTGGGGTATCAGTTCCAAGTCATGTCGTGTCTCATTGCAGACATGCAATCCAACCCAATCACGACCACTCAATCATGCCTCAGACTGCTGGGACACATGGCAATGTGCATGTACATGATCCAACATGCTCATTTATGTCTCTGACCCCTACAGTTGTGGCTAATGTCAGTCTACACTCCCAGCAGGCACAGTCTTGACCTTGTGGTCACAGTTCCACTGCATGTAGTGATCCTTAACTTGGTGGACAAACCCTCCCGCAGTGTTACAGGGAGTGCCCTTTGAAGATTTTTCCCCTCAGTGACATTGGTTTCTGATGCTTTGAAACTGGGGTGGGAAGCCCATTTCAATGACCTCAGCACACAGGGACTCTGAACACAGGAAGATTGCTCCCTCCACATAAATGTCAGGGAGCTTAGGGCAATATGCTTGGCTTGTCAGGTGTTTCTTCCCTGCCTGGTTGGCAAGGTAGTCCAATTTCTGATGGACAATACCACCGTGTTGTTTTACATCAACAAGCAAGACAGTGCTCAGTTAGCATCCCTATACCAAGAGGCCATCTGCTTATGGAACTTCTGCATGCAGAACATCATCCACGTTCAGCTTTGCATCAATCTGGCACCAGGAAAATGCTAGAGGATCTCCTCAGCAGGTTCTTTTCATCTTGTCACAAGTGGTCACTCCACCAGAGGTTGCCAGCATGATTATCCAAAGGTAGGGGACTCCCCAAGTGGATCTCTTTGTGTCTAGATAGAACAGAAAGTGCCACCAGTTCTGTTTCATCTGCAGGCTTGCCAGAGGCTCTCTGTCCAATGCCTTCCTGGTCTCCTGGGCAGGGACGCTGCTGTATGCCTTCCTGCTGATACCACTGGTCCACAGGGTCCTGTTGGAGATAAAGCGGAACAAGGCGAAAGTGATACTGATAGCTCCAACGTAGCCACGACAGCACTGGTTCGGCACACTACAGGAGCTCTCAACAGCAACCCTGCTGGAGCTGCCACTTTGGCCGGACTTTCTGTCCCATGACCATGACCGTCTGTTGCATCCTGACCTAGCATCATGGCTGAATGCAGAGGAGCAGGCTTGCTCAGCGCAAGTACAGTAGGTTCTTGTGAGTAGCAGAAAGCCTTCTACTAGAGCAACATACCTGGTCAAATGGAAGAGGTTTTCCTGTTTGGGCCTTGAACTGGAACCTTTCTCCTCTCCAAATCTCAGTACAGTTCATATTGGACTACCTGTTACATCTCAAACATCAAAGCCTAGCTCTTTTGTCACTTAAGGTTCACCTGGTGGCTCTTTCAGCCTTCCATCCTCCAAACCAGGGTAGATAGTTTTTTCCCCATGACATGACAATCAGGTTTTTAAAAGGCCTGGAGAGACTTTACCCACAAGTTAGAGATTGTATTGTTCTCTGGGGTCTGAATCTAGTCCTTTCAAGGGTCATGGGGGCCCCCCCTTCGAGCCATTAGCATCCTGCTGTCTGCTGCTCCTCTCTTGGAAGGTTCCCTTCCTGGTGGTGGTGATCACCTCAGCACGAAGGGTTTCAGAGATCAGAGCTCTCACCTCAGAACTGCCTTCGTTTTTTATAAAGACAAAGTCCAACAGTGACCCCACCTAGCCTTCTTGCCAAAGGTGGTGTCACAGTTCCACGATAACCAGGATATATTTCTGCCTGTGTTCTTTCCCAAATCATACAGATTCAGTGAGGAGCATAGGTTGCACACCCTAGATGTTAAACGGGCCTTGGCCTTCTACATCAAAAGGACTAAACCCTTCCAAAGGTCAATGTGGCAGAAAAGATGGAAGGTCTGCTTGTCTCCTGTAAAGAGGATCTCCTCATGGATAACTGCCTGCACCAAGTTCTGTTATGAACAAGCAAAAATGCCTCAGCCAGCGATTTGTAACAGCTCACTCAACCAGGGCACAAGCCTCATCAGCAGCCTTCCTGGCACAAGTGTCAATCCAAGACATCTGCAAAGCTACTGTATGGTCTTCAGTTCCTATTTTTGTGTCCCATTATGCTATTACCCAGCAGGCCCAGGACAATGTCAGCATCAGTAGAGCATTATTGCAAGGAGCACATCCATAAACTCTAAGCCCGCTGGAGGGATACTGCTTGTGAGTCACTTAACATGGAATCAACATAAGCACTCGAAGAAAACATGGTTACTAACCTTACGTATCTGTTGTTCCTGGAGATGTGTTGCTTATGTCCATTCCATGATCCATCTTCTGTCCCCACCGTCAGAGTTGATGGCAAGAAGGAACAAGGGGCGCAGGATTGGTGGTGCCTCATACCAGCGCATGAACACGGGGCTTCGGAGGGCACCAGGGTCGGCCCTACGGATACCACTAAGGCAAAAATATCTCTGATGGCCATGCACACACCTAATATGGAATGGACATGAGCAACACATCTGTAACTGTTGTTCTCCAAGAAGTTTAGTAACCATTTTTTTTACAGATCAGCTGATGGTAGAACAAGTAGTAATGGGTTTAATCTGCAGCAAAAGAGATTTAGGTTCAATATTAGGGAAAACTTTCTTAACTACAGGGGCAGTTAAGTTCTGGAATGAGCTTCCAAGGGAGGTTGTGGAATCCCTGTCATTGAAGGTTTTTAGGAGCAGGTTCTACCAACACCTGTCAGGATATTCTAGGTATACTTGGGCCTGACTTAGTGGAGAGGGCTGAACTAGAGGACCTCTGGAGGTTCCTTCCAGCCATACAGTTCTATGTATGTCCAGACTTCGAGTCTCTTTCTTCTGTGAGTAATGACTGTTGGTTAATAGAGTGTCCAGACAGCTGCCTTATAGCAAAGTAGTATTGAAAATAAAAATTTACAGAGAGAACCTATCTTATGGTCAGTCTGTTTTGTTGTTTTTATGCCTGCTTACCAGGTGTTTAATCATCTCGCACATGGGTATCCTAGATGGACTAACTCCTTATATACCTTTAACAGAACCTCCCTCTGGGTTCCCTTGACATTTTTTTACCTGTTTATAGCCCTTTTAATCTGCTAACTCCCAGTTGTTGCAAAACAAGGTATATAGCTTGTTAGAGACAGAAGAGATGACATCCTTGATCAGCTAACAGCTTGACCCTTTGTCTTTCAAGTGTGTACATAGATGTTTGTATCTAAGCTGCTTATGAGTTGCTTCCCAGTTTGTTCTTCCCACAGCCTCTATTGAATTCAAGCATTATGGCATCTAATAAACAGTCCACTCTGTCAGTCTAAATTATACAGTCTCAACAAGTAGATTGCATATCAATAGTCTTAGATGCTTACATAGTATGCTCCTACAGCATTCATAATCTATTACAGCTGATATCATCCAGCCTTAGGATCATGGGCCAGTGCATTTGAAACCTTCCTCCAGAGACATAAGAGAGCTCCATGGTGGAACTTTTAATAATATAGTGTTGTAGCAGTCTGACAACACATGAAGTGTATTTTATGGTTAAAAGTATCACACATTTTGCAAACTACCTGCAAAAACAAAGATCAATCTTGCAGCCTTTGGGACTCCCTAATGGCCTACCTCTGAGAGCAAACTGTTTCTATCATCTCCAGCAAAAAGATATAAGTAACCACTAAAATAAACCATTCAGAACAAAAGCTTAAACACTTAGAGCTGGAACGTAATATGATAAATTCCCATGAAACTTATAAAATGTTAATGGAAATGAGACAAGAATTTAATGAGGCAATCATCCAATTTGAGTAGAACTACTGGTGACTCACAAAAACGCCAAGTAATTAATGGGATAATATTAACATTGAAAAGATACTGTCCTAGCAATTTGGGGAAAAAAGAGGGAATCAGTCAAATTTATATGGGATTCTAGTAAATTAGGAGGAGAACTCAGAGAAGTCTGTCTGGGTATTAATGGCCCTCAGCACAGGGGGAGATAGGTAAAGTCTTGTGGTTAAGTCCTTAAATAAGGTCACTGGAAATCTAGGTTCTGTTCTCAGCTTTCCCACATATCTGGGGCAAGCCAGTTAATCTCTCGCCTTCAGTTCTCCACTGTAAAGTGAGGATAATAATACTTCCTTTCTTTGTCTTTATTTTGATTGTGAGCTCTTTGGGGCAGGGACTGTCTGGGGGGGGGGAGAGGGGAGAGAGTGCGTGTGTGCGCGTGCACACACAGTGCTTAGTAAAGTGGGCCCCACCTTCAGTTGGGACTGCTAGAAACTATTGTGATATAAATAAGAACTCAAGTATAATTCAAGATCAGAATGCTGATATAATCTAATCTGTAAAGATGAGGAGATTTTGTTTGTTTGATTGATTGGTGGTTTGTTTTTTATTTTGTTTTATTGGTATTTTGAGTGGGTGGCAGGTGGTGGTCTATTGAACCAAAGCAAGAAAAATATGAACAGCAATCCCCTTTTTAAAAATAAAAGGAAGAAACAGCAGCTGTATCAGTAATAATATATCAGTCAAATGTGTTACCATGAAGATTCAATCTGGAGTAGACCTTGAGTGCCAGCAATCAGATGAACTGTTTCTATCATTGGTAGAATTAACAGAAAATTACTATCCAATACAAAACACTTAAAAAAACTTCCAAGGGGAGAGAAATCAAGTTTCTAATTTAATATTATTTTTTATAATTGCTGCAAAAGTTCCTACAGCATTTCTCTGCTCCATCAGAAAGTCCCAACACACTCTTAATTTGCAATTAATAGATGCACTTCTGTTTTTCTGTATAGTCTGGCATTGTCCATTAATGAGTTGTATTAAGGGCTGTCATGCTCTCTAATTTTGCTTAAACCCTTAGAATTGCATAAGGCAGTTGCCATGCGGTGTCATCCGTTATCCCATATGACCCTCTAATGATGTTAAAAAAGAGCTATCTGAGTCCATTTTCTGCTCCAAATTTTAATGTCTTCTGATTTTTATCCACACCTGTCTCAAAGACTGTTGCTTACTTAACCTCAGTGCCCGAGTCTGCAGTGAAAATATTAAGGTTGTAACCTTGGTGAATAGTTTTTTCCAGCTACTGGCAGACTATGGTGACTGTTTTTACCAGAGAAACCTACTTTTATCACAGCACAAACATCAGGCACAACCAATATATTTTTCTCATTCACAATTTTTTTTTTAAATTACATTCTTTTTACTGTCAGTTGTTGTGTTCTTTTACACATCTCCAATCTTGAATCCTTTTTTTTTTGAGAACTTTTTTTCTAGAGGAAGTTTAATATTGACTGTCACAAACAGAATCTGGTTCTTAAAGCTGTAGCAAAATTCTGTGTTAGAGCTTGGAAGATGACAACTGTGCTCATCAGAAGGCTTGTTGAAGGTGGTATCTGACTGAACAGGGTTTGTTTTTTAACTAACTTTTTGGTTAAATATTAATCTCTCTTGTAACAACTGGGCCCCATGTGTTAGATGAATTAAAGCAGGGACGTTGATTTAGACAGATTGATATTTTCTCCAAAAGACAAAGTCTTCAGGACTTGGAACAGAATTGTGAACTTTTTAATCTGTGGCTCTCAAAGTATTCAACAGGCACTAATAACTCACAACATCCCGGTGAGGTAATTATTATACTGTACTTATTTTACAGAGGGGTAAATTAAAGAACAGAAAGATTTAAGGGACTTGCCTAAGATCAGAGCAAGTCAATAGCCTTATATTTCCTATTCCGCATGTAGAGGAAACTTAAATACATAAGTGAAGAATGATGTTTAAAGAGGACCAATCCTGCTCCCACTGAAGGCAGTGGCACAACTTCCATTGACTTGAGTGGTGCAGAATTGGATCTTAAGTGACTAATGGCCTGCCTGTGTGCTCTCTTTCATAAATTTCATTGACCTTAGAGTATCATGCAAAATAAAAGCGATCATCTAAACTGAAAAATAACTGGAAACAAAAGCATCAGTTTGTGACCTCTGTCTCCTATCTCTCTCTCCCTTTATTTCTTAGCCTTCTTCCCCATGTTGTACTGACCTGTCCTTTCAGCTAAGAAGGACTCATATTCTTTCTTCCATTCAGTGACTAAATTTTCCAAATGAGCTGCATACAAACATATTCCAAATATAGGAGGGAAAAGCAGAATTTTTTCTCTGAGTATAATGTTTCTTTTAGCCTTAAATGGGACACACTTCATGTTTTGGAAATTTTTTATCTAGTCATATTAATTTGTGGAATACCTTTTTAAACATGAGCAATGTGACAGGGCGCTGGCTGAAAATGTAAGCTAGCTCTCTGCCACTGGAGTCCTAATTAAACAGAGATTGGACCCAGCTTAGTGAGCCTGTGGGGAGACAGATTTCAGAATGGTCAAAGCTAGGTCTCCACCAAGCCAAACTGCTGTAGGAGCCGTCTTGGCTCTTTTTATCTTTACCAGCTGAGAGCCCTGTGACTCCAGTTCTTATCATAGTTCCCGGGAAGTCATTGTATTCCAGCTGCAAAACCATGCTGGGTTCACATGTTCCACATGCTTAAGCCTCCTGGCAATCAGTCAGTCCTCAGGTTTCCAGGTGTCTTTCTTGGATCCTCCTTTGATGTGTTGATTCCAGCAAGCCCTTGGTGGCTCATTCAGACCACCCTAGACAGCTCTGTGACACAAACACCTCATATCTCCTGTTTTGCCCAAGAAGAAACATTTTAACCTTTCTGCATCTAGGTAATAAAACCAAGCCAAATGGGTCAACTACCATGCATACCGTTCATAAAAATATTAGATAATTTTCACTTTCATCATACCTTGATTCCATTATATAACTTTAACACTATTTTAATTATGCTTCTGAAATCCCCAGTGTATGAAACGTGTGGGTTAATTGCAGTAGGTTTCTAATGATACTCATGTTAGGAAAATGAGAAATAAGTGTTCTGGTTTAGCGAATGTGCCTTGCTTCTGCGTTTGATTTCATGACTACTTTCCTGTTGTCTTTGAATATATATTATGACTGTAAACACCATTGAATGTATCTAACATAACTAGGCTTAGATTTTAAGAAATATTTTTAAGAGCAAATCTTAAATATACAAAGCTATTCTTTTCTCCATTTCCATTTACCTCTTTTGCAGTTAAGCTCCCATTTATCTTTCAGAAATTTTTGCTTCAAATTTTTTTCTTTCCTACAAAAAAAGGCACTTGTTTACATTCCTCTTCTTTCTTTTTCCTCTCCCTTCCTGTGTCCCAATTTATATTCTTCCTCGTTTGCTTTCCCTCTTCAAACAATACCGTTTTCTCTGGAGATCCTGTTATTTGTCATCCTGTTATTTTGACCAGTGCTCTCGTCTTTGCTACACAGCTGCTTATCTTTGTATTTTACTTACTTTCCATTTTTTTTAGCAATGCTACTGGGAGGTTAGCTGGGGGTCACAGTACAGAGGACACTGGGGTCCAGAGGTCCTTTAGGAAACAGGAAGAACAATTTTTATTTTTCCTCCGGTTGCAGAGATGTTGCAAGCCCTGATCCTGCAGCCCTTTACTCAAGTGAATAATTCCTATTTGTGGTGTTAGTCTATGTTCACAAGAAGTTGTAGAGTTGGGTCCTTAGCTTTAGAGCCCAAAAAGTTGATTTTGCCTTTAAAATTCATACCAACAGAAGAAGCTTGTGTTGTGTTAGTTCACTGAACAATGATGCAAGTCAGTGAGTTAGTCATATACTTAAAGGTTCATCAAACCATTTAAACTTTTCATCAATTACATGTAAATATAAACTTTAGGCAAATTATGTTTTGTAGAATTGTTTTGCCTGTTTGTTTTTTAAATGTCAAATATATTGTAATATAATTTATGAAGATGTGCCTTCAAGTATCACCATGAACACTTACAGGGATGCTTTCTGTAGACAGCATATGGCATCACCTATCAATTATGCAGTCGGCATATGGAGAATGGAGACAGCCTAAGGAAGTGATTAGACCTGTTATCATAGCAATTGTTGTACTTTACTTTCACATGACTGGATAAAATGCAGGTTTACTCAAGATTGTTGCTTCCAAATGTAATATATTAACAATGCAAATATATTTAATGATTGGTAGATAATGTAGTATTTTCAGTCACCTTTTAGTTTTGGCTACAAGCTTTGTTCATTGAGAGGCTGGGATTTCTCTTAATAATTAAACACAATATTTGTAAAATGACTACAGCTTTTTTGGTGAAAAACAGTGGGATAAAAAGTTTTTTAAATTTTTTTAATCGGTTTCATTTTAAAGCATAAATTATATTTTAGCAAAAACCACTCTCCAGATGAGTGACTTTTAATCAAACAAGTGCGCATTTACTGATTTCTATTTTTTATTGTCTACAGGTACTAAATATTATTAAAATTGTGTTTTCACATGGAATAAAAGAGGATTTTAAATTACTCCGTCACTCCACAAATAGGATCAGTCTTTTCTTTTGTGAAAATTTAACCAAAGTATTATGAACTATTAGAATTTAATTCTTCATTTTGCTAACTTAGACCTGTGTGAGTGAATGGATACTGAGGAATGCGAAGACCTTCATTTAACTAAAACCTTGAATCCAGTTCTCATTATTGCCTGATGCATTCCACTTTTTTTTCCTAGGCAGAATTGGTTCTTTCCAGTTCTAACCACAGTGCTTCTCTGTAATCATATAATCCTCTCTTGGCGGCTGGGCATACCTGACGCTTGGGCTAGCATATGGGGATCAACTTTGAATGATTTTGCTATCTCTAAAGCTTCAATTATTTTAAAAAAGTGACATAGATTTAAATTTTAAAAAGTCAAAATGTGTGTTGTAATGGTGAGAAACCTCTCAAAAACAGTTGATATGGATGGTTTGATGATCATAAAACAGAAAAGCAAAGGCTGGAGGAAGAAAGGAAAAGCAAAAAACCTCACAACTCACCTCATTGCCTTGGGGTTTGTTGCCAGGCTGCTGTGTGTATCTCAGCTAATAGAAACTTCTGCACCAGATGATAGATGAAAGCATACCTTAAATGTATGGGTGCATTGCCTACTCTTCTAGGATAGGGCTGTTGTGTTAAGTCTTCCCAGCTGACTGCATTTTCTACTAACTAACCTCTTAGTAGGTGCTTATATGCTGCTAATTAACGGATCCAAAAACATTATTGCACATTAACTTGACTATTTCTGCCAATGCCAGATATTAGACATTTAAATCAGTCTAAAAGTACTTCGGCTTGAAAACTGTAAATTAACCTTAAGTTTGTGTTATCTAGCCTGTATGCACTGCACATCCACAAAACCACCAAGAGATTTCTACATTGTTGAGTAGGATCCCATGGTTTTACCTTTCATTAAATAGTTTGGTTGCATCATATAACTGCTTTCATCATGGAGAATTCCCAAATGCTTCATAAACTTTATATGCAAAAGCACCACACCATTGAAAAGCTGTTATTTCTTTTGAAGTAGAGGGTTTCAGTCTATTAGTGAACAGCTTAGTTGAGAAGGGACTATGGCCCAGGACACTATTGGGAAAACCACTATTCTTACAAAAGGGAAATAGGCTCTTAGGGGACGGGGGAATGTCATAATTACGTATCGCATTGCTTCTCCTTGTGAAAATCTCAATTAAATTCCTTGCAGAAAAAGAGAGTTAGCCTGGTCTGCCAGCCTTTTGAATAGTCAAGCGCTTTTTGCTGCCTTGCTTTGCTCTGCACACGCATTGACAAAGGCATATATTCTCATTAAGATGTGTAGAGAATTAAATCCCTGTCTATCAAGATGTAAACCTACAGCATTCGGGACAGATTTTGATCTCACTGACATAGTTATAACTGGGGTAGCTTTGAAGTCAGCAGAATTTGTTCACCTTCGCCCTGCTGTAATTGAGATCAGAACCTGGCCCAAATTGTATCTTCAAGGAGATGAACTTCTGATGGTATGTCTACACAGTGAGCGGCAGCAAGTCTGAGTCCCCAGACTCAGATAGGGTGATCAGATGTCCCAATTTTATAGGGACAGTCGAAATGGGTTTTTTTCTTATATAGATCCTATCACCAGCCATCCGCTGTTCCAATTTTTCACACTTGCTATCTGGTCACCCGAGACTCACGCTCGCACTTTGGTTCAGCTGTGTAGACGTGGCTTGAGCCGGAACTCAGACTCTGAAGCACACCCTGTCTCTAAGCTTTAGAGGCTGAGCTCCAGTCTCAGCTGCAAAATCTACACTGCTGTTTTTAGTGCCATAGTGTGACTATTCTGAGCCTGAGTCTGTTGGCCTAGACTCGGAGGCTTGCTGCCACAGCCTGTGTATCCTGAGATCCTCAGAAGCTTCTTCCTCTTCTCCATCTATATGTGCATCTGTGAATATTAAAGCAACCTTTTTAATTATTTTGCAAGAAAACCATGATATTCAGCCCTGAAGTGTCCCAGCAGGTTCCCCTCCCCCAAATTCCAAAATTTAGATTTGTCCCAATTTGGGACAAAAGATTGGAGTCTTAGAATTCTTCACACAATGAAACATTCCAAAAATATTTAGTTTGGCTGTGATAAAGCTGAAATGTTTCTTTCAACATTTTTATATTATATTACAATATATTTATAATCATATAAGTCAAAACAATAAAGGCAAAGCGAAATGTTTTGCCCTTATCAAAACAAAATGTTTCAATAATTTCCTGTGAAAATGTCAATGAAATTGATTTCCCATGAAACATGTTAACTTTGTTGATTCAGATCCTTCAAAAATCTTTCAACCAGCTCTAGTTTCATATCATGCTCAGACTTTTCCATTGTAATGGGACTTGGCCAATAACTGCCCTGAAGCATGGGGGTCTAATGAAAAATGGTTATTTTTTAATGGCACATTCTTATTCAACAGATCTGGTTCCTGCTTGCTTTCCCTCATTTCAGCTCACTTTAAGGACACAGATAAGCTTTTACTGCTGTTTTACTTCGGCAAGACCAACAGCTATGAGGGTGTGAGCATGGATTCTATTCTATCAGGGCTTCATTAACAGAATTATTTACCAAGTTACAATCAGTTATAACTGTGCAAACAAATTCAAGGTAATGGGGGTTACACAAGAGGCACTGAGGGCCTAATTTGAAGGCAATGGGGTTGCAGAGATGTACCTGAGGGCCTAATTTGGCCTGAAAAAGTCTTATTACTGGGAATAATGCATGACTTAGCTTCCAAGTTGCTTCTTAGAGCCCAGACTGAATTTGCAGGGCTCAATTAAAAAAACATCTTTTTACTTGTAAATTGAACACAATTGATATGGAAACTGTTTGAGAGACAATAAACATGGAATTCTACAATGCCATTTTTAGAGGCACTTGTCAGACTAGAACCACACCAAGAATTCTGTTCTGCTGATCAGAGCCCTACAGCTTGCTTGACTGTCCCACCACTTGAGCATTATTGCTAGAGTAAAAAACCAGGCACTGCTAATGGAGGAATTATTCAGTAACTTGCAAAAGGGCTTGAAATATTAGGAGATAAACCAAATAGGATCAGGATTTGCCTGGACTAGCAAAAAGAAAAGTGACACGTGTATTTGTGGATAAGGGCTGCATGAGTAGCACTGGGATGATTTAAAGGGGCCCGGGCATGGTGATAGAAAACAAAAGAAAAAGAGCTGTGAGTGGTGGAAGGAAGAGGAATGGAGATGAGGATGTACTGGGAAGCATGGGAGCAGAGTTTGCATTGTAAGTAAGCATGCAGTTGTGTTGGCATTTTTCTAAAATTTTACACTGTGTCCTTTACCTCTTGAGTTCTAGAGCAACAAAATAGTAACATTAAAAAAAAAAGCCTTTTGCAAAGTAGCTTCACCATTTTCTATTAAAATGGAGTAATTGTACTGAGCTTTTCAAATTGGTTATCAAGCTTCAGGATGACAGTTTGAATAATGAACTTTATTTGTAGACAGGAAATTGGCTTTAACTGTGGCTTTTCAGCCTGCTAATGTATGTGTCCTCTCCTTTTGAGGACTGGAGAGTGTTTATCAAATAAGCAACAATAATTTAAAAACAAATACCCCCCCCATCAACACTGGCATTGCCCTACCCTTTAAAAGCATAGTTAAAAATTCTAGAGTTCAAATTTAAGTCTCACAGCCAATGATGTATAAAACATTCACATCTTTCTTCTTGGAATCTTCAAAGATGAGAGTTATTAACTATGAACCTATCTTATCATAAATGCAGATGGGTTGACATTTTCCCATGTGTGGTTAGAAGCTTTTCATGCTTTCAAAAAAAAATTCTGTACACTTATTGACTTCTTGTTTTCTTATATTAGCATTTTTTCCTTTCATGACAGAAACTCTCAATGTATCCTACATGGTAGTTTTTATTTCACCTGCTAGCCCCAGCTGCTGAGAGTAGAGATAGACAGACAGTTACTGAGTTCTATTGGTTTTGAACTTAGACAATAGGCTTCTTGAGACTCAGCTGATGTTTGTTTTGCAGACTAAAAGGAACATCTCAGATGAAGATGTCTATTTTTGGAATTCACATATGCAGACTTTCCAATACCTAGAACAAAATGCTTTTCCTACTCGTTTTAGGAGGAAATTATTAGAAGACCTGCTGTAGATTTTTGAGAGATTATTTAAAAGTAATAGAAATATTGAAGATAATTGCTAGTGTTTTGCATATGATTTCAATATAGGAACTGTCCATTATTCCTGAATTTCCTCCACCTTTAGATGATGTCCTTTGTGGCTACTGTACTTTTGCTGAGGTGGGGGAGGGGGATGTTAACTAGATATATAATTGGGTACATGGCTTTGGGGAGGTGACTTTGGGGGATATAGCTCCCCTTTCACCCACAACTACTCCTGTTTGTTCTGTCACACATCAGTGGCATAGGGGTTGCTACTTTTGCTTTGGGCCCTAATTAAAAAAAACACTTAACTTGTGCTTAAGTCCATTTCTGTTCAGGAGAGCATCGCTTACTGTGTGATCTTGTACCAGTCATTTAGCCTGTGTATACCTCAGTTTCACCATGTACATGATGGAGATAATGATACTTGCTCTCTTTGGGAAGCACTTTGAACTTTATGGATGAAAAGTGTATAAGAGCTAGGTGTAATTGTAATGTACTTGAACATGTGCTTAAGTACTTTCATGTATAAGGAATGCTTTCCTGAATCTGGGGGCCTCACAGGTCAAGCACCTCCAGCTTCTCAGCTACGTTGGTTAGAGCTTTGTCCCTTTCAGTTACAGGGGAGTGGAGAACACTAGTAGCAACAGAATGGAATCTGGAGGGAGGGGAATCTTGCAGAGAATCATTAGTTTATTTAGCACAGTAATCTCTCTACTGCCCTAGGCCCCTTGTGACTGAGGTTATTAGGGTCAGGTGAATGAACAAAGATCCTTTTGACCTTGTCAACACCTCCAAACTCCCTTCAGAATACATGGGGGGAAGGGCGTCTCCCTGTCCTCTCTCCTCCCCATGGTTTGGTGAGAGCAAGAAAAGAGACTCCATTCTCTCCCTGTTCCTTCTTGGCAATGTGAGGGCAGGAATAGATGAGATGAAGTTTTCTCCCATCTCCCATCCATTGCTATTTGCATATGGAACTCTCACAAGAAAGAAATGCCTACTTCCCTCACATAAGGAAATGAATGGGGAGACAAAAGTTACATGCTGCTGTCAGAAAAAGGAGATTCCTGCACTCCATTTCAGAGAGAAGAGTAAGCACAATGGTGTGGGGGAATTGAGAGTGGAAGTAAGAAGGGTGCACTAGGGAGAGCGCACAACACAAGAAATATATGAAGGAACAAATGTGGGGGTGGGAGAGGGAATGCTGAAGTCAGAGCACTACTGCAAACAAGGTGTCTACATACCCTGGCGCTTTAACTGCTGTGTGGTCTAGAAATGCCCTGAGCAGACTTAGATAGTACAGCAACTTAGCCACCAGCAGCTGATCTACATGAATGTTATAACTGTTACTGCCAACAACAGTGATCCACAGGGGGCAGAAGGATAAAAAGATTAGGGGGAAAAAATAACCTCTCCTGGTTTGCCTGCATTGTGCTTTTGATAGCACTTTGCCTACCACTGTGATCCCATATAGCTAGTTCCTGTTTTTGTTTTTGCGGGTCTATCATACATCAACAGATTTGTTTTAAGTAGGAAAATGTGAGCGTAAAGTCACAGAAATTGGTTGGGGCAAGTGTAGCACATATTACTACTTGTGACATTTTTGGAGACTGTCTGGAAGTCAAATTAATGGTGTATCTTTAAGTCCTGAGTGATTAGAATTTACTTGGCCACCACCCTGAGGAAAAAAAGAGAACTTGCAGTGTTTCAGGATTCTGAAGGAGCATTTGATTCTCCCATAGTTATTGACAGCGGATCCAACTCTTTGCAGGGTTCTTTTGCATTTATCTATTTGTGGACATAAGTTATTTGAACTTTTTATGGCTTTTATACGATATTGTAGTTCCTTTCTCCTGAGACAAGTCCTTGTTTTGTTTTCTGTGGTAACATTTTGTGCTACAGCATTTCTTCTTCTGATGTATTTGCTTTCTACTTTAAGCCCCCTCCCCCTTTTGAATAAAGAGAGAGCTGTTCGTTTTTTAAATTCCTGTGTCACATATTTTCTTGGCCAAAGACTTTCTGAGAGTTCTTTCTTTCTTTTTGTTTGAGCACTGAAAGCCACAGTGGGTCTAATCAACTGTATGTGATGGCTATATTCTCTTTCGGAGCTCTTGTTTCAATGACTTTCCTTGGTCAACCAAAATGCTTTGTGACATATCTTCCTAGATATTTTGAGTGAAATGTGTGTCTTTGCTGGGGTGAGTGTGGCAGTAGTAAGGAAAGTGTTGCCAATTTCATCTTAGTTACAAGAGGCATCTTGCTGCGGCTGCTGCTGGATAGGTTGACTCAAGCCAGGTAACCGCAGTGCATAATAAGGAGGCATATTGCTGCTGCTTTGAAAGGAGCAATATTAATCTCGGTCTAGCATATATGCATTAGCCAGCTGAGGACATGGTGAGACTCATAATTGGCAAATTGCTTTTGGTGCATAAGCCAGAGTAGTAGCCAGTCCTCCCTGAATAGTGCTACTTCTGAGCAATAGCTAGCAATCGTACAACCCTGCTGGCTGGGGAATTAGGGGTCAAATCCTATTCTGTATTGCCTCTTTTTTTTCCTCCATTAAAATAACCAACTCTACAGGATAAAATACTTCATTTTCCTTGCAAGTGAATAATATCCTGACAGACTTTTCACCTCCCTATCCCAATCTCAAGACAGCCTAAGAGACAAACTCATAAAATACTCTTTCCACCTTCCTTCTCTCAGATGCACCTAGCACTGGCTTCATATGCCTTTCCATGGTAGTTAATCATAGCTATAGCTATCTATATGCTCTAGGGGCTGTGGTCTAGCACCCAGTGCCAAAATTCCTTTCCTTAAGAGCACAGTTTAATTCCATGCATCTTTGGAACATCTGCCATTAAACCGAGCACATTGAATAGGCTTGTCCACAGCAAAGCTGAACTAAAATCCATACACAGGAAACAAGATTAGACAAGAGGTAGTGTGTGCCACCAGGAACAGCTGTAGCACAGATCTTTTCTGAGAGACAAATGGCTGCCATGTTACATCATTGTACCTTTCTTCCATTCCCTCTTTAAAAATAATAGGATTAGGAGGTGGGAGTGCCCATATGTGGTCAACTTCTCTCCCTCCTCCACAACTAAGACCCTCTCCTCCCACTTTCACATTGCTATAGAGACTAGATGGCTCCTGTCAGTTTCCCATGGCAACGTGGAACTTCCTGCCCTCCTAGGACAACATCCCATTTTATTTCTCATTTTTGTCTGGTGACCGGCAGTGGTAGTGTTTATTCATGGGTATGAGTGTAGGGCAACTTTCAAAAGTGCTTGGGGCCTTGGATTGCAGTTCTCATCTCCTCCTTGCCTCTTGTGTTTTCAGCATTGGGGCAAACGTAACTTTCTCTGTGAAAATCAAATAGTCCACTCCCTAAATTATTCGGTGTCACTTAGCCTGTAGTATTCTGTTGATCATACTTTACACTTGTACTTAAACTCAAAAGTTTGATAACATTCACTGTAGCTTAACTGCCAACAATAATGGAAATCATCCCAGCCTTATATGATTTGAATTGGAAGACAGTGAGCCATTGGCATTAGTATTATTACATTTGCCAAGGCCTTAGTATATAGTTTGTCGGGAAATATATTTTAATGAATGCCACAGTGTATACCTACCACATGGATCTTTGAGGAATATGACAGCACCTTTTCCAGCCACAAAGAGAAATAATGGGACATTTGATCAAACTGGACATGAATCGTATAGGGAGAATAAACATTTTCTCATCCCTTTTTATTTTGCGTAAGAACCAGTATATAAATTACTTCAGAGTGAGCCTCACCCCTGTGCCAGTGCACCTGTGTGCAATTAATTTTTCTTTGTTAATCATGTGTGCCGTACTGGTATATTTCTGATTGCCTGCTGTATTCCAGGGAGAAGAGGGTAAATGTTGCTATTTGCAATCAATGTGCCCTTTCAGATTTTAAATATATTTGTCAACAGAAAATAGACAGTGCATCGACTAGTCATTGTCAAAGGAAGTTTGTTTATTATGGATGTTAATTTGCATGACTTGTTCACGCAGATAATTTCCTCTCTAATTCCAGTTAGTTGTAGTAGTAATTCATGTAGCCACTGGAAAATTGTAGTATATTTTGCTATATACTGTAAGAACATAGACACGTAGGGTTGGAAGGCACCTTCAGAGGTCATCTCATTTGGCAAGCTGCATTGAGGCAGGACCAAGTAAACTTAGACCATAATCCAGTGGTTCCCAACCCATGGCCTGGGGGCCAAAAGTGGCTCATGGGGTCTTTCAAAATGTCCTGCTGCTCCCCTCCCACTGGCTGCAGAAGGGAGCCATTGCCTAAGGACCCAGGTGGAAGCACGTTGCCGTGGGGCTGCAAGACCGGTTCAGGCTCCTTGCTGCAGGCAAGGGGACAGGAGATCAGCGCTCCCCTCCCCGGGAGTCCAGGCAGAGCGCTTTGTTCACTGCTGGAGCCTGAGAGAGGGAGCATGGATCTTCCATTTCCCTGGCTACAGAAAGGAGCCGCTGCCTAGGGACCCAGGTGGAGCACCGAGGGCTATAAGACGAGTGCAATTTCCTTGCTACATCCAGGGGGATGGGAGATCGGCAAGGAGGCAGCTTCCTTGCTGATCTCCTTCCGTCTGGCTGCAGGGGGGAGAGCTGCTGGTGGAGCAGCCAGGACCCATCATGTTTGAGATGGGGCGGGACTCTCAAAATCAGTGCCTTCCAGTTTGGCCTGCATTTAGCAGGCCACCCCCAATGACTTCGCTTCCAGGCTATGTACTTCAGTGTGTAGTGACAGTCACTCACCTACACTAGTGCTTTGTCTGTGAGTGTGAGACATATTGAGTTATTTGTAGGTGTAAAACAGTAAATGTAAAAATGAGGAAAGTAGCATCAAAATGTTTACTTGAAATATGTAGTGATTTGTACTTCTTAATGGTGTGTACATCGATACATTTTTTTGAGTTGATAGACTGGTGGCCCTTCAGGTTTATACAAATGATATTAGTGGCCCTCGAACCAAAAAGGTTGGGAACCTCTGCCATAACCTGTTCTTAAAATCTTTCATTGCTTAGTTCGTAACCTCCCTTGAAAGCCTATTCTTGAGCTTAATTACACTTATAGTTAGAAAGTTTTTTCTGATATCTAATCTAAATCACCCTTGCTGCACATTAAGCTGATTGCTGCTTGTTCTACCTTCAGTTGATATGGAGAATAACTGCTCACTGTCATCTTTATCACAGCCCTTAACATATATGAAGACTGTTACCAGGGCGCCCATCTGTCTTACTTTCTCAAGACTTAACCTGGCCAGTTTCTTTAACCTTTCCTCATAGGTCAGGTTTTCTAAACCTTTTATCATTTTTGTTGCTCACCTCTAGACTCTCTCCAGTTTGTCCTCATCTCTCCTTAAGTGTGGCACGCTGAACTAGACACAGTACTCCAGCTGAGGCCTTTGCAGTTCTGAGTAGAGCAGGACAATTATGTCTTGGGTCTTAGATATGACACTGCTGTTAATACAGCCCTGAATGATATTAACCTTTTTCATAACTGCGTCACATTATTAACTCATATTCAGTTCTTTAACCTGTTCTTTCCCTATCTTGGTTTGCATTCTGTCTCCGTGTTGCTAATATTAATTGTTTTGAAAATCTGGTCACAATTAACCATCTTAGTGAAGACTGAAGCAAAATCAGTCATTAAATACCTTAGAGTTCTTGATATCAGTTATTAGCTCTTTTCCCCTCACTGAGTAGAGGATCTGTACGTTCATTGTCTTTTCTTGCTCCTAATGCATTTAAAGAACTGTTCATATTCTTTTTTATGACCTTTGCTAGGTGTAATTCGTTTTTTGCCTTATCCTTTCTGATTTCGTCCCTATATGTTTATGCTATGGTTTTGTCCATGTTTCCACTTTTTGTATGATTATCAGATCATTAAATAACTCCTGATGGTGCATATTGGCCTCTTACTATTCTTCCTATCTTTCCTTTGCATCAGGATAGTTGGAAGTTGTGCCCTTCATATTGTCTCCTTGAGATACTGTCAGCTCTCCATACTTCCTTTATCCCTTTAGATTTTCTTCCTGTGGCACCTTGCCCATCAGTTTTCTGAGTTTGTTAAAGTCAGCTCTTTTTAAGTCCATTGTCCTTATTCTGTTGCTGTTACTCCTTTCTTTCCTTAGAATCATGAAATCTATCACTTCATTTTGACTCTCACCCAAATTGTCTTCCACCTTCAGATTCACAACCAATTTCTCTCTTTTGGTCTGAATCAAGTCTACAATGGCTATCACCCTGGTAACTTTTTGTTTCAGAAAGTGAAGGAAATATTCTCCCAGTACATTCCAAGGACAATCCAAATGGCATTTTATGTTTTGCTATATTACTTTTCCAACAGACGTCTGTGTAGTTAAAGTCCCCCATTACTACCGGGTTTTGTGTTTTTGATATTTCTGTTATTTGTTCTAGGAATGCCTCATCCACCTCTTCCTGATTTGGTCGTCTGTAGTAGTCCATACCTTGTTTTCCCCCTTTATCTTTACGTAGAAACTTTCAGTTGGTCTGCTTGTCACCTCCTCCTGGACCTCAGGACTAGTTTGTATGTTCTGATGTATGATGCAACGCTTCTTTCCTTTTTTTTCCTGCCTGTCCTTCCTGAAGAAGCTGTACTCCTTTATACCAGTATTCTAGTCATGAGATTTATCCGACCAAGTTTCTGATGCCAATTAAGTAATATAGTTTTGTACTAATGCTTCCAGTTCTTCTTGTATAGTCCCCATATTCCTTGCATTTGTGTGTAGATATTGAGATGTTGAGCACATTCCCCACTGATTTCACTCTTGCTGCTCCTGTTACCCTATTGTAATTTTTTATTCCCTCCACCAATCCCTGAAATATCTAGACCTCTGTTAAGATTGCCTTTATTTGTGCTTGCCTGTGAACTTTTGTCATTTCACCCCTTTGAACCTAGTTTAAAGTCCTCCTCACTAGATTGAGCAAAGTTTAGCATTTATTTCTCTTTTTCTGTCTCTTTTTTTTGAGAAAAACTATAAATGTGTTCTGAGACTTCAGTACACTTAAATATCATAGTGATAGGCCCAGTTTTAATATCTAGAGAGAGCATTTCTTTCAGTGTATGGTGTGTGCAGAGGTTATCAATTTATCTTGATAATTTTAAATGTCACGTGTACAAAATATTTGACATTGCCATTCTGCAATACGAATCAAAGCTGTGCGTAGTGGCAGACACCACTCTTGATTGCGTAAAACATTGTAGCCTCTCCCATGCTTCTTAATTTCATAATGTTATTAGTAAATCAGAGATTGCTACCAGCCATGTTAGATATGATGGCTGCTAGGTGGTTCTCTGTACCATTTCCTCTCTCCTCGCTCTTAAAGAATTTGTTTGTTGATCCTTGATTTCAAAAGGCTAAAACATCTGTCAAGATGATCCTCCCCCGCTCCTTATTGCTGACTTATTATCACTTTAGAAAGTTGCTTTGCCTCCTTAGTATGATTAGAGTTCAAACACGAAGTTGCAAGAAGGCTACATCCTTTAATGGAAAAGGTATTGCAGAAAAGATTCCTATAAAATTTCATTTGTTTGTTATTAGTGACCATTAATAACATGAGCATGAAGTAACGCTCTTCTGGTTCAAATTGTATTCTATATTAAAATCAAACAGTACTGAAATAGAAAAATTTTGGTTTAGATTTCTTGATAGAACTGAATGTCTACATTAAAATGCAGTTTTCATAATAAAACTTTGCCGTTTTCTGTGACACCTTTTATTCTAAAGATCTTTACAAATCTGCACGGGCGGAGGGGATAACTATCATTGCGTCATTGCAGTTGCAAGTCCACTGAGAACTGATTCACAGGTAGAGATAAAGTGACTTGGCCCAAGGTCACAAACACAATCAGTGGCAGAGCTAGGAATAATAAAACCTAGATTCCTGAGTACCAATTCGATTCCCTTTCTCCAACCTCAGCCATGCAGCCTCCCCTTGAAAACTGTTTATGCTTTGCTTGAAGCCAGGAACTTCTTTTTAATATGTGAGAGGAAACATAACCACCTTCTTACATGCAACATTTGTTGTGGGAGTGCTATATAAAGAGAGAGAGAGAAATGTGCCTATGCAGATAATTTGATAATGCAAAGATCACTATCTGCTGGCATATACAAATACACAGTACTGCCCATAAGATAGTGCATTCAATACAGTACTTAGGCCTGTCAAATGGCATTCTGAGTCCTGCTCTGAACAAGAGACTTCTCGTATGCACGAAAATACACACCTATATCTTTGCGTAAAGCTGTAGCTCTGTGTTACTGACCTGATCTCTTCATCAGTAATAGACAGCTGCTGAGATATTTTACTGCCACAAGTTTGAAAAGAAATGCCCAAATGTTTTAGTAATTTGTTCTACATCATTTCCAAAGGACTAGAATAGTGAAAGGAGACAAAAAACCTCATGGTTTAATCAGCCAATTTTTCTATACTTTTCCGCTACTCCAAAGTGTTTCTTTTGTCATTGCCTGGAATGGAGCAAATGATTCCCCCCCCATTTTTGAAAACACATGGGAGCTGAGAAGGGAGCATATGGGTGTTAAGTAAAACATATTGGTACAGTAAGACAGAGAGAGAGGAGTACAGTGCAAGTCAGTGTGTTTTAGAGGCCTGTCTAGTTGCTATGTAAATATATGGTGAAGGAATTTCTTTTTTTCATCGGTGCTTTTCTTCAGTGCTGTCTTTCGTCTCCCAGTTTTCTCCTCCCCATGCCCAAAGAGGTTCACTTAAAGATCTTCGCTCTTTGCTGTGCTACTGTTTTATTTCAGAATCTGCTCTGGTTTCTCATTCCATCGTGGAGGACCCATGCTGGGAGTTAGTCTAAGGTGGGATTCATAGTGTTGCAAATCACCCACCAACTCCATTCTGCAAAGAGACCTGAAGCTGGTCAAGGCATTTCTAAAGTAGCTGTGGATTCAGTTTGGATCCCATGAGCCTCTGCTTCAAATTAAAACTGCCCTTTCCTAGTCGAATCTTTAGAGAGGGCGAGTGCTAGTTCAAACACCTTTTGCAACCTGTTTTGGAGTAGATAGTCATAGAGTTCAAGGCCAGAAGGGATCACCAGATCGTCTAGTCTGAGCCTCCAGCATATCATAGGCTACTAAACAACACCCAGCCATCTCCACACTAAGGCCACTATCCAGAACTAGGCCAAAGTATTACAGATCTCAAGGAGACTAAACCATTGTGTGCCATGAGCAGAGAACAGGAGGGACTAAGGTGCACCAATGTCTGAGGACTCCATAGTGGCAAGGAATTGATTTAGTGAGATACGCCTGGATGATCCATGCCCCATGCTGCAGAGGGAGGTAATGCCCCTTATGGTGCTGCAGGGTGCAGATTACAGCACCTGTGCTAGTCGGGGGTGAAGTTAGCACAGGGAGGAGGAGGAGGAGATCTGGTAGTGTATGTGAACAGCTGCCAGGCTGTGTGCTCTTGCATAGCTAAAGTGTGTGCAAATGTAGACTGAGTGTCTGCAATTGAATGTGTGCTGAGTGACAGCATAAGAGACAAGGACAAGATATTTTTCATTCTGTGAACAAACATTCATAGCTGAAAGTGCCATGGAGGAGGCTGAGACTCATGAAAGTGGTAACAAGTTTTTAAGAACTTTTAATTCCTGGCACTGCATATGTGCTTCTTTCAGGCTGCATCTACTCCTGTGACATTTGTAGATAAGTCATTGGGTGTTTTTTGGAAGGGAGGGGCTGTCAGTAGTAATTTTGCTTTCTTGGAAATTTTAACAGAATTCTACAGCTTTTACATAATAATTGGGGCTGATGAAAAATCCAGTTTCCATCCCGCAGGAAATTCCATTAATTCAACATTTGTTTTCATCTTGAATTGGGATGAAAAGTCAAAATATCTCAACTTTCCACAGAATGGAAAGTTCTTTAAAAAAAAAAAAAAAAATTGACTTGGAAATGTCAAAACATTTTGTTTCAATACTTTTAATGAAAACTAAACATTTAGAAGTTTTTTAATGAAATGTTTTATTTTCACTTGTTGAACTGAATTCAGATGTTTTGTTTTATCTCAGTTTAACAATGAACTGCATACTGGTGAATTGTCTGCAGTACCACCCCTCCGGATGCTGGGCTCCCTGACTGGACTACGTCTCCCATGGTGCACTGCAGTCTGCCTTCTGGTTGACTCTATACAGTCAATCAAGTCAGCTTTGTGTAAGCTGGCTGGGCAGCCTGAACCATAGACGAAACTGGGAGCAGGAGACCTGAATTACAACTTCCATTAGGAATTGTGGCAGCTCAGGCAGATGCAGATTAATACTGACCAAGAACAAACTATTTCCTTTTTGTTTTTTCCAGCAGAATATGTAATTTTTTGTTACAGTGATTTTAGATAAAAGTTAATAGTTACTCAAGGAGCTAAATATTTTAAAGATATTTATAACTCAAATGAGTTGATAAGCATCTTCAATGATCTTTCCCACATGTCGCTTCATTACATGTTCTGCACTAATTCTTAATGGCTTTTCCACACAATGTCAGAGCTCAAGCAGCTGCTTTGGTGTTTGCAGTAGATCCTCAAAGACTCATCAAAAGCCTCTTATAATTACAAGCTGGCTGACAGCCAGCCCTAAATATTTAAGCTACTGGTCGTCTTTTGCCACTTGCCCATCAGCTGGAAACAAATAGATTAGAATGTGGCCAGCCACACTGGGAAATTTGTAAGAATTGGGGCTAAATTTTCAAACATGGATGTCTAAAGTTAGCCATATGTAGACACCAAAATAAGTGGCCTGTTTTAAGAGTGTCTGAGTTATACACACATCCCATTGAACATTAATAAGCTACTTATGAAAATCAGACCACTTATGTAACATTAAGCATCCACATCTGAAAATGTTGGCAGGTTTGTTGGGCTATATCCTTAGCCCCTCGAGGTTTAAGCATAATTTTGAAACTTCATTTTGGAGATAAGAATTGGTTTTACTGAGTTTAACCCTAAAATTTTCTTTCTTGTGCATTTTGCTTCTCCAGCCCCACTGTTCATCTGTAACTGGAGCCAAAATATGGAAGGGAGTGGTGGTGAGATTATTTGCATATGTATCTGAGAACATCTGGGTGTTATAGTTGGCCTAGCCTTCCTGCAGTTATCAGGTCCACCATGTGTTCTGATAGCTCAGACATAGGGCAACAGCAGGATGAGATGGGGGTGTGCAAAAAGAGGATAAACTGTCATTTAGCAAAACATGTAGATTTTATGATACCCATGCACTGGCTAAAGATTCTGTAAATCCCTTTCCAAGATTGGAAAGGGAAAAAGATTTTTTCCCCCCCTCCTGGTCATCAGTAACTTAGATTAGCTGAATTTAGGATCCTTTAGCTTTTCCTGACTGCACCCAATTATCATATCCTCCTTCCCTTATCCCCGCTACACAGGCACAAAATCTGTATGAAAGAAAATTAAAAAAATAATAATTTTTTTTTTTTTACTATTTATTAAATAAATGTTAATGTGATACGAGACACAACATTTACCACTGGCATTTGGACCGCAAATACCAGTAGTAATAAATTATTATTTGAAGTGCCTAGGAGGCCCAGTCATTGACCAGGACCCCATTATAATAGGTGATGTGCAAACAGAGAACAAAAACAATCCATGCCCCAAGGAACGGACAATCTAAGTAATGACCCTGTGCTCTTCTGAACCTGGTGTATGTGCATTAATTCACAAATGGGTCCTGCTTTCTACGAGCGGCCTCTCTTTAGAAGCCGTCACACTTCTTATTACTTTGCATTATTTATTTATTTTGTTAATTAACATTTATATGGCAGTAGCACCTAAAGGCCACAACCCGATCATGCATTGTTTTGCTAAGCACTGTTCAGGCATATATTATAAGCAGAGTTTTCCTTTTGGGGTTAGTGGCCAAAGTGGCCATCTATCTGACTACATGACTATTTGCCTAAAATGTTCCTGAAAGGGGAGTAACTATTCATGAAAGGCCTGTTACTCGATGGAAAATTTGCAGGTGTTGATCTTGCAGATGAGGCAAGAGGAACTGTGGAATGCCTTTCTTCCCACTCTGTCACAGACCCCATACCCAAACAATGGATAGGGTGAGGGAAGGAAGATACAGCCACAGGGCAGTGTACCTGGAGAAATTAAATTCTCTTTAATTCTCTGAGTTGGTTGTTTTTATTTTTCACATTCAGTATGAGTTTAATGATAGAATTTAAATTGAGTGACAGTACAATAATTTATGAGGATATGGATTGCAGGTAACTTGAAACTGAGCTTCTGTCATAAAATATATCTGGGATATATGAAACTGAACTCAGCCTTGAACTTGAGCGAAATATGATTGGCAGTATTTACTGAACCATCTAGTTGTGATGCTGGTAACAGATTAGTTACCCATACCAATACTTACTGCATCCCATAAGATACCTGGTGCAAATTCAGCCCTGGAATGGGTGTGCACAACTCCCATTGGCAGCTTGACATAATAGAACTTTGCCTCTCACACCATAACTCCTTCATTTAAAAAAAATCCTCCTATGAGGGACTTTTCCAAAATAGTTTTGAAAGTCCCAATGAGTTGTTGACTGGTTTTCCTTTATCCACTATTTTGTTTATATGCTCAAAGAATTGTAATAGATTACAGAAGTTCCTTTTACAGAACCTCTACTGCTTTCTTCTTTTGTTCATCTAAATGTCTGCTTTTAATTATAATTTCACATTACTTGTATGATACTGAAGAAAGACTAATTTCCATGATCACTCTTAACATTTTTTTTTATTTTGGTGGGATGGAGTGCAGTGCTAATAGGTACTCTTGCCTCCAGTCTTTTGGTATAGTAGCTGATTTTCGTGAGAGATTGCATATTTTTATTAGCAGTTCAACTATTTCATTCCTAAATTCATCCAAAATATGTGGGTATAGAGTCTTGATGACTTTCTGCTTCTTAGTTTGTTTCAGAACCTCTTCATACACATCAGTCTCTGATTCTACCTCATTTTAAAGTCCATTAAAAGAGTAGGCCCAGGCTAGGTATATCTCCCTTACATACTTTGTGGGAAACATTGATACCAGTAAATCATTTAGCTTCCCTGCAGTGTCCTTATCCTTAATTGAGGAGGATTTAGTTTAAGAAGCCTAATTGGCAAATTGTCAGAAGCCTGTGAGATGTATCTGATTTGCCAGCATCTGTTTTCCCCACCACCAGCCCTAATTCCCTTATGTTTTCCCACTTGTCCTCCTCCTCATCTACTGTATTTTTTCCTTCCAAAAGCTTCTCTGTTCTTTTGCCTATTGCCCATGTTTGGGGGGTAGACTGCCAGAGCACCAGATTTTTGTTGTTGTTGGCTAGTTCTCTATGTTGTATGCTTTTGGCTAATGCCTTGCGAACCATACCCTTTTTCCCAGCGTGGCCCACTACACAATGCTTGTTTCAGGTAGTCTTTGGTTCACCAATTTGCCATCATTGTGCTATGGCTGTATTCTCTCTTCCTGGTTATCTGCTAAATTGATGACTGATGTATTTAAGTATAATGGTCAGGTTCGATTTTTAACCTCATCTTGGTGGGGGGTATTACTGTTCCCATACTACCCAGGGCCTGCAAATAGAAGGAGCATCTTGTACTAAGTTCTAATTGCTAGTCAAAATATTTGTACTGCCTTCTTGTTCAATAACAATAGCAAGGAGTTCGCTTCCGGAGTATCTAAACTTCTAGCACAGTTCACTTGTATTTATACAAAAGGATTTTTTTTTTTCAAAAGAGATCTCCACTTACATAGCACATGAAGGATTTCTTCCTTGACCCAGTCATGCTAGCTTTCAGAGATGAATATGTCTGTTTACTGCAGCAGTTCTTGGTGTCCTCACTACTGTGGAGCAGTCATTAGACCAGAACCATTCATATGCCTCTTTGGAGAGGGATTATTTTCAGTCTAGGCTTCTTAAACTAATGAGTTATTGCTGGAAGACTGTTCAGGTAAACGAGTTCTGCAGTGTAGCATGCCAAAATGGCAGCTTTTAAATTTGGCTGGGTCTAATGCTGCTTCCCTTTTTTTAAATTTTTTTTTCTAGCACACTGGGGTTTGATTACATTCATGGGAGCTGGTAACAGGTATATGATTTAGTGCAAAGATCATTTGGGCAGACACCACCTTTCCGCTTGCCATGAGTGGGTGAGTGGCGGTTCCCTCCAATCAATCCCTTCCCCTTAATGCTCATTTTGTTTTGTTATCACCATTAGAATGAATCTCTGGGGGGCCATCCCCTCCTGTCCCTGTCACATCTGAAGCTAAATTTAATTGAGTATGGTTCTCAGTGCAATTTAAACTTTGTAATAGTGGAAAGCTGGAACAAAGAATCTTCTCCATGACAGTGAAGGATTTATCCTTTTCAGCTGCTGTTAGTAGATATTGGGCTGTCTCTATATAATTGAGTTCAAACTTGCCTCAGTCTTCCACTGAGATAGATACGTCATTTAGTAGCTGAGAAACTATGCTTTGATCCACTCAAGTACCTAGAGAAATATTACCAATTGTCTACTCTAATTGTTAAAGGTTAATCGTTAGGCTATTTATGTTGTGATTTTAACAAAGGAAATGGTTGTCTTCGATATGTTAGGATGGTTTTGCTTTCTGCTGAGATATGTTCTAGTTCATACCGATGCAATTTCAAGAAAGCACTGGTAGACTGATGATGCGGTATCTGTGACCATGTAGGCAGTGCCCTGCTAGACAAGAATCTACCTCATAGTCCATCCCTCTAGGGCAGTTGCCGTAGCAACAAGGTCACAGATTTAACCTGACTTTACTGAGCATTAGAAGTATGAAAGCTGATTAAGATCATTAGGTTTTCATTACCAGTCTGATTATGACATAACAATACTTGATTTTCTTCCTCTGCTACATACTTGCATTTTATACTATATTCTGAGTAGTAGAGAGAGAATCTGTAAGGTTGCAGTTACTAAATTACTGTGTGTCAGTTCAATACCTTTATCAGCTTGATCCAAGCAAAGGGAAAATAATTTAAAACTTTCTTAGAATTTGCAGTGATTCTTGTGCCTTCCCTGAGCTAAATTGCAGATACGCTTTTTGTTTTATAAAAGGCTTCGGCAAATTGTGATGCTGGGATTCTCTGAAGGCTTGAGTCAGTGGAGTTAATTTGCTTCTATACCAACATAACTAAAAGCAGAGTTTGGCTCTATCTTATCTTCTAATCTGCACTATTGTATTGCTGTAAGAAAGTACTACAGCTTCATATAAAATCTTAAATCCACATTTCACTTTTGTTTCCATTTTCATTAAATTGTAAGACTTGATGAACAGAAGTACTAAAATAACTTCTGTTTGGTGGAGAGGAGATGGGACAGATGCATAAAGGGGACCCAACTCAAGTGTGTTTAGATGATAAGGCTGTCAGGCAATGAGTATAAGGCGTGGATTTGTACAAGTTAACAGCTATAAAGCCTAAATGTGATTTAGAAAAGTGAAGTCTTTCTGATTTGTACCTGCAAATTTTTATTCAGATTATTTTCTACATTTACAACTCTATGGAAACTTGCTGCTGATCCATTAGTGATTAGGCATATGCTGAAAACAGTGATCATATGCAGTAGGGTTTCCAGGGCTAGACTGACACCTTTTGTGCTAATGGAAGTGCCTGTTTCCACTTTACAGACAAGTTTATAATGATGATGACCCCAAGATCTGTCAGTCTGTGTTGTTCTCTCAGTTCAGCCTTTGCCTATACATCACACCATCAGAAGCATGTGATTGAGTCTGCCAGTTGTTGTTCCCTACGTTCTCTGTCTCTTTCTTCCCTTCCTCCTGTTCCCAACACTTGTCACTCTGTGGGCTCAAACTGGTCAACTCAGAGGGGCACTCAGTACAACAATCTTTCCTGGTTTTGGTAATGCTCCCATGGATACAGCTAGCAGACCATGTAAACCCCTTTACTTGAATTCTTAGATTTCTGTAGTGATGCTATGCTATGAACAAAAGTTAGACTAAGTTATGTGTAGATTAGTTTACATTATTATAGCAACAAGGGATTAGTTTTATGAGCAATGCCCTGTGAATACTGAAATTTTACAGTTGCAGAATTGTGCTCCAAAATGTAAGGTATCATTTTAAAAGAAATTAAGTCTCTGGTGTTTACAGTTACAAAGAAAAATATCAAAATCTGAATCAAGCAGAAATCAATACAATGATTTATTTAGAAACTAAATTAATGCATAGATTGGTCTTCTGCAATAATAATAGCATCAACTATTGATTGCTTTAAGTCTTATAGCACGCACAAACAAAAAGCAAAAATAAAAATAACCATCAGTTTATCTCCCACGAATCATATGAACCAAACAGAAAACATGTCTGCCTTTGTCAGTAAACAGCCTGAAACTGCCCGTCTGGTTCTATAGTTCAGTTTTATATTGTACTGTCAACATAAACAATTGCAACATATTTGAAAATGAGGGGATTTTTGTTTTTAAAAAATGGTAATGTCAAAATAAAAATAAGGGATACTATAGTGATTGTATTACAACGTTAGTACTTATTACAACAAAAATCTCCATTTTTAGTGTGCTGACCACTGCCACAGATTTTCCAATCTGTGCCAAGGCGTGCTGCAAAAACCAAGGATTTTGGTGAAGAACTTCTGTCCATCTTCCCAAAGAGTACAAAGGTGCAGCTTATAAGAAGCAGATTATTGTGGGAAAATGCAGCATTGTTGTTAACCAAAAATAAACTACTGCAGAACAGGCAGATAATCGTTGCCCTATCGTCAGCTAAAACTAAGAATGAAATCCTGGTTCCATCAAAATCCCATTGACTTCAGTAGGAAGGACTTCACCTTAAGAGTCTTAGCATTTCATATTTTACTGAAAGAGTTATGAATTTGGCCTGCAATTGATGCTAAAACTGCTTTTGACACTCTAGCAAGGGGAAAAACAAGTTCTCAGACCTGGTCTAAACTACAAAGTTAGGTCAACGTAAGCTGCCTTGCATCATCCTACTTGTGCATGTGCCCCAAACTTTTTACATCATGCTTCCCCACCTCTGTCCACATGCCCCTTCCTCCCAGCTGTGGTTGAGAGCCGGAACTGTGGTCGGAATCAGGGGTTAAGGCCCAAGACCAGGGCCACAGCTGGGGATAGGTTGGTGTCTGGGAGCAGGACTGGCAGTGGAATAGCAGGTGGGCTGGGGTCAGGGCCCGAGGTAGGGGGCAGGGCTGGGGCCATGGCTGGGAACAAAGCCATGGCCAGGCTGGCAGCAGTAGCTGGGTGAAGAACTGCAGCCAGGGGCCGAGGCCAGAGCCACAGCTGGGAGTGCAGCCGGAAGCAGAGCTAAGGTACAGGCCCTACCAGATCAGCCAGAAAAACATGGACATATATGAGCAGATTACACAGCAGGTGTAGGAGAATGGGCAGGAGGGGGACCAGCAGCATTGTTGCATGAAAGAAAAGGAACCGCATCAGTCATATCAGAAGGCCTGGGAGGCCCAATGGTCAATCTGGTACTGAGCTGCCGACCTGCCACATTGACGAGAGATGCACGCCATACTTGGCAGAGACCCCATCATCACCCTGCAGACCACTTGGGGAGCCTGAGACACAGACCCGTGGTGTGAACAGCAAGGACAAGGAGGAAGAGGAGAAGGATGGGTGGATGTGCAACCAGGGGGTCCAGCTATGCTGTGTGCCAGGACCTGTTTGAGACTCTACTATGGTCTAGTCAGTCCTGGCAACTGAGCTCAGGCAAATCCCATGCAGGGGAAGGAATCTTGGGAAAGTGTGTAAATTTATTCCCCAGTTACAGTGATGGAACCCCCAATTTAGCATGAGAGCTATTGACTTTTTTCATGAATTTACTCGAATTAGGAGAGAGAGCACTCCAACAAATAAAGGTACATTTATCTGCTTTTCATTCTCCTGTAGAGTTAGGTGCGGGGCAGGGCACAATTATGTGCACAGGGATGTCCCTTGAATCCTCCTGAGAGATCTCAATGCACTTGTATGGAAGTACTCTGCAATCCTCTACTGAAGGTTTCTAGAGATGGCTGCCTTATTTCTTCTCCCACGGTAGGCCACCTTCCCATACCAAATGGTGATAACTATGGCAGGCATCATTGCAGTAAACAGGCTAGCAGTACATAGGCCTGGACACCTTTGGGATGCTAGCAAGCACCACAAAATGAATAGGTACCTTGTCAGTGTTATATTCATACATGTGCACCAGGCACCACATAGTTCCGAAGAGGCCCCCAAACTGCAGAGCCAGGCAGAATGCAGTACGTCCCAATGCATTACTGTGGCTCACTGTTAAAGTGCCCTTTCAGAGTTTTCCTGAGCCAGCTAGCTCTGCATGGAGCTCTTCTGATAGTCCTTGTGTCTCGCTGTTCAACCTCAGCAGACAGCTAGTCCACCTCCATCTTGGTGGTAACTTTTCCCACATTGCTTCATAGATATGCAGGACACAGTAGGCTGCTATAACCATTGGGATATTTTTTCTCCTTAAGATCCACTCTTGTGAATAAACAACACCAACATCCCTTCAGTCTATCAAAGCACATTCAATTGTCATTCTGCCCCTGCTGAGCCAGTAATTAAATAATTCCTTGGTGCTGTCGAGATGGCCAGTGTACAGCTTCATGAGCTAGGGGAATAAGGGATAGACTGGGTCCTCCCAGGATCACTATTGGCATTTCAACATCGACAGTGGTAATTCACCAGTCAAGAAACAAAATCCCCGCTTGTGGCTTTCTGAACAGTCCTGCAAGCGTCATGCATCTTCCCTGACCAGCCAACCTTGATGTCAGTGAAGCATCCCCTGTAATCCACCTGCACTTGCATAACTATAGAATAATAGCTCTTTCTGTTGATGTACTCTGTGGCAAGGTAGTCTGGTGCCAAAGTAGAGAGATGCATGCTGTCTATTGCTCCACCACAGTTCGGGAACCGCATTGCTGCAGATCTGTCCGCTATATCCTGCACATTGCCACGAGTCACAGTCCTACATAGCAGGAGACGATTAATGGCCATGCACCTGCATGATGACAATCTTCACAGTGGATTTTCCAACTCCAAAATGATTTCCCACTGACCAGTAGCAATCCAGTGTTGTAAATTTCCACACTGAGTTTACCATTCACTTCTTCTCTGTCAGTGCAGCTCTCATTCTGGAGTCTGTGTGCTGGAGGGCTGGAACGACCTCGACACACAGATCCAGGAATGTGTTCTTGTGCATCTGAAAGTTCTGCAGCCACTGCTCTTCATCCCAAATCTGTATTATGATGCAATCCCACTAGTCAATACTTCTTTCTCAGGCCCAGAAGCAACGCTCCACCATTTGCTGCTGCTCTGTAAATTCCACCAACCACCTTGAATCAGTTCTCTCTTTGTCCATTGGCAATCTGCCCTCCAGGAAATCATTATGTTCTCTGCGGCTCTTCTTGAGGCTCAGCGAATACGGGAGGGTCGTGCATCGGATGCTCGCCATGCTTATGACAATAGTGCAGAGCAGTGCAAGCTCTATGCTTCTGTGGGAGATGGCGGACAGAGACAAGTCCCACATGGGATCATGGGATTTTCAAAATAGGCATGAAAATCGGGGGATAGAGATGGCTTTATGGGGTGGAGAAAGTCATATAGTGGTAACTTGACCCTGCAATCCCAGTCACCCCTGCGCAAATGATTTCTGCCCCACCACGCATTGCCAAAACTTCCCAAAAGACAGAGCGCTGGGTGGTGGTGAGTTGCACATTGGGAAACCTACTCATGGTACATCATACTGAAGCCCTCTTAGTGAGTACATGCAGCGCTGATGCGAGGAGCCAAGTATGCATAAGCATAAGCAATATACTAACTGTGACAATTTTATGGCAATGTAGCTTGCATCAGCAAAAGTTTGTAGTGTAGATGTGCCCTCACATTGCTTTGTCTTTATGATATTACAAAGCAATTTTGTTCTATTCTTAAAGTTCTACACAATATTCTATACATAAAATTCTACATAATACTCAAATTACCAGCCCTTCATAGCAAACTCTTCAGATGCTACTATAGCCATAAAATTATAATCAAATCAACAGTTTATGAACAGGAAGATGTAATGCATTCTTGAATTCTCTTTGACTTAGTTTGTGCCAGCATGAATAAAAATCAATTAATTAAAAAATATATAAAATTGTAAATATTTTTTCTTTTTAAAAATAAATCTATTTAAAATTAAATTTGAAATACTGGCTACCTATATTAGGGTCTAATATTACAGTAATCTATTAATTTAAATTAAAGAAAAAAAATGGAGCATAAATGTGTTTGCTGCCAACTTTTTAAAGGAAGTCAGATCTCTGAATTGGTGGAAGTCACTGGCGAAGCACCTGAATCCAGGGTTTGCTAAAGTGCTAAACCAGCTTTTGACAGAAGTAGCTTCAGCAGGTTTTGAGTGAATTTTTTTTTTCAGGTTATTCAATTAGTTCTGTTAAATGGCTAGTTCATTCAAAGTTGAGAAACGTACTGGAAGTTGAAAAAGCAGGAAAGTTTATTTTCCTCTTCCATTCTATGAATAAAAATTATGTGAGAGAGGATGAGCTCTATTAGTGGTTCTACAGTCTTGAAGGACATAGTGACTTAAAACAAATTGGTTCCATTCATTAACTAAAAATAATACTTCCTTTGTTTAATAAATCAGTTAATTTTAAATCCAAAACATGTTTTGATAAAATTACTTTTTTTTAAATGTATCCAGCACATTTAAGGTAGTTTTATTTAACTAATAAAATACAAGTATAACATGCTGATTTTGTACATTTTAGTTGTTTCAATTTCCATCAAAATGCAGCTTGACACAAGTCATGAATAAAAAATTAATCACCATTAAGTAAATAAGAAATGCATCATTTACCATTTTTAACAATAAAAATAGTAAAAACTAAGACTCTCAATAAATATGTTAAGCCCTATAATTGCTGAAATAAATATATATAGATATAGTGTATCCTCCTGGTTAGCAAAACCATTCCAAATTATACCAGCCATTAAGAATGAACCTTTCTTTAGGAAAATATCTTAAGTACAAAGGCAAAGCAAAATTAAAATTGATAATTTAAATCAAGGTTCCTTGCTTGCTGATTATGATTAAATCATGATTAAAATTGGTGATTCTCAGTGCTTTGATTTAACTCAGTTCACCCTGGTTTGTTTCAATGAGTATGTTTGGTCAAACAGTTTTCTTTATATAGAGTGCATGCAGAAATACTCTTCCATTGTTTAGCCTTTTCATTTTAATTGACTTTTGGAAACGTATCACAAATGAGGACGATAAATCATTCATGGCTTATAGAAAATAGAGCAGCAAATGCTAAGCAGTTGGATAATAGAGGTAAAGAGTATATAATGTGTATAAACTGTAGTATATAATGGGGTGGTTGTCTTGTATAATGCTTTTGTAAAGAGTTTCTAGTCCCATTTGTATTTCAGACAGTGCTCCTAAGAGAAGGATCATTTGATGGAGAGTTACAAGAGTCTCTTCTCCACTATTGGTATGTCAGTAGTAAGAGGAGAAGAACATTTTTTTCTCACACGTGCTTCAGGAATTTTACACCTCTGAGGAGAAAGTTCCAAGCCTTTGTAATCCAGATTAAAATATTCTGATGGTCTAAATCCCTTGGAGGCCAGAAAATAAGATGTCATACAGATCCTGACAGCTCAGGTATCCTTAATGGTTTTTTAGATACCCACTACAAAACAGCCTGTCTAGCTGGCAGACGTAGCTGTCTACTTCCCTCCCTTGTTCCCTAGACGTAGATGTCTACCAGATTCAAGTCTACTTCCCTCCCTTGTTCTATGTATTTTTTTTTTTTCTTCTTGAGTGTCAACAGTTCTGGTAATTTCTTGAGTTTGTTTTTCATAGAATCATAGAACTGTGAAGTTAGAAGGGACTGCAAGGGTTATCTAGTCTAATCTCCTGGTTTGTTATGTCTAAACCATCCGAGATAGATGGCTATCCAGTCTCATTTTGAAAACCTCCAGTGAAGGAAGTTCCATGACTTCCCTAGGCAGTTTGTTCCATTGTCCTAGTGTTCTTACAGTTGGGAAGTTTTTCCTGAGATTTTATCTAAATCTGCTATGCTATAGTATGAGCCCATTGGCTCTTGTCCTGCCCTCTGTGGCAAAAGAGAAGAATTTTTCTCCATGTTTTTTTGGCAGACTTTCAGGTATTTAAAGACCGCTATCATGTCCCCCTTTAATCTCTTTTCAAAACTAAACATACCCAGTTCCTTCAGCCTATTGCTCATATGGCTTGCATTCCATCCCTTTGATCATCCTTGTTGCTCATCTCTGGATCCTTTCCAGTTTCTCTACATCCTTTCTACATGGCGGTGACCAAAATTGGACACAGCACTCCAGCTGAGGACTGACCAGTGCTAAGTAGAGTGGTACTGTCACCTCCTCGGTCTTACGTGCTGTGCCTCTGTTAGGCAAATGTAATTTTGAGTTGCATTATTTTGGGGGAGGCAACAGTATTATATTGTTGACTCATGTTGAGGTTGTTGTCCACCACAACTCCCAGATCCTTCTCAGTGGTGCTGCTGCTAAACCAGTTATCCCCCATTCTGTATTTGTGCATTTGGTTTTTCTTCCCTAAGTGTAGTGCCTTGCATTTATTTGTCTTTGTTAACTTTCATTTTGTTGTCTATAGCCCAATTCTCCAATTTATCAAGATCCCTTTGTGTTTTAGTTCAAAGTATTTGCAGCTCCCGCCCCTCCCCCCCAGCTTTGTGTCATCTGTAAATTTGATCAGTATGCTCTCTATTCCTATATCCAGGTCATTTAATAAAGATGTTAAATAACACCAGACCCAGAACAGATCTCTGTGGAACCCCACTTGAGACCCCCTTCCAATCTGACATTATTCCATTAATTGTAGTTGTAATTCATTCCTTGCCTTGGCTTTCCTGATTTTATCCCTACACGCTCTATTCCCCTGTATGCTTGCTTAGTGACATGTCCCTCCTTTCATTTCGTCTATGTATCCCATTTGGTTTTTAGATAGCTAAAAAAACTCCTTTGCAGCCACATTGGTTTCTTGTGGCTCTTCTTTTGTTTTTTTGATAGAGGGAGTTGCAAGGTTGAGTCCCTCAGTCTATTCTCTGCCTAAGGCCCTACACCTGTCCAATAGGCCTTTCTGGACAAGGAGTCCTGGACGCTGCTCCTTACTGTTTTGATCAGTGGCACTTCTGGGTAAGCTGGAGCAGTCTGCTACCAGGCAATAAAAAATGCTCCCTCCTCTCGGGCAGAACTGTGTACTGCCAGCAGGGACCAAAGGATGAAGTCCACTGTTATCAAGCTTAAGGAAAGATGCTGGCACAGATGAGCAGTTTCTGCAGAAAGATGGAGCTCAAAATGTTATGCAGGCAGTGTGCCTGCCTAAACCTATGGCCTCTTGGCACCAATGCTATGGCAGAACAGCCCAACCAAGTTGTGAGCAGGCATAATGCCGTCCATTCAGATGACTCCTACTGTAGGCAGCCAGGTGACCATCAGCTGTGGCTGGGAATAGCAGGTTTTTTATCCAGCAACAACAAAAAAGCTTCTGCAGCTACATACAATATATTTTTTGTTCTTCTAAGCATAACTTAGCATTGCATCAGGAACAAAAGCACGAGAGACATTCTAATGGAGTCTGCGACACCTTTTTGGCTCTGTTTGCCTGGATCCCATGATTGTGAGGTTGCAAGACCCCTGGTTAAGAGGATGCATTATTGGTAATCCAGTTTCTGGCTGGTTTAATTAAAAATGAAGAAAATACATTTGTTGTGTATAACTAGGTTTAGTTTGCACAAAAAATGCGGTTATTTTTGACCTGCATTTTACATGATGGTTATTAAAAGGAGCCAGAAGTGCTCACCTTCATTATTATAGTAATTTCTAAATTAAATTTCTCCTAACGGATGTACAAGGACTTTTTTTTTTCCTTTTTAATTAATTTAAATGAATTTATTTTAGTGCTAAGAAGTAAATAGAGGCAGAGATTTCAACAGAAGCTTCAGTGTCCTTGACTTTTGGTTTTCTGCACAAGTCGTTCAAATGGACTGAAATAAATCTTGCACCCCGGCCAATGTACCATTGAATAGGTGTCAAAGGACCATTTTCTTCTGAAGAGGGAGAATATACTGTTTCTGCCAAATAGAATCCCAACTGAATGAATTAGGAAGCAAATTTAGCCTGCTTCAGAAATTGCATATGGGGCAAATTCAGAGACTGTGTGTAAGGTGGGAAGTTTCATGTTGACAAATAAGTGAATCAAAGTTTTTCTTGATATAATAGACGTGTGGAAGTGGTTGGAGGAGCAAATGTAGGGGAAAGCTACATCAGTTAAGGACCTCTCCTACAAACACTTAGGCATGTGATTAACTTCAAGCAGGTGAGTAGTCCCACTAACTACTTATGTGTGTAAAGTTAATCACATAAATGTTTGCAGTATCTGGCCTTAGACTCCTTCACTTAATTTATCCCATGATTACAATTTTTACTAATCTGTTGTAGAAAGTTCACATTGGGGAATATGCTAGTGAATGTTTAAATATGTTTTTCTAAAAGTACTGTAGCGGCAGGATTCTCACTCCTGAATCTTTCTTCAACAATGCGTCTGCTGGAACTCTCATGCTTTGAAGGTTTTTTGGCCCATGAAGATAGTGGTAGCCTAGGGTAGAACATGAGCCAGGCGCTCCTAGTTAAGGCACAGCGCCCTCCTGCCAACTGTAAATACTGCTCTCCAGAGTTGCCATTCAAATCCTTTAATTGTATGACAAGTAAAGGTCCGAGAAAGAAAGGTCAGTACGGTGGGTTTCTTAGCAGCCACCTGGAGGACCAAGAGTGAGTGGGCCAGAATTTCAAATGTAATACTGGTACCCATAATCACCATTTTCCTCTCTGAAGACGTGAATGTAGAAGGGGAGGAGTCAGAGGCCCTGATATAATGCTGCCATGTGGTAAGGGCTTCATCCAAGGTGCACTGAGCAGCTACTGGCTCTTCCTCAGAACTTTTTCTATATCATCCAATGAGCTGATGTTAAGTACATCCTTGAAGCACCAGGGCCCCAGGTGGTATGAGGAGCTAATGCTTGGCAGAGCCCTTGGCCTAGCTAATGATAATGCAGGGCACTAAATTGATGAAGCTGCCTTCCTGAGCTTAGAAGGGATGGAAGGCTGGATTTAGTACTGTCTTGGCCAACTCAGACTTTTTCCAGTTTTGTGCTTAGCAAATAGGACCCAAGAGTGAGAAAGCAAGACTATATCTTCAGACCAGCAGAATGGCAAGAGAAGTAATTTTCTGTCATCTGCTTTAAATAGGAATGTGTGTTAGCCATCAGAAAATATCTAGGCTGGACTTAAGGTGAAATAATTAAATGGTTCTTATTTTAGGTAAACACATTCTGGTATATAAAATCATAAATTCAAGAAAAGTTCGGGAGGGACAGTAGCTGGGTTGGAGCTGTATTGTAAATGTTCCTGGAATATAAGCTCCTGTCCCTGAGAGATTTTTGTTTTGAGACAAGTACATACAGATTTCTGAGCTCTCTCTTGTGAGACAGATAATGTGAAAATGAAATGGATATGGTTTGTAACTCCATTGACTGTCTGAAGTTACTGAACAGATGAAGGATTCTGTCCTGCAATGCCTGTGAGTACCCATCTGTACCCTCAAGTAGTCATATCAAGCTATCTGAGTGTGCATTTGTTAGGAGGATTGGGCCCTATCCATTAGGTATTACTATCCAGTAACTTTATAAATGTATTAATGCATTTATCTATTTTAATCATTACTTAAATATGTCATTCTACCAGACAGGATTAAGACTGTGTGGGCCTGCCACTGCTGCAGCACTAAATTAACTAACAAGCAACAAAGAATGTAAGAATTTTGGGGGAAGTAGAAAAGTTAGATTAATTAAAGGAGGGAGTAGTTATGATGGAATTAAGTATTTTTTACATTTAACAAGTATTGCATGGGGATAGAGTACCCAGTTCAACAAAACCCATTGAGGTTAATGGGAATTTTCCATTGATTTCTGGGTGGCATCTGATTGGGCCTGAAATGCCAGTATATGTGAAAGTTGGGATGACAGCTCTTTATTGAGCCATAGCTTTTTTGATCATTCTGTATTGCATAGCAATGAATTGTCCTACTCATGCCTTTAGATTGTAAACATTTTGAGCAGGGACCTGTTACGGCACAGTTACTGAATAAGGCTATGTACTACTGCAGTGTTATGCAGCTATAAGATGATACAACTTGGCACTTGTTGTAGCAGCTCAGATCAGCTCTGTGGTGCGGTTTCCACTACTCTGCTTTTACACAGGGTAGTAAAATATGGCATACGGGTAAGTTGAAATGTTTTAAGTAATATTTGCCTGCTGTGGTTGAATATCTTACCCATTGCCTGATGGAGCTGGGGACACGAGTGAGAGCTAGAAATGGAAAATTTACCAGAGGACACTAGAGTGTAGCTCAATTGGTGGAGGCAACCACCAAAATAAGTGGCTGATAGAGGTCAGTGGGACCGGTATTTCATCTTAGATCTGCACCCAGTATTGCAGTATTTGTCAATTGTTACTCTGTTTTGCAGCCTGAGAGTCGTCTTGTAATCACAACTGCTTCTGGACTTGCAAGGAACAGCAGTTGCCCTTCTTGGTCTCTTCGTTATATTGTTTTTGCAAGAAGGTTGGGGTTCCTTCCTCTGCAATATAGACTCTTCTCCATGCCTTGGTCTCCTTAAGGTGGGAAGACTGCAGTGTTCTCTGTGTGGGGCTGCACCTTAAAATGATTTAGAAATGACAGCTAGGCAGAAAATGGCTTCCTACTTGTTTTACTGCCATTATGCCTGTGCTTTTTTAATTTGAGCTGGCTGTCACTTAATTTCTGTGTAAAGTTTCTAAGATGTTAGTTTTGACTTTAAAAGACTCTTGGTTGTCTGAGATGCTGCCTCCCTTTCCAACAGATAAATAATTTGCTTATTGGGGAAAATTTGGAAGAAATCAATATAAAAAATTTCTTGTAACTGAGGAAGAAAATGCTTTGTTTGAATTTTTTCCACATGGCAAGTAACTGAGAAATTAGTATTGTGAAAAATCTATAGCAATAGTACTTTCTCATGTCTTCTCACGCTAGTATTCCCTGAGATTAGGAAAAATCCATGATCCAATTAAACAATAATACTTGAGGAGGGAAGAAATCATTGGAAGGTAAAACCATGTTAAAGCCCATTTTAATGTAATGCAGTAGGGATCAGGTTAAAGCCACTGGGGCCTAGATCTGATTGTAATGTAGCTACAGCAGAAGAAAAGGAAACACTGGTGGCTGCCATTCACTTTGAACTGGAGGTGTGTGAGCAGGGGGTTGGATTAGATGGCCTTTTGAGGTCCCTTCCAACTCTAATATTCTATGATTAATCAACATATATTCCAGTATACTTCTGCTTCTTCTTTCCAGTACACGATTTTAATACTTCAATCAGCCTATGTATGATTCACTTTGTCTATACAGTTCCCTCTTTTAAATGTGATAGAAAATCAGCATATGTTCTAGAGTATAAAAGTGTGGTTCACATGTTATCTTAATGGTAGTGCTGGATAGTATTATGCAGGAGAGCTGGATACCATAAATTGCTATTGGGTTTAGTTCCTCAGGCCACTCAAAGGTAGAAGTGATGCCTAGGTAGCATGCACTAATTTAACTCCGTGATCACCAAACTCCTCTATCTGTTTAAGGAACAACACAAATGACTGGGATTCCCTTTGAAACCCATTTATTGTCCTAAAAGGTGGTGACTGCAACTCAAAATTGCTGTACAGAGCAAGAGAAAAAGTGACTTCATCCGCAAGTGAAATGCAAATACCTTTTGGGGTGAAACACGGCAACTCTTTAACATCAGAAATGCTATGCAGCAGGGTAGGATGACAACTATCCCTCAGGAGAGAAGTCATAGATTGCATGGACAGGGAGACTGAATTCCCCTCAAACTCAGATAGGTGTCCCTTCCATGTCAGCATTAAAGTACTATATCTTAGGGGGGAGGGGTACTGACATGTGCCCTTCTGTACTTGTTCGTATATTAATTACAGAGCTTTGGTCTCTAGTGTCTTTAATTATGCACCCTTCCACATTCTTATATGTCCAGTTTTTAAATTAAATAAAGCATAACAGTATATTCTACAGCTCTTCGTGGTGCTAGCGAGTTGATTTAAGCTGGTTGGTTGAAGAGGATACTGGTGTCTTGGTGGAGTTTCCATAACACTGAGTAATGCAAAGCTCATAGTAATTAGTAGTCCTGGGGTGTTTACCTCTGATAAACAATTACTAAGGCTGGTTGTTATTAAAAAAAAAATAAAAATGAAAAAATAAATCTCAGCCTTATGACCATAAATAAAAAGTTACAACCTTCTCTTCTTTTCCCTTCTCTGAGCCCCCAAAATGTCATTGCACATATTATGTTAAGGGAGATGGCGAAAGACAAAAAAAGATCAGAAGCAGAAGAAAAGGATCAGGCCAGAAAGAGAATTTCTACTTTAAAGTCTGGTGCAACAGATCTTGGTCCTCCTAAAAGGGGCTAGTCTGAATGAGTGGAGCCCTCCTTAGGTTCCCTCAAGGTGGTAAGAGTAGCAACATCATCTGCCTTGCTGGAGAGGTGCTGAGAAGCTGGAAATCGCGGTGCATAAAACAGTGGAATCTGGGACTTCCCAGACAAACAACCAGCCTTAGTAATCACTGCATCCTACCTATGTCTGTGTAACCTTGAGCTGTGTGTATCTTTCAAAGATAATTCTCTGTTTTAAAATATTTAAAGGCTTTAAGGAAATACTGTCAGCTAGAAATCTTCTTGGTTTTAAAAGGTTAGTATTAAAGTATTTTCAGATACTTCACCTGTTCCCAATGATCCTTGCCATTTTTGTAGATTTTCCACGTGCATTTTCTTATTTCTTAAATATTTTTTCTCTTTCTTGTTCCTGTGGAAAAGACCTGCTCAAAGATGGGAAAGTGTAGTGACAAGATCCACTGACCTCCAGTGTAGTTAGGATGTAGTTACTTGGGGGAAGGGGGAGGAAAGCTCTGCTTAAAGTTACTCGTGATAGCTCTATTAGAGGGACTATTTACATGGGCCTGTCTAAGGAATTAGTCAGTCAAAATTACTAGTTTGCAAGTTACTTAAGGAATTGTGTGCAGAAAATTTCCATAAGCACCCAAGGGCATTAAACATAGTGGGCACATCAAGGATCTGTTCTTAGTTTCTCTTTTCTATTTCTGTTGTTAACCTTCCAAATCCAATGTGTTTTCTCCTCTATGGCTATGAATGCCATTGATACAGTGTCATCGTACACTTCCTCATTTTTGCTGGAGACATAGTGCTTTTCCAGTCATCTGAGTTGAAGTGAAATGAAAACCAAACACATGATTTTTTGGTTCACCTTCCAGACTATAGAAACGGATGGTCTCATTAATGATTAACACAATAGCTGGTGGCTCAAAGTAGATTTGGAAGAGAGCTTTGCGACATCTCCCTCCTCCAACAAGTAGTGGCTTAATCATTTTCTGTGCTAACACTAACTCATGTTAGCATTCATTTTTGAATTCCAATTCAACTGATTTTACAGATTGTAGCTCTGCCTTCATCCCTCTTCTAAGACCAATATGGATGCAAATCATAGGTAAAATAAGCCTTCATGACATTATTGTTGTTTTAGTAGTCGTAGTAGTAATAGTAGTTTACAACACCTAATACTGTAAGTAGTGTATGTACAATATTGGTTTTGTAATGCTTTTCTGTTCCAAATATTGAACATACTGTATATGGGTCTATAATGCATTTAAGATTTCCTAAAGTCAGTTTACCAACTAAATGGCCACATAAATACAAACCAGTTCAGCTCCTTTTAACGTCACAGAGAGTCTTGCTCTTGACTTCAATAGATGTTGACTTGGGCTGATCACCTTGTTACATTTGTAGTTTTCAGTATTGTTATATTCAAATATGATTGCAAAATAATTACTCTTCTCATTGCGCTATTCTATGACAATTTGTTTAGCCTGGATTTGAATGAGACAGTGACAAAAAGGATATAAATGTTATAAATGAAATCATCATTTCTGCTTTGAGAATTTTCCTATTACAATAATTTCTTTTAAAAAGAAACAGAAGGCTGTTTTAGTATAGGTATTCCCATAACTCAAGAATGACGTATTTATACACTATCGAAATATAAACAATACATAAATATTAGTAGATGCTATTTTCATGTGCCAATGGTGGCTACAAATCTGAAGGGAAAGCTGCTCTTTTTTCTTGCCATTCTGTGTAAATATTATAGGGATGTATTAGTTTTTAATATGATTGATTTTTGTTTTAAACTGTTTAAATGTACCATAGTCTCAGCTGTGATGTAATTTGACTGTCAGAAATTTTGTTTTATCATCATTTTATCATCATTGCAACACTTGCCAGCAATAAGCATACCTGTGATAAAGGAATTTCCCCCATATTAGGAATACGAAGCAAATGTGGGAGGTGACTGTTGGTGACCGCTCTGTTGAAAGTAAAAGATGACTTGTGTGGATTTTATTGCTAGTTTACTTACACCATAGACCTTATACGTATATAACTTTGATTGTATTTTTTCCTCACACTTGTGCTTTCTGAAGAGTGTGTGTCAAATACTATTTTTGTGCTTAATTTTTTTCATTCCTGCTTTCACTGACTTTGATGGTGTGTGTTTCCTTTAGAGATTCGAGCTCAACTGATAGAGCAGCAGAAATGTCTGGAGCAGCAAACTGAAATGAGGGTGCAGCTTCTTCAGGACCTGCAGGATTTTTTCCGCAAGAAAGCAGAAATAGAGACAGAATATTCCCGCAACCTAGAAAAATTAGCAGAAAGGTTCATGGCAAAGACAAGAAGTACAAAGGACCATCAACAGTACAAGTAAGAGAGGTTCTCATACTCAAACTCAAATGATTTTCCAAAGTTAGAAGTGGTTTGTCAAGGGTCCAAATCCTGTGTAATCAGTCATCTCCCTTGCATTTTGGTTCTGCTAACTTGTGGTACTGTTAAATTAGTGACTATTCATGGAGTATTATGACAGATTGAAACAATCTCTTGAAATGTAAATTGCACTAATATTATCGTGTGAAAAGAACTTGGTGGAAAAACAAAATGTAATGCACAGCTGGAAGACATGCACAGCATTGGATATGCAGAGCTGTGTGCTGATTGTTGGAATGGAATTTTCAGAATTTGATAGGCTCATAATAAAGGCTAATCAGCCTTCCAAGAGGTGTCAGGAAGAGGTTTAAAAAAAAAAGTGGAGAAACTTGTGTTATTGTATGGATTGTTGCATATGGGCTGTGCTGCTTTTTGATTGCTGCTATCCTTAGAAACAAGGAAGAGTCAGATCCTTTGAATGCTTGCTCATGTCCATTCCACGTTAGGTGTGCGTGCGGAGTACACCATTGTCAGAGATTTTTTCCTCAGTGGTAGCTGTAGGGCAGGCTCTAGTGCCCTCTATGCGCCGGTATAAGTGCTTGGCTGTCCTCGCACACTCTGTTCTTTTTTACCACCTGTGGCAGTCACTGGAACAGCTCTCTTGCTTTGACAAGGCGATCCTTCAGTGATTTTCTTATATTCTCTAAGTTTAGTTATCTTCGATTTTTAATTTCTAATAGTGTAAATAGTGTTAGTGTATAGTTAGACACCCCTCACCCTCCTATAGGTTAGAGTGGCTTCTTTTTCCCCCGGAGCCGGGCATGCTCCCAGTCTTGAGACTTCAGACCTTCTGCCTCCTGTGGCAAGCCTATGCTGGTGAGTGACCCACACTCCAGCTGTCTGAAGTATCTGGAAGAAGCTCACATATGAGAGCATTGCCAAATTTGCCACAATTTCAAGCTTTATACATAAATGAACAGGGAGGCAAGACAGGACTATCCTAATGGAAACCGCACTTATACTGGCATCAGAGCCAAACCAGTTGGACTTGGCACCGAGACCTTGGCTCCGGTGCAAAGCACCTGTTCGGCACCGCGTGTTTCTTGGCACCATTCCCCCTCTCTGGTACCAAGGAAGAAACACAAGAAACAATGATCCTAGAGGGGCAGCTTCCAGGTACCGAGAAAGGACAAATAAGGGGAGTCCAGTGGAATATGGCCCATGTCAGGCCACCCCTCTACCCATGTTCTGCTAGTAGCGCTGTCAGCTCCTCCCTGCTTGCAGGTGCAACTTAGTCCAGTGCGGGACTATCCACCATTGCTAGGGGGACATCGTGGCACCAGCAGGTTTGCAGTGCCTTCAACCCGGAGGCCTTTGCAGCAGCCAGGTTCCTGATGACAAACCCCATTCCACTGACCCCAGTGGAGGAACAACGAGCACCAATGAGCGCATCGAGCAGAAGACAGCATGTTACCCAAGCTCATATCCAGTGCTGGATCCTCCAGTACTGACCAGAGGGAAAACAGCCCTTCTGTCGTCAGCAAAGACCTCCTTGCTCTGACACCGGTCCCCGGACCACATCAGCCATCAGAAGCAAAGGCTACAGCTCCTCCCCATAGTTTCCTCTAAAGGACTTATTTTCAGAGTCAAAGGTGGAGCCCTGTACACAGCCAAAGGACTGTCACCAATACTTGGCCTACATCTCACCGGATCTCAGCATGGGCACTCCCTCCAGCACGTGGCCCAAAGGACTCTGGTTAATGAAAGTCCAGTGGCTATTTATGGAATCCATAGGATTTTCACCCCAGTGTCAGGATCACTTTCCAACCATTCAAACTCAGTGGTAGCCAAGAGGAGGGCTCCTCCACTGCATAATCTCAGACTCCGGTACCAAGCCCACTATCGACACTTAGGACTTAGGTCTGGGTGATGTACTTGGTACCAAAGAAGAAGAGGATGCCCCCAACTGGTACAGTCCTCTTCTTCCTCCTCCCACATGAAGCTGTTTTGGGAGTGAGCAACTCATCGCCACAGGATGATATTCATAGCTCACCAGGAGCTATTGAAAAGAGTGGACTCTAACCTGGAGCTAGAGTGGAGGTTCTTGAAGAGTTCTCTGATGGCCTTATTGACATTTTGGCCATGGTGGCCCCATCCAAGGTGGCCTTACCTCTCAACAAGGCTGTGATAGGTTCAGTCAGGTCCCTTTGGCAGATCCCATCCTCTCTCCCTCCCACCTCAAAAAAGGTGGAGAAAAAGTACTATGTGCCTGCCAAGGGGTATGAGTACCAATATTCCCACCACTCTCCCAGGTCCCCAGGAGTCACAGCAGCCAACAAGAAGGACAAACAAGGTCAGCTTGGTGCAACCCACAAGCAAAAAGACCTAAAGATGCTAGACATGTTTGGAAGGAAGATTTATTCTATGTGTGGGTTTCAGCTTCGCATTTCAAACCAGCAGGTCTTGCTTGGGAGGTACAATTACAATGTTTGGAACTACGTGGCAAAGTTTAAGGACTTGTTGCCACAGGCTTCTAGGCAAGAGTTCTCCAATCTAATGGAGGAAGAGAAGACCTTTGCCAGAGCCTCCCTCCAAGCAGCCCTAGACGCAGCTGATGTGGCAGCCAGAATAATGGCTTCAGCGCTAGTCATTAGATGGTGCTCCTGGCTCTAATCCTCGGAGCTGCCACCTGAGGTCCAGCTGTCTATCCAGCATCTTTCCTTTAAGGGTACCTCCCTCCTCTCAGAACAGACTGACTCAAAGCTCTATGGTCTGAAAGACTTCAGGGCTACTCTCAGATCCATGGGCCTCTAACTCCCCAGCACTTTCAAGGAAGCATTTCAGGCCTCAGCAGCCACCACACTTCTCAGCTCTTCTGCCTCACCATAACTTATTCAAAAAATGGAGCAGGGGTTACAAACACACTCCACTCCACTCCCAGGGTCACACAGATACCCAGGAGACACCAAACAGAACTTCTGAAGGTGCACCTGAGGGCATCTGTTTCCTGCACTGGATCCAGCCCCCCTTTTGTTTTCAGACCTATTCTCCTATTTCAGCCCAGCATGGTCCCTCATCACTTCAGATCACTGGGTGCTGCGTACAGTGGAGGAAGGTTACACCCTTCAGTTTTCTTCCACTCCTCTGTCCCATTCCCCATCCCTGTCCCTCTGTGGAGGCCCTTCTTACAAGCAGCTTCTAGTCCAGGAGGTGCAAGCCCTCCTGCAGGTATGGGCTGTGGAGGAGGTGCATCAGAACTTGAGAGGGAGGGGGGTTTAGTCCTAATCCTGAAAGCCAAAGGGGTCTTTAACCGATCCTGGATCTGCGTCTCCTCAACAGTTACCTCCAGAAACTGAGATTTTGTATGTTCTTCTTGGCTTCCATTATTAGCTCCCTGGATACAGGGGACTGGTATGCTGCCCCCAACTTGAAAGACACCTATTTCCACATTTCCATCTTTCACGGTCACAGGAGGTTCCTCAGATTTATCATAAATTAGACCCATTACTAGTTCACCATCCCCCCTCTTTGGCCTGTTGGCAGCCCCTCGGGTTTTCACATAATGTATGGCGATGGTAGTGGCCTTCCTCAGAAGGCAAGATGTTCAAGTCTATCCTTATCTTGACAACTGGCTGATCAGAGGCTCAGATGAAAGTCAGCATTACCTGGTCCAAGCCAACTTCCATGCGTTGGGCCTATTGATAAATGAATAAAAGTTGATTCTTGTTGTCATCCAGAGGATAGTTTATTGGGATGGTGCTAGATTCCACCCAAGCCAGAGCCTTCCTCCCAGCTCCAGACATTGTCAGCTCTGATATCCAAGGTCAAGGCCAACCCAGTCACAACAGCCCGGTTTTGTCACAAACGTTTGGGTGACATAGCCATGTGCACTTATGTGGTAAGCATGTAAGGCTATGCCTCAAGTCCCTTCAAGCTTGACTGGCTTCAGTGTAATCTCTGAACCATCACTACTTGGATTCGGTGCTTACAGTTCCCACCTGGTCCAAACCTCTCTCTACAGGTGGAGGGATCCCTGATCAGTGGGTATGGGTGTTCCCTTTGTCATCCCCCATCTGTAAGTATCCCTAATTTCGGACGTATCCAATCTATGTTGGGGGGGCTCACCTTGAGCATCTCAGGATTCAGGGTCCCATGGTCCTGTGGTCTCAGGAAGAGCTCTCTTTACAGAATCATAGAATCGTAGGACAGGAAGGGACCTCAAGAGGTCATCTAGTCCAGACTCCTGCACTTATGGCAGAGCCAAGCATTATCTAGACCATCCCTGACTGGTGTTTGTCTAACTTGCTCTTAAAAATCTCTGATGAAGGAGATTCCACAACCTCTCTCAGCAATTTATTCCAGTGCTCAACTACCCTGACAGTTAGAAAGTTTTTTCTAATGTTTGACCCAAACCACCCTTGCTGCAATTTAAGCCCTTTGCTTCTTGTCCTATCCTCAGAGGTTAAGAAGAACAATTTTTCTCCTTCCTGTCACAACCTTTTATGTACTTGAAAACAGTTTATCACGTGCCCTCCCCATCAGTCTTCTCCAGACTAAACAAATTCAGTTTTCTCAATCTTCCCTCATAGTCATGTTTTCTAGATCTTTAATCATTTTTGTTGTTGTTCTCTGGATTTTCTCCACCTCTTTCCTGAAGTGTGGTGCCCAGAACTGGATATAATACTCCAGTTGAGGCCTGATCAGCATGGAGTAGAGCGGAAAAGTTACTTCTTGTGTCTTGCTTCCAACACTCCTGCTAATATAGCCCAGAATGATGTTTGCTTTTTTTTTTTTTTTTTTGCAAGTGTTGCACTGTTGACTTATATTTAGCTTGTGATCTGCTATGACCCCCCATATCCCTTTCTGCAGTACTCTTTCCTAGGCAGTCATTTCCTATTTTGTATGTGTGCAATTGATTGTTCCTTCCTAATTGGCGTACTTTGCATTTGTTCTTACTGGATTTCATCCTGTTTACTTCAGACCATTTCTCTAGTTTGTACAGAAAATTTTTAATTTTAATCCGATCCTCCAAAGCACTTGCAACCCCTCTTAGCTTGGTATCACCTGCAACTTTAGAAGTGTATTCTCTATGCCATTATCTAAATCACTGATGAAGATATTGAACAGAACTGGACCCAGAACTGATCCCTGTGGGACCCCACTTGAGATGCCCTTTCAACTTGACTGTTCATCACTGATAACTACTCTCTGAGAATGCTTTTCCAACTAGTTATGCACCCACCTTATAGTAGCTCCATCTAGCCTGTATTTCCTTGCACATAAACGTTGGAGTGTTCAGAGCAGTCTGCTTAGCTTAGCTTGCCAAGTATTCCTACCCTAGATCAAGGGCAAAGTTGTATGAATGCTCACAGAAAACATGGCAGCCTTGTTTTACATCAACTGATGGGGAGGAGTGTACTTATCTAGCCTGTGTCAGGAAGCCATTCGCCTGTGGGACTTCTGCAGGAAGCACTCCATCCACCTCGAGGCTTCCCATCTTCTGGGAGCCCAGAACGCCCTGACAGATCACATCAGCAGATCCTTCTCTTCTCACCACAAGTGGTCCCTTCACCCAGAGGTGACCATATTCATCTTCCAGAGGTGGGGGTCTCCCCATGTAGATCTGTTTGCCACCAGAATAGGAAGTGTCAGCAGTTTTGTTTGCTACATGGTCACAGCCCAAGCTCTGTCTCAGATGCCTTCCTACTTCCATGGACAGAGCTCCTGTTTTACACATTTCCTTCCAGTCTTCTGGTACACAAATTCCTCCTGAAAGTCAAGCAGGACGAAACAAGAGTTATCCTTATAGCTCCTGAATGGCCATGACAACACTGGTTCAGCACATTGCTGAACCTGTCAATGGCACCTTGGCTGCTGATCCCATTCTGCCTGACCTGATCTTGCAAGATCACAGGCATTTATTCCACCCAAAACTCAGGGTCCTCTATCTGACCACATGGAAGCTCCATGGTTGAACCCAGTGGAACAGGCCTGTTGAGAACAATTACTTCGGCTGGAAGGGTCTCAGAAATAAGGGCCCTTATATCAGAACTCCCGTGTATGGTGTTCTTTAAGGACAAAGTTCAACTGTGCTTCTTCCCAGAGTTCCTCCCAAAGGTGGTCTTGCAGTTTCATAGTAATCGGGCTATTTTTTCTGCCAGTTCTCTTTCTGAAACCACAGAGACATCTCCCACTCACCGGATGTTAGATGTACACTGGCCTTCTACATTGAGAGGACCATGCTGGTCTGTAAATCCACACAGCTTTTTGTGGCAGTAGCAGTCAGGAGGAAAGGCCTACTAGTTTCGGCCCAGAGAATCACTTCCTGCATTCGTACATGCCGAGAGCAGACGGGCATGCCACCCCGTGTCATCTTGACTGCGCATTTGATGAGGGCTCAGGCTTCGTCAGTGGCATTTCTGGGCCAGGTCCTGATCCAGGAAATTTGCAGAGCAGTGCCCTGGTTGTCGGTGCACACCTTCTTGTCCCACTACGCCATCAACTAGCAGGCTAGAGATGATGCCAAATTTGGAAGAGCACTATTGAAATCCACATGTCCATAAACTCCAAGCCCACCTCCTCGGGTGCCACTTGGGAATCACCTAATGTGGATTGGTCATGAGCAAGCAGTCGAAGAAAAAAGGTTAATAATCTTTCCGTATCTGTTGTTTTTTGAGATGTGTTGCTCATGTCCATTCCACAACCCATCCTCCTGCCTCCTTGTTGGACTTAGCCAGCAAGAAGGAACTGAAAGGGTGGAGGGCTGGCCAGGCCCTTATACTAGCACATAAGTGTGCGGCACTAGGGGGACAGTAGAGCCAGCCCTACAGATACCACTGAGAAAAAAATCTCCAGCGATGGTGCACGTGGCACACACACACCTAACATGGAATGGACGTGAGCAACACATCTCTAAGAACATTTATAGAAAGATTAATAACCATTTTTTCATACATGGCCATATATGGATGTGCATGGACTGTAATAACTCTCATGCAATGCAGAACTGATCAGATACTATTTGTGAAATAATTTATTCAGTAAATTTTTCAAAATATTTCAAATAAATTATTTGTTGAAATATTCTCTTCTATTTATTTGTCCAACTTACAGAACTGGTTAAATAATTCATCAATATATTTGACTAATTTTGTTTTTTTATGTGTATATATGAAACAAAATTAGCTCATTGAAACCATGTCACAGTGACTCAAAATACTAGTGACTGATTAGCAAACGTAAGCATCAAAGCCAATGCTGAAAGCTAAAGGTAGATCAATTCAGACTAAAAATAAGGAGCAAATTTCTAACAGTGAGGGACAAGGCCTGAAACTACTTATCAAGGGATGTGATAGATTCTCTAACACTCCTTGTTTTCCGCTCTTGCAATTCTATCCCTTGAATCACGTGATAATATAAGAATTGCAGCAAGAAAAAGAAAAAAAAGGTCAGGCCCTGTCTGCTCTAGAAAGAGTGTGTCGGTATACTTATATTGGTAAACTCTCCTAGTATAGAAGCAGTGTATACCAGCAAAGGGGTTCTTTTATAGCATAGCTTCTTCTGGTTTCCCAAACAAAATAAGCTATGCCAGCAAAAGGACTTTTTCCCTAGTATAACTGTGTCTGCACTAGGACTTTTCCCAGTATAAAAATGTCTGGTAGGGGTGGGATTTTGTTGACACTCTTGATGAATATAACTATGCCAGCAAAACTTTTAAATATGGACAAGGCCTCTGTTTCTAGCACTCATGGTTGCAGAGGAAAACTTGAACCTAAACACTCAAACACCAAAAGGCAAATTAAAAGAACATTTTAAAATATATCATTACTTTTAAAGCAGTGCCATGGTTTTCAGAGCCTGGGTCATGATTTTTGCATTCTTGGGGGTTGGCACTTTGTCTTTAAATCATAATTGAATGCCTTCCTAAAACACATGCTGTAGCTCAATAAGAAATGATGATCTTGAAAAAGGAATTACAGGGTGAGGTTCTCTGGTCTGTTCTGCAGGACAGATTAGATGATGATAGTGGTCCCTTCTGGCTTTAAAATCTATGAATTAGCAGGATATTTTTAAACTATCTGCCTGAAGATCTTTGTAAGTGAATTTAATTTAGTTCATCTAAATTGTCAACTATAAGGGAGGGTTCTGTGTGTTTTTGGCGGGTTGGACCTAAATGCTGCACAGAGGGCCTCTGTGTCACAGATTTTTGTAGTGACAAAAATAACTTTGTTGTATAAATTGTTAAGGAGAAAGCTGCAGGTTTTTACAGCTGGGTAGTGGCAGTTGAGGCTTTTGAATGGGGAGAGGGTGTAACTTCATTACCTTCTACCCTTGGACAGCACTAAAGTTAAAAGTCTGGGAGTATCTTGAACTCCTTGTTTCCTCCTTGTTCCTAGAGAACACAATGATAATCCAGTAAGCACTCCATCATACCAAACGCCATAAGATTTAAATGCAGTAGTAATTCCTGCTTCAAGCTCAGAACACCTGGTTGAGTTTACACCGTGTATCCACAGCAAGCCAATCTGCATAATAGCCAGCTTCTGTGCTACAAATGGTGCACTGCCAGCAGTTTCAAGTTACCCCACAGCTCTTTCTAAGCAAGCACTTTTATTCTTAAGGTAAAAGCATTACAGAGAAAACATATTAAAAAAACCAGATTTAAATACACACAAAATATATCTGGAGTCACCCACCAGTTTTATGGGGCCCTAGTTGATCAAAGTCTTTCCACCCCATTGGCAAGGGTTGGAGCCCCCCTTGCACAAAAGGTCCTGTCCACTTGTTGGATCGGAAAGAAGGTCCTGTGTCAGTTCAAACTCATCCTTTTATACCAAAAGCCTTTTCTTTGTCGTCTCTGGAAAAGCCAGCTTGAATCTGTATATGCAAACCACTCCAGGGGTAGTATTTCTCCAGAGTTGTTTAGTCTCAGTGACTTGCCTTAATTACCCCCCTCACTGTTTTTAGTTCCTGTAGGAGTTGTGATAACCTTCCCCTATGGAGTAGAACACAATTATACATAAAGCATTCATAGATAACACAATAGATACTAAACGTTAAAGATGCTGTACTTTGACAGTGACTACCAAGGAAAGTGGTGGATTTTGCATTTCTTGATGTCTTCAGGTCAAGACTGGATGCTTTCCTGAAAGATATGCTTTAATCAAATGAAATTTATTGGATTTAGTACAGGGGTAATTGGATGAAAATTCTATAGCCTGCGTTTTATACAGGATGTTAGAGTAGATTCATAGTAGCAAATATCCCCATGATCGGAGATGGGACACTGGAAGAGGAAGACTCTGAGTTACTGCAGTGAATTCTTTCCCTGATGGGTCTTACCAACATGCTCAGAGTCTAACTGATCACCGTATTTTGGGGTTGGGAAGGAATTTTTTCCCCCAGGTCAGATTGGCAGAGACTCTGCTGAGAGGTTTCGCCTTCCTCTGCAGCATGGGACATGGGTCACTTGCAGGTTGTAATTCCTTGATAACGACCCTTGACAAATTTGTTCCAGTGATTAATTACTCACTGTTAAAAATTTATGCCATATTTCCAGTCTGCATTCGTCTAGCTTCAACTTCCAGACACTGGATCATGTTGTCCTTTCTCTCCTAATTTGATGAATGCATTATTAAATATTTGTTCCCTATGTAGATACTTATAGACTGTAATCAAGTCACACTTAACATTCCCTTTGTTAAACTAAATAGATAGATTAAAAAAAGCTCATTCACTATAAGGTAGATTTTCTAATCCTTTAATAATTTTTATAGCTATTCTCTTAACTCTTCAATTTATCAGCATCTTTCCTAAATTGTGGATACCAGAATTATACACAGTCTTCCAGCAGCTGTCACACCAGTGCCACATAGAGAGGTAAAATAACCTCTCTACTCCCACTTGAGAGTCCCCTCTTTATGTAACTCCAGGATCACATTTATTGCACTGGGAGCTCATGTTCAGCTGATTATCCACCACAACCCTAAAATCTTTTTCAAAGTCACTGATTCCCAGGATAGAGTCCCCCATCTTATGTCTTCCATTCTTTGCTCCTAAATGTATACATTTACATTTAGCCATATTAATACCACATTATTTGCTTGCACCGTGTTTACCAAGCGATCCAGATTGCTCTGAATCAGTGTGACTTGTTCTCTTTATTATTTATCACTGCTCCAGTTTTTGTGTCATCTACAAACTAGATGATCTAATAGTCCCTACTAGCCTTAAAATCTACCAAATATGTTCCACAATACTTTACTGTGATCCTGGTGCACAGAAGGAAAAGTTATAGAAAATTGCTACTGCTCAGGATTGGCAGGTAACACTGAAAATGTGGTACCAGAGTACATCACAAGGGCTAATGTTAGCAAGGTTGTTGGTTTTTGTGTGTGTGTGTGTGTGTGTTAATATCTTGTACTAGATGTTAATGTGCACGCACAAGAAAAACTTGAAATCTCAATAATGTATTTTTGGTCATTAAGTAAATAATGGATTAACTAACTTAAATTATTTATTTTGGATATTTTAATAAAAACATTTTATAAACTATATGTGACTTAAATACTCAAAATAGGACGGGGATGGAAAGGGTTTGTAAATGAAACACAGATACTCTGAACTACTGAAAAACAGCACTGTCCTACCAGTGGCCTTCATACATTATAACTGCAATTGACAATGTACAATGCTACATTAATATTAGTGATCAAATGGAATTTATGAATGCAGATCAGAGTTAGGAGAAATTATATACTGTTATGGAAATTTTTAAAACTATCAATTAAATTCATTACAGTAAACAGTATTTTGATTGACAAGCACAAATGATTTCTTACTTGTAAAATATTTGGACTATGCTTACTGGACAAGATTTTCAGTGCCAGAGAAATAATTAGCATAACTCTTTTGCAATGGCCTGTGTAGATTCTGAATGTTATGTATAGTCCATCTGTGAGCAACTGCAAACTTTGTGTCAATTTTTTTATATTTGCAGATAGATTGTAATGATATGAATTCATGTACTTAAGCTTAACTAACCAGATGTATTTCAAGAATGGATTGAATGACCGTTCAGAAATAGATTTAGGTCCAAATCAGCTTACTTTATTCACAAGAGTAAACCTATTAACTTCCGTGGGACAACTTGCATGGATAAAGGGATAAGGACTTAACTTGCAGCATTTATTCTGTCAGATGCATATACATTCTTTCTTTACAAAGATCAGTTGTTCTTTAAATTAAACTAAAATTGTTGGGTTCATGTTTATGTATATCTGGTGGTGGATGGGTGTGGCAGGAAGATGTTTGATAAGTTATTTATTTAACATATATATACTTTTTAGGAAAGACCAGAATCTCTTATCTCCAGTGAATTGTTGGTACTTACTCCTAAACCAAGTGAGAAGAGAAAGCAAAGATCATGCAACTTTGAGCGATATCTATCTGAACAATGTTATCATGCGCTTCATGCAGATAAGTGAGGATTCCACCAGAATGTTCAAAAAGGTAATATATCTCATGTTGGATTTCAGTTACCAGTGAAAGGCAAGTCTCTAACAGGTAGAATTTTAAGGGAAGATTTAACAGTGTAGTAACAGCCTACTTTAGTATATTAATAGATTTTTTCATGGCATTTTTCAGAGGGAAAATTCTTACTGCAGATGTATTGGGGAACATTCTACCTGATAGAGACCTGAGGAACTGAACTGCTTTAAATCCAGGAGGTGGGGAAGAAGCTCCTTTTTTTTTTTTTTTTTTGCTCAAAAATGTATTGTGTAGTCAGGCAAGAAGGAAAAAACAGTTCAGCCTACAAGTGACAAAAGAGTGTTGTTGAGTTACTTGCAGAAATGTTATCTGGCCATGGTGGTTCTTCAAGTGGATGCAGCCGTGTATTCCACTTAGGTGTGCACATACCCAGTGCACCAGAGCCAGAGAATTTTGCTTAGCAGTACTCGCAGAGGGGGTAGCACTCATGCCTCATGGCTATAGCCCCTCCCTTGGTTATACGAGGTGGCACCATCCCAACCCCTCAGTTCCTTCTTACCGCCTGTGGCTGGGGTCAGAGTTCTGTGTGGTTTTCATTGCATAATCCCTCTATTTCTTAGTGATTTTTCTAGTTGTATATAATTAATTAGTACCCTTAGTATAGTATTGATGTTAATTTAAGGATTTCCCTGATGATACCCTCAGTAGAGTTTAAACATTGTCTATCATGTGGACATTTGCAGGGCTGCTACATGGTCGTCCATATATATGTTTATGAGCCATTATGCCATTACTGCATTTTCCAGGGTGGATGCAGGTTTTGATAGGGCGGTTGTGCAATCCTGGCATAAGTAGATTCTGAGCCCTGCTTCCTGGAAAGGGTACTGCTTGTGAGTCACCCAAGTGGAATACACAGCTGCATCTACTCGAAAAAGAAGAAGAAGAAACAGTTACTTACTGTAATTGTGACTCTTCGAGGTATGATGTAGATGTACATTCCATGACCCACGCTGCGTCCCCTCTGCATCAGAGTCTAGTCTCTTGGCATTTGGTGTGAAAGAACTGAGGGGGGTTGAGGTGGCGCCAGCTCATATAACCAGGGCAGGGGCTATGACCATGAGGTGCAAACACCACCCTTCTATGGGTATGGCTAGGCAAAATTATCTGGATCTCGTGTACTGGGCTCGCACACACCTAAGTGGAATACATGTCTGTATCACATCCCATCTTGAACCTTAGTTACAGTAAGTAACTGTTTACTCTCTGCTATAAGAGAGCCTCTGATTTAAGAAGAAGGATCTTGGGTTCTTTAGGCTTGTGATCATTAGGCTTGTGATCAGTTTTTCAAGAAGATGGTGTCTGGAGATGGAAGTAGCCATGTGCTATGCTTCCCTCAGAAGATTCTGTCCCCCATATTGAATATTTTTTAATTATATAGTTACTGGGATTTCAGTGAAATTTTTCTTTGTAGAAGTTTTACAGGTATTTTGTTTAAAACATTAATAGCTTCACAATGCCTACATATAATGCAGCTTCCTCTCTGGATATACAAGGACAGTAAGTCAGCCTGAGTTAGATATTTGTGAGTGGAGTCTTTAAAAGTCTCATCATTATAGTGTTCTAAATAAAATGAAATGTACATGCATGATCATCAATCACTGTGTGATTCTCTAGGCATCGATCCTGGGTATTACAAAAATGAGTTCCAAAAGAATTAAGATTAAAGATAAACAGTCACCAACTGAATGATGGTGTTTCCTGCTGGCATTCAGGATACATGATTTCTCATCCCAGACTAGGCTTTCATTTGACACAGTCCTTAAGGTTCCTGTTCCTCTGGACAGATGGCGGCTGTAAATGGGAATGGGCACAGCTGGTCCCACTAGTTATTTAGGGCTAGTCTACACTTAAAACTTACAGTGGCACAATTGTGTCGGTACAGCTGTGTCGCTGTAAGAGTGTTTGTGGAGCCACATTATGTCAACAGGAGAGAGCTCTCCCACCGATATACTCAAACAAGTGGTGGTAGCTGTCCACACAAGTGCTTATGCCAACAAAACTTATGTCGTTCAGGGGCATGTTGGTTTTTTTTTTTTGCGCCCTTGAGCGACAAAAGTTTTGCCGTCATAAGTGTTAGTGTAGACAAAGCCGCAGAGAATATAGAAGAAGGATGAGGGGGAAAAGGGGTGAAAACAAATTCATGTAATACAATGTTGTGCAATAAAACCTGTGGCAGAAATAATTGCATCTATACTAGAGCTTTTGCGAGCATAGAAATGTTGGCAAAAATCACACCCCTCACTGACATTGCCATGGGGCAAAAATTATAGTGCACACCTGACTTTTATCATTTAATTTTTTTTTTTCAAAACATTTACAGACAAATTCTGCTGCTAAATAATTTGACTGAAGATTTTAGTGTTTACTTGCTGTGTCTAAAAATGAAATTAACTATCTGTGAATCAAGTATTAAGCAGTAGGTTTTGCTGAAAATGTTACTGCTGGCTTGTAGCAATCACTTTGATTATTTAAGCACCCTATAACCAGCTTCTGTGTTGCAATTTTGAAAGGATAACAAAAATGGCAGTGAGTGTTTTATAAAGCATTCATTTTATTGTATCGTTGAGATACCTCTCTGGACTCAGAGAGTGTGTTTGGATGATGAATGGTCCATAAATCATTTAACCCTGACCTAGTTTTAAAAATACTTTGACTACCCCTTTTGTTGTAGAAAATTATGCTGATTTACCATATTCACTGGGCTTACCTGCCTCTCCTCACTACCTCTCAAGCAGAACAACTGCCCTATCTTTGTATGCTACTCTCTGCAGCTGCATGTAAACTCCATTTTGAATTCAAATTTTTCTTGTTTACTCAGAAATTCTTAGTTTTTTAACCTTTTGATGAGTCCTTAGACTCCCTAGTAGTTTGCAATATCTAGGGACAGATTATTTGTTCTGCAGTATAAACCACAAGTCTTCTTTGGATAGAAAGCACTTCTTACTTATAGTACAAGTATATCATGTACTTGTAGCCATGTCAGTCCCAAGATATTAGAGAGAGAAGGCGAGTGAAATATATCTTTTATTGGACCAACCCAAAGTTCCCGTCCCAGAACTGAAGATGAGCTCTGTGTGGGTTGCTCCAATAAAAGGTATTACCTCACCCATGTTGTCTATCTTATAATACAAGAAAACACAGCTATTAGACTGCATATCTAAAGATATATCTTGATAACAGGTCATGCTTTAACTAAATAAAAACTTGTATTATATTTTTCAGTTTACTCTTAATGCAGCTTATTTTCCTGTTAAGTCCTCAAATGCTTTTTGTTTTTGGCTAAGAAAGACTGAAAATAAGCATATAATCTCTTCCCAATTTAATTAAAGTAACTCCTCCTTTTATTCATGCTGTTTACCACAGTTGCACAATTAATTCTGTGACACTGACAAAGATTTTAAAAAAACCTACAGAAAAAGAGAATAATTAGATTAAATCGGTCTCTGGGCCTTGGTCCCGCTCCTTCATTTCAAAACGCTTTCCATCTAGGCTGCAGCTATTGGTTTATGCCTCATCTGTCTAAGCAGCAGCTCATATATTAGGTAATGACTGGCTGGTAGGGTCCAATTAGTGCTTCAGGTACAGTAACATTTATTCATTCTTCAGCAGCAGTATCAGGCAGTTACACAATTTTAACGTCCTTTAGATCATAGAAAGTTCCAGGAGGTTTTAACCTTATTAAATCATTTTTTCCCGTTGAATTGCTGTAGAGAAACCCAGCTATAGTGTTTTGTGTCCAAAGTTACGAGAGAATATTTCTTGAAGTCTTTGGGCTCATGAGCCTGGCTTCTTTGTTAAGAGGAAAATTAGGACCGTCCTAGAGAACAGAAAGAAACAAATCAAGAAAAGTAAAAGATGGAAGACTCTCAGGGAGCTTTGGAACAATATATGTGGCTTGGAAATGTTCAGTTGTGTACATAGCTTATGATATGTTACAGACTTGTTTTGGTATAATGAGATGATAAACAGTACTGTTCAGGATCATATGGAGACAGCCTGTGTTTGAACTTGAACAAATGGGCCTTGTAAATGCAGCAGAACTATTTTGTCAGCAGAGAATGTCATGTCCCAGAAGTCTTTCCTTGATTGCATAGGCTTTATATGGGTCTTTCATAACAAGAGACATCAAGCAGCTATCCCCAGGCAAGTCTCCAGGCTCCAATGGCATTCCACCTGATGCGTACTAATGTGGAGGTGTCCACTTGGTCAGCTTTTTCAAGACTATGCGAACAGGGTACCATGCTTTCATAATCCATCTATACAAAAGGAATGGAAGCATATCTAGTTATGACAACCATTATGTAATCTCTCTGCTGCCTATAGCAGGGAAGATCCTTATACAGATTGTCCTCAACAAACTTGTCCTTCACCTAGTGGACTTGGGGTATCCAGAGTCAGAGTATGGCTTTTGTGCTGGCTGTGGCACAATGGACATGATTTTTGCATCGCAACAAATACAAGAAAAGTCTTGTGAACAGAACCAGGACATGTACATGGTGTTTGTTGACCTGACCAAGGCCTTCCAGACAGTGAATTGCGAGGGCCTATGGAAACTCCTTCATACATTTGGTTGCCCGGAGAAGATGACTCTACTCATTTTGTGATGGCATGATAGTCAAGGTGATGGAGTGTGGTGACTCATAAGAAGCCTTTCCTTTAACCAGTGGCAAGGAAGTGTAATGGTTCCGGTCCTCTTTGCCATTGTCTTTTCAGCTAGGCTTTTGTTTGCATTCCAGAATTCTGACAGAAGTGTACACATCTGGTTTAAATTGGATCGGAGTCTATTCAATCTACAGTGACTCAGGGTCTGTACCAAGATAATTAAACAGCTGTTGAGTGCTCCTGTTTGCTGATGACTGTGTTCTCATTGCACAGATGCTCAGGGACATTCAGCTTATCATGGACCACTTTGCCTATGCCACATTTTGGTTCCACAATCAGCCTGAAAAAGATGGAGGTCACATACCAGCCAACACCAGAACACCAGCATTGTGAGCACCATGATCACATCATCACAATTGATAACGCACCCTCAGCTCGGACAGGAATTCTGCTGCCTGGATAGCATGCTTTCCAGAATTGCTATGTTGGATGGTGAGATCATTCAGTGCCTGGAAAAGGCCAGCTTGGCATATGGCTCTGGAGGGAATGTGGAGTCTGCCTCAGAACCAAGATAAACAGCTGCTGTGCTTGTACTCTGCTCACTCCTTTACGGCTGCAAACATGGTTGCTTTACTGACACCACATCAAACAGCTGGAGAACTTCCACCTTCCCTGCCTATGATCTATCTGCAACATCAAGTAACAGAACAGGATCCCAAACACTGAAGTCCTTGAGAGGTTCCAAATCCTTGGCATCAAAAGCATGCTCATTAGGGCTCAACTTAGCTGGGTCTACCACTAGTGGAGCATGGGAGCCCCCTCTGAGGGTTGACCCAGCCTCAAATATAAAGACACCTTGAAGGCCAATCTCAAAGTATTCAAGGTAGACATTAAAACCTAGGATCTCATTGAACTGGCCAGACCTAGAGGGAGTGGTCTGTGCCATGTAGACGTGTCCATTTTTCAGGAGTTTTATGTGAGGTCTTTGCCAGAGAAGGGAGCGTTTTGTAAGGCCAATGTGTCATGCCTTCCCCCCAACAATGATGACACTTGCAAGATACGCAGCCATGTTTGCAAATCCAGGATTGGACTTGCTTCCCATGTGAGAAAAGAAATAAACCCAGAACTCAAGTCAGTGCTAGCTGAATACTCATCTGTTGAAGCAATAGAAAAGAAGAATCCATCCATAATCAGTGTGGCAAAGCACCCCCTCAGTCTTGACAGATAATGGCTGTCTCCTTTGGCAGGACGAGCCTCTAGTAAATCTGCCCCATCCTGGACGAGTCCTTTGCTTTTCTCCTCAGCACCTCTCTGTTAGAGTGTTTGGTGTGGGCCTTGGTTTGGGCCTGTGGACTGTCCCTTTACCCCACGGTGGGGGGAATGAGCCGGTCAGTCTATGCCAGCCAGACCCTGGGGAAGTACCTTTCTCTGGTCCCTTCAGTGGGGCTGTAGAGGTGGTGGTGTCACCCTGGAGGCTCAGAGCCATATCAGCCATTCTCCCCAAGCTGATGCTTGGGTTTTTCCTTTGCTGCTCCCCCTCTGGGGAGAAGTGCTATCTCCTAAATTGGGGAAGTCTCTCCTCCTACTGTCACAAGCCTTCTGGCAGCTTCTCTCTCTCTCTCTCTCCCCACCTTCTAAAACCCCACCTCCCCTAGAGTAGACCTGGAGTAGCCTTTAATTGGGTCCAAGTGCTTCTGATTGACCTGCAGTAACCTCGCCCCTGCCTGCATGGAAAAGGGTCTTTAACATTCTAGGCCTAACATACCTGCCCTCAAATAACCTTTTGTAGCCATCTGGTCTGACTTTCTCACACAAGAGACTAATGTTAGAAGCCCTGGTTCTAGAGACCCCTTCTTATCGTATATCCAGATCTAATATACAAGAACATTTAAATTAAGCCTTCTCCACAGAGGTGTGTCCTCTTCCTTATTCAATCTTAGGACTGGTCTATACTGAAAAGTTACATCGGTATAGCTATGTCTCTCAGGGGTGTGAAAAATCCACACTCCTTGAGAAACGTAGTTAAGCCAACCTAGTCTCTAGTGTAGACAGTACTAGATTGATGGAACAATTCATCTATTGACCTTCTATCGCTTCTCGGGGAGGTGAATTACCTATAGCTATGGGAGAACCCCTCCTGTTGCTGTAGCGAACGTCTATAATGAAGTGCTGTAGCAGCACAACTGAAGCACCACAGCTATAGTGTTTGAAATATAGATATAGCTTTAGTTTATTAGTGGAGATTCTGCTGTAACTTCCCCCTTGGAGTACACCAGTACAAGGATAATTGTGTTGCAGTGTATATTATGGGAAGTTCAGCATCTTCCAGGCAAACTGACATCATTTTTTCTCAGACTGTTATTTCCAGGAACTGTTTCCACTGTAGATGATCTCATTTTTATCTGGTATCATCTTGTATATTTCTGTTACGTTTTCTCAAAAGTGAGGTCAAAAGCATCTTGGTTTTTTTTCCCTACACTTAGATCTTTCTGAGGAGGAAAGGGAAATTCAGGGGACCTCTTCAAAAAACTTCAATACTCAAAATGCCTGAAAAATGCAATATAAAGAAATAGTCAAGAGGAGACTCAGGACATGACACTTGTCATAGAGTCAAGGGATGATCTAGCATCAATAGACTTTGTTGCACATGTCTATTGGGGTGGGAGGGAGGCTTAATTTTGTGCGGGAACATCCTGTTCCAAAGGTATTTTTTAAACTGATTGCCGCCTTTTCCCTCTAGGTTTTCAGGGTCAAAATTGGGTCAGTTTACTCCAATTCAGTATTGCCAATTCTCACTATTTGATTGTGACTCAATCCATTTTGGGGAAGGGGGAGGGTGTTTTTCACCTATCTCATGAAAACATGATGAAAGACTGTCAGGTCATGAATTTTCCCTTCTTCAAAATGGCCACCACCTTACTGTCAATGGGTCTGTTTTGAGCTGGGTGAAACATTGTTATGGGTTGAATTAAAACCTTATTCATCCTGATGTGTGAACATGCCTGTCAATGATGATAGTTGAAAGAAATACTTAGATGGGGCACACTTAAAACAAGTCATAATAGAATCTGCCCAGAAACTACCACCACCTGGGTAGAGGGTTCCGCTGGGTATTGTGACCAAGTGTGGAGGGCTGAGAGAACACACAAACTGGGAAAGACAGATCAAAGAGAGAGTCCGGGCAAGAATAAATAGCAAAAAAAAAAAAGCCAAGCATAGCTTGAGAGCATGGTGTGACCCTAGGGGGAGAAAGAACAGGCTTGGGACTGTAAGCTAAGAAATTGTTCCTTTTTGTTCTTGGGTTTTCCTGCATTTGGAGGAGCAGAACTTTGACAAGATTGCATAAAAGAGAATATCAGACTCCATCAATTTGTACTCCCAGCTGGCATTTCTCCAAGGCCTCAAAATTTGACCAGCCACTTGTGTTGAAAAGGGGAACAGGTGTAAAGCCAGCAAGATGGCTGCCATGTCCCTACAGTTGGTCTGCTTATGGAAGTGAGGCTGCCCTTTGCCACTAATTGGTAATTAATGTTTGGTGTGCTGAATAAACCCTAAACTAACTACATTGCCATTTTGTAAAATAGGAAAAACGTTGGTAGTAGGTGTAGAGCTGGCTAAAACTAAGGATTTCTGGTTCATGGGGAAATTTCAATATGATGAAATTTGCATTTGGATTTGGAACAAAACCAACCAATTTTTCCAAATTTCCATGAACCGGAAATATTAAAAAAATGTTTTGGAAACGTCGTCACATGGTGTTTCCGAAAGGAAGTATGCTCCTTTGAACCAGACAGCTGCTGACAGAGACTGATAAGAATCATCTCAATTTCAGCCAGCAGTTGCCAGGACTGTCGGGGTCTGGAGGTTCAGGGCAGCACTGTTATCTGGACTGTCCTGGGGCCAGAGACCTCTGGGCTGCCAGCCTCCTGGACCAGCTGGCTCATCAAGCTACCGGAGTTTGACAGCACAGGGAGACAGCTGGCCTAGGATTCTGGAAACTCTGGGATCCTTAGCCCTAGGACAGGCGGGGCTGTGCCAGAGCTGTGGATTCTGGAGGCCCACATGGTTTGCATACTTCCATCTTAGCTCTCAAGCCTTGCAGCTTTTTAGTTTCCGGCATATAAAAGCAGTACAGGTTGCAAATGTATGTGTAAAATGAACACTATCATAAGGCAAGCATCAAATAGCAGAGCTCCAAGCTATTTAAATATTGTATTCCTGCAGATCTCGTCAGTGTTGTAGGGACAATTGAACGATAAAGGAATAACAAAAACCAACAAATGTGAAGCAGAAGGGAAGAGTTATTTCACAGAACATTTATACAGTGGTACTGGCTGCTGCTGTGTTCATAAGCAGCTGCCTTAATACATATCCTTAACTAGAAAACCCTCCAGATGTGTGTGTTTATAATTTATAAACTCTGAATTTCTTTGGACAGAAACCATAACGAGCTGAGATGAACATATCTCCAGGGTTTACATTAAAATAAGTTGGGGAAGCCAAGCACAATAAATATTTTTGTTTCATAATCTTGTAATTAACAGGAAGTATGACCACCTGCCAGCTCTAAATTATAAAAGTGAAATGCAGGATATGGAGAGAATCTTTGCATCGTTTACTTAACTCATTAAGATTTCAAGGAATTACATTTAACAATTAAAGGCTAGCAAAGCAAATAATCATTACAAACTGGTGGAGCTGGGCCAATTTTACTCTGAGCTATCTGTCTGTAGAAAGTCGCTACAGCTGGTGAAAGTAGCTATTTTTTAAGATGGCTTATAGGTGACCTTTTCAAGAGTAACAAGCCAAATCATTTAAGAGAAATAGTCCATAATAGTGTCACTGAATGCTGTAACTTTTGGTAAAATAACATGTCCCAAAGACAGGTGCTATAGCGGTCCAGGAAAAATTCAGCTTAATTAATTTTAAAATTGGAGTGAAAACCAGTCAAATAATAATTTTGGGCTCAGTGCTGCTCCAGTTGAAACTGATGGGAAAACTTGCACTGATGTCAGGGGGAGCAGGCCATTAGTGTGTAGCAAATGTTAGGTATATGAAACATAAACAATGAATCTAATGAAATCTTGATATGCTACCATTATGCATATATGCTAGTGCTCTTTAGTGTTTGTTGCAAATGTCATTAGAGAGAGTAAAACATATATCGCTTGGATTGCAAAATTTGTTGACAGCCATTTTTTCTCTCTTGCAATTTTAAACATCAGGTGTTAGGCTTTCCATTTTCCCAAAAACAATTCCCTTCTCCCCCATGTAAAGAAACATGCACAAAATAGGTTTTATATTAGGCCTCAGTCTTGGATATATTTATTCCTGTGTTTAACTATAAGCATGTAAGTAGTCACATTGACTTGCAGGTCAGGGCACTACAGTAGAACGTCAGAGTTATGAACTGACTGGTCAACCATACACCTCGTTTGGAACTGGAAGTATGCAATCAGGCAGCAGCAGAGGCAAAAAAGAAAACAAAAAAAAAAAACACCCAAGTACAGTACAATGTTAAACGTAAATGACGAAAAAAATTAAAGGAAAGCAGCTTTTTTTCTTCTGCATAGTCAAGTTTCAAAGCCATACCAAGTCAGTGTTCAGTTGTAAAACTTTTGAAAGGACAATTTTTTGTTCAGAGTTAGAAACATTTCAGAGTTACGAACAACCTCCATTCCCGAGGTGTTTGTAACTCTCAGGTTCTACTGTAATTTCTACACTTTTTGATTATTTAATTATTACTGTACCAGTTAAATTAGGAACAATAACTATGTAGAGATTTTTACATTTATTGTAACATTGTCTTCAAATGATGTTAATCTATTAGTATACTTTGAAACTGGATTAGGAATGACTATAATTGGTTTAGTAAAAGATGTGTTTATAATTTAACACAAGAAGATTGCTATTTAATCCATTCTTAGAAGGAGTTACTAAGGCTTTTATGGTCTGTGTTACTCTTCAGTTGTCGGATCAGTTATATTTGGAAAATTTTAAGCACATTGAGGGTTATACCTCAGTAAATTTCTTGAGGCTAGAGCCAAGACTAAGGCTTCACGAAGCTTGTTTTTAGGCTCTTGAGAGACTGATAAGAAATACTGCCTTAGGTCCAGGAAAACGTGTGCTATATCTTGCATGCTGTACTTTGGCTTTACTGAGGATAAACTCCCAGAGGAAGACAACACCCAAGCACGTGAAGTACTGCAGAAGAGGAGAATATGTAGCATGACTGAAAAATGAGAAGGGAGCTGTTAATAACTGAAAAGAAATGCTCTGCACATCTGAGGCAAACACAGAGTACATATTACATACTAAAAGCCTTGTTACTAGCCCCTTGAGACAGTATTTCCTGATGTTAAATACTAATGCAAAACACATTAGTTCTTGAGAGTTAGTCCATTGGACTGCTAGGAGCTGGGGGTTAACAAAGTCCTTTCACTTATTTTCCCTGCAGCCTCTTCCACCCCGTCTCCCTCCCACCCTCTCCAATCCAATTGTAATAGCTAAGGCAGAAATAAACATTCTCCATAATGTAACTCCATTACAAAGCTCACTCTGCTTGGAACAGTTCCTAACCTCGGTCTGCTGGGGTCCCTCTTGTGACGAACTGGTGGAATGGTTGCCATGTTCTGGGTACCCTTCTCTCCAGGACTTTGCACCATTGCTACTGGATGTCCTTGTTTCTGACCATTCTCTGTGTCTCTGCTGTCCTTGGTCCGTTCTTTTTCCTGCTCATCTTAGTGTGTTTTGTTTTTTGTTTCTTTTTTTTACTTTCTATTTTGTAATTTTAGCTTGTTATTTTTAAAGCTCCTTCTCAGTGAGCTTCCCTCTCCCCACCCAAGTCCCATTCTTCCTAACGCTCTGTGCTGCTTGGGAGAGAAGAGAGGGGCGTACAGAGGATATTCATTTGTAGGTCAATAGAGCTGGGTTGCATGTGCATTCATGGCTGAACAGAGAACTGTAGGGGCAGTGGAGAAGTTTGAGCCTGGGAGCTGCTTCCTGAACACAGAAATATCTCCTGTGACTAGTTGCATTAAGGCCCAACAGAGGAGCAGGGAGGAAAGACAAATGGCTTTAAAAGAGCTACCAGTTGCTTTAACTGCAACAGTATTTGCAGTGAGCACAGTGTATTGGGTTTCTTTCTCTTTGCCCCCATCTCTTTCTCAAAACACACCTGAAACTAGCCTGGGCACTTGCCTACCAAATTAGGAAGCAGTGCTTTAGAATCAACGTTGCTCTCTTCGGGTTTTGATTTGTCAAGTTCAGTATTCCGGCCAGGCAGAAGTGGTGACTGAAAAATATATTGAGTGGGGCTAGGGGCTGATCTCACCTCAGGGTTTCTCCATGGCTCTGATTCCAACCTCAAGTCCTGGTTTATAGTCTGGCTGCTACCATGTTTAAATATCTTGGTCTGCAAAAATGTTTTTAACACAGGCTGGTCATATGTAGTTCTATAGAAAAGGTTACCTGAAGGAAACCAGGTTCTGTGCACTCCTGAGTTCTGTGAAGTGGTGGGCAAACTGCAGTGGAATCACTCAGCTGCTGCAAAGCAGTGTGCCAAATAAAGCAAAGAAAGTAGTTTAGAATTTTTTAGAAAGCTTTTCCTGTGTTTCAAACCAATGATTTACAGCATGTTGCAATACATCATGTTTCTTTACATGGTGTACTGTAAACTGAGTAGCTTGTAGTACATGGTCTTTAGTTACCATAACATAAAATACATTAGTCTGGATTTTGCAAAGACATTGAAGTGGTAAACCTTGTTTGCTAGACTTTCCAGTGGCAGAACCTACTGGAAAGCGAAATTGGTCATTAAAATATGCCAAACTTTCAAAAGCATAAAGAATGTGAAAGATTTTGTGGTGTATCTATACAATAGAGCTTCAATACTGCTGTCTTCATGTAGAACTGGATTCTGTTATGCCTTAGTTACCAAAGCTGATTCTCTGTTACGCAACAAGAATCTTGCTAACCCTTTTCCATCTTTCACCCTCCCAGGAAATTGTCAGAAATCGTCTTGCCAGTGAGGCTTCTAATATAAATTGAAAAATGATGGTATAGGTGTGACATAGCTTTAAGACATGGAGGTGATGGGGAGTGGGGAAACAGGTGAAAAGTGTCTGTTCCAGAAATCTTGTTTATTTCATCTTCTTGGAAAGTGTACTTTGATGGCATGTATCCTGTTGGCTTTTCATGGTATTTTGGTGTAGTATAGAAAGTATGCGTTCAAGTACAATTAATCAGGTGTTTCACTGATGTCTAAGTATGTTAGTGGTTCAGGATGCCGCAGGTGATTTTCCTTCAGCTTACATATAAGCATATGGTGCTTTTCCCAGCTAAAAATCTCAATGTCTTACGAGGTTGGTTTTCATTTGATTTTTAGAGTAAATGGTGGTTATCAGTTTATTCACAAAAAGCAAAAAGTGTTGAGCTCCCACACTGCAGTTTAGCTAGATACTATGGTGATAGGAAAAATATATCTAGGCAGTTTGCCAGAGCCCATGAATCTTTTATGTAAGTGCTTTCCAAAGACTGCTGTATAAATGCCTGCCACTTTTGCCCAGTTGCCACGATTTTCGTCTGACTGAACGGTTACATGGGCAAATAACAAGCGACTCTATTTGAATGAGGCTCCAATTAAACTTTCCTGTTTTGACATACTTGCTTTCTTTAGTACCAGTGCCAAGTTTTTCTTCTTTCCGGGTCATAATGAAAGCAAAGACACAGTGCAGAAAAGTTAAACAAAGCTGTTTCAGCACCCTGTTCTGTGGAAAATTATGCAGTTGGCTATCTGTTTCAAAGAGGAACCATAATTATTGTTTGCATAAATATTTAGATAAAAGAAATAGTTGTATGTGCTAAGAAACAAAGGCTACATTAGTGATAGACACAGATCGTAATCCTTCTAGAATGTCACGTTCCAAGTGGTGTGTATATCATAACTGTTGTAAAATAGTATACCATTTTAAAAAAGCCTTTATAACAACTTTAGCCTTTGTGTTGGCATTTAATTTCCTAATACTTCATGGGGATCACACTATTAAATAACTTCTGGATCTCATATTAGAAAATTTCTCTCCAGCTGTTGTCTGTTTCTGCATAAGTGAATCATTAATTTTTAGTGTACTGGAATTCTGTCAAAATGCCATCTTCACAATCTTTATTGCTCTAGCTTTCAAATATGAATGAATGATGAATGCAAATTTCTATGGAGATTCAAGTGCTTCTTTGTAATAATTTCTTTTTAATTACAGAGCAAAGAGATTGCATTCCAGCTTCACGAAGATTTAATGAGAGTTCTAAATGAGCTTTATACGGTAAGCACATTTATTTAGCTTCTGTTGCAAGAATTGTTTGTACAAACTGATTTTTGTGCACTGTTGTAAGTGTCCCTTTTCATGGCAACTTGCACCAACAGAAAATACACAGTGCCTAGACAAAAATACTATAAAGTCCAACCAGTTGTTTTTCCTCTCAATATTTTTATCTGAGCTTTATATGTTTCCTGAACTGAGTAAATATTCTTAGTGCAGTGCACATCTAAATTATTAGCTGAAATATTCTGCCTTGCATGCTTATTATAGCATTTCTCAATTATTCATCATTTTTGTAAGTATCGATCCTGGAAACACATTATAAGCATCAAGTAGTCCCATTGAAGTCATACCCCTATGCTGTGGATTCTAATAAATATTGAATTCTGTCACGGTATTAACATTTAAGTCTGGGGGTTTTTTTAAGATTATTTTTGCAAAGGGAAGAATTTTGGAAGTTTATAACATACAAAATGCACAATTATTAATCCAGTGAGACAAAGTTACAGATGCAGAGTAGGGCAATGGGATTGCAGATTGATTGAGTTTTGAGTTTATCATTTTATAAAATATGTATTTATTCAATAAGACCAGGCTGGCTTTACTAGAACACTTTTTTTTTTTTTTACTCCAGCACATATTAACTTGTTCATAATAAACACAAAACATAAAATGATTGCAACCTTTTCAGTGTGACAAAAGAGGAGGGAAGCAGTAGAATTTAGTTCAAATACATGAAAGGTGGACCAGTATTGATATGTTTCTCCTTTGGTTCATTCCCATCCTTGCATTATTTTTAATGGAATGATCAGTTCCCTGAAGTGCAGTTGTTAAAATTAAAATCTGTGAATGCTGACTGGCATTCAGGTACCCCCATGTACTTCCGAATTTCCTGAGTAAGGAGAAGGATTAAAGTGTTTATGAAATGGTATATGTGGAAGGGTTTTCTAATCTGTTTACTACCTGTAGCATCACTGATTATTTCATAAGAAAGGATCATTAAAATTAAATGACTTTCAAGGATAAAAAGCTGCTGTACTCAAAGATGGATTATAGACTATCAGAGAGAAGAAACTGAGCTAGTTATTCACTGAAACATCTAGTAACTGCCTCTTTGAGAAACAGGCATGGTCGGTGTAAATAAGTTATGTTTTATGAGTTTCTCCATCTGCACACAGGAACTAACCCTTAACAGAGCCAGTAGAACCAGAAGCAGCCAAAGCAGGACTTTAGGTCCTTTAGACATTCTAGGCAAACCTTTCTGCATCTCATGATGATTAGTTGCTTTCTCCAACCCTTCCTCTCTCTCCTCAGTCTCCTCACATCAGCTTCACTCCACTTCTGCCCCTCATCCACTGCCCCTTGCATCCTCAAAATCATGGCACTACCAAGACGTTTGCTACCATCACACCGTTCACTCTGCTTGTGTTGTTCTACTCCTTCCCCAACCCTGTGTTGGTCTTGTCTATTTAGACAATAATGTCTCATTGTTTCTTTGCACTCCTCCATGAGGTGACAACAAGAACCAGCTTGCTGTCAGGTTCGATTTGTATGGATCCCTCAAATAAGGAGTGACAAGGGTTGCTTTGGATACAACTTTGTTTTACTAACAACAATCTATACACTAACAATTACAATTTAAAAGATACAGCAACTTAACTATATAAAACACAATCACAGTTACAATTATACAATTATACTTACAAAGCTAGCTTATACTAAAGAGTTAAACTTATGCTATTATACTTACACTGCAATGGTGAGGTTTGCCAGCAGTAAAAACAGCACTTCAGTTTTTTCTAGTGAAATTTCCGGGTTTGCATCTGAGTGGGATACGATGCCACACTCAGGTTTCGCAGCCACACGCTCTATACTTAGGTTTTGAGCGGCAAGCTGGGGAGAGACGGTAAGTAGATCAAAGCCTGCACGTAGGGCTATTCTGGTGCCCTTCCAACGAAGATACAGGACAACTCCAGTTTACTTCCTGTTTGTGACCACCTTTTATATTTTTCTTCCACACAGCAATATGCCCACTTAGCCAATTATGAGTTTCCAAGAGCGATGAGGTAATTGGGGACTGCACCCCAAAACAGCGAAACTGACAGAGAAACCCGATTCTATTCTTCTTAATTGTCCAGCTGTTGTTTGCTGCTGTCAAAGAATCACCCATTGCAATACATATCTAAACACTATTCAAATGCAGTTTACTGGGTTTCGAGTCACAGAGATTTTGTTATAATACATGAATGGGTGCTATTTAACTGAAATTTACTGAGTTTCAAGTAACAGGTTTATCAAAACCCACAGGCTACATCCTGATTGTATTGCCCTTCAGTACTTAACGCTTGTTGAGGTTTTTCTCGGGGCTTGTAAGTTTCACAGGGCGTTTGCTGTAATACATGAATGGATACTGTTTTACTGAGTTTCCAGTCACAGAGTTTTTGTTGTGATACATGAATAGATACAATTCAAGCGAAGTTTCACAGAGATGGATACTATCTTAATGAAATTTTGTAACAGGGTTACCAAAAGCTACATACTGATTACATTCACTTCAGTACTTAGCACCTGCCGGCTCCTCCCGGCGCTGGTAAGTTTCACAGCGATTCTGTTACAATATGTGGCGGGCCGGGGGTTGACACAAAGCAGCCAGCATTTTATACTTCACTCCAATGAGCCTACATTCTTATTAATTCAAAATGGAGTCAGGCCACTTTTAATTATTCTATTAATCTAAAATGGAGTTGGGTCACTTTAATTATGAATGAAGCAATGTTACAACACTCCATCTTTCTGTATCCATTTGTTGTCTCTTGTCTTACACATAGATTGTAAGATCTCCGATGCAACATCTGTCTTTTTGTTTTGTGTCTGTACAGCGCCAAGCACAATGGGTCTTGGCCTATGACTGGGTCTCTCTGGTACTATGTTAATACAAATAATAATTAATATAATTCTAGCAAACCTTAAAGAACTTGCTTAACTTTAAATTATCTGTTGGATAGCTTTAATACTCTACCTGGTTACTTTAAGGCCTTTGGCTGGAAGCAAACTATTATTGCAAATGCAAAGAGTTACCATTTGAATGTCCTACAACAGTATCATCTACTCCAAACATTTTAGAAGGAGTTCAAGCAAGCCTGACCAGTCATATTTCCAGAATGCCCAAACTCTTTGTCCTCATTTATCCAAAGATTCTGAGGGACATTCAGAACTTTTTGATAAATGAGTTATGTCGATTGGTCTTCTCTATGGGTAACCCTGCTAATTTTTGTTCAAAAATGTGTAAGTGGAATCTTCTAAAATTTAGGCTTAACCTCATGGGCCAGATTGTTGAGTGAGTGGTGCAGGAGTAGTTTTGGAAATAGTGCTATACCAGATGTTCTAATCCTTTTTGTATTAATGAGGGAGCCAGAAACAAAAGACAATTTCAAAACCCTTCATTGGAAATCCAGTCTTGCATGTTTTCCCAGGAAAGTCATTTTTAGCCTCAATTTTAGTTCATTATTAGCTGTCAGAGGGCCTGATCTAAAGCTTACAGTAGTCAGTGGGAATATTTCCATTGAATTCAATGGCCTTTGCATTAGCTCTTTAAAGTCAGTAAACAATGCTGTAGATTTAGAAAGAAGAAACTAGCCCAAGAGGAAAAATGGAAGAGAGGTCACAAAAGAATCCAAGACATTTGTCACCTCCTATTGAGTATAAAAAAGACTTATAATTTGAAAAATAGCTCCTTTTGCTCAAGGGTATTTTAAGGATTTGAAAGTATGAGCTTATAATGAAACCTCAAACTCTGTCCTTTGAGATAGACTACAAAGTGATTTTGCTGCATGTTCAATATGACAATGCTTAGAAATGAAAAACGTGTAAATGAGGTGAAATGTCTTAAAAATTCAGGCACTCGGTGGAATACTAAAAACCTACTGGCGCCTTATGGAGAACAATCTTTTAGAGACCATTCTGCTGATTTATACTTCTCTTTCCCTGTTTTCATTAGTATGGATTTCGATTTGAAAACTGGATTTTTGTTGCTTAGGATCTCATCTGTTCCTGCTGTTTTCACAGTCACCCTCAGTTTGTGACATAATTAGTGTTATGATGTCATGTACAGGATTGAGGTAATAAACAGCAGGAACAGATGTTCCTGACCTACAGTGGATACATAAAGAACCATGTTGATTTGGGGGATGCATAGATTCTGAGTGCTGATCCCTCTTTTTTCCCCCTTGGGTGAGGAGGGCTTCCCTAGAGGAATGATCCATTGAAAATCCAATGAGGGAAACTTCAGTTTTACTCTCCCATAACCTCCATTCTGTGGCTTCTTCTGTGGGAGGAGCAATCTGGCCCATTGTGTGAAACCTTGTACCTCCTACATGGTGCTGAAATGATCAGTGCATGTACACATATTATTTCAAGACAAATGTTCTATGTATTTTAATTTATTTCAGTAAAATAAGGACTGAAATTCCCACTTGTTTATGTATGTACTTGTTCTATTATGATTCAAAACATTCTGTGGAAACTACTCAAATATTTAAACTTCATCATGAAATAAGCAAATTCAGTACATTAAAAATGACAATTATTTTTAATTTTGTATGTACTTTCCTTTTACTATGCCAATCAGTGTTTTCATGTCTCCAACACCCCACCACAGCAGCTTCACCTCTCTCTCCTGCGCCACTCTCTACTGTTTCCTCAATCAATGTAGATTAGTAATTAGCATTCTAAGTTTCTTCACAAGTGTATAAACTGTTGGAGCTCTATATCAGCTCTGTCACTGCTGACGAGACTAAAAAGAAGGATAAAATGTGTTCTGCAAAGGTAAATTCTGGAGCCTAAGAGACTGGCCTGGTTGGTATCAGTGTGTACCTCTATAGATGGTGGGTGCAGCACTGAAACTTGAAGGATTGCCCTCATTAAGGTGTATGTGTGTTAGCTGGGGAGGGAATGTATTTCCAACTTCTGCAGCTGTTCCTGTTTGGCTGAAGAGACCAGTTTTCATAGATTCCCAGGCCAGAAGACCACATTGTCTAGTCTGACATCCTGTATAACACAGGACATAGGACTTCCCCAAAACAATTCCAAGAACATATCTTCTAGAAAAACATCCAATCTGGATTTTAAAGTTGTCAGGGACGGATGAATCCATCACAACCCTTGGCAAATTGATCCAGTAGTCAATTACCCTCACTGTTTAAAAAAAAAAAAAAAAAAAAAAAAGTACACCTTTCCAGTGTACTTATCTAGCTTCAGCTTCCAAGCGTTGGATTGTGTTTATACTTTTGTCTGCTAGACTGAAGAGCCCATTATTAAATATTTGTTCCCCATATAGATACTTACACACTGTAATCAAGTCACCCCTTAACCTTCTCTTTTTGCAAGGTGGGTTAATGAGGCAACAGAATGTTAATTTATACTATAGAGCCTCTTTGCAATCGAAGAAGCTAGAGCTTAAAATAAATAAATAAATCACTTCCAGTCTGGTGAAAACATAAAAAAAAATCTTGGAATCTGTCATTTTCCATGAGCTCTACTCATACTTCATCAAAAGGCTGCAGACAATCCAACACCTGCAATCTATAGAGGTACACACTGGTAACTCCCCAACCAGACTTTTCACAGATTGGCCCAGATTTACCAAAATGAAGACACTTTTGTCAAGATGTAGTGATAAATAAATATTGTGAGCAGAGGACCACTTCTGTGTATTTGGTCTGAGAACCCTCTTAATCTTTTCTGCCCTCCATTTGACTCAGCAATGTCTCCATTATCAACAGAATCATTGTCTGGATTCTCCAAAATGCCACATTACTCTTTTGACAGATGTCAAGCTGTCACTGAAATGCTGAATGTCAAAAGAAAAGAGCACTAATTGAGAGCCTCCAGTTGTGTGGGAGATAGGACTGTGTGTAGGGCCAAATTAAGGCCTGGTTTACACTATAAAGATAGGTCGGCATGTGTCGACACTTGACTTTGTCTCCCAAGGGTGTAAGCTCTTCATTATGCCAGCATAAAAACACCATCTCCCCAAGCAGTGTTGAACCATGGTTGATGTACTGAGATCAATGCAGCATAAATATAGTTTCTGCATTACCTATGTCGACACAGCAGTCTGCCCTCCAGGAAATCGTCATGTTCCCCATGGCTCTTCTTTTGGCTCTGCAGATACCGGAGGATCATGCATCCTATGCTTGCAATGCTCATGGCAGCAGCACAGAGCTATGCAGGTTCCATGCTTCTGTCAGAGATGGTGTACAGTGACAAGTGCCACATGGCTTCTGTGGGATTTTAAAAATAGGTGTGAAAATTATGGGATAGAGATTGCATTATGGGATGGAGAAAGCTGCATAATGGAAACTTGACTTCACAATCCCAGTCTTCTCTGAATGACTCATTTCTGCCCTATTGTGCGTTGCCAAAACTTCCAAAAAGACATTGTGCTGGATGGTGGTGAGTTGCACACTGCAATACCTACCTATGGCGCACCACCCTGTGCATCGAAAGAAGCATTCTTGTGTACAGGCCGTGCCGACGCAAGGAGCCAACTATGCACGCACACAAAAGCAATGTGCTAACTGTGGTAGTTTAATGCCAACGTAACTTGTGTTGGCAAAAGTTTGTAGTGTAAACATGCCCTGAGGCATGGGTCACCTGTAGAACCTATGCACCTCCCTGTGGCTCATGGAGTCATACGATTACATCAGAATATCCGCGTTCATTAAACACAGCAAGTCTCTTATGGGAGGGGAGAAAAACTTGAAACGATCAACGGACTATAATTTATGCAGTGATGTCTGCCTGTGTCTGCAAACTACCTGAAACAATAGCTCTTAGTAGGCCTAAGAAGCGTGAATGACCTCATGTAGCTCAATGGGCATTCGCTGCTCTAGCTGAGAAGCCTGGCCATGGGAATCTGGCAGTCTGCCTTGGGCCTTGAATTGCCTTAATCCAGCCTTAGCCATATTCAGTGTTAATAGATTCAGAGGGACTGCACAAAGTAAACTGTGTTTAAACCTGGATTTGGACTGATCCTTTCTGTGCTTCTCACTCCATTTTGCAGAAGTTAAGTGATGGTAAAAACAGACTATTGCTGTTGTGTATCTCAAAGAGCAGGAATGTTTCAGGCACCCTAAACATACACATTTGTATCCCCTAGTCAAGTGCCAAAACTTTCTGCCCTGACAGTTTTCATAAGCAATAGAAAAACCTGGTGCATGCTGAAAACATGGGGACAGTGCAAAATAAAATGAATTTAATATTAAAATAAAATACAGGGGCTGCTGTACCCATTATATATATAATTGCCTTATGTAATTTATTAAAAATCTCTGGTGTTTAATTTTAAAGGAAGTTGCTATAGATTTTTCATTCTGCTGCAAAGGAGTGCCACAGAATACAGTGATTTTACCTAGAAGATATGTCCAACGTGTTGCAGAGCACCAGAGATGTGATAGATAGTGAGGTCAATAATGCCATGATGGCCGTAAAAGGTCAGTGATATTTCCAGAAATTGCATCACAGATTGGTTTGGAAGTGAGTAGGATTATGAAAATAGCTAATATCAAGTCTGCCAACAGTCCTCTGAACACAAGCAGGAGAGACCAAGGAAAATGGGAAATTGGTATAAGATTTTGCTTTATTTCTCAGGGGAAGTGCCAAGTGGCCAGATTAAGGAATCACACACAACCCAATTTCCAGTAAGAAATACTACTTTACTGGAGGCAGTTTTGAAATAAATCACAGAAAGTAATTGCAGCAAAGAGAAGCTCCTATTCCATTAAATGCCTATTGATGGGGACAGCAGGAAAACGAGGACAGACACACATGAAATTAAGCAGCCTGCCGCTTCTTTTATTAAACTTTAACAGAAGGGAGAGGTACAACCCGCTCAGCACCCATACTCCTCTGTACCAGCCATTTAATTGGTTCCAGTGAGGGGGTTACATCGCTCTTGCCATATAACCCATGACATGGGGTAGGCTCTCCTCAGCCTATTCCCCAGGACGCCACTCTTTCTGAGTTCTAGCACCCTCCCACACCGCCGCAAGGGGGCCAGAGGGTGCAGCATGGTGGGGACCTCAGCCCAAGAAGGCCACAGGAGGTCTCATCTTATCTCTTGAGCCCAAGGCCCAACACTAAAATCCCAGCTCTTTTACTTCTAGGAACTGGTGGTTTTATTCTCTTAACCACCCTGGAAATGGGCCACAAGCTGCACCAGCTTAGTGACTAGCTTACTCACTTCCAACCCAACCACTGCACCTGGTATCACACCACTTGCCCAGTCCATGCGTGCACATGCTGTAGCTGTATGTCAGCGCCTCCGTCTAATGGAGATACACCATTATCCCTGAAAACTTCTGGCTGATTGGAATGGATGTCTCTATGCTGTATCCCCTTTTGCCAGGAATATCTTGTTGACTCCATTATTTACTTTCTTTCTAGTCTTGCCCCCAGGGGCTTGGTCTGCTCCCAGCCCGTGAGTGCCGAGCAGCATGAGCTGATCCGTTGCATGCCTCTTCTGGGTGCTAAAAGCTTTGGCACTGAAGCTCAGCTGAGATCCGGCTGCCATCTTGACTACCCTCTTTTGGGCCCAATGTAGCATAGGGTGCCTGTAAATCCAAACACTACGTATGCTCTGGGTGGTTTCAGAAACACACAGGTGTGTTCGGTTAGGTACATTTTGCCATTCCCTGCCATCTTTTCCTTGGTGCATACATAAGTCCTATAATACCTGGATTTCTAGTGCCCTATTGCCTGCTGCCCGGAACCAAAACCCTCTGCTTCCACTGATGTCCCTGTCGTGCTCCTGAAAGAATGAGTACCAAATTTACCCTGGTCAAGACCACAGTAGTGCAAGTTGTTTCTCAATACCGCACTGAATTGGTACCTTGTCATGAAGCTGCCATCACCATGTGAACACATCAGGCCTGGCTGCAGGTCCCAGATGTTTTTGACACTCTTGTCTCCTTTACAGGGAACAAGCGCTCTTCTGCACATTCCTTCAACACCACATAGGCCCCTCTTCCATTCTGGCCTGTTTTGGAGTACCATAAGCACAGGGATACCACACCTGCAGATAGTTGCACATCTGTTATGTTTGACGCACACTGGGACCTGTCCGCAGCTCCCAATGGGTATATGGCTACACTGCCGGTGGTATTCTCAGCAGTGCAGGATCAATTCCATGGGATCGACTGAGCAGCAGTGGAGACCCGCTCAATCGATCCAGAAGTCAACACCATTAATCCACCCCCGCAAGAGGAGTAGTGCTGTGTTGAACAGAAGGTGTTTCCTGTCGGCACAGCGAGGACACCGCAGTAAGTAGACGTTAGTAAGTCGACAGGAGATATCGCCCATTGACTGCTGCCAAAATCTGCTGGCAATGTAGACAAGGCTTTAGACACCAGTTCATTCTCTCATACCGCCAAAAAAGGCAGCAACAAATGCCACCTTAAATAAAATGGTCTCTCGCCCACAGCTGCAGCCTCAGGCAAACCCTTGGTAACTCTGATAGGGTGGGTAACCTGTCATCCCTCTAGCCCGCATGCCCCACCCCTCCAGGACCACTCTTCTAAGAGATTCCTTGCTATGAAATACCCACATGCACCTGAGAAACCAGCCAGCCTACTCCAGAAGGACAGGCCTGCTGCATGGGGCCTCCACCAGAGATGGTGGAGAGAGGCCCCATGTAGTGGGTTAGAGGCACCGCATGTTGTGACACCTGATGTGTGGGTATGGGCTACCCACAGTGAAGCCCTGCCTGTGCCCTAAATTCCATGAACTCTGAAGGACTGACTTTACAGATCCTTGGTGTCCACAGGGCAAACCTAGTCCTCCACTAGTCCCACTGCTGTCAAGAGCAGAGATCCCAGAATCGTTGGGGCATTGCCTGCAAATCCCTGATGGCCAGCAGGATGTGTTCTTGGAATCTGTTGTCCTGAAAGTTAGAGCATTGGCAACACTATTATCCACTTGCAGAACGTGCACTGCATGAAACATGGTGTTAAACCCCAGACCGTGTAAACTGAAGGCCCTCACCAGCCTAGTTAAGTCTTAGTCGACTGTTCCTTTACAAAGTGGACCATAAGTTGGTTGCCACACCAGGAATGGACTTTCTTGTTCTGAAAGTTTTCTCCACAACCAATGACTGCCAGCAGTATAGGAGAAACTCAAGGAAGGAGACATCATCTGTAATGTGCTGAGTGACCCACCTTTCTGGCCACCTCTGTGCACATCACTCACCTTGAAAGTATACCCCAAATCCTATACCTTCAGAGGTGTCAGATTGTACCTGCAGCTCAGTTTTGAGCAGTCTGAACACCATATGGAAACCCGCATTTAACTCTTCCAGGAATCTTCCCCACGTTTCTAACTCTTCCTTCATTTCCGTTGTCGTTCTGAATAAGCAGTGGAGTTTTCACACACCAGAGGAGGCAGATGTCAGACAAGCACAAAATGCCTAACTGGAGGCCATCACCTGGCATGCAAAGTTTAGGTGCCCCATGACCACCTAGAGTTCCCTCAGAGTTATTTTCTTTGCCCCTTTTAGAGCCCAATCAGTGCCCTGACCAATTCCAATTTCTTTGTAGGTAACCTAGAAACCCCAGACTAAGTCCAATTCAGTGCCCACGTGTTCAAACTTTGGCCAGGGCCTTCAGTATTTTTCTGTGGCAAGGGGAAGCCTGAGGCACTTGGCCAGGTTCTAAAACATTTGAAGCATGTACTTACAGTTGCCTGACCCTAATTTCCTGCACCTAAGACGACATTGAGATTGTGTGATAGAGGCAGTCTCATGCACAGTGCATCATTGCCGACTCCAACATGGAGCTGCATCTTTCAAAAATGGCACCTCACTCCAAGCACACTGTGGGCATGGTGCCATCAAAATAGTCATGGCCATCAAACTGAAATCCATGCAAGTTAAAGTCTTGCATTGGAAGCAATCAGAATGTAGACTTGACGTTGCATTTTGCCAACCTTACCCCAGGGCTGCAGTTCCTTAACTAAGGCTACCACAGCATCAAATGACGAATATCTCACTGAACGCAGCTGTGGGTCAATATAATCATTTTACTGATGAAGCCCATATAGGACAGGTGATGGCTAAACTACATTTCCCCTTCGCCACCTTCACTACCACACTCGGGAGACATGCACAATACTGGCACTGAAGTGTATGGGAGGTGACCTGCCACTCTCCATGCTGCCACCTCTAAGGTGATCTCTGCCCTTTTTACACTCCTGAAACCTTTAGCGGACTTCAAGGTCTCTGCCAAGAGTGCCATCTGTGACAAGGTGGGGCGGGGGGGAGAGATATTCCGCCCTCGTGGGTCTCGCGCTCTCCCGGCCTGGCCGGTGGTGCAGCTGGGGAAGGGTCAAGGAAGGGGCTGGGACCCGCTCTGCCCCCATGTACTGCTACCTTCCCTTTGGGGTAGTCCGTGGTCCGCTCCCTGCGTCCCCAGCCAGGTCTTCTGCCCTCCAGGGCTGCGGTAGCAACCGTGGAAGCTGCAAGCCTCTGTAGGCTGCAGGCCGCAGGCTGCAGCCTGCCAGCTCCAAGCCGCCAACTCCAACTGCAGGCTTTCGAGCTGCAAACCTCCAAAGCTGCAAACTGTAACCGTGACTCCAAACTATAACTCCATCCTCCACACCTCCTCTCTCCAAACTCCACAACCCACACTGCCTGCCTGCCCGTGCAGGCTTTTAAGTGTTTGGGGCGGGGCTCCTTAATTGGCCCCAGGTGTCCTAATTGCCTAATCAGCCCCATCTGAATTACCCAGGGAATAGGGCTTTGTTGAGCCTGGGGCTAATATACGTGCCTTCTAATACTTTCTCATAGCTGTCTGGCCTGACCCTGTCACACATCACATGCCCTCGTTATTGGCTTTGAATATCAGCTGAAATGTGTTCTATATAAGATGTCTTTTTTGCTGTGGTAATCCACTAATGGATTCCATAACCCTGTATTTTAATTGCAGAAGGAGCTTTTTCCATGGTTACCACTTCTCCCTGTAGTGTCTCCTGAAGCACTGGGACCTTGCATATCCCCTTTCCTACAGCTCTGTTGGAAGCACCCTTGACCCCCATAACAGGAGAGTGCGCTATGCTGACTCCCACACATCCTCCAGCAGTGTTTGTACCTGCCTTGGGTATGAAAAAGTTTCCCATCGTTAATGCAGAATACACATTGGCTTTCATATCTGTATTTCTGAAAAGGAGGTTTGGGTACTGGCAGCCCAATGTCTGGGAATACCAGCTGGGTGGGGTGATAAGGAGCCATACCTCTAGCCGCAGTTCTTGGTCTATTTTATTGCAGGGTAAATCAGGCTCCTCTTCTGCCTTCTGTCTAAATTCTCTGAATACCTGAACCGTGCTAACCCCCCATACGTAACGTGAGTCCTTGCTATCAAGTCCTCATACTTGCAGAACGAAATATGCCTCTCAGGGCTCCTGATGCAAATTATACTCCCATAAATGCAGAAGGCTGCAGACCAGTTCAAGAGTTTGTCTCACCTCATGTGTCCTCGTCTTCCTTTTTTAAATGCCATTTGACCCCTCCTCTGTCTCTTTGTCCCTGAACAGCAATGTAAATAAATCCACAAATCACCTTTCCAGCCTTCTCCTTAACTCCTTTAGACAGATGAGTTCCAAGTGCGAAATCTGATCCCACAAGCCCTAGAGGCGTTAGCTGCTGTGTCTCCTGCCTATGTTTCATTAGGCATGATGCTACCTGGCGAAGGGGGTGGTTCCCCAATTGCTCCTTTCTCCTCTATGGGACATCAGTCTAATCCCAAACCTGGGAGTGTCGCCCCCTCCTCTGAGAGGGCCTGTTCTTGTCAGGCAGGCTGCCCAACCTATGAGCCACCTATGCCAGTGATGTTACTGGGTCACCAATATCCCTTGGGGAGCCAGAGGAGGAGCAACCTGGGCCACCACCCTTGCCCCCAGTTGCCGAGGTTTGCAATTCCCTCTGTCAGTATCTGCAGGTCACTGGAGAAACCCACCACCACATCCTGAGGATGCCTTCTGGACTCTCGGCAGGTTATGAGAGTGAGACCCAGGCCCAGAGACACTCACCCACTTCTCATCATCCTTATCCACTTCCGTGAGGCTTGGAGCCTCCCTGTCCTCAAACTCAGCACTTGAGTCCGTCTCGTGACCCTCCTGCACAAGGGTTCAGGGCTCCATCCTGGAGGAATGCACTCCTCCTACTCCCCACCATCCACAAAGTGAGCTGTGCCTGCTGAGGTCCCGGCTCCTGCCAGGTGCTCTCCTCCTCTTGTGACTCTCCTTCTGTACCTGATCCTTGCCTGATCTCCCATCCTGTGAAGGCTGAGCACGTCCTCCTGAGCCCGCTGTTCCCCGGCTTGCTGGAGGCTCAGTGCAATCTGAGTTGCTTGACCACTGTTTTGAGGCCTAGCATAGCTTAAGTTGCTTGCTTGCCCATTCTGGCTTCTGCAGCTTGACATCTGGTTGGCAGAGAGAAACAGGAACCCTGAGTAACCTTGCAGAGTCTCAGTGTCTGCATATCACAGCACACAAGATGAAATGCATAACGTGTGCTTGCAGCTGCACATAGATAATGGTGAGGGGAATAACAAGTTATCCTTGAGCATCTGGGGGTACACTTCTCCACCCTGATCACTAAGCGTCCGGCATCAACACAGCAAAGTGTACCAAATGAACCCTCACCCAGCTCCAAGGCCACACCGCTCAGTGCCTCCTTTAGGGCACCCCTACTATCTACACCCCAACTCCTGCCACCTCACCTCAGGGGGAAGGGACTGGTGTTCTCCCTGGCTCCCTCAGAATGGCTCCTGGAGCAAGCACCCTTGGCCAGCTGGCTGCATCCTTGGCCAAGGTCTTGCAAGCCTTTCCCCTTCCTGCACCAGAAGCTGGAGTTGTGGAGGGAGGGTGTATATCTGGACACAAGGAGCTGTGAGCTCCTGTGGCAACTGCGGTACACCTCTGGTCCTTTCTCCCATGGCGCCACACCCTGCTCTTACAGCCTGCCCAGGGTTACAGGGTGTCTCCTTTCCCCAGCAGGGGTAGCTGCACCATGTGGCCCCTGGGATCCTCCCATGAATGTGAGGGAGAGGATACAGTTTCAGGTCCAACCAGGTCTACACTGCTTTGGGTCCCCCATGTGGCTCCTGGCCTCCCCCCGCTTGAGCAGGGAGGGCAGGGGGGACTAGGGTGACCAGATGTATCAATTTTATAGGAACAGTCCTGATATTCGGTGTTTTTTCTTATATAGGTGCCTATTCCTCCCACCCTGTCCCAATTTTTCCCACTTGCTGTCTGGTCACCAGGGGGGCAGGGGCGCTCAGCATGGAATCCCTCCCTAAGGGGTCTCCTGCTCCTATAGTGGGCAGGGGCCCCATGCCAGGGGAGGCAGAGGTACAACCCCTGCAGTGGGGCAGGCCCTGTACTCCTGGGGAAAGGGGCCCCAGAATCCTTACTAGCCTTCCTCTGCATCTTGAGGACTGCTGCTGCTGGAAGCTGATGAGTAACCCTTTCTCTGCTGGAGCAGAGCTGAAAGAGGCTCCACATTGCCCCTGCTCTGGGCTAAATGATGGGAGCTGGGGAATGCTGACCAATTCGCACCCTCTTACCCAGCAGGCCAAATGGGTGGCTGAGGCTCCCAGGACGAGGAACTACCTATCTATTCTCCTTTAGCAAATGTCTCCCTCCCTTGCTACTGGCCCTGTCCCCTTTTTACCGCTGCCTCTATCAAGTTCCCCCACGCATTGGTGCGGATGAGTAGCATTTTCATGATAAACAAGGGACACATCTAATTTTTACAATAAAACTGCATAATTGATAGCTGTATGCATTAATTATACAGTTTTATTATAAAAATTAGACTTGTTAGAATCATCATCTGTTGGGAGAAGGAACATTTTTTAACTTTCTAGTGTTAGATCTTGGTGCCATGGGCAGCTCTGGTAGTTGAGGGATGGGAGGTTTTCAAGACAAGAAGTTTACATTTTTGAGCAAGACCTCAGTCCGCTACAATTCAGAGTGATGGGAACAATCCTACAACACATGATAGCAAAGAGAAAGTGGAAAAACAGCCTTTTCACGAGAAACCTTCCTTCCATCTCCCCACAAAACTCAGATGTCTAACATAGCACAAATAACTGTCTTATTGATGGATCTGTACATTTAATTATTATAGGTTTAACTAAAATAATTATCTAATTTGTCACTGTGATGTGTGAGTGCCATATTCTGCCCTCAGTCTTTATACTGAACTCTTATCAATGAGACTGAGGCTTTTGCACACAAATCAAGGGCAGTATGTAGTCTATTTCTTTACAAACAGAACACTTGTAATTTGGTGCAACATACCCCTTTCCAGCCACTTTTAGGCTGACTTTGTTGTTTGTCAGAAATCCTTATTTTAAAACAGATGATCTAGTCTAATGCACCTATAACCCCTGCTAAATTGGCAGAGCTAAACTCATTTTATTTTATAGTGAGACTGATATTGCATTTAAAGATGTGTGAAACACAGAACAGGAGCACAGCGTATCTGTCATGATGACAGCCCAGCATCTGTGAAATTATTACCTTGCTCTTCCTCTTCAATGAACACTTGATGGCTGATCAATAACCACTTTGGGGACTAATTAAAGTCACTGCAGTGACAGATACTCTGACAATATGGCCTATCAATTGAACAATTTGCCAAGCAATTGAAAGGAGCAGTGCACATTTCACCAGGATATTTGTTTCGAATAATAGATTGAGGGCCCAGTTCACAACCCTTTGTACAAGAAAATGTCCCATTGACTTCTATGACTAAATTGAATTCTAGGAATTGCCACTGAAATATCGGTGTTGATAGAAGTGTTGATGACTGAGATGGATGTGTATTACTGCTTATTTTTAATTCTGTTTTTAATTTTAAAACGTTGCTATTAGGAAGGCATTGCATTGTAAATCTTATTGATCTTGTCCTTGCATTAACTTTGCATTTTCCAATTATATTGTAGATTTGCACAAAACATTCTTTAAAGATTATTTAGAAGTGACAATACTTGTTTATCTTGTCTGGAGGGCTTTTAGTAAATGAAAAAATGTTAAGAAAAAAATTGTAAGATAATTTAATCATTCCAATACAGACAAATTGTGATGGGCAGCTTTAAAATTACCGATTCATTGTACTGATAACTTGTAATTCATTTAGAGTCACTGAGTTGAATTTAGTTGCAAAATGAATGGTGTTATGTTTTTTCATATCAGTCACATTTTCATAACTTTCTTAAAAAATTAAACAGGTTTTTTTGTTTGGATTTCAATATTCATATGCAGCATTTGCAGAGTAAGCATTGCCACATTGCACTTCAGAAATTGAAACAGACTACCAACAAAATGAAACCACTTACTCTGTTTTCTACAGTTAGAATTTAAAGACAGTTCCACAAGCTTTCAGTTAAGCAGAAAACTTGGGCAAGGTAGGCTTCTAATGATCTCTCCTATTATTTGACATTTTAGATCCTCTAGTGCAAAGAAAGAGAGAGAGACCATCTCCCAAAACATGGTACAAAATTAAGAAAAAGAGCCAACTGCAATATCATGTGCAATCTTCATGTTGTCTTACTTGGGGGAACAATACCCAAAAAAAGTCCAATCACCCCCGACTTCCTTCCATTTTGTGAAAATATTTGCCTGCTGCCTCTGCAATTAAAGTTTTGCTGCTGTTACTAATAAATACCCACTGGCAGAATCTGGGCAGGACAATGCCTGTGAGCTCCCCAGAGAATTTCATGAGAATGACGTAATCATACTAATGCATGAGATATGAAGTGTCATTAACAAAACACACTATACACGAGTCAAATGCACAAAGTAAGGGCTGTCTGTCCTCACTTTATGCACTGATTTAACTATCTGTTAGAAACTGATATAGTTAAAGTGTGGATACAGATACATCATACATGTATTAATATCAGCATTGATATAACTGCATCCACACTAGGGCTGCAATTTAATTGTCTTAGTTTCTAAACCAATATGGTTCTCTTGGTGCAAACGCTGTATATAGACTAGCCCTCGGTATACTACAAAGAACAGACATGCTCAAGTCTCTCTTAATTCTAGTAATCTTACGTTTCACTTATAATAACAGCAGCGAAGTTTTCAGATGGAAATGTGAATTGAAAATGGGCTCCATTCTTCAGGAGACAGAGTCGAGGCTGGGCTGCAGCAGAGGGTGGACTTGACAAAGATTTGCTTTGAATTAATGTATAGTGGGATGCTGTCGATTTTGTAGCCCTTCCCTGTAAGGAGCAGTTGAAATGAAGGTGTTCTCTCTGGGGACATAAAGCTGGAGGGAATGGAACTCCAGTTGAGGCTCATTGGGGTCCTCCAAGAGAGCTAGTTTCTAGCAGTAGTGGCTCCTGTGCTTCCTTAGTGAGGGTGCAGCTAGCTGGAATGTCCCAGCTTCTGTTTCATGTGCAAACGACTGGCACCGAGAGACAGTTATGTCTCATCCACTGGACTACAGTGGCTCTCTGGAAAATTGCTTCACATCTGTGTGCTTAGTTTGTTTGTAAAACAGTACTACTCAGATTTAGCCACTTTTCGTCTAGTGATTTCAGGTCTGTAGTTGAAAAAGTGCTAAGTGTCATCATCCCCTTTATATAGGCAGAAAAACCGAGACCCAAAAAAAAACCTAAATAACTTTCCTACCTGGCATGAATGTTGGGTTAGGCATTGGCCTCTGAGCTAAAAGAGCTTAGTTCTCTTTCTGGTTCTGGCAAGCTTTTGCTGAACATTTTTTGTAGGCCTTCTGTATAAAAAGTATCTCATAAAGAAGCAAAAGGTAAAAGCCACAACCTCTATTTTTCATTTCTTTTTCATGTCACCTTTAATGGAATCTTGTCACTTCCTGTTCTCTTCAGTGGTTATTTTACAAAACAACATTCTTGAAAAATTAACATATATATATATATATATATATATATATATATATTTAGGAATATATATTATTTAGGAATCCCTAGGCATAGGTTATTTCTTGCTGTTAGAAGTGCTTTTAGTAAGAATGCTGAATGTAATGGATAAAACATAATACTTAGTTAAACTGAAGCAATGTAAGACTGGGACTCAATAGGCCTGTGTTGTATTCCCCGCTCGGCCACCGCCCTGCTGTATCTCTGCTTCCTCTTCCAAATGTTTGTCTGTCTTGTTGCTTTAGATTGTAGGCTCATTGGGTTAGGGAGTGTCTCTTACTACGCATATTGTATAGTGCGTAGCACAGTGCAGTGCTGTTCTGACTACATCTTGCTGTAATAGGTAATAATAATATCCAATCTATATATTGGGTATTTTGGCATAGAAGCTGTAATCATATGTTTGCAAATGTGTTAAAAAAGCAACTATTTTGAAATGCGTATCAATATTTCTGTCTTCAGTAAGGAAGGAAGTGAACAGTCTGCTGTTTTATTTTCAGTGTAGATGACATCTTAGTTTCAACAGCTTAAATGCTAAATAATTTAGTACGTACATACATTATGTATAATTAGAGTCCTCCAAAAGCTTTTTTGTTTTGCACAAAACTTTAAAAATACATCTGCTCTATGTTTACCTGAAATAGCATACAGCAGGCTGCTGAGGATCAGTGCTAAGCCATGTTTCAGATATCAGATGAGACTAATTCACCATTGATCCAATCCAGCTGGGAGGCATCTGCCAGCCTGTGGAAGCTCCTTAGGCCTCACTGACTATACAGCTATAGAAGCTGCTTCTATTCCAAGGAGGTATCTCAGAGTAACTCCTCAAGATAGATTCTTTCTTCAGTGTATCCCAAAATACCGAGGCAAGAACAGCCAATTTGCTTCCTGCTGGCTGACTCATCCAAGGAGAAGATGGCCTGGGCCTAAAGATGACAACTATTATAGCTTGAGGATTCCTTTGTTTTGTTCCTTCCCAAAAACCAATATAGAAACCAAAAAGCAGACCAGCATGTGCTTCTTCCCACTTTGGAGGGGTGGGTTTTATGCCCTGATCCAGTTGCAGTGTGGCATTCCTTTACCATCTCCAGTGCTTGGGAAAAGGCAATTTCACATCGCTGATCCTTTCCAGTAATTGGGGGGGGATAGGAATGGTGCTTACTTCCCTGTTAAAAGGTTTGTTTTGAGGTGTATGTTACTTGCTTTTTTAAAAAGATGGCCAAGACCATTCTGTCTCCCTTTTTGGCTTATCCAGGCATGTAACTCCAGCCTGAAAGCACAAATAGCTTACGTGAGCTACACAGCCTCCACAAGGTGGAAGGGTGTGTGGCAAACTGTCAGCCTCCCCCTGGTGGATCTTGAACTTTACCTTCCTGTTTGTAGCCCCCAATTACCTCATCTCCCCTGGCTGTAGAGGAGCTCTGTCTCCTGGCCTGGGAGGGAATCTTCTTCTTCTTGTGCAGCTACTCCACACCTTCCCCTCCTGTCCCTGGACCAGGAGAAGGCGTTTGACCGGATGGACAACGGGTATCTCTTGGGCACCCTGCGGGCGTTCGGCTTCGGACCCCGTTTTGTGGGATTTCTCCGGGTGCTGTACGCTTCCGCAGAGTGCTTGGTCAAGCTCAACTGGACCCTGACCGAACCGGTCAGCTTCGGGCGCGGAGTACGCCAAGGCTGTCCGCTGTCCGGCCAGCTGTACGTTCTGGCCATTGAGCCCTTTCTCTGTCTCCTCTGCCGGAGGTGGACGGGTTTGGTGCTCCGTGAGCCAGAGCTGAGGCTGGTGCTGTCGGCGTACGCCGATGACGTGCTCCTCGTGGTCCAGGACCCAGGCGACCTGGTGCGGCTGGAGGACTGCCTGGCCGTCTACTCGGCAGCCTCCTCCGCCCGGGTCAACTGGGCCAAGAGCTCTGCCCTGACGGTAGGGGCCGGGTGGCAGGTGAGCTCCCTCCCACCCACGCTTCAAGCCATCCGGTGGAGCGCGGTCCGCTGCTCTATCTGGGCGTCCACTTCTCCACCACCCATCCCTCCCCGGAGAACTGGCAGGATTTGGAGGGCAGGGTGTCTGAGCGGCTGCGGAGATGGACAGGACTGCTCTGGTGCCTCTCCCTCCGGGGGAGGGCACTGGTGATCAACCAGCTCGTCCTGTCCGTGCTCTGGCACCGACTCAACACCCTGGTCCTGACCCCGAGTTTCCTGGCCCACCTCCAGAAGACAATTCTGGAGTTCTTTTGGCCAGGACTGCACTGGGTCTCTGCAGGGATTCTGAGTCTCCCCCTGGAGGAGGGCGGGCAGGGCCTGTGCTACATCCGCAGCCGGGTCCACACCTTCCGCCTCCAGGCCCTGCAGAGACTCCTTTATGGTACAGGTAGTCCGACGTGGAGCCATTTGGCGCACGTCTTCCTCTGCTGCTTCCGAGGGCTCCGATACGACCGGCAGCTCTTTTTTCTCCACCCGAGAGGTCTTCTGCGAGACCTCTCCGAGTTGCCGGTCTTCTACCAGGACCTCCTCCAGACCTGGAGGCTCGTCTCGGCGATGGTGGTTGGTCCTGGCAGGAGTCACCAGGGTCGGAGATTTCCTGGACTATGCCTGGGGGGCCTGGGTGGATCCCTATGTGCTGGCTTGGCGTATGGGGCTCTCCACCCCTCGAACTCCCGACGTGTACTCCAGGAGGTGAGGGCAGCCTTGCCCCCTACTGCTTTGATGTACCTCGAGCGGGTCTTGCAGGAGGCTACTCCCCACCCCATCTTACCATCTTACTTACTATCGGGCCTCGGCCCCGCGTACCCCTTCGGCCTCCCCATCCTCATGCCCCAAGCCGGCAGCTCGATCTGCAGCTGGTCCTCTTCCAGACTGCGCCTAGGAAACATCTGTACGCGCTCGTGCTTCACACCCTTCTCTTCCTCGCCCTCACGTCCCGCCCGGACACCAAGTGGCGGAACCTCTTACCACCCTCGGAGGGCGAGGATCCCCGGTGGGCCAGTCTGTATACCACCTTGACCCCACAGCCCGCCGGGGACATCAGTTGGCGGCTCCTTCACAGAGCCATGAGCACGGGCGTGTACTTGGCGCGGTTCACCTCCCACCCTGACACCTGCCCATACTGCGGCGTGAGGGAGACCCTGGCACACGTGTACCTGGAGTGCGCCAGCTTGCAGCCCCTCTTCCGGCTCCTCCAGAACCTCTTGTTGAGGTTCTGGCTGCACTTCTCCCCGCACCTGTTCATCCACTCACACCCCAACTGTGGCCCCATGAAGTCACGGACCTCCTCGTCAACCTCCTCCTAGCCCTGGCCAAACTAGCTATCTACAAGACCAGGGAGAGGAGGTTGGCAGGGGAGGCTCCTTGCGACTGTGGGGCCTATTTCCGTTCCCTTGTCAATTCACGTCTCCGGGCGGAGTTCCTCTGGGCAGCGTCTGCTGGCTCCCTGGACTCCTTCGAGGAGCAGTGGGCGCTGTCCGGGGTTCTTTGCTCAGTGTCCCCTTCTGGTCTCCTACATTTGACCCTGTGACCTTCACGCCCTTTCCTGTTTTTTTCATTTGTTGTCCCCTGTAATCTGTTGGACCCGGATCCAGTGGTTCCTCCCCTAGGTTGGGAGGGGAACCTTTAGCGGTGGGTGGGCTTGTGCCCACCCACGTACCCTGGTGTTCAAATAGAAGAAGGCAGAGGGTTTTTAATCCTTTCAGGCCCTCAGACTGGCCCCAGCACACCCTTTTTAAGCCATCCAGCCTGACTTTATCACAGGGGGCGCACAAATGGACTTCAGGATAGGGAATTACATTGCATGAGAATTTAACTTACTGTTTGCTCATGTGTCCTTTCCTTCCCCAACCATTCTCTGATCTTCATGTCCTTGGCTAGCTGGCCAACTTCACCCCTAGCCTACCTTACATATTGGACAGAAAGCAGCTGCTGCTTTCCAGGGCTTGAATTACCCCCAGATGATAAATATATTATTCAGGATCAGGTACCCTATTGGCTTTACATCCTTCCTCCTTCTTTAATGCTAGAATAATCCTTCATTGTGTTCAAATGCTGTTTTAATCACCAAAGAGAAGAGCTTTTAATGTTCAAATGAAGATGGAAGAACTTTTAAAATTGAGAGTAAATAATTTTGGTTTTATTCCTTATATTTAGAAATATGCACATAAAGGCAAGAGTTGCTTAGTGTTCTGAAATTTAACAATAGTGATTTGTTCCTTCACCTGATACCAATTTGTATAGACCATAATGATTCCTCATATTGTTTCTTGGAAATTGTTAAAAGAGTTCCTACTTGCAGTTTGTTTGAGATATTTGATAGCTTGATACCAAAAGCACGTAACAGAACATTTTAGTATATCAAGGATATGCTGGGGCGGGACTAAACGAGTCCACCTGCTTAAATTAGGACTGATTTTCTATCATCTTTCTCTTTATCCAAAGTGGTTAGAATAATGATATAAAGATGGAAAGTTCAGTATAAATAGTTATTTGAACAGAACAACTATTACATGTACAATCATGTACATATAATAATAGTACATTGTACAGTCAACACTGAAAGTAAGTCAGACGAGCAAGGCATGCATGTCTAATGGTAATTCTTGAGATTAAATTTAAATAGAGCAGGAAGGGAAAATACAATCTCAAAGCTCCAGACCATGTTGGCAAAGACATTTATTCAAAGTCGTGCTTCATAGGATGGTATTTTTGTTCAGGAGCCCTGTAATTTTTTTGTGTTTGTTTGTTTTTGTTTATGGAAAACTTTTTGATTTCCATTGTTCCTTAACTCTGGTTTGACTCTCTCTTCCACAGGTCATGAAAACGTACCATATGTATCATGCAGAAAGCATCAGTGCAGAAAGCAAGCTGAAAGAGGCAGAGAAGCAAGAAGAAAAACAGATTGGGAGGTCAGGAGACCCTGTCTTTCATATTCGACTAGAGGAGAGACACCAAAGACGAAGTTCTGTGAAGAAGATCGAGAAAATGAAGGAAAAAGTAAATAGGGTTTCATTAAAAGCTTGTTGTCCTGCTTAATTTGAAGTAAATGCAGTGCAGTTCTGAGATTCCTTTGAAGCTCTTGCTTAAAATTTTATGTTTCTGTAGCGTGGTCTTAGAGAGAGATTGTCCATTAAGGAAAATATGTGGCATATAATCAGATTAAGATAATCTGTGATAAACTAGCAATAACTAGTTAGATGTATTAATGTGATAAACTAGCAGTATCTTACAGAGAACTTAATTGCAAATAGACTTGCAATTCAGAGACATTGAGCATTTTTACTCCCAGTAATTTTCTTATTACATGGCTTGTTCATATCTGGTACTAAATTACCTTTTCTATGTCTGAAGTTTTGAAATTGTGTGTCTGTTAAATGTGTAGCAAAAAATAAAGGTTTTTTTCTAGTTGATAGTAATGATTTGTGCACACATATCTATTTTGCTTCTTGATAAAGTTGAGGTAATTCAAATTTTCTCACTATATTAATGCACAATTTCTTTCTCAGCGTCAAGCAAAATATTCTGAAAACAAGCTGAAATCTATTAAAGCCCGAAATGAGTACCTACTAACCCTTGAAGCAACCAACGCTTCTGTTTTCAAGTATTATATTCATGATCTTTCAGATTTAATTGATGTAAGTATTTGATGTTTATACATATATTCTGTTCAGGAATAATATGTAGTATTTTTATTCTGCTTTTCATTTTCAAAGAGGAAGTGTACAATGTTTAGTTGCATTAGTCACTGATCATATAGTATGTTGATCACTATAATATTTTTGTAGTGTAACCAATAGATTTTCCTTTTAATTTTATAGTTTACAAAAACAGAAGCTGCTCATTCCTTTAAAATTTAGGAGTGAAATTTTTTCCCAACGTGACTGGAGAAAACATGGCAACAATAGCATTAAACACAGAAAAGGGTGGACATTTCCACCTGATGTTGGGAAAGGTTTCTGGAACAAGAATGAAGAATTTTAATGCTACAAGTTAAAAACTTTAAACTATGGTTTTACTCTGTAAAGTGACCATTTAAATATGGTATCGTGTGTGTGTGTGTGTGTGTGTGTGTATTAAAAAAAAGCTGTTCCTTATGTATACTCAGAATCACTTACGTTAATTTTAGTGGCAAAAATATATTTTTACTGATTTTTAGTCCTGTGAGTACTACACAGCCAACAAAGCTGTTCCCTTCGACGCAGCGCTACGCCACTTACCAGGGTGGTTTTCCTGCCTCGCTTGCTGGGTAGACCCACTCAGTCGATCCAGAGCAATCGATCTGACAGTGGCAAATTTGCTGCCGTCAGTGTAGACCCAGCCTCAGTCTCCCCTTCTTCTTCTCTTTCTTTCTTTTTTTCTGTTGCATGCTTTCTCTCTTCCCCTCTGTCTCCCAGCTCTCCCAAAAATCTCTCTCCCTCAGCATCCATACTTTTCTGTCATTTTCCCACCCACATTCATGCATCTATTCACCCCAATCCACCGCCTCCTGCATTGAAAAATGTACCTCGCTCCTAATAGCCAGAAGATTAAAACAGAGGACTAAACTAAGATTAGAGGACCTGCCGTGCAGGGACAACCCTTGAAGTGAGAAATCAAGCTCTCCCAGATCCTTAGATTACTGTCCCTGGACCCTACTCAGGGGCTCCATTTTTGTAGCCTTTAGCTAGCAGGTGTTTGACAAAGGTACAGATCCAAAATCCCATCTGTCTGCTGGAAGGAAGTAGGATATTTTCTCTATTTTCCCACCACCACTTCAGAGCCCCCTCTGCAAGTGTGTTGGTGATGTCTCTGCTAATCATCCCCTTCTCTTGCCTGTTTTTGAGTCGTCCTCCCCAGAGAAATAGCTCCGGTGCCTGTTTCCAGTTTTGGAAAGACCTTTGTCAAACTGCAGATTGAAAAATTGACCTAATTCTGTCAATTGCACTGATGCTCATGAAGCTTTCAATAGCAGGAGTGAAAACTGACCAGCCGAACAGTTTTCCCTGACCTGGAGGAAAAATATCACCAGGAGCAGAAGCAGTAACGCTGTTTGTCTGCACATTACAAAGACAGCACTGCGTTGGCTAACACTTGGGGTTCACATCTGAAAAGCTATCAGCACACTCATAAAGACTGGACTTTTTTTTTTAAAGAAAACTTAAAATCTACAGAATTTGGTGGCAGTTGCACCATTCATATTGACTATTCATAATGAATGAGTAGATTTTCCAGCCATGGGTTAACATATGCTGTAACCATTTTAAATAAGCAAAAGTGCTTTAAATATGTCCATTCCTTAAAGAATTTAAATGAAGGGTTTGATCTTGCAAGCCCTGTGCACGATTGATTTACAGGAGTCAGTTATAAATATGTATAACTGGAAGAGCCATGCCACTGGATAAATATACCTTATAGTGGTGATTCGGCTATATGCATGTGTACAAAGAACTATTATGTATACTGACTGTAGTGTGTTATCAAATTATGCAAATAAATTAACACCTAAGAAGTTCTCTGACTGGTTGGCCTATCTCAATGAATGCATATTATAGGATGTGTTTAAGTAGGTGTGTGTACATTTGTGCATTTGAAAAGATCTACAAAGTAAATCATTTCTTTTTGAAGCATTGCAACAGAATGAACAGGGTTAGATTGTTCAAGTAACTGTTCATAGTGTTTATAGCACCCTGAACTGTAATGCAACTTGATTTTGGCAAATTCATACAGAAGATCCTAAACTGTAACTCTTGAGCGGAACCTTGAACTCAATTTGAACTCTTCAATTCATTCATTTCATTAACAAAGCTCAGTGCTTTTTTCTTAAAATGCTGCTGTGCAGTTAATAATCTTAAGCCTTTATGAGAAAAGCCAGATAAAATGTAGCTTGAATCTTAAACATATGTTTTGGGAAGCACTTTATGAGGTAAATTTTGGGGTCAGTTTGGGTAAAAGGAGTGATAGGATAAACATTATTTAATATGTACAATTGTTTCTATTTCCTTTTTCTTCAAACAGAGGAATTTGGATGTCTCTTAAATAGATTATTTCCCCTCTATTGCATATGCTGTAGATCTCTTCATATGCAGGAGAGACTATACATTTGACTTATATTGCATGGATAAACTGGCAAATAAATGTTTTTTGGTTAGACTGAGCAATCTTTATTTGGTTTGTGTGGGTGTTTCTTAAGACTACAGATTTTTGAGCAGCAGTACAATACACACCCCTGTTAATCTGTGTTTGTACTAACATCTGTCCATATAGTGCTGTATCATTTTTCAGTTATTTAAAGACTGCTATATCATTCAGATTACAAGATTTGTCTGTTTGAAATAGGAAGGGATGGGTGATTTTTCAGACATCTCAAGCTCCCACATAATCTAAAGGTAAATGCTGGGGAAACAGCAATTAAAACAAAACAGCATCAACAGTAAATCTGCCTGTAGTCCTGGCATTGGAATAAATAAAATATTCACTTGTCATTCTCCCTTACAGGCCTTCTAATTATATTCTGTAGTAGTGTTTGGGACAGTTAGGAGTTTAGTGGATATCTAAACATTCTGGGTATTGATTCTCTCATCTCTTGATGTCTTCAAATCAAGCCTGGCTGCCTTTCTGAAAGATATGCTTTAGCCAAATGCTAGCTATGTTTTAGTCAAACCAAAGTTATTGGGCTCAGTACAGGGGTAATTGGGTGAAACGTAATAGTGTGTGATATACAGGACGTCAGACAAGTCAGTGGCTCTCAATCTCTCCAGATTACTGTACCCTTTCAGGAGTCAGATTTGTCTTGCATACCCCCAAGTTTCAACTCATTTAAAAACTATTTGCTTACAAAATCAGACATAAAAATATGAAGTGTCACAGCACACTATTACTGAAAAATTGCTTACTTTCTAATTTTCAGTATATAATTATAGTAAAATTACTATTAGTAATTAGTATTTTAGTAATTAGTATAATTACTAGTGCCTTTAATGTAGCCTGTTGTAAAACTAGGCGAATATCTAGATGAGTTGAGGTACCCCTGGAAGATCTGTGTACTCTCAGAACCCCTGGCTTAGATTGCTTGATAAACTGGGCAGAAACAAACAATACTGGTTTTTAATATGGCTAAATGTATACACCTAGGAACAAAGCATATAGGCCATACTTACAGGAGGTGAAATCTATCCAGGGAAGCAATGACTCTGAAGAAGATTTGGGGGTTTTAGTGGCTAGTTAGCTGAACATGAGCTCCCAAAGTGACTCTGTGGCCAAAGAGCTAATGCAATCCTGGGGAGCATAAACAGGAATCTCAAGCAGATGTAGGGAGATTATTTTACCTCTATATTTGGCCCTGGTGTGAATGCTGCTAGAGTACTGTGTCAGTGCTGGTGCCCACTAGTTCAAGAAGGATGCTGATAAATTGGAGAGGGTTCAGAGAAGAGCCATGAAAATGATTATAGCATTAGAAAACTGGTCTGATAACCCAAAACAGACAGAATTGATCACTGTGCAAAGCAGATATGTCTACTGATCAATTAGGCAAAGTAGGTGTGTCTATGCAAATGAAGTCTGCTCCGGAACTCTTTTTCCCAGTTCATCAATAGATGATAGGAGAGTTCATTCAGACCACTGACTTACACTTAATTCCAATTCCATCACATGGCATCTTATCTGTCCAGCTTCAATGACTACCCCTTAGTTGGCAATGGATCTCTTTAACCACAAGGACTTCTGCTTTCAGTTATTGATTAATGAATCTCACAAAGGTTTAGAGATTAAGTTCAGTTTGGATAAATGTCATAATGTTTGATTGCTTATTCAGACTTTCCAGATGTCTTGGCTTTGCAGACTAGAGTCTGAAAATCCTGAGAGAATGTGCTTTTGTGAGAGATTTGATAGTTCTGCTCCTGGCAATGACAGTAATTTATCTAAAAGTGTCAGAACCTTAAAGTTTTAGTTCTAGAAATGAAGGTTCCAAAAGGGTGACTCTTATCCTTCCCAAACTGGTTCAGCCATCCTTATTTTTCACTTATGGTTGCAAGTCCACCATTGTGGCAGATTAAACCTTTCATCCTCTCCTTTCTGAGTAGCCTCCAGGATGCTGCCTGATGGAGCCTTTCCTGAGGGTATGTGTACACTGTGAAGTGAGGTCAATTTAATTTCAGTCAACATTTACCTGCCAAACTAATGAAGTCGGAGGAGCGTAATCACACCACTCTCATTGCGTCGGGGGATTGCGTCCCCACCAGCCACTCTTGCATCAATAAGCAAAGCAGTGTACCGAGGGTAGCTATCCCACAGTGCAACTAGCCGCAGGGGCTTTTGGGAAGGTCTTCGTCCTCACATGATGCACCATCCTCCCCCCCCCTTTTTGTCCTAAACAAGCAGATGAAGTTTTTTGCACCATTTTTCTAAACTCTCTCTCTGCCTCATGTACACCATTGCAGGAGAGGCATGGAGCCTGCTCAGCTCTGCACTATCATTGTGAGCATCACAAACACCTCATGAGTTATCCTGAAGTATTTTAGAGGCCAAAACAAGAGCTGCAACACAGCAAATTGCAATGGTGCTCAAGCTGCCCTGCTACAAGACATAGAACAAAACAATTCCCATTTGCTGATGGCTGCCACATAGCGGCTGCAGTCAGTGGAACACCATTTCTGGTCCTGGGAAACAAGCACTGACTTGTGGGATCGCATCATTTTGAAGGTTTGGGATGACAAGAGGTGACTGCAGAACTTTCAGATGCGTAAGGCCACTTTCCTGGAACTTTGTGCAGTGCTGTCCCCAAAGTTGAAGCACAGGAATTCTCACTTGTGACCTGCTCTGACAATGGACAACCAAGCGGCCATCGCTCTGTGGAAGCTAGCAATGCCAGACTGCTACCTGTTAGCTGGGAATCAGTTCGGAGTTGATAAATCCACCGTGGAAGCGCATACACAGTCTTTTCCAAGGGCAACTTTCTGCTTCACTGGACCACTACTGAGGAAGCCCATCTCCACCACCCGACACGGTATTTTTTTCACTGTAATCTGGACCTGGACTGGGGATGTAACTCCAGATATGCGATTTAGAGTACATACTCACCAGCTGTGACTTCCTCAGAATCTCAGGCATTCACACTTTCCTGCGTCCAGCTTTCCATGGAGAACGGATACCCCACTCGCCTGCTCCCCATTTTCCTGGTCCTCTCTTCCTCGTCAGCAGGCTCGTCGTCATTTATCCTGGACTCAGATTCCCCTGAGGTATCTACTCTTCATGGGGGGGCAGTGGTGGGGTCACCGCTGAGAACTGCACGCAGCTCCTCGTAACAACAGCATGTCTTCGGTGACGAGACAGAGCAATTATTCGCCTCCCTTGTTTTCAGATACGCCTGTCTCAGCTCTTTGACTTTAACATGGCACTGCCACGCGTCCCTGTTGTTCCCCTTCTCCAACATGCCACACAATATCTTTTTGTAGACATCCAGATTTCTTTTGCTAAATCGGAGCTGAGCCTCAACAGACTCTTCTCCCCAGACCAATGAGATCCAAGATCTCAGTTCAACTCCAGACTGGAGCGTGTTTGGGGTGTGCAGTCACCATGTTCAGTTCTGCTACCAAGCGCTGTCTACACTGATCAAACAGGAAATGGGAATTCAAAGGGTCCTGGTGCTGTTTCCTTTGTACGTGGCTGTGGTGCAGCAGAGTGCAAATGTCCGGAGTGGTCTCAGCAGCGGGATACCTCCCGGCAGGGGCATAGCTATGAACTTTGAAGCTAGGCCGCCCAAGCTCTACTTAAACTACCTACGCAACTGGAGCTTTTTGGGCCAGTGGTTTCCTGAACTTCCTGCTTCCAGTCACATGGCTGGAAGCAGGAAGTTTGGGTTTTTCAGCTGGCCCACCCCAGTCAGCCAGAGGCCCTGCCAGAAGATCATGTCTGGCCATGCCCCTGCCTCCTGGAGGCCAATGATGTTGATTTACTCAACACTCCACCTACACGGCTGCTCATTTGAGCCATCCAATTCAACTTCAGCACTATGCCTCTCACGGAGGTAGTTTTGTAAAGTTGAAGTTTCCGGCTATTTAAGTTGGCATAATGAACCCGCCAGTGAAGATGCATATGTTATGTGGTTGACGGAAGCGGCGTTCCATTGACATAACTTTGCAGTGTAGACCTGCCAGAGTAAGAAATCCTCTATGCAGAAATCTCTGATCCATCTCCTGAGCTGGGGATCAATTCAGATCAATCTATGTACCCACAGCTAGGCACCCAGTAACCATACCCGTGAAGGCCAAAATTAATATTTTCAATGCAGAGCTATTGTTTATTGAAAAGCAGGTGTCACAGGCTCTAAAATGCCTCTCCTTAGTAAACCTCAATTTCCCAAGGATAAAACCTGCAGTAACTATGCTGGCCTCACCCAGTATTCTGATGGGTAAGCAAAGCGGGATAGCTACCACTCCTAGGTCAAGACTGTCCCTTTCTTCTTCAGGTTCCCTCAGGTCGATGGTCTATTTTCTAAGTCCCTCGTTGTGAGGTCTTGGCTACTCCGAGACCCTCTGAAATATGATACATGGGAGCAGGGTCTAGGTTACCCTGAGGCCCTCTGGTCTTAATCCTGCTTCTGATTGACAGCATCGCCGGCCTTCTTAGATATATGAGATACAGATAGAAAAGCTAGATACCACATGATCTTCCCAGTACTTATACCCTCATCCCAAAGAAGTCACACATCCCCAAAATATACCAAATATGCTTTGCCAGCCAATTATCTGACACATTCTAATTAATTCATAATTTGGGGGGAGGGGAACTGCAGGGATTGGCTGATATTCACCTATTGTGGACTACTCCCCTCCAAGCACCTATCATCATGTCATTTTATAGGGTCAGTTGACCCAGGTCAGCTAGCCCCAGATTTGCCATTACACGCTTCCACATGAACACACCAGGAGAACTGGCCATTGGCTGACTGTGACCATTGATCTTCCACATCAGCATAGCTGCTCACACAGGGGCTGGATAAACATTTGTGACACGTGTTGATGCCAAGTGTAAGTTTGGTCTTATTGGTGATTTTCCACAGTCTAGTGCTACGAGGCCCTGCTCCCAGAATTCTTCAGCACTCAGGCTTACTAAGCTTGTCCATTGTGATACTATATAGTGATTCAGCACCGTCCCAACACCAGGCCTGTGAGGTACCAAGCTTCATAGAGTTGGGGTTTTGTTTTTTGTTTTCTTTTGTGGATGTGTGGTTTTTCTTGTTACACAAAGTAAAGGCAAATTGCCATTCAGGCAAATTTAATTTTAATCATATAGTAATCTTGAAGCAAAAATCAAAATTCAAGCATTAAACTCCATGTATAAATCTACTGTGCAGAAGACTCTGGTTCAAATTCCGATCTCATTCTCACTTCTCTTGCTGGCAATAAGAGTGCAATGACGTGCTGAAGAGAGTAGCCTGCTTCACTTGCGCAACCCTTCAGGTTGATTAAGAAGCAGCACTGAGAAGTTTCAAAGATAGTCCCATGCAGCCTTATTTAGCAAAAAAAAATTATGATTGTGGTTTTCATTCTTGTGGTTGACGAGTGCATAGAGAGGTGAATCCTGGCATCCTTGGAAATGTCAGGGATTGAAGGCTGCAACCCATCTTCCAGCTCCCTGAAGAAGCTACATCAAAATTCCATGCACTTGTAATTGTGATTTCCTCTGTAGATCAATAAGTTATTTTATAATACAAATCTGAAAGTTCCTATTTTCCTAAATTCAGATTCTAACTGCCTGTAGTTATATAACAAGTGAGTAGTTGGCCACTATAGTAAAATCAGCCATTGCCATTGTATTTCTTTTTCCTCTCAGTTTAGCCTTTTGAGTTCTCACTGTAATTAATACTCATAAAATAAAAACAGCTGGCCTGATCCACTTTCTCACCATCATTTTCATCCAAGATAGTGAGTTGAAATGAAGAGCTTATTTAACACAGAGCAAGTTAAAAACAGAGAGAGGTAATACCTTTACAAATACATGCTAACATCTTTTTTTTCTGGAGACCTTTAAAATAAGGATGTGGTTAGATTAAAAAGTTAGGGGCTTTGGTTTTGGTAAATATAACACAAACTTCCAGTGTGGAGGGGAAAGGCTATCATTGGATATGCTTGACTAAGATTGAAATCCCTTTTTAGTAGACTTAAAATGGTTCATGTACTGTGTTTTGGGTGGCCATTATCCCATCAGCAATATGACCTGCAGTAACCTCTAAGGCTGAAAGCATTTGCTGATTACAGCAGTTTTGTGGTCAGTACTGTGAATGAAACAACCCTTTTTTGTCATACATTTCAGAGCAGAATTCGATCTCTTAGGATTAATAATTAGACTCCTAAACATACGGCAAGGTGTGAAAGATTTGTTTCCATTGAAGGGAATTTTTACAGTCAGCTATAGTAAATAGTTTGGAAATTCTTTGTATAGATAAGACAGAGGAATCAAAGCATGATATTGCTTTCCCTAAGAGACTGGAATAGTTGAGAGGAAGGCATGTATGCATGAATACACAGTGGGCTCGATTCACCCTGCTGGCATAGAATGGGGTGCCAATGGCCTTTTTGCCCTTCTGCACCACTCTACCTGTGAGTTCTACAGAGGGACGACAGCTTTAGACTGCAGCTGGGCTACAAGGGTGACTGAAATTGACTAGGGGATGCACTGAAATAACATGTCCCCCAGCTGCCATAGCCATGCACCCTCCCTGACTGATGCCATCCTCCCTTAAGGCTATAGTTAGAAACTGTAGTAAATGCTGGACATTTTACTGTGCAGCAAACCAGCCTCCTGACAGATGTTTTTAAAGTATAAACCAAGGCAGGATCAAGCCTGAAAGCTCTGATTTTCTTTTAAATTTAGGGTTTATTAATGGTATTTGCTTATATATCTTTAAAATATGAATAAAGGATGGAAAATGCAAATCAAGAATGTTTTAAGAGGCATTTTTACTCTTTAAAACATTTTACTGAATATATTTTTACTCTGTTTTAGAGGAGGATTTCGTTTTGATTTAAACCAAAAACATCTCAAAGAGAGGAGGATGCTTTGGTGATTAATCTAAGCACAGAGCTAAACATTAACTCTAGTTTTAATTTTGGCTATGCCACTGATTTTACTATGTTGACTTGGAGAAGTTATATAGGGCCAAGTTTAAAAAAAAAAAAGTCTGCGATTCATACACAAATTGATGTTGAAATATCCATTAGCATGTGCAAACTCACAATTGCCACAGTTGCACAGAAAAATGGATGTGTATATCCAGAAAAATATATATACACACACTTTTATTTAGGGACCTCTTGCCTCTCTTCTAAAATTGTCCCTTAATCTCCCTGCTTCCATTTTTCCATCTGTCAAATGTGAATAATAACTACTTACAATCTTGACATGGCTGTTGTGAGGTTTAATTAGTTAGTTTGTAAAGAACTTTGAAGATGGGGGGGAAAAAACCACTGATAATATAAGTGCCAGGTGTTGTTATGCAATTTTTTTTATGTCATGGCCATTGGAATTTGTTTCTGCTGATTAATTTGTTTTCTTCTCTCCTTATTGTTGTTATGTTGTTAGTGTTCCGATCTTGGATATCACGCAAGTCTGAACAGAGCCCTAAGAACATATCTCTCTGCAGAGTATAACCTTGAAACCTCCAGACACGAGGGCCTAGACATCATTGAAAATGCAGTTGACAGCTTGGAGCCACGAAGTGACAAGCAAAGATTCATGGAGATGTACCCCACTGCCTTTTGTCCGCCAATGAAATTTGAGTTCCAGTCTCATATGGGTGATGAGGTCAGTAGTTAATGACTTCTTAGAGACAAATAGGCTAAATCCAAACTAATAAATTCTGTTTCTGCATGTAGGAAAACTTCCCTGGTGTGAATTCTGAATTATTTTCTGCAGGATATGGCTTTTCTCCATTGCCACAAAGAGTGTAGTTAAAGAAAAACGTAAGCCAGTATTATTCACGCACTTACAAATGGATCAGCAAACAAAACCTTTGGCAGATCTGGAAACATACTACTCAGAGCTGCTCAAAATAATTCTCATGCAAGAACAATCCTTTGTTTTTGTGTTTTGTATTACAATGACATTGGCCCAGACTCTCTTCGCTTTCAAGATGTGCTCAACACATGAACAAAGGCACTGATGGTTTTATATCACCACCACCCAATGAGGCTTCTAAGTGCAACCTAAGGAGCCTCAGAGCCGTTCTACACTGCACTTGGCTGATGATGTCTGGAAGTTGCCAGAATGCAAGGGGTCTCCAACCATGCCCCTATTTCCACTACATTAGGAACTGGTGGCACCATAGAATGCTACACCACATGGGGATTTCCCTTCCACAAGGGAATTCTTAGGTATACACTGCTTCGTGGCACGGGACCAGCCAAAAGCCATATTGCAGGGGAACATCAAGGCTACTATTTATTTTCATAGAATATTGTGAATATTTCTACATCTTATAGTACATACATGATTTAAATTTAGATTTGCATTTTTCAAATCAATTATTTTATTACATTTTTAATAATTTCAGCAGCAATTCATCTGGTTTTAAAGCTTGTGTTGGTGAATTTAGTTTTTCTCTTTGATTCTTTGTTAGGTTTGTCAGGTCAGTGCCCAGCAACCAGTACAAGCAGAGCTTATGCTTAGGTATCAGCAGCTACAGTCACGACTGGCCACGCTCAAAATTGAAAATGAAGAGGTGAGATTTGTCTCTGTTTGTAAAATGTGATAAACAGGATTTTAGGAGAGTGAGGATTTCAACTGTGTCAAAAACTAAGACACATTATTTAAACTAAAATGGTTTAACTCTATACACACACTTTTCATTTATAATATCAAATATCTATAAAAATTTTAGAAGTTAAAAACTGTCCCCCAAAGGTGAAATTATACCTTAATACATCCTGTATGTATCACCATCACTCAGAGGAGTGGGACAGAAGGTGTACCGGTGCAAAATCTGGCCCTACAGATCATGGAGTCACCTGTAGAAATTGATCAAAGCAAAAATACCTCCATGGTTTCATACAAACATCCATTGTTCTCTTAGGAAAGGCCTGGAATGAAGTCAATAATGAGTCAGAATCAATTATAAATGCTTTTAAAATGTGTGCATTTGAGTTTGTTTATTGCTTTCAGTAAAAATTCATTGTGTGTGTTTGAGTTTGTATTTATACCTTTATAAATTCTGTAAATTTAGGATTCAATTAAAATATTCTTATTTTTGTGGCTATTTTTTAGCTTGAGAAAAGATGATATCCAGTGTTTCAGCTTATGCTTCTGTTTATTTGACCAATAAGTATAACACATGCTTTTTGAAGGAAACATTTGTATTTCACCCAGTGCATTTATTTTTAAAGCAAATATAGTTCAATTTATTCCTTGGGTGGTTGTGGTGGTTTTAAATTAGTGGCATTTGTTGAAACTACTATGCTTTCCTTGTCACTGCTCAGTCCACCTTTACTGAAACTAGTGTATTTAAGCAAAAACCAGCATGTGCTGTTAGCCAATGAGTCTTTGTTGAAACTAGCACATAGCACAGTAAATTTCCCCCTGTTCAGTACCTCAGAGCTAAGGTCATTGGCAAGCCACTGCAAAAAACCTCTCATTGCAGCTGTCTGCATGGACCAGTTGTTATACAGAGGGACATAGATTCTAGATTTATTCATGTTCCATACATTTTATATATATAAAACAATAGATTAAAACTATTTTATTGTTTACTACAAAATAGAATTTGTCCATTTTGTAGACAGTTGCTGAGATTCAAAGAGGTTATTTTAACAGAATTACTGAGGTCTAATTATCTAATTCCCCCTCCCCACTCTCAACCATGGATTTAACCTAAGCTAAATGGTTAGTCCACAGATTGCCAGTTCTGAAGGATGAAGAAATTTTGGCTGTGTTCTGTGGCAGCAGAGGCAGAATCTTCGTTATGTTCTTAGCTACAGCTGTTTATACGTGTTGATATTGAACATCCTGGTGATGGCTCACTTAGAAAAGAAAGTTGTTCTCTTCTTTAAAAAGAAAAAAAGTAGGGCTTCTCGTACCACTCTGGTAGCATATGGGGGCCTTAAATTGTGCATACATTTATACTTGCACCCACGTCAGAGTAGTACAAATGAGACTCTGTTCCTAAAACTAAAAGCCATGGCATTTTCTTATTCTACAATAATCTAACAAACTATTTAAATTCAGAAAGTAACTCAGATTCACCATTCAAGAGATGTGGGGATACACAAGATTAAAGTGAGAGAAAGTAAGGAAAGGTCTTTGATTGCTCACCAGATGAGTGCGCAAACACAGGGAGAAGCAGGACGCTCATGATAGCAGACCAGGCCATTTGAATGGGGAAGCATGGTTTCACCGAGACACAGAGAGTGAAAAGACGGTGCATGTAGCAGTGACTTTATGGAGGAAGGGAGCAGGTCACCAAGCTGCACCTCCAAAGATCTTCACTACAGCAGAGCTTGATGGTGTACACATTACCCTCTGGATCTTATCACTTGTCTTTTCATTGTGGGGATGCAGTGTATCTCTCGTTCTGCTTATAGTCATCTGTCCCCATCAAATGGCCACGTTAGCTACACAGTTCCGCAGCTAGTCGTAGATGCTGTAATAGCTGAGTTAGCCAGATCTTCTTCCATCTCCTCTTCATCCATACTGTACCTGTGGGTTAAAGGTACAATTTTACAGCACATCTAACTCCTTACCAGTATAAAGTTACTGCTGCACCAGAGTTTGTCACAGGAGCGCACAGTGCACTGCCAGCCATCCGATCAGATGTGCTTGATCATATTTTACTCTGGGGAGCCACCACTTGACATCAGAGTACCGGTACTGGTTTTATTCACTACCACTTTTTTTCCAACTTTATTTTTCAGAGCCCACATTTTGAGGTTGCTGTTCAGTCAACAGAAGAGTAGCCTATATTTGCTTATAGTAACTTATTAAAGGATAGAGACAGACCTGGAATCTGTTATTTCTTTATTCTATTATTTCTATACCGATGCAGAACATATAACTTGCTATTTGTCATACACCACTGGTCATCCACTGAGCATGTGACAGTGAATTCATTTCAGTAATTAGTTTCCATTTTAAGATGCTTCTAGGATTTATTTATCTTCCTTTCTATTTGATAAATTGCACTTGTTCACACCAGGTTAAGAAAACGACAGAAGCTACTTTGCAGACAATACAAGACATGGTCACCATTGAGGATTATGACGTGTCAGAATGTTTCCAGCACAGTCGCTCTACAGAGTCTGTGAAGTCAACAGTCTCTGAGACGTACATGAGTAAGCCCAGTATTGCAAAAAGAAGAGCTAACCAGCAGGAGACTGAGCAGTTCTATTTCATGGTATGTTGGTTGCTTCTTCAGCCATGTGATGTGGTCCAAACACCTGTAGTAAGTGGTTTCAAAAGGAACTGTGCAAAGATCCTAGAATTTAATTTACAGATCATATTAATCCATTGATTTTCATCTTTGCAGAAATTCAGAGAATATTTGGAAGGGAGTAATCTCATCACAAAGCTGCAAGCAAAACATGACTTGCTGCACAGAACACTTGGAGAAGGTAAATGATGCAGAAGGCACAGAAAAGCAATTATAAAATATACTATGTACCCACTAAAATATTTAATGTGTATGCAGTAGAAAATTACAAAGCTCAGAGCCTTAGTGCCCAGTAAATATAGGCCTAATTTCTTTACCAGTTATTATTCAGTGCAGTGATTAGAGCCTTTTCCTATACAAGAGAAAGCTATAAACTGGTTTTATTTCTTCAACAGATATTAGTTTGCATTTTTGCAGATATAACAATGTGGACAAATGAATGGGGATGAAACTATTGAATGAAACATCTGTGTTCTGATTTGAGAAATACAATACTAGACATGCACTGAATTAAAAGCTGTGGAAGATGTACTGTTTTTGCTTCCTGAGTTTTTTTGCAGAGAGAGTTTTGTAAACGGCAACATTCTGCAAGGCCCCTATCCTGCAAACTGGAACCACTAGCACAGACTCTCATGCCCTGTGGAGCCCCACAGTGGTTCCACTCCAGGATGGGGATCTGCGTTCAGGATCAGTCTAAAGAATTAAATTATGCAGCAACTAAAGATAATGGTGAATCCTGGCCCCACTGAAGTCAATGGCAAAACTCCTATTGACTTCAATAACACCAGGATTTCATATGATATTTGTTCACTGTAAAGAAGAACTTAATGAAAACTTCATTAAATTTAGACATATTTGGATTTTAGGGTAGTCTTGAATGTATTGCTATTGAGGGTATATGAATCGTAAATTTTAAACTATTGTAGCTTCATTTATTGCAAGTGATCTTTGCTGAAACTCAGTTAAACCTTTACTGTCTTGTGTGTAATTATTTTATTTGAATTTTTACAAACTACAGTAAAGGAGCACCCATCCTCTGCTCTGGGCCCCTTTGACAATCTTTCTAAATATATCCTAATAAATAGACAGACTCATCAATTACCCCATATCAAATCAAATAAACCTGGGACAACAGAAATATAAAAAACCTAATCAACCTGCTTACATAGTCCCCACTAGAGTCTCACAGCACCACTACTCACTTACCCAATACCTGTTTCCAAGGAGAAGAGGTAAACCTTGCAGCATTCCGTAAAGGCTAACAAATCCAGACTGTTATGGACCTGGAAAGGAAATGAATTACAAAACAAATAACAAAGATCATTTCTTTCAGATGAAAGACTGAATTCGGATGTTCAAATACATGAAATATCCTTGTTTCCTGAATATCAGTAGTTTATGATGATTTATTTTTCTTTCTTGTTTTTTTTTAGTGCCAGAAATCTCTCTTGATATATGCTAACACAGCCCCCAACCCCATAAGTGATATGGGTCCAAAGGGTAGAGTTCACTTGCAGATTGGGACCTAAAAGATGCTGACTGTTTATTATTTTTTAATACTTCACTGTCTCTATAGTCTTCATTTCTGTGAACTTTTCTAGCAGGATATATGCTTTTATTTTCTTATATAATAATATGTGATTTATTTGATTCCTGCCATTTATTTTTTGAGAAAAAAGTAATTTAATTAAAGCTGGTCAAAAAAAATGGGAAAATATTCTTCAATAACAACAACAAAAACCTTCATTTGTATTTCAGAAACCCAGTACAATAAACAGACAGGGTGGAAGGGGGGGAAGAAAATGGATTTCAGTAGTGACAGCATCTCTTCCTCAATACTTGTTGAAAAGAACAAGGGAAGGGCTGTCAACAACCGGAAGGATAAACTTCTGTGGGGAACTGACCTTTTTTGTTTGTAGATTCCCACCTCCTCTCATTGTCACTCTATATTGTACTGTTTTTTCTGCATAGAACTATTATTGTGTCTTTATATTGTATCAGATATTAATCATACTCCAGACAGACACACGCACAAAGGAGACAGGAATTGAGATTTAGAGTAGAAAGCTATGGCCTTGCAGGTTGAAAACATGAACAGTAAAAAATTTCAGTGCAATAATATATAGTAATATTGTTAACAGTTTGTGTATTTAATTGAGAGAACATGTCTTGCATTACAAAGCACACAAATTCCTATGAAGCAATTCATGGAAGAGCTGGATTTTATATATTGTCTAGGAGCAGAGGTTATAGGAGGGTGTATATCATAGATTTTAGAGGAGTTAGCAATCCTTTTGCAATTTAAAGAAACTGAGCTCCTGCATTTTCAGCTCTCCTCCATCAGAATCACCACTTCTGAATTATAAGAAAACTTCTGTTTTATATTAACAAGAAGAAAAGGATGAAAAGAATAATACACAAGGCTGAAGTAAATACAACATGTTAGGGAGAAAAGAAAGGATAGGGAACCATGTGAGCTTGCCAAGGGTTTAAATGGGCTTGTTCTTTAGAGCCCTCTCCTCTTGTATCTCATAATCTCTGTATTCTACTTCTCCAGTTTGGACCTGACAGGAACCTTACCCTTTAGTTCAGGCTGATGGCTGCAAGCTTATGGGTTAGGTTACCCCTATCATGACTTAAACGTGAATGAGGCTCTAACTATGCTTATGTCACTGTCTTGGCTGGGTCAATCAGCTAGGGCAGGCTCGCAGCAGCAAAGTGGACTGTGCAGTTTCCCACTGCCCTGTATGAAGCAGATAAGGAGGATAGAGCCAGAAGACATGATGGATGGTGGTCTTCCGATTTAGACCCTCAAAAGAAGAAGTAGGCAAGTGTCAGCAACTGGCACACACAAGAACCAGGGAGGGGAAAGCATGCAAATGAGCTCATTTCCCACAAGACAGCGTTAGTGAGCTGTGGCCCAAGAGGTGGGAGGAAGCAAGATGCTGGGGAAGCAGAAGTGATGGAAATTTTGTGATTAAAATCTGTTCACACAGAAGTTCCACCTGTTCAGTCAGGATGGCAGATCCAGATTTGCATCCAGATCATGGATATAGTTAGCATAACAATCCAAACTTGGAAGGAATCTAATATTTGGACAGCATCTGCATCCTGAAACACCCCCATCAACCTATCACTACTTACAGACAGATTGTGTACATAGGGATAACATGTTTGTCAAAGTTAAATAAACCATCATTAAATTGACTATCAAGTGGTCAAGCCAAGCAAATCCTGAGTAGACTGACCAGGACATGCAGGTGAATGAGTGACAGACACATGGAATGGAATTAATCGGCAAGCCACAATCCTGTTATTTATACCTCAGGGAGGGCCACTACAATGCCCGCCTTGTTTTTCTCACAGGGCTTTAACCACAAACCAAGCAGTACCGTGGGGAGTGGACTGATAGAGGCCTCAGTCGAGGCACAGACACGGCTACTCAAGCTGGGGAATCTCACCCCCAGCTCCTAGTGTAGACATAGACTAAAAGAAGCCAAATTCTGCAAGCAATCATCTAATGCTGGAAGACACTGAAGGAAGCTTTTAGTATTTTAGCTGAAGTGTTAGACTACCAAAATCAGTTTACTTGCTATAGTTCAGTTTTCATTTCAGGTTGTGGTGAACCTGTATCTGCAGATTTGGAAAAATAAATAAGGGATGTTTGAATCGTGACAGTAAAAAATATAGAAACCATACTAAAAGTCAGTCCAGTTCAGGCCTGTGGCCCATCTAGTCCAGTATCCTGCCTCTAATAAGAGCCAATACCAGTGCTTCAAAGGAAGGTTCAAGAAACCACACATTAGGCAGACATGAAATAATCAGCCCTACCAGTAGGTCTCGTCCAGATCTCCAGAAGCTAGAGCTAAGCCTAAACCTTGAAGCCTGAGATTTTTAATCTCTTCCAGAATTTGTTGGCATTAACTGTTATAATTCTGATATTCTTTTTAGCCACATAAATGTCCAGTCTCTTTTTAACTCTTGTTAAATTTTTGCCCCTAAGGACATACCTTGACAGAGTTCCATGGTATCAATATACAGGGTGTGAAGACATATATTTCCTTTAATTGGTTTTGAATTTGCCATCTTTTAATTTAATTGACTCTCCCCTTGTGTTATGGGACAGAGAGAACAGAAGTTCCCAGTCTCCCTTCTCTAGATCATTCATTGTTCTATATATTTTGGTCATGTCCCCTCATACTCATTTCCTTTCAAAGGTAAACAATCACAGTCTAATTCTCTCCTCACATGAAAGGTTTCCCATACTCTTGATCTTTTTAATCACTAATTTAATCACATATTTTATCATGTCCCCTCTTACTCATTTTCCTTTCTCAGGTAAACAGTTTTCATCATCACGAAAGGTTAACAGCAGGATGACTCAATGTACCATGTTAAGTCATGTGTAGTTTAGTATATGTATTAATTATCTGCAAGGAGGGAGATGAGTGGTATGAGCAGTGAGGTAGAAAAGTTTGCAGATGACTAACCTAAATTATTCTGTCAAATCCAGAGAAGACTCAAGAACTTCAGAAGGATTTAACCCAGCTAAGTGAATGGATAACACAACAGTAAATGAAATTAATTATTTATAAATGCAAATTGGAGGGATAAGAATTAAACTACTCATATGCCTCACGGTTATAAATTAACTCAGGAAAGTGACCTGTGGCATCACTATGGACAGGTCAGTGTTAGCACTGGCACACTCTCAAGAGAATAAAGAAATTGTGAATAGCAAGCAGGTACAGTCTATGGAGACAGAAGATAATCTCATGTTTTCCTGAATGTTGGTGCAGTTGTAAATCTTGTGAAATAAACTTGGGTTAAAAGTAATTCAGGATGAATAGTAAACTGACAAGCATAAGTATAGTTACATACAAAAATAAGCTTTTATTTCCATCAGCTACAACTGAATATTTCCTTGTTCATTGAACTCCTCTAGGTCACAGAGCTGAATACATGACTACAAGGTAAGATTTTTTTTTACCTCTTTTGTGTTGTAGGAAGCTACAAAGATAATAAATTTTCAAAAATCGTAAGAATTTACTAATCTATATGGAGGATGTGATGAATTTGAAACATTAGTGTTGTTAAATAAATTGTATAGAAGCCTATTTGCACCACACATTCTAGCATCTAACTAAGCTAATGATGTAACTATACATTGATAAAGGTCTGACTTGTCCATCTTTTTCTGGAATTATAAAGTACTCTTGTGAACTGTTTGGGCAATGTCAAGTACTGTAAACGGAAGAGAAGCCTTCATAAAATCTCATAAAGCGCAGAAACACGTCAATGTAAAGGTCAATTTTTGCTTAGGTGAATAGAGATGGAATCTTTTAATTATGCAAACATTTCTGCACTCTTAAGTTGTAATGCAATGTTCCAAATTGTCTGTTTTGCAAGATACCTCTTCTCAGGTATAGTTTCTACTGCTGCCAAAGCATTACTGTGGACAAAGAAGTTTTAGGGGAAAAGGATTTATTTAAAGATGAGTTAAAAGTAGTTTCCAATCCTACATCAGCCCAGAGTTCCACCACCTTTTTTTTTACGTTTTAAATTAATATTTTCCTAACTTTTATAAAAGGTTTTCCGTCCTCTCTTGGTGCCTGAAACAGCCATAAAAACAGGGGAATTGGATTGGCTATATAGGTACTCTGACTACACACAGAGAACTGTCACATGCACAAAATAAATGGTGAATTAGAGAAGAGTACTTATTTCAGTGACCTTCTGTTTTGAATGTTGATGGTGTTTCTTTAATTCCGCTAGCTAAATTGCAATGTGTTTAGTTTCTCATGAAAAGCAATTGACAGTATGGATGTGGGAGGCTAATCTGTTTAACAGCTACTGGCTCCAGATGAAAATGTCCATGAATTGTTTTTTGGAGTGCCTGAGGAATACGATGACCAGCTTTAATTTTCATTTGAAGCTTCTTCAACATGAGGCAAATTGTCTGCATGATAAAAGAGGTGCTTAGAATGTTGGTGTCATGCTGTGGCTGGCAGGATGAATTTCTGCTCCTGTATATTTCCTGTACAACGATACAAAATAAGATCATTTTAATCATGCGTTTTTGGGGGTTAGAAGGGGAGTGTACAATAAAACTTTAACAGAGGGTTTTTAAGGAATGTCAGAATTCTCCATGAAGAATTCCTTTTTCCAGGATTTTTACTTTCTTTAATCAATTATGTTACACTTAAATCTTGTGAAATGTATTTATTTGACAAGTACTGCTTGGATTTCCTTTTTTCCTCTTAAAATGTTTTATTACTTTGCCACTAGCTTACAGATATTTTATTTATTTTATTGTGTGGCTTAATTCTGCTTTGCTCAGTAATCATAAAATCCCTTCCCTTAGGCCTCTAAAGCTTCCCCCTAAGCCCCAGAAACACAGGAAACCCAGACCCCAATTACAATGTAATGCTAAGTTGTTTAATGGTGATTTGGAATCATTCATCAAGGTACTGACACCAGCCATTTGGGTGGCTGATCTCAACATTTCTTGCAGTAATGGTCAAGGCCTCATGTAAACTGAGGCAGATCATTATGTTCAAGTCTATCTTGGGGCTCTTGCCCAGCTAATCAATATAATACTTCCAGAAGTCAGAGGGAAGGAGAATACAATATTCACATTAAACTTCCTTACAATTTCTTTCATGAAATGGTAGTGGCAGCCCAGTTTTGCTAAGGAATTTACAGTTCATTAAAAGACAAAATGTAACACTATATCCCACAACCTGACAGTACATCCTACTAGCGGTTTTAATCCCTTTAAATAAATCAGAACCCCATGTAGAACCAATTGTACACTGAAGTACAGGTTTTGATTTCCCATGACTTCAGAAATGCATTATGTTGTGTGAAATTGTGAGAAGCGTACTTCTGTATCTTGTATCTTTGCTGTATTTACTACCTTCTTCTTTTTCATACCTTATTTCTAATAATGCGTCTAGCCGAGGACGAAGGAACTCTCACACCAGACATCAGGTATAGTTCTAATGAAAAGACTCTTCCTCACTATCGAGTTGCATTCATGCTTGGCTTTAAATTAGTTCTCTAGTTGACCTTGCAGGGGAGGCTTACATTAAGAAATTAGATCGTTTTATAACTTGTTTTTTGCTGCCATAGTCCTCGTAGAGAATGACTAAGAAGTGGTGAACTTTAAATTTACAGATATTCCGTTATTCATTAACACGTGCTTGCTCCGCACAAATAAGCCATGACCTTGTCGTCAATGACTTGTGTTAAAGAGGACTAAAACGTCAGGCGAACTCCTAGTAATATCGTTTAGGTAGTCAGTTTACAAATTTTAAAAATGGTTTTAAAACTATAGCTCTTGAAAACTCAGCCCTGGATCTGACAGTCAAGCTGGGGTCTTTTCTTCTTATATATCATCACTGCTAGTAAATATTTTGCAGGACAAATTCTACCCTCAGTGACACAAATGCGATCCTACTGTCTTCAAATTGAACTTTGGGTGACACCTACGCAACTGCACTGAAGACTAATGGTATTACACAGATGATATTTTGTGATACAAAGATATAACAGCAAAACATACCAATGTGCAAAAGATAACCCTCATCTCATCCATTACCTGTGCAAAGATACAAATAAAACAAAAATTAACACAGCCAGATTAAAACATAAAATGCATTGCCCTCCAGCACAATCCAATCTTGGAACAGGCACTAGGAGACAAACTGAGTGAGAGAGCTCAGCCACAAAGAGCAAGGGTGTTGCCCTGCATGTCCAGTCTTAAAGAAGAAGCAGCCGGATGACAGATCATTCAGTAAGGAAACTAGCTTGGGGAAAGTGCCCTTAGTCAAAGGATGAGCTTTGTATGCAAGGGATGAGTCATTTTGACTGGCCCCACAACAGGATTACAGCTAGAAAAATATGGCTCATCATTACATAACTGCATTAACAAGACATGCTCATCAGTCCAAAATAGGTGCTTGTTAATAGCAAATACTTTTTCTGAATTCATGGCAAAAGAAGAGGTCAGTCTCTGTGACATCTAACAAAAGCAGATTCCTTCCTCAAATGATTTTCCCACCAGTGGATCAACAATCTAAGGCCTGTTACTTTTGATTAGCAATGAGCTGGACAAATGTGAAAGCTAAAACTGAATGTTTTAGTGTGGAGAAGCCACTCTAAAAACATGCATTAAAATAGTCATGTTTGCTCTGGTAATTTTTTACTGCAAACACTACCCTTTCAGCAAGCTTTAATGTTCTTCATATTGATAAGCATGCTAGCAGTAGATGTGATATATGTGTTCTAACATTTTGCTCTTTTCTACTGCCCGCCCAGTATTCAGTGTTTTTAATGATTGTAGTATTCTTAGGTTAGCAACTGAACTGTGCAAATCTTGTGCAAATTAATTGTTTACTGAATGGCTACACAACCTGAAATGTAAATTTTGGTATAATTATTATTGTTAATTCTTAGCTATTTGGTCTTTGCCAGGTACTTAAAACACAAACCAATTCTCCCTTTGGCTTTTTTTTAAAAATAAAATTCTAAAATTAACATTATTTAAAGTAGCATGATTACTGGAATTATGATAAATAACTTCATTAAAGCTTTATAATGTTGCACACCAAAGCATTAGTTAGGTTGTCTCAGCAATTCGATTGTAGATTTTTTTCCCCAAACATATAAGAATATATTTATGTATTTGCCTACCGTCTTCCAGTAATAAACTAGACACACAAATTGCGGAAGCTTGGTGTGTAGTATCTTTGCCTGGGCTTAATTCTTAACTCTCCCTTCTTTACTTCTAGTCTAGTTTAACGTGAAACTAAAGGACTAGTTTATAAGAAGAAAAAGAAAGGCTACGTATTTTGAGTGACATGGTTTTTTATTTGTTTTCTTTGTGATTTTGTAACTCAATCTGTTTTTATATTAAATTTTGAAATAAATTAGATCGTTCTCTGAGCATTTCATATTTGAGATTGTTTTTCTGAAAACATTGTATCCACCAAATAATTAATTTTGAAGGTATCTTTTGGTTATGAAAAGAAATTTCTCAGGCATAAGCAATAACTATTTTTAACCATATATGATTCATGTCCTCAGTGCATATGTGAAGACTCCTTCAGAGTAATTAATCTCCTTTGGGTAAATAATATCCTATTTTTAAAATGCCAAGATACAGAGCCCAGCAAACAGTAATCACTTTCTTGGATCTGATCCTTTCGAAGCCAGCAGACATTGCTTAGGGCGTGGATAACACACCCTGTCTCTCACGCTGTTTGCCGGAATGGCTACCTTTTTGTGTTTTTATAATTTAACTTTTTTACAAGACTAGATTGAGCCTGTGGAGGACAGATAGGTGCTTTACATCTGGTCCCTACCCTTAGACCTATCCAGTTTGGGTGGCCCTACCAGGAGTTAAAACTCCTGCCAGCATAGATCTCAGGGTCATTGAAACATACACGCCTTCTCACCACGTCAAGTCCTCAGGGAAGGAATTCTTTTGGATAATCAGGGGTTTGAAAAATCATTAAGTTAAACTTCTGGTAATTTTGAAAATAAAACAAAAAGCCCTATATTTAGCTAAAGCCATGATTGCGATTCAAGCACCAAAGGTGAGACAGTTTAGAAATACAGGTTCAGAGCCTGCACACACATCCATGCTGGTGCACACACCTATTCAAAATCTCACGGACGAGAACTTGGGGATCAAGCCCAAATTTCTTACCCTCCCTTTCAGGCTGTATTGCAAATTGAGGAGTACGTTCTGACTGGAACAGGAAACGCATGATGAATCCCCTCACAGAAGAACACATACTTCTAGAACTGCATTAATGTGTACCTCTATTCTGGCTGAGACCCAGCCTTGTATACAAGCTCCTCAGACAACTTAGTCCTGCAAAGGGTAGGAATAAACCGTACAGGTAGCTTTTGGGGTAGTCATTCCCAGGTCAGGAAGCAGTATTCCCATGCTGTGCCACTTGGTGGCTCTTACTGCAGACAGCCTGTGGAGCAGCCCTTCTGACACCTCAGAGGGAGCCAGAATAGGGGCCATTAACTTCCTTGCCCGGGCCTTTCAGGCCTGGCCCTATAAGCAAGAATTTGGCCTCACAGTATGTAAAATTCACTCCAGCTATTACTGGATAAGCTAAATTAATGCACAAGCTTCATTTTTATAACATGATAATTCATGTTAATTGTATATTTAAAAGGAAATTAATTGCTTAACTCATTTTGCTTCAAGAGTCTAAAGTAACTGCATGAAATGAGGTTCCGCATGTGTTGTTAACCACATACAGTGAGATAAGTTGAGGATGAAATTTGAGCCATCGTTTTGAATTTCTCTGATTTGATGATTTACATTAGAACCGTGATATTACTTTTTAGCCTCCTGACAAAAGTGGGGAGACAGTTCTATTTGGCAGGGTTTTTTTAAATCAGGACTACTGAGGTCTATATTGAATGATCAGTAAAACCCATTTTCATATGTGAGCCAACTTCTGTCTCTTTCAGTTTGTGGTCATATTCTTTTTGCTTTTGTGTCTCCAGGATTCAGGACAAGTCATTCCCCTAATTGTGGAAAGCTGTATTAGATTTATCAATTTATATGGTAAGCTCTGAAATATGTCATGTCACTTCATTAGCACCTTGGCTATTTTTCATAAAGTATATTTTGCATAATGATTTTACTTCCTCATTTTTGTCATTTACTTTAAAAAACAAATACATTAACTCTCTAGCATATGATTTCATTTCTCGTGTTTTCTTCCCCTACCCTTCAGGTCTTCAGCATCAGGGAATTTTCAGAGTGTCTGGTTCCCAGGTGGAAGTCAATGATATTAAAAATTCATTTGAGAGAGGTAATTGAATTTTCATCTATATGAGCAACCTGAGATATCCAGCTCTCGAAAAAATCTGTTAAAATTTAATAATCTAAGCAATTTTTATGTACTTTATGTACTGTACCTCAGGCTTTGCCTATCTATATAGTTACTTGCCCAGTATAGTAATGACTCTTTCAGCATTTTCACTTTATTCTGCCCACAGCCACATAAGATTATATTTTGTTATACAAGTACACAAGCCTTCTAACCTTTACATTATCTGCAAAAAATGACTTGTTTGTCTTTCCTGTTTTAGTTATTTTTAAGATTCCCAAAAAAAGAAAATAAATTAAGTGGATAATCAGACAATATTTAACTCAATCAATCCACTGTTGCCAGGTCTTAAAAAATATGAGTTTCTGATCCCTCTGCTAACGTGACATCACAATCAATACAAACACAGGTGGAAAGAGTCATTCCATTTTAAACCTCGATTTCATTCCAGAGGATAATTTATGAGGAAAGTGTGAGAGAATGAACAGACGGGTTTAAATATGATTGTCTTTCAACAAACCTTAAGTCTATGACTGTTGTGATGTCACGCACTGTGGCAGAGGGATTGGAGTCTGAAGGAGCTAGCAATTCTCAGATTGTGTTAAAGCATAGTGTTAATTACATTAAAAAAAAACCCACACAGCTAAGTTGTCTCTTCTGGGATTTTACACGTCATTTTTTAATTTTTAGCATAACCTTTTCATATCACCTTTTAATAAGAGGAACCTTTGGAGGCACATCTTTCTTGTGACTAACAACAAGAAGAAAGAGTAGACAATATTTTTATCTCCAATATGAACTTCATACCTTGTAAAATCAGATACGATACTTGAGCAGATATGTGCAGCAACTGTTTTTACATGATAAATGATGCAGCATCCTTATATCTGAGGACAGAAATGAATTGTTATTGTCTATCTTTAAAGTCTGCCTTATTAAAATGGAAATTGTTTTGCTTGGGAAATGTTCTCAAGGTCATATAATATCGTTACAGCTAAAAATGTTTTAACATACAGTTTAGTCTTTTAAATAATGCATGATTTTCTTGTGAGCTTTAATGGTTTAGATTCTCTACATTATACTCATAGAACTGCATTATGCACATGTTCCTGAGTTTTCTTAAATGCTTTTTCAGTCCAAAGAGAGATGTGCAGCTCAAATAAATCTCTTAGTTTTATGTGCTCTATGTAAGCTGCCTAGGAATAGTCCTAAAAGTCCTATTTCACTGAGAATGATCACATTCTTTATTTCACTAACTGCAAATCATAATATGTCCCAAAATATTCATTCTGAACTTCATGACCTATGGGATCACTGGGTTATGTAATTTAAAGGAAGATTTATTTCAGGCTGTTTTTTTCATTTTAATCACAGGGCGAGATTTCAAAACCAATATTTATTATTTTACTACTATGCAACATCCCACAGAGTCAAATCAAATCTTCATTCATTTATATGAAGTACTATTAAGCAAAAATGCCTGTTCATGTTTTGTTTACTCTGTTTATTTTTAAGGTGAAAATCCTTTGGCAGATGACCAAAGTAACCATGACATTAACTCAGTTGCTGGAGTACTGAAGCTCTATTTCCGAGGGCTAGAAAATCCTGTCTTTCCTAAGGAAAGATTTAATGATCTTATTTCCTGTGTCAGTAAGTAAAAATTCCTATTTCATTCTCTATAGAATTATATTTTCATAAATACAGTAGCTGCCTGGAAAAAAAACTAATTTCACTGATTTTTCTGAAAAATTTGTTTGCCACCTGCTACAGTCTGCTTTGATTATTAGTCGTACTTGCGGCTGTGGGTGCTCTCTTTTTTCCAGAGGGATTAACTCTTTGTTGTCATTACAGCAGGAAGACAATCTTCCTTAGTATATAAGAGCGATTTAAATTTACATAAACTGTCATTTTCTTTTAATCTTTAGGGTAGACCAAGGGAATGATGCCATAAGTGTGCCAAGAGAGTGCATTGCTTGTAGCAGTGGTTTCGTGTTCTGCTGTAGTCTTTTATGCAAATGGTGAATAATTATTTTATGGCCCAAAAGTGTATGATTCTGAGCATCACCTGTGAGATGCTTAGTCCTCTCAATTCCAGTTTACTTTTTGGGGAGTTGGGATACCTCAGCCCTTTGCGGGATCAGGCCCTTAGGAGGATAATAGTTACATATTCCGGGTGATGTTCTTGCCGCTATACACTAGGTAAAAGGGCAGAATAAAAGGGCTCAGAAAGCCTCAAAACCAGCTGATGAAAAATTCCCTCAGCCCAGTTACCGAGACAGCTAGCTGCAGGCTGTCTTCCGAGGACTCCTTCAAAACCTCTAGCATGCAGAACATGCCATCACAGAACTGAAGGAGGAGGAGGAGGTGGAGCCACAGTACCTAATGATGCACAAAGACTGGGCACTACTAGTGCCCATAGGCAGGTAGGGACAGGTTACTGTAATTTATGTAACCTTCAATGGCTGTCCGACTTACACTGGGGTGCCTTAAAGCCCTGAGACAGCCCAAAATCAAGAGGGCACAAAACATGTCTCTTTGAGTTCCATAGTTAAGGTCCAGCTCTTGTGGAAAACTTTCCTCCTCTGAGGCTCACTCTATTGGCTGATTGTGCCAGCTGAATGTAATGAGTGTTATGAAGGGGAAGGGGCAATCTCGTGGTAGCTAGGCTCAATCCCCTGGAGGATTTAATTAGGACAGGCACCTTCAACTATACTATATAGTGAGTGGGGAGCCAGACAACAATGCGGAACTCCAGAATGATGTGTTCACAGCAAGTGGGCAGTTGTGCTAGGTGGAGCTCGGTGTGTGTGGTTTCATTTCTAAGTAGCGTAAACTGCAGTAATCTAGCATGGAAGTATTAATGAGTGGATCACTGTGATAGCTCTGTCATTTAAGAGAGGCTGCAGTATGTTGATCATGCTGAGATAGAGATTGGCACATTTTTTCCAGCCTGGCTATTTAGGAATCCAGGAGCACTGAGGAGTCCAAATGAACTCCAAAGCTGCAGACTAATTTAACAATCTAAGGATAGAATCCCCCAGCAGAAGGAGTTGTTAGAGAAGACAAGATCTATAAAGCATTTCACTCTTTCTACCAGTATTACCTCAGTCTTGTCTTTAACCAGCTGCTCCTCACGCAAGAGCAAATGTCATGGATTCATAGATTTTAAGGTCAGAAGAAGGACCATTTCGATCATCTAGTCTGACTTCCTTCATGATTTGTAGCATACAAATTAACCCAATAATTCCAGTATTGAGTCCAATAACTTCTGGTTGAACTAAATATTATCTATTAGAAAGATATCCAATGTTGATTTAAAAAAGTCGAATAATGGAAAATTTACCACATCGCTTGGTAAAGTGTTCAAATGGTTAATTGCCGTCACTGTTTAAAAATTTGAACCTTATTTCAGTTTAAGTTTTTCTCATTTCAACGTCTATCCTTTGGATCTTGTTATGCCTTCATTATTTTTATTAAGCAGTAAGACAGCTGGGCGATAGGGGTATATACATATAGACCTGCATGTGTCTACATATTGCTGACACTTCAACTTGTGTTGTCTCATCAGCTCTCCCAAAGGCTTTAAATAGATGTTGAATAATATGGAGGAAGAAGATTGAGCCTTATAGCTCAAATGAGGGCTTTGGAAATGGAAGAACAGTTGTCCAAAACAACCTGTTGGGTTCTTTCCAACAAGCAGGACCTGAATCATTGAAAGGCATTTCCTTCTACTCCTGCAGTTTCCCAGAGGCAGGACAGGCGTGTTTTGTGATTGATAGTAGAGGTTTGGCAGAATAAATATATATATGCGTTCCTTGTCAATAGAAAGGTCGACTCCAGAGCAGCATCATGTTGTTGTCTACTGCTTCACTGAGAGGGAACCTGGTTCATGTGGCATTGGGGACTGGTATGGCTACCTTATCAGTGAGCTTATTTGAGAGAAGTGAGATCGGGCGTTGGGTGATAGTTTGTGGGACTTCTAGTGTCAAGCAACTGTTTCTTTAATCAGGACTACAGGCAGTAAATTATCCTCCTTAAAGGAAGTGTTGACAATCTCTGTTATAGTAGGGCTCCCAGAAATTCCCTGCTGTCTCTTTCTATCCAGGAAGAGCAGAGAGCAGAGTCACAGATGGTAGCCCTGAATATCACTGCTTTCCTTGAAAAGCGTGTTGTGTTTCTGGTCCTGCTCTTGGCTAGTGCCTCCTATGGCTTATGAGGCCATCCTGGCGGTAGGATGATCTTTGTGACAATTCCTTGCAAAAGGAGGTCCTGTGTCTTAGGGCTGAGTAGAGCCAGTCTGTATTTCCAAAATGTTTTGCTGGGCTTCACTTTTCTGCCTCAATGGCAAAGGAGAAGTGGGCTCTGTTTGCCTTTGTTATAGCAGTGGCAGAGGTTTGTAGAAATTCTGTATCTCCCACTGACAGTCACAGCTACTTTGTTATTGCAGTTACAAGTCAACTGAGAAAGGTGATTGTCTGCAAAGGTGGGAGGATTGGGAGAGGGGACTTTGGTGTTAGAATGTCTTTAGCAGTGTTCTAGAAGTGGCTGTAGACCTGGCTAATTCATCTAGTCCTTGGCTAGTTGGTTGGATAGAGTTTTCTATAAGTAAGTTTTGGCATCCAGGATCCAAGAGTTTTTCTGGGTAGATGGTGGTGGTTTCATCTTGTTTTGGAACAGGGAGAGTTCTTATTCCTGTCTGGAACAGGAAGTGGTCTGATTAAGTTAAGGGAATGGTTCTTGCATTTGTATTCACAGCCAGTCCTCAGATCCAGTCCAGGGATAGCCAGCTGTGAACTTACATCTGTAGCTTACCTGTGAGGAACCTAAGGTAGAGAGTTTGGATATATTTCTTAAAATATTTTAATGCACTGATGTGAGTTTCTTTTTAAACAGTTATTGAATATCAGTGAAACATTTGATTTGCATGAAATTCATGGTCCATTGACTACTTCATCCTTGAAATATTAGGTGTATTAAAATATTTGCACATCACAATATTTATATATTTGCTTATTTTGGACTTTTCTGTTTTCTGCTATGATAAGGTGGAAATAAGTATAGCAGTTCATATGAAATATTATTTGATTTCTTAGCAAAATCCTATTTATACACACACTTTTGAAACCTAGCTTTTTAATTCAAAGCAATGTCAATTCTAGTCCCTCACCCAGCAATATTGATGTTTGTATGCTCAAAAATAGGTATGAGAACAAAGGAAACCAGAGCAGATTCTAAACCTTTAATTAAGAATGAAGTAAGCTAAAATGAGCATAAGGAATTAAAAGCATTGCTTCCATTTTTAGAAATACATCACAGAAGAAAGAGCATAAAGATCAGTACAGATGTTTCAGCCCTCCAGAGAACTCTGACACTGAACAGGGCAGTGGATGGCTTAAAAGTTTGTACTGAATTTTGCACTTTTGTTTCTTTTCTGATGTCTTGAGTACCAGAGGAGCAATATTTTTAATTTCTTTGGTTGGTGTGAGTTTTCAGACCCTTTTCAGGATTTTAATTTTGGCTCTACATTTGTATACCTAGTATGCTGCTTTACAGAGTATAATCTATTTATACAAGAAGAAACTCACTAATTTTAGAATTTAGTATGCCCCTGAATTTTGATAAAACCTAGATATTATATATTTATAAAATCTTAATCCAGTCCCAAATCCAGTTTTTATTGTTGTCTTTTGGACCTTTAACATTGTATAATCTGCAATGGGGCAGACAGTTCAGACAAAACCCTTCTCCCACTTTGGACTGTTGAGACCTTTACAGCTTAGATAGTCTCTTTCCTGTGTTTCTACAGCTCCAGCGCCCCGGGGCCTCAATCCAGATTGAAGCCTTCAGGCACTCTCTTAATAATATAAATATTTATCACTAGTACTAGATGCAGTGGGAGTTTTGCCAATTATTTTTAACAGGAGCAGGCACAGGCCCTCTTCCTGTAAAGAAGAGAAATTGCTGTAACATGTTGAGATCACACTTTAGAATGTAGGTTCTGGAAAGATATTATTTTTAAATTAAACTTGCACAAATGCTCAGTTCTTATTAAATAGGGTTTGTGATCGTACAGTGTGGAAATGAATATATCCATTTTCATTTGGTGTCCTTCCAAGCAGCCTATCAAGATTAATACCAATTTATTTTATAGTTCTGTTCACAAAGATTGTTGTGATTCACAAAAAGAATAGAATATAGAAACCCATACATGAAGTTGGTATTGATTTAAAAATATAAAATGGCAAAATGTCACAGATTTTATCTGAAATATAATGTTGCTAGTGAAAGAACCTTGAAAGTGGAGTGTTTAGCTATGGATGTCAAGCATATTTTGGCCACTACCATAAAATTATGCCTTTTTAAATGTAGCCAGTGAGGTGGGTTTTCCCCATTAATGCATACATTTTCAAGTGAAATAACATATTGTGATTTAATCCTTTTTCTTTGCAAGTCTGTGGAAATGGTGTACAAAAGAGCCTTTGATTTCTGTGACTTTTTTCCCAGACAGATGTATAATAATTATATAGCTATTTTTTTTTGATTTTTAAGCAACTTTAGTTTAAATTGGGGACAAATTCTGGTTGTTCCAGAGCTAGTCTACAGCAGGTAATAAGGAGCTTGTATCACCAGGGGCTTCTGTGCACCAGAAAGCCAACGTTCAGCTGCCTCTGTGGCCTGAGCAGAAGGGTGGTTACTAATGCAGAGGGTACCGAATGCAGCCTGTTTCAGTAGATGCTAGTCATACTGAAGGCAATATGAGTGACTCCTTCATACACCAGAGTCAGATTTGGCCACTTGGAGCACTAGTGATGAAATAGAGGGATGGCCAACTTTATCTTGCATTCTTGTTGATTGCTTTTCCTGCTGCATGCTCCTCCATTGCACCCTTTTATGGAAATTACATTTATTTTGTACACTCACCAAATGCCAAGTCAGCATGAGTTAAATCACTTCTGTCATTTAGTACCTACAGTAAAACCTGCCTTAATGACCACCTCTGAAGAGAGACCACCTGTCACTTGCAGAGGTCACAGAACACCACCACTCTGGTATTCAAATCTTTGAAGAGAGACCACCTTTTATAAGTGACCACTTTTGGTAACTCCCAGGAGTGGTCACTCTCGGCAGGTTTTATTCTACTTACACATACTTTATGACCAGCATACTCTTCATATGCAACTGACTACTTTTTTTGTCACCACTGAATTTGGCCCAGAAAGAGTAAATATTTGCTCTACATTGTAGGGGGGAGGGCGAGAGAGATTGAAATAGAGCTTGACCCAGTTATTAAGTTTATAACCACCAGGCTAACTCCACATACCACATTCTAACCATTCTGTAATGCTCCATCACAAAATGCTTCTTTGCTCAGATGCCAACGTTTGTGGTTTATATACCTAAATATTTATTGCCTGTTAATAGTCCACTACTTTGGGGTTATCGCTTAAACATCAATTTGCCATATGTTTTCTTGATGTACTTTAGAGGGGATATATTCTTGTCTTCATTTACGATTGAATATTGTTTTATTTGTGTTGATTTAGGGGGGGAGGGTTGTTGGTTTTTCCCTTTCTCTGGTCTCTTCTATTCCTTAGATGCAGGTTGTTCATGCATTTTGCTTTAGGTACTGTTTGCAAAAAACCTCAAGATGGTCCAACAGGTGATTAAAATGTGCTGCTGCTGCTTCTTAGGGAAAAGCAAACATGCACACTGGTTTTCTGTGTCTCCAAAAAGAAAGAAGATGACACTGCATTATAATCAGGTTCTGGTGATTTTTTTTTGAAATCTGGTGATGTTGAAAACACAGTTTTGTTTAAAAATTTGAAGCTTTGTTACTCAATAAGTGAATTATGTCAATTGATTAGAAAAACACAACAACCCAGTGACAGGGTGCAGTACAGCACAGCTCACCTCACCCCCACTGCATACCTACCTGCAGGATGCAATCAGCAGTGGCTGCAGCCTCTCTGCATTTCTTCCAATAGCAGTTACTGCCTTTGGAAAGCACACTCTCAAAAAGACGCTGGTCCCTGACCTCGTCTGCCCACAGTGCTATGCATAGCAGGTTCAGACATCCCTGTGTGAGTACGGAGGCCTTCCTATGTAGCCACCTACATCCACAATTTCCCTCTTCCTGAATTCCAGGCTTCTGTGGTGCAAAAATTCTCACAAGGTCCTGCACATCTTTGTCGATTTCATTCTTGATGAAACTTTACTTGGCTGCTGCAAAATAGCCACCCCGCCACTTGGCATCAATTCCACTGAGGCTGTTTCATTAATGGCCAATATTCCTTCCCTTCTCCAAGCATTTCTTTTCCTTGCCTCCTTCCCCACACACAGAGGATAGATTAATTCCTAATGAGGTTAACCTTGCCTGTACTTAAACGTGGGAGTGTTGTTTTAGGACTAGAGCAATGACCCCGGAGTCAAAGATCACAAGTTCTGTTCTTTTTTCTGCAACTAATTCTGCATTATTTGGGCAAGTCACTTAACTTACTAATTGTGGTATGTAACCTATCACTTAAATAGCTTCTGTACCAGATGACTGGAAGATAGTTAATGTGACACCAATTTTTTAAAAAGTCTCCAAAGGCAATCTTGCCAAATACAGGCCAGTAAGCCTAACTTCAGTACCATGCAAGTTGGTTGAAACTATAGGAAAGAACAGAATTATCGAACACGTAGAAAAACGCGATTTGTTGGGGAAGAGTTAACACGGCTTTTGTAAAGGGAAGAAAGTCACAACTCACTAATCTATTAGAATTCTTTGAGGGGGTCAACAAACAGGTGGACAAGAGTGATCCAGTGGATATAGTGTACTTAGACTTTCAGAAAGTCTTTGACAAAGGCTCTTAAGCAAAAGTAGACAGCAAAGTAGGCAGTCATGGCATAAGAAGAAAGGTCTTCTCATGGATCAGTAACTGGTTAAAAGACAGGAGATGAAGGATAGGAATAAGTGCTCAGTTTTCAGAATGGAGAGAGAGAACCAGTAGTGTCCCTCAGGGATCTGTACTGGGACTAGTGATGGTCAACATATTCATAAAAGATCTGAAAAAAGGGATTAACAGTGAGGTGGCAAAGATTGTAGATGATACAAATTACTCAAGATAGTTAAGTCCAAAGCTGACTGCAAAGAGTTACAAAGGGATCTCAAAAAACTGGGTCTCTGGACAACAAAATGGCAAATGAGATTCAGTGTTGATAAATGCAAAGTAATGCACACTGGAAAACATAATCCCAACTTTACATACAAATGATGGGGTGTAAATTAGCTGTTACAACTCAAGAAAGAGATCTTAGAGTCCTCCTGGATAGTAACATCTGCTCAATGTGCAGCAGCAGTCAAAAAAGCTAATAGAATGTTATGAACCATTATGAAAGAGATGATAAGACAGTAAATATCATAATAACACCATATCAATCCAAGATCTGCCCACACCTTGAATACTATGTGCAGTTCTGGTCACCTCATCTCAAAAAAGATATATTAGAATTGGAAAAGGTACACAGAAGGGCAACAAAAATAATTAGGGGATATAGAACAGCTTCCATATGAGAAGAGAGTAAAAACACTGGGACAGTTCAGTTTGAAAAAGACGACTAAGGGACGCTATGATAGAGAACTATAAAATCATGAATGCTGTGGAGAAAGTGAATAAGGAAGTATTATTCACCCTTTTGTGTAACACATGAATCAGGGATCATCCACTGAAATTAATAGGCAGCAGGTTTAAAACAAACAAAAGGAAGTACTTTTAATGCACAGTCAACCTCTGGAACACATAGCCAGGGATATTGCGAAGGCCAAAATCATAGCTGGGTTCAAAAGAGAATTAGATAAGTTCAAAGAGGACAGGTGCATCAGTTGCTACACCATGCTTTGGGTGTCCCTAAGCCTCTGACTGCCAGATGATGGGATTGTATGACACTAGATTGATCACTTGATAATTGCCCTGTTCTGTTCATTCCCTTTGAAGCATCTGGCATTGGCCACTGTCGGAAGACAGAATACTGGGCTAGATGGACCAATGGTCTGACCCAGTATGGCTGTTCTTATGTTATGTTCTATAATAAATGCTAGGTTTTCTTATCTGAAAAACGGGGAAAATACTAGTTCACTTCAGAGCACTGTTGAGGTAGTACTAAATTATGATGCTTGAGAGTCAAAGTAATGAAGAGGAAAAAGAGGCCTTCAGTACACAAGTAGAAGATACACTGCACTTTTGTGCAATGAGCCTTACCTCCTTGGCAGTGATATAGCCAGTAAACCTGACTTCCAGTAACTAACCTGCTAGCCTTTACTGTGGCTACACAACAACCCAGCCTCCCCAAACACACCTCCTCTGGAAAAGTAACCTTTGGTGGCAAAGCAACACTGTCTTTCCCCTTTATGTGGACAGCAACACAGTTATCCAAGACTTCTCTCTGGGTGTAAGGGGGTTCTTGCATTCACTACTTTTCCCCAATAGAAACAGCCAGAAATTAGCTGTTGATTTTTTAGATCCTGAGATAAAAGATCACAAGGTATAAAGCATTTGCATCGACCTTTCATTTTAAACTAAAGCAAAAATTGTAAAGAGAAAATTAGTGTTTCTGAAATAAACCATTGAAAGCAGCCAAATTCACAGTTGTTCAGATTTTCAGTAGAGAATACTTTCTCCACTGAAATGAATGAGTGGTAAGAAAATTGGGACAATTTTACTAGGAATGAGTTAAAAATATACACAGCTAATTACAGTATGTATGTGTGGTCTGTAACGACTTACAGTAACTGCTTTACGCTGTCTCCTGACAGGTAGCATGCTGCTGGGATGTGCTAGGACACATACTATGAAACCTGATAGTTCCCTTTTTGCTTACACTGTCTATGCCCTTGGCAGTCGGTTGTGCGCTGCTTGTTAAGCAAATAAGGGCATAATTTCTGAAAATCAATACGCTTAGGCATAGAGCTGGAATGCTGGACTGCATGCTGCTCTCTTCCACGAGGAGAACCCCTCGCTACAGACTGTGGAGCTTACTGCAGGAGCCTCTGAAGCCCAAATCTGTCCCTGCTACAGGGAGTGAAAGGAGAGGATAGAAAATTCTGCTTGTGCACAAGAGATCCCTAATGAACTAAATTGCATGCAATAAAATCCTGTTTGCCACCCGCCCGGAATCCTCCCACTCCCCCTTCTGCTGCTAATAGGAATCTTCCATAGCTGAGGATATAGAAGAAGGATTTGCCCCATAGTTTATCAGGCAGAAATATTTATCTTCAAGTGCTACTGAGGTGCATCACTTTTGTATGAGAAACACAAATTCTGCTGCTGTAATGCTCTGTTTGTCTTCAGTTTATGGTATGAAAATATTAACTGTTAGAAACTGGATTTTATTTTTTCCTGAAGGGAAAAATATTTAAACTCTAATCAACACACACTTTACATCTGAAAACGAGTCCTAATTTGTATCAAATAAGCACATCAAAAGAGCAAAAATAAACATTGAGAATGCTGTCTGTAATTAACACTGACCTTTTAGGTAAGTGATTATTTTAAATGTCTTCTGTGAATTATCTTGTATCCTGTAACAAATGGTTTTTAGCTGATGGCTTCACCCGTTTCTCATTTCACAGTTCTCAGTGTTACCAAATCTCCATTGCACTGTTATTCTAATATTCTACTAAGACTGCGTTTAAATTATATGAATTGCACCATTATTTCTTGGTTGTCTTGGGGGGCACTACTGAAATGTTAAATTGCTTTTAGCAATGTTCTTTACACCGAAAATATCTTTCAGAGAAGAGTTCAAGGATCTCTTATTCAGAATAGAAGTTTGCTACTTTGAAAGATGTTTTGCTTTCCAGTTGAAGCTACATGTTCTTTCTGAACAATGTGGAAAATAATACCTGCTTACAAGGGTTTTTTATTATGAGGCACTAGAAACTAGTGCTCTTGTGCTGCCTCAGTCCTGCTTTACACAGTTGTTGGTTTGCCCACTTCAGGAACGTTTTGATGGATCTAGATGAAATTATCAGGAGAAAACATATCTGATCACTGTACTTTGTATTTTTGGGTTAACACCAGAAGGCACTGATCTAAAATTGACTTTAATAGATTTACAGCTGGAGAGAGAGTGTTGACAGAGAAAACTAAGTCAGGAAGGCCTTACCATCAGTGATTGGAAGGATATTTTCAATATGCAAATTCAAATACAGAGAATAAGCCTGTGTTTGAAACTGTTGACAGAGATTCCTTGTCTCCTAATATTACTTATTTATCCTTGAGGGGAAAATCCTCTTATTACAGTTTCATGAGCTACCTTGCTTAGAAATCTGCAGTGAAGTTAGTTTTCAGCTGACTTGCTGGACATATTTAAAGGCATCATCTAGTAATTCTGTATTAGAAAACCTGGTCAAAAGGGGAAAAACTTGATTTTTTTCAAAATTTTCCTCTCTTGTTATTTTTTTCAAAATTTGAAAATTGTTGACCAGCATCATACATTAAAATAAGAATGACATGGTTCTGCAGAATATATAGGTTTCATCCTAAAAAGAAGCTGAAAATATCATCTTCTGCCTTACAGGAATAGATAATCTCTATGAGAGGGCTCTTCAAATCCGCAAACTCCTCCTGACTTTACCCAGATCTGTTCTTATAGTGATGAGATACCTATTTGCCTTCCTTAACCAGTAAGTACATTAAGGTTCCTGTCAAAATGCTGCATCTTCATCCCATTTCCACTGCTGGTGTCAAATTTTTTTCTCTTTGTTCATAGTCTGTGTGAAATTTACATTTTAGCTTCATTTAATACAGAAGAGGGTACTTTAATTGGCAATGAAAATAGAAGGAAAACATCAAATTTTCATGCAAATTGAAGTTAAGTTTCTCCTTCACTGACCAAGGTCATGGTAAGACTGATAATAGTGCTGCCTTGAACGCAAAGATGGGGGCTAGAGCTGGAGCTATAAAACAAAGCAACAAATGAAAAATATCCACATTAAAAATAACTTGCATAATGTAGCAGTAGACTTTTTCCGTTACACTTTTATCGTCAGCTGATTTTAACCTTCTGGTTAAAAAAAATGCAACATACTCAAACAGCCAAACCACCCACCCGCTGGTGGTTAGATGCTGTGGTGGAACAAGACCCACTTCTTCTCGCATGCCTTTTGGGACATTCACTGGTGCTCTTGCCCAAAATAATGATGGGGCTACAGGTGCCCAGGAACCCCACTTCTTTCTCTTCATCATCAGGTAACTGGATTTTGCTTCTGAAAAACTGGGACAGCTGTTAGGAAGAAGGGGTTGTCATAAAGGGAGAACACACCTGCCTGTTCTGAATGTAAAAACTGGGCCTGAGGAAAGGGTAGTGTGGGAGAAAGCACTATTTTTACCTGTCTCCTTTCTGTTTTTCCCTAGTCCTGGTACTTTCACTGTATGTTATGCTTTCTTTGATCAGTGGTCTGCCCTATTTCTGGCTCATTCTGTTTCTGTACTGCCTCCCTCCTGGGACTCTTGTTCTGCTGCTCCTTAAGCCCTCCCTTCTTTCAGGACAGTAATAAATGTTTTGAGTTGAGCTTCTACTGTATCTTCCAGGATGTGATTGTTAAAATGTGTTGTTAAACGTTAGTACGTTAAGTCTACTGGTTTTAATTTTGTACGCACACGCTGTACTTTGTCGAGGCTAGTCCCCGCTTTCCTTGTCATCAAACAAGTGATTTTCCAAACACACACACAATACAAAGCCCTTAAATATAAGGATTTAGGCCCAATGTTTTTTTAATCTCCATCTTTTTTCACCTGAAAGCTCCACCTGTATTTCCTGAGAATGGCTATAGTAAGGGTGTGACAACCAGCAGTGTATTTGAGACTGCTTTTTACTTCCCTCCTCAAACACTTAACATTCATAGGTCAGGATTATAAAAGGTAATACTTGTTATATGGTCACGGTCCATATTCATTGACATCAGCCATTCCTAATCCACAATTATTTTTGGTAGTCTCATTCTCACTTAATTTTACTTTCACCCTGGTAAAATCCCAATCCCTCACTGTCCACTTTACTTCCCATTCTCCAACAGCAGTAGAACTCCCCACCAGCTCTAGATGATGATATGCTTATTGAGTGTGCATCTACACTTGAGCTGGAGGTGTAATTTCCAGCTCCGATAGACTGAGCCAATGTGCTAAAGTCAGTGTGCTAAAAATAGCAGTGTAGCCACAGATGCATGGGCTGCAGAATGAGCTAGCCATCTGGCATAGAATCCCATCAAAAACCCAGGGACGTACTTGTGGTGGCTAGCCCCTTCCATCACCCATTCTGCTTTGGCTATGCTATTTTTAGCATGCTGGATCAATCAAAGCTAAGACAGGTATGGCTACCTGAGCTGGAAATTTTACCTCCCGGTCTAGAGTAGATATATCCTTAGTGAATGAGAGATCAGGCTGAATTTTTTATTTTATTAAATATTTAATATTAAATATATTTTATATTAAATATTTTATTTTTATTTTGCTGAAATAAAAAGTCTCTTGTACTATATTCCACCAAGTGTGTGTTACAGGGAACATAAGAAGCAACATCATGTAGCCTTTCATATTTCATAAATCAATTATAGCCACCTATGTAGCATAGTCCATGAATAATCTAGCAACTAAACCTCCTTTGTAATTTGTAGAACAAGATTTATGATCTCTCTGAGTGGCATGCAGCACATGAACAAAATATGACACAAAAAAGGGATCGCACATCTGATTTTACAAGCAGATTTTGCAGCATTGCAGGGGGGTCATTTAGAAAGTTTGACACTTTTCAGTTTGTATGATGTCACAGTGCTGTTGCTATGCAGCAAATGTTTTATCTAGAAGTATGTTTTAAAGCTTTTTAAACTGGTGTATTTAAATATGGGCAAACATACCAGCTGCATCTCTAATCCTGCATTGTGCTGAGCAGTATTGAATTAATGGGAGTTATGGGACGTCAGGCCTTGTGTGTCGTTAAAAATGACTAATCCGGGGAGCTATAGGCCTCAATCCTCAGCTACAGCTGAAGAGAACACAGTTCAACGTGTGGGGGGAAAGGAGGTGTGTGTAAAGGTAGCCTTTGTGATTCTGGATCAAGTGTGCACCAGGCTGGTCCTCTAGCATAACATGCAAGCAATCACACCAAGGGGACGACACAGAATCCAGGGTTCAGCAAGATGTAGGGAAGCCCCAGCTACACTCTGCTTCTATCGGGCAGATTCCCTAGATTTTTCAGAGAGATGAAGTGGCATAGCAGAAACCAACAGATCCTGCTGAGACCAGCCCTGTGGTCAGCTATGTTCCATTTCAGATATTGGAAATCTTGATATACATATGGCTTCATAGTAATGGGGGGAGGGGTTCCTTCCCTCAGAAAACCCTTAGTACTATCTCCCTGATGGCTTTTTATTTTACACTTAAAATAATGTCTTTTCTCTAGATCACACGGAGCCCCTTAGTAAAGTTTTCCATGGCTAAAAGGTTCATTCAAATTCATTCTCCCCCCGTGTTAGTCTGTATGCAATAAATTCTCCCAATGTTGTATGTTGCCAGACAGAACACATTCATTTGCTCTGTTGTACGGGACTAGGTGTCAGAGAGGGTGGGGAACATTGTATTGTGCTGCAATTTAAGGTTTTTCTGAACTAGTTTTCAGAATTAGGAGAGTCAGAAGAAAAGTCTTTATTTTTCTTGATTCTTCTTTCAAAGCCTTTCACAGTACAGTGATGAGAACATGATGGATCCTTACAACTTAGCCATATGCTTTGGCCCAACACTGATGCCTGTTCCAGACATACAAGACCAGGTGTTATGTCAAGCTCATGTGAATGAAATAATCAAAACTATCATCATCCATCATGAGGTTATTTTCCCAGATGCTAAAGAGCTTGATGGCCCTGTTTATGAAAAATGTATGGCTGGAGATGACTACTGGTAAGTCAGAATATTTATTATCTTTCTGTTTTCATGTCAAAATCCTAGGACTCCATTTTACATGAACAACTCCCATGGGATAACAGGATCTGAATAAATAAAAGAAATACAAAGATAAAAATCATGCTAATGTGTGGAAGGTTCCCAGGAAAGTGCTAACTGTGAAGCACATGGGGCAAATATAACCATGATGATTGCCTGGGTTTCCTAACTAGAACTCTTAAATGGAGTTATTTTAGGATTTTGAGAACTAGCACAGATGTGGCCATCAAGTAGTTGACAGGGCTCTGCCTGTACAAATGGGAGCATGTGGTCAGATTGTGTAGTTCCAGTTTTGGAACTGCTGAAGGGTTGCCTAAAGAATCTGAGTTCATAATGGCTTTACCATTAACCCCAGACATATATACACTAACCTCAGTACTACTTGCAAGGAAATATCCAGTAACTGTTATCAATTTAAATAAATGGAAATGATATCTGCAGCGAAGATGTATTGATTTCTGTAATAATTATCATCTTACACCGTGGTCTGAGGAGTGTGTTGCTTCTGGCTTTAATTATATATATAATATTTAAAATAGTGGTATTTGTGTTTTGTTTTGTTTTAATTGAGTGATGTTTGCTATAGGTATAGATTATTCGGTAGTTTGGCAGTCAACTGGAAGGGGGCGGACTATGCCAAAGATAAGTGTCCATTAAGCACTGCATCATGTGCTAATTGCCTGTACTTTATTAACATTGCATATTTCTGCAGTGATAGCCCTTATAGTGAACATGGTACATTAGAGGAAGTGGACCAGGATGCCAGTACAGAGCCTCACACCAGTGAAGATGGTATGTCCTCATGTTACATCATTTCTGTAAATTACATTTACAGGTTTTTCATGCTGAAGCTACTTTTTTTTCCCTCACTGTCTCTTCACTGAAGCTAAAAAATTTCAGGCAGGGAGCTCTGCAATTTACACCTCCTTTTTTAATCTTGGATTTTTGTTTGTTTTTCACTCTTATCCATCTGTTTCACCAGCTGTTTCCTTGCACCTTTCCTGGCTTGCTCAGTAACAGGAAGGGCAAATGGGAAACTACTTTAGTAAGCACAAATTACATTCTGATGTCATGTTCCCTTTTTATGTGATCTTTTACCTATTTTGCACAACATGAATTGATCAAAGATATGCCTCTGGATATTTTAGCTTAGAAAATTGCATTCAGTATGCTATATTTTGATATTTAAAAACTCATGCTTTCTGGAGGATTTAAGATCCCCAAAACTATTAAACCAAAGCCATTCACTATAATCTTTGATCATGAGCGCCCTTGCTGAACTAGGTACGGTAGCTGGCAGTGAGGGGCCAATGGAGTAAGCATCACCTATCAAATCCCCTCTTTCTTTCTTTCAGCAAATAAAGACTTAGGCCTTGTCTAGATAGGGAAATATAGTGGCATAGCTGTAGTGGAATAACTATTGCACTGCAGCTATGTCATTATATTTCTCCATGTAGGCAAGTCCTTAAGGGCAGATGCCTCTTTTTCCCTTGTTTAGGGTAGCACAGCGAATAAAGCAGCAGTGGATAAAGGAGGAAGCAGATATGGGGCTGTGACCAAGCAGGAAAGTGAGGGCAGATAGGGCTTGTTATCAGCGGGCGGGGGAGTGAGAAAGGGGTTGCATGAGAACCTGTTAAAGGTAAGTGGCAGTATGCAGAATTTCATTTTCAGGAGGCACAGGGGAGGGAATTATAACAGAAGAGCTTGTCAGATGGCAAAGCGGGTGAGAGTAGGAGACCAAAATGATATAGTTGATTTTATGTAGGAGAGCAGCAATGGCTGACTGGGGGTTCAAAAATAATAATTTCAAAGGTTGGAGAAAGGTTTCTGTTGCCAGCCCCAGCCCCATCACTCAATGAGGTCACCAGCCACAGCTGCTAGTATGTGTCTCTTCCCCCCTCCCTTCCATCTCCCACCCCCAAACAAACCCCGGTTACTAACCTTCCATAACTGATGCTATTCAAGATGTGTTGCTCATGTCCATTCTGTGTCAGGTGACTCACAAGCAATGCCTCTGGAGGTGGGCCAGGAATTCATAGAGATACTGATTGCAATACTGCTCTGCCAAAGCCTGCATCGTCCCAGGCCTGTTGCATGATGGCATAGTGGGACATAAAGGTGTGAACAGGAGACCATGTCATGGCCCTGCAAATACCCTGTATTGGAACCTGGCTAAGAAAGCTGCTGACAAACCTTATGCTCGTTGAATGGGCTGTCAGAGTGACAGGAGGCATGACTATAAATATATGTATAATATATATATTTATTTTTCTGTTTTGGTTATTTTTACTATAAGAATTACTTGCTGTGTAAGGTTAAATGACAAGTAAGTTTCTCTATGCCTGCAAGAAGTCAGCTGTATATAGTGGCTAGGCTGAGCAACTGGGGGGGAAAGTAAAAGTTTGTTTATGTAACTACAAAGCTAAAATCAATTTTAAAAAAATTAAGGCAAATATAGAAGTGTCTTTAGGGATAAAATTAGCTTGTCATCTTGTCCTCTCTTCTTTGAAGTTTTGGGGCATTTGATAAAGTATACAAAAGCCAACATCTGTAACTGTAAACACATGAGTAGTCACTTTACTGGGGCTATTCACATGCTTAAAGCTGTGAATGTGTTTATGTGCTGCTTCTTATGATCCAGGTCATAGTGAAGAGCTTTTTGTAAGGGTAAAAAGCCTTCCTTGAAAGAAGTTTTCTTTACATTGTCTACTTAAAAGAAGAGTATTCCTGTTAAACAACATTTTAAATCTGTAAATAACATGAACTTCTGTGTCTCCGACTGAGCCAAAGCTATTTATTTGTAACTTAGTTACAGAAAGACATTCACCAGAAAAGTAAAAGAGAGAAAGGGTATGTCTACACTGCTGTGGCATCAGGGATCAATGCAGCGGTATCAATTGAGCAGGTCTGTGAAGACCCGCTCAGTTGATAGGCAAGCGCTCTCTAGTCGACTCAATTAGCCACCTCCCCAAAAGGCTGCATGGACAGGAGGGCATCTCCTGTTCGACACAGCCCCGTGAAGACGCCACGTCAATGTATTTAGATATGCAAGGTACATTATGTAGCTTGCGTATTTCCTGGTGATCACTGCCAGTGTAAACCAGCCCTAAGATTCAGGGGATACATCTTTATGCTTAACGTAAGCAGTTTTGTGCAATTTTCTTCTGAAATTCTTTAACTTTGCTTAAGATATTTTACTTTAGTTGGATGCATATAAGTGACTAGATCTGTTTCCAAAGGAAATAAGAGAATTTCCTGAGGAAGTCTCAGACAGGTGGGTAAATCCTGATATAAAACACAAGCATGTTAACATTTTTATTACTGTTCACTAACACCTTATAATGTCTTCCATTTATAAATCAAGGAAGTAGTTCTCACACGGAAAGGAAAAATAGGACCAATAAGGCTGAGTTAGTGATGTTGTGTCTCCTAAATGTCTATCTTTGCTGATTTGACTACTCTGAAATAATTCACACTATGAGCAACTTTTTGCCAAGTTCTGCTAGAACAGTAGTTCACTATCTTGTTTCCCAGTGAGAGAACTGCCAGAGAACTTGAGGATAGACTGTACAGCCACAGCCCTTTGATAGGGTGTAGAGGAGGCATAGGAATCAGAATGTCTTTTGCTTCAAACAGGCACAATGCCTGTGGGAGAATTTGGGGAGCACAGATCAGGGGCTGTTCTGATGTACCCAGTGTGACAGGGTCAGGCCTGACGGCTACGCCAGGGTGCTGGAGGGCAG
>ML675616.1:54662005-54860258 GCA_007922155.1 Mesoclemmys tuberculata
CCACAAGGGCAGAGTACTTTTCCCTCCCCTGCCCCCACCCCGCCACACCAGTGAAAGGCACAGTGGACATTCTCAGTCAGCTGACTCAGTTCCACTTGCCTTACTGATGTGTGGTGGGATGGTGTAGTCCCACCCTCATACCAACACCTTCAGAGGAAGGTAAATGCTCTGGTTGGCTCTTGAAGTGCAAGGATAGAAATAGTGACTCGCCTTGGTGTTTCTTACATCCTTTCTTATCACTACCTACTGAACCCATACAGAGCTATTTGCCATCTAGTGAGTGATTTTTAAAAGGAAGGCCCCGGAATATATCACTGAATGGCAGTAATAATATTAGCAAAATTTGAGGTCATAAGTACAAAACTGAGAACCAAATCCCTAGAGCTCTTCCCACAGTTCCTCTGTTTGTCCTAATTTTCCCCACTCTTGCTTTGCCGAAATCATTAGGGATCATAGCTAGTGATATCTCAGATATCATCAAATATTTCTTGCCATAGTTAGCAAATGCCTCCAGGTATAGAACAGAGCAGTACAATTATATTTCCCTCTGAGTTTAATTTTACTGTAATTTTACCCAGTAGCTCATTACCATGAAAAATTTCAGTTACAAGGCAGATTTGTAATTGTTGGTTAGCTCTATTCCCTTTCCTTTAGCTGTGAAATGGCTCCCTGCAATTCTCAATAGCCTTAACGTTATAAATCATTTGGCTTTTTTTAATGCCCAAATGGAACTGTCAAGGAATTTCAGTATTAATTGTCAACATTCTACCCATTAACAGGTGAATTAGTATTTAAAAAATAAAAGCTGAGAACTCTCTGCTGCAGAAATGTGCTGTCCAAGTAAAGGGCACATTTTTAGTCATAAAAGTTCCTATCAAAATAAAAGAACAATTTGCATGTGCTTAATACAAGAGTTTCATTAAGAAAAGCAACAGTGTCAGCTATACACCACATTACTCAGTGAGAAAGTAGGGTATGTTACATAGGAACACATAAATAGCATGCCTCAGAAGTCACACTCGCTGTCAGTAGATTAACAATTCAAACAGCTGTTCCCAGTGCAGCAACTTTCCACAGATGTCTGCGAAAGCATGTTAATCTATAATGAGGTATAGGGAAAAAGAAGAACTCAATCCATAGGCATGGCTCTCTTCTCTCACTAGAATTATATAAGTATGGAATGATGTCTAATGTATTCTGGTGTACAGTAAGTGAGAGAAGAATCAGACTGTGAATACTCATCCTTAATATCAAACAGCCCATTGAATTTTTAGTTATAGTATTGCCCACATAAATCGGAATTTCTATATCTGATCAACTTGATGGACTATCTCATCCAATATCCTGCCTCAAAATGACCAGTACCAGATGCTTCAAATGAAGGTGAAAGGAAACTCTGAAAGGGCAATTTTGAAATAACGTTCCTGTGGTGAAGTTCTTCTTAACACCCATCAATTAATGATTGGCTTGTGCCCTTAAGTATGGTATACTTTACCTCCCTCCCTTTATTTAATCCTATCTAATATAATAGTATGTTCTTATTATCCGTACATTCTGCCTCAGCATTGGAAAAAGGAGGGAAATAGACTAGTTGATCTTGAAGTCCAACCCTACAATTCTTTGATTTGAGGAATATCATTTTACAGTGTGTTCCTCAGGCTAACTTTGTGATATATATAAAAATATTTCCTTTTTGGCGGTGTTGTTGCCTTTCGGTTTCATTGAATGTCCCCTTGTATTATGATTCAGCTAAAGAAGAGGGCTTGATTTACTTTCTCTTCACTAATCATTCATCATCCTATGTCTTTCAGTTTGTCTTATCTTTAAACTATACAGTCCCAATCTTTTCAGTCTCTCTTCATCTGATGGAAGCCTTTCCTTGCCTATAATCCTTTTGTCACATTTCTGGTTCTCTTTGCTTTCTGTTTATATAACTTTTTAGATAGGTTACGTAGAAATGAACACAATATTCCAGGTGAGAGCATGCCACTGATTTTATATAGTGGCATTATAACATTTACTATTATTTTCTAGCCCATTCATTATAAATCTTACCATTTTGTTTGCTCAGTGTGCATTGGTGTTCAAAAAAGCAAAGGATTTCCTTAAGTTAGCCCATCTTTTTCCTGAATAAATACAGTTAATTTAGAAGCTAGCAATGTGGCTAAGTAATTGAAATGATTCTTTCCAATTGTATTACTTTGCATTTGAGATGCTGAATTTCACCGCCATTGTGCTTGCATCACCCCATCTAGTTGTGTTTATGCTTCTCTAAAATTCTTCAATGTTTTCTACTCTTGACTAACTTAAACAAATTGTCATCTGAACTATCGAAGTTGTTAACCTGATTGCTTAAAGATAGCAAACTACAGGACAGTCCTCTACAGACTGGGCAAGTTATTAGGAAATGACTGCAAGCTATAACCTTCATAAGGCACAAGTATTACATTTCCACATTTTAAAATTAACTTCCATCTTGCAAAGACATTCCAGCATATAATATTAACACATAATAAAGGGGCGATAGTTTTCATTATAAACCATGTTCTTTTGGAGATTGACTCAGCAATTTAAATTTGCACCAAGCTGAAACTTGGTACAGCAGTCATCAGCCTAGCTGTTAATTTCCTTCTAAATTTTGATTTAATTATAGAAGATATTTTTCATTTTGGATGGCTTTATTTTTGAGCTACTCAAAGCAAACCAAATGTATAATCTGAATACTGACATTTGGCAAGCCTTAGTTCTTAATGCTTTGACTGGCATTTTGATACTCTGATAAATTTAACCTGACATTTGAGTTCACATGCATTGGTTTCCCATAACTTTTAGAACAAACTAGATGCTGCCAACATCATACAATAAAAATGTAGCTGTTCCATCAACATCCAGCTGACAAAGCAGCAGCTCCAAAGACGACAGTTAAGCTGTTACACTCATTGGCCCCAATTCTGCAAAAAGATATGCTAGCAAGAGACCCTTGAATCTGCACAGAGGTCCCCCCTGATGTAGTGGGACTCCGCATAGGGGTCATACCTACTTATAGGCATTTGTCAGTATGATCTTTGATATATAAAAGTTTTGACAGGGGGAGATTTTAATTCTCATTTTCATCCTTAAAATGATCTTTAAAAAATCCATTCTTCTTGTTCTTGTGGCCGGAGAAGCTTTACACCACCGTAATGCACATGCTCACTTTCTCTCTGCAGGGGCCAGTCAAAGCTGCTGTAACCTAGGCCTGGTTGCTCACAGAATCCATTCCAGCAGCCAGGGATCGCTGGGAGCATGGCGACACCTGGACTTTGCCCTCTTTCACCCGGCTCCATACAGTCGGGTGTAGCCTAGAATTACCCGAGCAGCTCTTGCCACACACAGATTCCTTGTGCTCAGGTGTACTCCTAACGGAATTGGATCTGCCAGGTGTGCAGTGGCTTTGCACAACTAGAGCTTCAAAAGAAGCCACAGAATGCCCAAGAACAGGTCCCTGAATTTTATAAAGTATTGCGTTTGCACTGGGTCTGCACTCTGAGCACAGCGTGACAGAAATTCTCATAACATCAGAGTTCTAAAGCTATTAAATGGACTTATCAAGCAGATCATGCGTATTCTTGCTGAGGAAACCCCAATCTATCCATTCCTTTTTCACTACTGATAGTAAAGGAGCTCCCATTTACTGTTGCTGTAACACATCTCTTTGGCTTGTTCAACTGATGGCTCCCTCGGGTTTTTTGTTTTTTCTATTGCCTGTAACTATTCTCCCCCTCCCCTAAAACACCACATAACAAAGTAGCGTTTTACATTAGGAGATGGGCTCCTCACACTTTCAAATGTTCAGCATTGAGTGTGTTGTGTGCTCTCTCTCATTTTCTCTGTCTGGAGGTCTTAAGAGAAGCCCATTTGCTTCATACTTGGGGGACACAGACATGACAGCTGCTTCTGTCAGCTTGGTTTGTTTGGATAATGTGTATAAATGTTGGGAGGTTACATTTTACAAAACTGAATTAAATAGATAAGTCTGTTCTGGAGTTTGATATTTTAACTTTTCTTCCCTAGAATGTGAACCTATAGAAGCTATTGCTAAGTTTGACTACATTGGAAGATCTGCGCGAGAACTCTCCTTCAAAAAAGGAGCCTCCTTGCTATTATATCATCGAGCATCTGAAGACTGGTGGGAAGGAAGGCATAATGGAATTGATGGCCTAGTACCTCACCAATATATAGTGGTGCAGGATATGTAAGCAGTGTCTAGTTATATAACATACCTGAGTGATAACTTTATTGGGAAGAAACTTGTTGAACTAGTTAGTAAACTATCTCCCAAAGATGGAAGGGCTTTGAAGGCTCAGGACACCTGGGAGATTTTGCCTCCCAACCGGGTGCTACCATCTTTGTTTTGTTATATTTCCCTGAAGTCATGCCCATGAAGCAACACCACAGAATCAGAAAACACTGATAGGCCAACTCAGCTATATCACTGACAGAAGTGAGCCCAGTGTGTTCAGAAGAGGATGTTGTACCTATTTTAGTTTTACCATATACTTATAGCAGCTGTTACTAATAAACTTCTAAATAACAGGGCTGGACAAGTACAGCACTGCACTTTTTTTTTTTTTTGGTAAATAGTACTCAAAGTTGTACTTGGCACAAAGTCCTTGCTCCCAAAAGTTAGTCTAAATTTTAAGAGGTGACATGAATGAAGTCAACAAACAAATAGGTTAGCAATGAAATTACAGCAGCGGGAGACACAATTATATGCCTAGTTTTAATTTTAGAAGAGCCATGATGCCTTCTGTCCTACATGCCTCACTTCCTTTAAAAATGATTTCTCAATCCATATCCTCTTTTCAGGGACGATACCTTCTCAGATACGCTGAGCCAGAAAGCAGACAGCGAAGCGAGCAGTGGGCCAATAATGGAGGACAAGTCCTCATCCAAGGACATGAACTCCCCAACTGATCGTCATCCTGACACCTATTTAGGAAGGTATGGTTAACATAGCAACTTTCCTGCATTGCATTGCAGCTGTTAGATTAATTCTGGGCTCATGGAGTGCCAGGATTTCTAACACACACCTTGTTGTTAATGCTAATTTGTGCTATGATTTCTTCATTTGTGTAGGCAAAGAAAGAGATCAGAACCACTTTCTCTAAGACGCCCTGGCAGGACTAGTGATGGCCATTGCCCAGTACATCCACCCCATACACTCACCAATTCATCAGTGGAGCTAGGTTCTCCCAATATGGCAAGTCATTGCAGTCCTCGAGGCCTTCTTCAAAATCGCAACCTCAATACAGATAGCCCCGAAAGACGACGTAGACCTGGGCATGGCAGCCTCACCAACATTAGTCGGCATGATTCACTAAAGAAGATTGATAGTCCTCCAATTAGAAGATCTACATCATCTGGTCAATACCCAGGTTTCAATGATCATAAACCACTGGACCCAGAGTCAATAGCTCAGGTTGGTCTCTTTTCTTTGCCTTGTGAGGAGCATGGTCAAATAGATGTAAATGAACATTTGACTTTACAATGGAATTCCTTGTAAAGCTGTATCAAAAAAGTATTCCACTTTCTGACATGGGAGCCTGGGACAGAGAATGTGTGTTAAAGGATCATGAGTGAAAGGAGAGCCAGGAGGAATAGAAGTTGCAAAAGCATTAAAGTGAAATAATTTTCTGTTGTACTGAAATGGCATTGTCTATGCCAGGGGTCCCCAACCACCGGTCCGCGGACCAGGACCGGGCCGTTGGGGGTGTTTTGCCGGTCCGCGGCGCCGCAGCTATGCGGCTCTTCAGCTATCCGCTAGGCCAGGGGTCGGCAACCCGCGGCTCCCGATCCGCATGCAGCTCTTCAGCCACGGCTATGCGGCTCTTCTTCACATCCAACTGGTCCTTAAAAAGGAAATTCTGCATTGTGGGCCCCACTCTCCAGCTCCACCACTGAAATTGACAAGGGCGAGTCAATTTCTCGGCGGAGAGTTGTGTGAAGTGCTGCCTGCTGGGGTGCCTGCCCCACCACCACCCCGCCCTGCCAGGCCATGGAAAAATAGTCTTGCTTGAAGCTGGTCCCTGGTGCAAAAAAGGTTGGGGACCACTGGTCTATGCCACTCAAAGCAAAGGGATAATGTACAGTTACTGTTTTTCAGTTATGTGAACCCCAGTGCTCTAATGGAAGTGGGTCTAACTTATATAATTACTGCATGATTCATTCTGAATCTTACAGTATGCAAATCTGCGATCCAGTTAGCTACTATTGTCATTTGAAACACAGAAAGTTGCATTTCAGAGTCTCTTTTTTAACATAGCTTTTGTATCAATTTAGATATTTTATTGCTTTTTGTGCCTAGGAAATATGACAGGTAAAAGTGCAATAATAAATAAATAATGGACTGTGCCATCACTGCATATGTGAAAGCAATGGCTTACCGGCAGGGGGGCCATGCCCCGGGGCACCAGTCTATGGGGTACTGACCAGGCCCCATCACCCCCATGCTGGGCACAATGAGGGAGTCGTGGGGACCCTGGCCACACAGAGGGCAGGAGGCAGCCAACCTAATGGCAGGACTCGGGCAGAGCCTATCATGCCCCCCTCCTGCCGCCACCAAGTGGCCCAGGGTCACCTGCCCCTATCACTTCCACTCCCTGCTGTCCCCACAGTGGGGGGAAGTAGGGGAGAGCAGGAAATGGGCCTGCAGACCGCGACCGCCACCCTCCCCCCCATGGGTCACTGCTGCTCCTGCCAACAGGGGAGGGAGCACAAATACAAATATTGACCCCCAGACGCCGGAGACACACGATACACCACTGTAGGAAAGGTAGCTAGTTTTTTCTCAGCAGTGAGAGGGATAGAATAGCAGAGACAGATAGCACCAAGAAGCAAGTTATTAATGTGGTCTACTGCAGTGTGCTAACTCAGTAATAACCATACCTTGGGCTCATAAATACTTCCATCTTACTGAGAGCTTGTTTACTTTAAAATATAATCATTATGAAACAGTCAACACCTTCAAATTACCATCTAGTCACAAAAACATTTAAAATAATCCTGCACTGACGTTTCAAAATTTCATATAACTTTTGCTTCCAAAGTCTGGTTCTTATGAAGAGGGAAGAAAGTCTCAGATGGTTGTGAATGACTCTGGAATAAGAGCAATGAAAACTGATATCTAACAATTTCTAACTGTTAAAATACTAGGTTACTATGTTACTTATTTACTGCCCAGGAGCTATGCACAGCCCTATGTTTCTTTAATTAAATTAGTTCATGCCTAGACCAATTATTATTTGACAGCAACAGAACTTGAACTTTGATTAACCCATATAAATGCCACTGTGCACAAGCAGGAAACACCTGATTTTTCTTATTTAACCCATTTGTGCTTCACCAACACTGAAAAATTAACCACTAATGCAATGTTAGCATGTCCTTTTAGCAGATGTACTTTAAGAATACTGTAAATCCAAATGTGCAAAATAATCATGGAAATACTCTCATAAGTAATCTCACTAACAGTATCTTTCATGACAGCTTCTAACCATGTTGGATAGTCTTTTGTTTTCCTTAAAATTTAAAAAAGTATAAGGACATTGAAGGCACATCATCATTTATATGTTGAAAAAAACATATTGAATGAACAAGCTGTAACAGATATGGCAATTTCCAGCACTATCCTCAAAAGAAATGATTATATTAAGTTTATGTATTATTTTAGGCTGGGATTGTATGTAACCTGTCTGTGGGGAGATGTAAGAGATATTGCAACTCCAGGCAGTATCTCTAGGGTCCATTATTTTAAATTAATAATTTGTGTATGACTGTTCTCCATCAGAGAAGGTTACTGTAGCTCCTCCATGAACTAAAAAACAGGAGGTGATGAATAAGGCAAATCAGCCAAGTTATAACCCCTCCAAAGAAGTACCAGCTCTTGGGAAAGCTCATATATACGACTTCAAACTAAATTCTCTAGAGACTAATGAAAGGACTTTTGGATAACCTGAGTTTAAATGGCCACAAGGGCCTGATCCAGCAAATGGACGGGACCAAAGGGGGGGCCCAATCTTTGCAGAAGGGTTAGAAGGACTTGACCTAGTAGGACCCTGTATTGAACTTTTGTTTGTAATATGTTTTCTCTGTGATGCTTTTACCTTAAGAAAAAATGTGCTTGCTTAGAGCTGTGTGGTAGCTTCTAGCTGCTAGCAATTACACTGCTCACAACCCTCAGAGACAAAGCAAAGTGCAGGTGCTAGTCTTTTGAGACAGTTTGGCTTGCTGGAGATATCACAGCCTAGACAGATTAAAGATCCCCCCAGTCAGGAGGAAATCAGATGCGGATCCCCCCTCAAGGGAGGTAACAGCTGGGAATAAAAGTGCAGTTGCCCTGAAAGTAAAACACAAGCAAGATATCCCTAAATTCTTAATACTAAATCACCAGCCTCTCCCCCTAATTTAACTTAAAGTTACCAAAAGCTCAGCTATTTTACCATCTGTCTTATCATATAGACCAGGATTTTCAAAGCCAAACTGGATGTCCAAGTAAATGCTGCTAGCAGCTTTGAAAAATTCAATCATAGTTTTTCAATTTAGTTTTACTTTCATTTAAAAAAGTCACTGTGTTGGAGTATTATTCCTGACTATTTCAGGATAAGATAAGGGAGTATAGCACATGGACCAGAATCTATAAAGCTCTTGGGCTTCACATTTATTTAATTATTTGTTGCAAATCAATCAAATATTGGTTCTGTTAATAGTAATTTAACAGTAACCAGCAGAAAGAGTATGTTTTTTAATGTCCTGACTGAATTTTGACCCTGTATCATCTTACTTTATGTTCAATCCAAGCTGCCATCTTGTTTGGGAAGACCATTTTTAAATGAGTTTGGTGTAAATGCATGCAGTGTTGGTGTAGCCATGTTGGTCCCAGGATAACAAAGACAAGATGGGTGTGGTAATATCTTTTACTGGCTCAACTTCTGTTGGTGAGGGAGACAAGATTTCGAGCTTACACAGAGCTCTGCAGCCCTGGGCTGTAAATGGATTTTTTAATCCTGCCTCATAAAATTAGTTAGAAATGAGTGGATAGTTTATAACTGAATTCATGCATTTTTCAAAACTTCTCCCTCTGCGACTACCCTTTGCATTCAGTGTTTAATGACTTGCTGCTCTGTCTCTCTGCTCTGACCAGGATATTGAAGAGACAATGAACACCGCTCTGAATGAACTCCGGGAGCTGGAACGTCAGAGCTCTGCGAAGCATGCCCCCGACGTGGTGCTGGATACATTGGAACAAATGAAAAACTCACCCACCCTGGCCACCTCAACAGAATCACTGAGCCCTCTCCATAGCGTAGTGTTAAGGAGCACAGAGTCTCAGATTCGACGTAGCACTAGTTCTTCCAGTGATACCATGAGTACTTTCAAGCCTATGGTGGCCCCCAGAATGGGAGTGCAGCTAAAACCGCCTGCTCTTAGGCCAAAACCCATTGTTCTTCCAAAAACAAATCCTACTATAGGACCTTCTCCTCCTTCCCAAGGTCCAACAGACAAATCTTGCACAATGTAAAAAGCTAAGCAGCCCAGGAGGTGAGAGTGGGGGGTGTTACAGAAAAGGATGGATTAGCGATAGAAGTCAGGGTTCCATAATGTTATTAGTTCATGTTTATAACTGGAGATGTTTTGTTTTTCAATGTTTTTGAATGTAATGTCTGAACTAGTATCATTAACATGGGCATTTGTATTTTGTATTTCAATTTTTTTAAAAACTGGACAGTTGTGTCATTTTAAAACAAAACCAGACTTACTTGAAAACTTGATGCTGCACCATTTGTAATAAAAGGAACAGAAATGGCTTCCCACTTTGTACAATATTTCATAGTCTTAGTGTAGTTTACTTAAGGGATCCTGTACAAAGGTAACTTGAAGGGATTCATAAGCAGATAGGGAACCTTTGACCACTAAATCACTGGTTCAAATCCCAGTCTGGTTGGCAAAATCTGAAAGGGAGTATTTTGAGGGATTATTCAATGGCCTGTGTGAATGTAATCTCAGTCTCTATAAATTAAAAAAATAAGACTTTCACTGTTGGCACTGAGTATTTAGCATATTTTTGCTAGTCTTAGCAGAGGCCAAGTGCTGAGTAAGTATGAAGACTGAATTACTCTCTGACCTCATTCCAGGTCAGAGTTAAAGTATATTGTCAGGATGGTGTGAAGTTTCTAATGCTGCCACCTATGCTGTACCTTTTCTGTGAAGCTAGAACTTCAGTCCCCAGGACTGTCAGACACCTTTCACAAGCACTAAATTCACTTAAAGTTTACAATTTAGTGAACCATGTATCTGTAGGGGTACAGGTCTGTGGATCTTTCTGTAGTGTAATAAGATTGAAAATAGCAGCTGAACAATAATTCAGCAAAACATTCTCTGGACCTTATTGCTCAGTATCTTTTTCAAACAATTTAAGCTGTAATAACTACAGTTTCAAGCAGCTGTATCCTCACTAGTTATCCTTCACAGTGCAAACAATGCGCATGGTTTCTCTACGATGCTCACTAAACTAAGATATTCTCCAAAGTTCCGGAATAACACAGGAGGTTGTAGCAGCATAGAAATCTCATTTTCTACTCTAGACTCAACCTAAATAAAATTTGCCAAACCCAATTTAAAAAGAAAATCTGTACCTTTCTTGGGTCTGTGTGTTTGTGTAGATTTTATCAACTTTGCTTCATGTTCCATTATTAAATTTTCTGTTACATGTGAATTGTACAGCTGTTTTGCACATTTTAACACAAAGACATAACATTAGTTCTGTGATTATTTTTTCACTATCATTTGCCTATTTTATAGGATCATTTGTAGCAGGTTTTTACTTAAGCAGCTATGCAGTCAGACTATAAAGAATACCCTGTTGGCTACTATTACCTAAAATACCATGGCCAAGGAAAAAAAAAGGCCGTTGATAATCACCTACAGATATAAAACAAATAAGAGTTCTTTCCTCATAGCATTTATTACATTAGGATTTTACCATTTTTCCTACAGAATGTTTTAAGTTGTACCACTCACTATACAGAGACATAATTTAACTGGGGAGAGGGAAGAGTTAGTGTCTTGTAACAAAGATTTGATTAATGTTTTATAGTCTATGTAAGGTCACAGAAGCCATGTCCTTTTGTCATTTGGGAATTTATTTATTCGCACTGTGGTTTACTGGTTGTAATCTCTTGATAAGGAATGCCCAGCCCTGGACATGACAAATATCCCATAAACAGCATTTGAGAGCAAGGCTGTCAGACTACCCTAGACTCTGAGGTATCAGTCCATTTAATCCACTAAGGCTATTGCCGTGTGAACAGGGTAACAACCTGTCAAATTCTTGTTTAATCCTACATCTCTTGACTGCACCTTGTTGCCCTCAGTCCTAAATTCCATGGCAAGGGTCTAACTGAAGCCAGTCCCCATTAAAGCTTGACTCTAGTCTATTGGTATGTTCACCTATCCAGGACCAGAAGTTATTTTCAAGTTGTTCCCAAATTTATAAGGATCAATGGAACAAACTGGAATTCCAGCTCTAATTTACATATAATTTTTAGTTTAGTAATTTGCTTAATACCAGTGTCGCATAATTGAGATGAATACCTGTATCTTTAAATTCCATAGGGAATTTTGTATGTTTAAATAACTCTACTGGACTCCATAATGCTTATTAGAAATTGTGTAGCAAAAGAAAATATTAGAAACAGTGCATTTAGTGAATGCATCCACTTAGTGCATTCACACAAGTTAAATGTGTAGTTTGATGGTTATTATAGATACTTAAAGTATAGTAAGTGGATATGTAACAGGAAAGACTGACAACTACAAACATAACTAAAGGGTAACTCCTGCACACCTACTCAAATTAGTAGTGCCCTTTACTGTCAGTTTTTGATAAATTGCAGTACTGGTAGCTTCCTGCTTGTTGACTGTTACCTAATTGTGTCAATGTACATCTGTAGTATGTACATGTGAAAGTGCCTTTAAAATTTTAGAGGAGCTTTAGCTTTGCTCTTGTACTGTTGCATTTCCATTGCGTTCGCCCTTGCTCGTATACGGTTGCATTTTCATTGCATTCTTCCCGGCTCTTGTACAGCCACATTCCCTCCATTTTCAAAGAACAAAAAAGTTAAAATTACACAGTTATGGAAGAAAAATGTACTGTTGATCTGTTGTGACAATGCACTTTTATGTATAGTACTGTACATTTTGGCATGTACCATCACAGGCTTCAGTATACATTCAGGTTTGTTCCCCATAGTGTATCTTTATAATAAAGAAGATAGTTCCCGTCTGCATTTGTGTAGTCTAATGGTGTGCAATCCTGAGTACATTTTTGCATGTGTATCCCCAAATTATCTTTTTCCTTCTTGATAATGTGAAGTGCAGAGGCTTGAGAGGTTCGCCGTACACTCACCACTAGTTTTATCAACCCAGTTAGTCTTCCCAACTTCCATTTATTTTGTCCCTCTCCCCCAAGAAGTGGCCTTTCTGGATGAGATCCTACACAGAGAGTAGACAAGATCAGAGGCACCTGCATGGGCCTTCCCAAAGGCCTACCTTCCCCTACTTTTACCCTTCTCAGAAACTTAATGCTGTAGCTCTCCTTTGGACAGGGCTTCATGCAGAGATGCAATTGGTACCCACCCCACTGAACGACCAGAACAGTTACAGTGGTGCAACAGTGTGCACCCGCCTTCCCCTTTCACAAAGCTTTGAGCTCTCCCTGAGCAAAAGGCCAAACTGCACATTCAAACTTCTGTGTTCCACACATGGCAGTGCATCACATCACTCAGGTGTTTTTTCTTTTCTTAAATAACTTATGAATATTTGTTCTGGTTTCTTGTGAACAAGACACCAGATGATATTCAGCTCTGGTGAATGTAGACATTACAAACATTAACAACAAAGGAGTCAGACTCACAGTAGAGCTGAATCTGGCCCAGAGTTTGAAGGACTTCATTATCCCTTACTCTGCCATTGATAGCTATATGGTCTGAAATGTTCTACTGCCTGCCAGCTGACAACACCTAGCTTTATTCTAAGGTCAGCTCTCTGGAAGCTACGATACTAGTTCTTCATTAGGAGGCTGAAAACCTCAACTGCAATGGAAATGGCTATTAGGAGCAAGCGCTCTCAGTTGTGCCAACTTGCATACATTCATTTTGTAATTGGTTCACGCAGAAACCACTGAAATATCTCCTCTCTTATTTGGAAGCTGTGGTCACACCCAGATTAGTCTACAAGAAATACAGTCAATGTTTTATCCACAAACCACACACAGTTGGCTTCAGATTCTTCTGCCAAAGAATCTGTGGTTCATATAGGTCATCTCTCAAAGGTCTACTTTTAATTTGCGAGACATTACCCACAGAGAGACACACACAAGCTCTTTCTGACCTACTTTATCTTCCCTGCTATTCCAGTGCTTTATAGAAGAAAATTCAGATCAAACCGCCCAAGCTGAAATCCTGCTAAAAATAATAAGCAGCAGCAGTAAAAAGGCCAAGAATTGTCCTCTCCATAGCCCTCATGATTCACAATATGATGGAGAGAATCATTTAACAGGCTACAGCAACAGGTAGCATCCCCCAGAAACAGTCTCCCCTTCTTCCAATGTTCAGAGGATGCCTTTCAACAGGAATTAAGCATCTGTTGCTGATGCTAGAAGATCTGAGACAACAGTAGGCTCACCCATCCGCCTATGTTGGGACCTTTTGCATTCTTTTGCCCAGTGCCTACCTTATGAGCAAAATGTCATACTTTACTCAAGGCCTGTGTATGCCTTGGGGAGCTTGACCTAAAGTCCGTAGCAAGAGCTACATTGCAGGGCCTGAGGATTCAGCAGCAGTTTCTGATCAATTCTAAGTTGAGATTTTTTATTAAAAATCAATGTCACTATAATACCCCCATATTATTTAACTTGATGATAAATTCAATGTTGCTGTACCCTGAATTTTTGCTTTTCAGTATGCTGCAAAATTTTGTACTGGAAATGCTTAACTATTCTAGAAGTTGCCAGGGCATACAGGGGGCTTTGACAGGCCCCTGGAGCTTCTGGAAGTTGGAAAAGCGAGGGGTGCTGTTTGGTTTGCTGGGTTGCCATGTTAGCGGAACAGTAAAACAATCAGCCATGGACTAGTTAATGCTGACACTGCAAATTACGTCATTAGATCTCAAAGTTGAACTGGGCAGTTCTCACTGCTGAAAATTAGCATTCAAGACACTCAGTTCATGTTTGAGGGTGTTTGGATGCATAAGCACAAGAAACTTATTTTTGTTAAAAGCCTGGATTCTGGGGTACAATTCTGCAGCAAAGGGAAGATTGTTGCTGCAGTGGAAACCTAAACTATCTGAGGCTTTATTTGTAGCAATAGCTCCTATATAGCCAAGAAGCACCTGGATTGGTGACCGCTTCACTGTCTGCATGCAAAAAGGGATAAAGTGCTATCTTAATGCAGCAAATCTGGAAGGGCTGATGGTGGTATATGTGGTGTGATGGTCTCAGGAAGGGTATTTACAGCTGACCTGGCAAAATGGATTATTGTATTGCTAGGCAGTACATTGTAGCGCTTTTCATGGAGATTTCCAAACATTGTTCTAATTACACCAACATCCCTAAGTGGCAGCTGTTATACCTATTTTACAGGTACGAGAGCGGAGGCAGAGAGAGTCAGGAACTTTCCTAAAATCACATAGCAAATCAATGGCAGTTAGGAAAGGAAACCAAGACTACAACCACACAGTTCTCTGTTCTTAACCTGAGATGAATGTGAACCTTTATAGAAGGTAGGTGCACCTAAGAATGTCACAGAGATCAGCCTGTCCCGCAGAATTCAAGACTCATTTTAATAAAGCCATTGCTACCTAATGAGATAAAATTTGCAGACCTGTTACCTGAGTACTTGATCCTTGATGCATTTTTTTAGCACACGTTACACTAGAGACACTTTGGCGTCAGCTGATTAAGCTTTGGGAGTAGAAAAACATTTGTCCCATCTTAATCCTACTACGATTAGTGATACTGTTTAGACCCCATGACGTTTAGACAAACTTGAAAATCAGAACAATGACTATTTACACCTACACATCATAGGTCCCTAAAAAGCATGTCAGTTTAGTTCAGACAGGGGGCCCAAGTATTTGTTTTTGAGCATGAATCTGTATCTTAATCTGATTATGCTTAGTCTGCACTCCTATCCTTACTAGAATTGCATTTTTTCTGTACTGTACTTTCATGTTCTCCTTTACTGCTCCCCCTTTTATGCATACAACTGTGTTATTCAACTTTAAAATTTTGCTTTCCAATGTTCTGACTTCTCTCCCACATGCTCTGAAAGGGTTAATAAACTACATTTTTATTTTTAAATTCTACAGCAGAAACTGCTGTGGAGGGCCAACCAATTCTACAGTCCAATTGCACCTGTTCATTGCCACATATGGACAACACTAACCCAAGCACAGGAGCATTAACCAGAAATAATTCAGAGAAATACTCTCTCCTGAAAGTAGATATGGTCGTCTTCTTCTCAAGCTCAGTTCTTAAAAACTTTCAATGTTAATATATTGCACTCTGTGTAAGAGGAGAAGTGTGCTATTCCTCCACCATTCACACCCTCCTCCCCACACACACACAAAATGAGATGGGGCTTTCCCCTTTTTGACCTTTTAAAGGAAACTTAACTTCAAATCAGTATTCATGTGTGTAGTAGTAAAGAGGCCAGCTCCTCAGGCTTGGTCTATACTGCCACCTAAATTCGGCAGCAGTTGATGGAGATACACAAACTATGTAGAAGAGTTTGTGTATCTCCCGTCGACTTACTAACTTCTATGTGGCACAGCGTCCGCACAATGCTGCGCCGCCAGGAAATGGCCTCCCGTCGATGCAGCATTAATCTTTGTGCAGAGACGGAGTAACAGCATCGACTTCTGGATTGATAGATCAGGTCTTGCAAGAGAAAATGGTTGACACAAGACATGCATACCTGATCTTGAAGTAAGCTAGTGGCTAACATACTGCTCAAGGACAGCCCATCCTTACTTAAAAATTGATTCACTAATGTGATCAGTCAGTCTCAGCTTAAGCTAGTCACAATACAACTTGACTGTTTATTTTTTAATTAACATTATTGATTTTTCCAAATATTGTAGTAATTGAGTAAGTGTGTGAAATACAAATTGAATCAGTCAATGGTAAAATATAAAAAAAGGAAAATTATGCTGTTCTAAATTGATCACATGCCTTCTATTAGACATACAGTAGAGTGGTATAGATAAGATAAAACAAATACTGTCCATCCTTATTCCCTTGGAGCATATTGATTTTTTTTGTTTAATATCTCCGGTACACAACTTCAGTACTATGCATTAGAATCTATAAACATTGACCAAACACAGAAAGCAGATTTCCCATTTATTTAAATGAATTACTTTCCAAGAGAGCCAAATCACTGAGACCAACACAACACTCTATAGTGGAATTAAATTACCTTTTTTTAATGGTGCCTTTTTTATCATTAATGAAATATCATTAACATGAAAATTGTTACCTTGGAGCCATTGAGATTAAATACCCTAACAGTGAAGAGCATCTAGATCTCTTCATAACTGCTGACAATAAATTATGCTGTACAAGGCAATGACTCCCAGATACAAGGGCCAGTGTAATATGTACATCCAAGATTTTGAAAGACACTCATTACCATGGTGTCCTGGCATGACTTCACCTATTTTGTTTTTAAATCTGTTGTATAGATAGAAAGAACATTCCTGATTTTCTGACTTCCAAACAGAATTGCTGACAGTGTTCTCAGCTCTTAGTTGCTTTTCATAAAAATTGCTTCAAGCAAAGTTTTGTTCTTTCTGCCCCAGTAGTCAAGATTTTCTTTTAATTACAAAACGAAGTTTATTTTGGGCTGAACTAAATTTATTCTGGGCAAGCTGAGTAGTCATCCAATCAGGGAATGGAAACAATACCAATTCAGACCTAGGTGACCAATCACACAATGTGACTACAGAACACTAGTAGCAAACTGTTCAAACTATAACAGACTGACGTCTGTAGGCACAAAACAGTCACTCAACCCAGTAAAGAGGGCTACATTTTCTGATTAAAATGTTCGCTGCAAATTATTCATGTAGCTCTGGTTAAGAGAATACAGTATTTCCTAAAGCAGTAGAGAATGCTCTTCTCCTGGTGATATCCAATACCACTTCTGAAAGGAGACCAGTTTGAGGTGATAACTGGGGAGAGGTTCCAATTACCGGGGAGTACAATGTACCTAGTAAATAGCCTGAACAAAAAAACAGATACCCTAAAATGAAGCAAGACCCTAGCTTTCATGAAAATGCCAGGAATGAAGTTCATTACCAAGGGCCCTCTATTAAGAATTCACAACCTTCTCCAAATTCAGTCCTGGAGAATGTTGCTTCCCTACTAAAAGTATACACAAAATTCTAGGTCGTTTTATTAGGAACTTGCAATTTATTCAAAAGGTTTCCTAGGTTTTGCATTCAGGAGCAGCTCTGCTCAGAACAAGCTCTGTTTGCTCATTTATCCTCCAGCCACCTGATGTCTACACATGGCCAAAGGCACATTGGTGTTACTGCAATGAGATTTGGCTTAACATATTCTAAGGTCATATCTCCAGCTCATGCATCATATTTATAAGATTCCCATCACCATGGTAGCGAGATGCCATATATACAATGTATTTTATTAACAAATCAAAAAGTGCCTCGCCAGGGCTATACGAACTACCGACAATATTTCCTACATCCTCAGTCATCCCCCTTAACCAACAAAGGTCAAGGGTTTTTTTTTTAAACTGATACCCTACTCTCACACCATTTATCACCCACATAAAATTCTTCCTCATCACAAAAAGCCAGGGCACTAGAAGATGTTTGCAGCATGCCCTAAAGATCAACAGATTTGGGCTATTACAGACAGGGACTGGGAAGCAGCGAGTTTCAATGCTGAGAAGCCTTCACAGAGAATGCCTTGCCAGCAGCTCCCATTCTTAGACAGCAGAGGCCCAGCTCAAGCATCTATGCTGATTGTGGATGCAGCTGTATAGCATGGGGGGAGTGATGATCGCTCAGATTCATAGAGTCCGGGCCTTTTAAAAGCAAACAACCATAATCCATTCCTCTGTTGATTTGCTGCTGTCCACCAGTGCTCCTCCAGCTTGCTTGTTTCCAGGGGATGTATTGACAAGCAGCCTGTCACTGCCATTACTGCAAGAAGGCTTGGGCAAACAAAAGCATCTCACACCGTGCCCTACAAATAGCAAGGCTTGGGCTTATTCTGGATTGCCAGTGCTGGGGGTTTTGTTCCAAGCCTCCATTCAAGGAATCCCCTATCTCCCCTGAGTTTTGCCACTGGCTTTGTCTGTTTCAGAATTTTTGCAGTTGCAGCTGCTGAGGAAGGTTTTGCATGGAGATAGCAAAGTCCTGGTCCACCAAGGGTTTTGAATATTCACAGCAGAGCCTCATTCAGTATTGGAAAGGGAGTCAGTGGACAGCCCAAAGCAACAGTGCTCTTTTCTTTTTGTACTGCTCAGTAAGCACCTTGAGCTGTGTGGCCACTTGAAATTTTCAAGTGGCCCCCACATTTCGCACCAGATAAAGCCTGGTACAGTATATCATCCTGATAGTGAAGAACACAAAGACCACTGTTGCTAGATTCTCATTTAAGAAGAGAGTGATCAAGTCTGCTGGGTAGGCAAAAGATGGAAGAATATAATTTGGGCTTTTACTGCTCCTTAAGAGCTGAGAGGAGTCCAGAAGAACCCCTTCACCTTGACCATCATAAGGCAGAGGCCTTTAGTGGAAAATGGTCACTGTTCCTCATAAGTCCTCATACAGTTTCCCTTTTGCTATTAGCATCACTTTGGTTCTGTCTGAGTTAAGTTTCAGATAGTGTCTGCTGGCATCCAAGGTCCTAACTTGCTCAGGTATTTGAGTGTCAGTGTACAGTAATGTCTGCATTCAATGAAAATCACATGCAGAGCTGTGCGTCAGTAGTACTGAAGCATATATCATCTCACGGTGTCCATAATGGTTTAACAGACATTTTAAAAGGGGGGAGGGAGCCTGAGGACCAAGTCCTGTACAAGTCTACAAGCCAGAGTTTTTCAAAGGGAGAAGAGATGCAGCCAATCACCACTCTTCAGGAGATATCCAGTGGGAATGAGCACAGCAAGTTCAGTGCAACTCCGTAGACCCAACAGGTCTCACAGACATTATTAATCTCATGGTTAGTTCCACCAAAGCCTTTCGATAGATAGAATAAAATCAGCACAGATGTTTTTCTTTCAGCTGCCACAGTGAGAGTGAACCATCAGGGCTGCCGAATCCACCTCTCGACCATAATCTCATCTGAATCCCAATGGGCAGGGCCTTGGATAACGCAATATTCATGAGCAGCTTGGCTCAGACTACTACCACAACCTCATTAATAACCTTGCTCAGAAGGCAAGACTGGAGACAGCATGATAGTTTGCAGGTTATGTGTTTCAGGAAGCTGGCAGGCTGCCCTCCAGGAAGGAATAATTGACTGTCTCAAGTAGCTGTGTCCCCAGGTTCTCTTGGCTTTGTTCACTAACTATGGAAGACAAGGGCCTGTATCAGGTGTGAGGCTCAGATTTTACCATGTACATTTAAGACATCTGCTTGTTCAAATGTACTAGGAATAGTCATACCCAATTGCAGAAAAGCAAAGTACTTCAGTGCCAGATAAAAACACCAGGTAGAGAACCACATTTGTGGAAGGCACAAAGCCTCCTACGACGAGACTCTGTAATCATGGGAAAGAAAATATATAATACATTGTCATTAAGCTTATGTCTGGGAACATTTTTTCTATTTTAGTGCAGCTTACATATTATTGTAAATACTGATTCCAAGAATAATCTGCTTTGTTCAGCATGGTTATCTTCACAGAAGTTATGAAGTGAAACTCTTCTGTTCTAGGTCATTTGCAATTCAGTCTTGATGCCTGGGAGACACTATTCTTCATGTCTATCAGCTGCGTATCAATGCACTGCAGTGAAAGATTAGTAACAGGCCCATCCTACACTTTAATAAGAAGTTACCATCAGTATTTAACAAATATAGATGGAAGACAAAGGCTAAATGGGAAAGGGACTTGAATGCAGAATGCTCTAAAGCAGTGGTTCCCAACCTTTTTACCTCGATGGTCACAGATGATAGTTTTACAACCCTGCAGGGCCACCACTCTCTGCCAGCAGGTCACCCCCCATTGCAGCCAGATGGAAGGAGTTCAGTGAGGAGGATACCTCCTCGCTGATCTCCCGTCTCCCCAGCTGCAGCAGGGAAACCACATGCATCCTGTACCCCTGTGCATTCCCCCTGGGTCCCTAGGCAGTGGCTCCCTTCTGCAGCCAGGGGGATGGAAGATCAATGCTCCCCTTCCTCCCGCTCCAGCAGGGACCCCAGCACCTAGAGACCTAGGCAGAGCACTTTGTCATGCTCCCTGCTACATCCGGGGGAGGGGAGCACTGATCTCCCGTCCCCTTGGCTGCAGCAAAGAGCCTGAACCAGTCATTTAGACTTGTGGAAATGCACTCCGCCTGGGTCCTTAGGCAGTGGCTCCCTTCTGCAGCCAGCAGAAGGGGAATTGCAGGCCACTTTTGGCCCCCAGGTCACAGGTTGGGAACCACTGATCTAAGGACAATTGGAGGGTAAGTGTGAGTAAACTAAAACAATAAGCCCAATTCTCTTCTCACAGTGGTGAAAAACAACAGTAAATCCACTGAGATCTGATGAGGATGTAGGTGCACAACTGCTGTAAATGAGAATAGAATCCATCTTAATATAAATTAATATGAGAGAGAACTTTTTTCCTTGCACCATTATTCATAAAATCTACAGTATATGACACCAGTCAGGTGTTTGACTGACTACATAAGTAGTTGGATCCCTGTTAAATGCTTTCTGCTAATTGTGGTGCAATTCTTTTTGAATCTCATCAGTACAATTGTTACTCTCTCCTGGACAAACGTTTCTTAGAGCTGCTGCCTACAGGACAACTTTCCTGCCTCCCACATAAGGGAAAAGAATTACACGAGTCAAAACATTAGAGGCTTCAACTCACAAATCCTTTAAGTTCTTAAAAAAAAATAAATCTGACAATCATTTTAAATTTAACTCTAGTGTGGGATTCCAGATCTGAACCACTCTTAACTCTGATGTGGTTCTTTTTGCTGTTGAAGCAGAAGACTAAGGTCCATCTCTTTACAACAGCTGGTTTATTCCTTGGCACTAAAGTTTGAAGGGAGAGATCTAATTACCAGGTTTCTGTTTCTCCTTGGAGTAAGTGAAAAACAGGCTTATAGGCAGGCAAAAAGCTCTGCTCTGAAGTGGTTGCCCAAAACAATAACGTGAAGGCCAAAAAGTTTAGCCTCTGTCTGCGTAATGCAGGATTGGGGAGAACAGCACAGCAAAGCCGCAGCATGATGTTTGGCCTGTCTTCTCAAACTGCTGCCATCAACTGACTTTGCATTCCTTCCCCTCTTCTCATTTTTGCACCCTCATTTTTACACACTTCCTCCCTCTCTCCTTTCCCCCCCCCTCACTCAAACCAACTTCTGGCTCAAATCACACCTCTTCCCTTCCCCAACCCATCACCAAATATTGGCATCTCACCAAGTTAAATTCAAGGGGTAGAGGAAGAGGAGGAGACCCAACTGGAAATAAAATGAAGGACAAACTATGTGAAACCTGGAATTCTGAGAACCCCAACATCAAGCAATGTGAAACAGGAAATGTTCATGTAAGGAAATTATCTCAGGCCCTTGATTCCTATTCATTGCCTTTTCCTTTGGCATTTAATGCCAAAAAAATTCCTACCAAAAATAGTTTACTGGAGTGGATGGAGCTAAATTGTACAATATTGCTGTCAAATCACTTAATATGTGGGTGCAGCCAGATTATTCAGACTGCTAGGGAAGCTGAAGGTAATTTTTTTCATTGAATCAGTCAGAGTTTTAAGTCACAATACACACATTTGTAAAGAAAATGGAGAACATTGTTTGTTTGTTTAGGAAAGGCATGAAATAGGTCTGGATTATTCCCTCGTATCTGATGTGAGAGAGAGCCATTTTTGGGCCATATTTTCTCTTCTTCAAACAAAAGCTACAAGGTTCACTGCCTAACAGAAAACCAAAAGGGAGGAAACAAAGGTTCAACCCTTGCAGTAGTTACGGTATATTTGCCTCTACAAGGAGTTACTGTTACACAATAGAAGAGAAAATAGAAGCTGCACTCAGGGACTGCAGCTGCTGGTCAGCAACAGGAAAGAAGTGTCCAGGGAAGCAGGGACAGATGAGAACCTTGTGACAAGGAAACATGTGAAAGGGAAAAGGGAGAGGAAGGAGACTGACAGCAGAGAAAAATCTGCCAGAGACGTTGGAAAGCGAGTGCAAAAAAATCAATAGGAAGGGGAAGATAAAATGACGAGTTAGAGCAGCCAATGTGATGAAGTGAGTGGTTCTTTTGGGAGAAAAAAGTTAAACCACTTTAAAGGCAGATAAAAATATACACTTTTCCTTTTTAACGGTAAGTTAAGCAATTGCTGCAGGTATATTATGCAGTCATAATTGGGAAGAGAGGTAGCGAATTCTGCATAAGAGGTGGTCTGTGCAATTGTAGATGGGGGAAGGGAAATGTCCACAAGACACAGTCTATGACTAGTGTGGACTATAGGAGAGATGTTCCAGGGCACAAATAGTAATGAGGCACCAAATTCTCATTCAAAGTCAGCTGGTACTTGTGCCTTAGAAAATCTCCTTCTACACCTTACAAGATTTTAAGAACCCCTGCTCTGTACATTTTCATCAATAAGACCTACATTGCTTTATACTGGATATTGTTTTTTTAAAGTTCTCTGGACAACTGATGCTTTCAACCCAGAATAGGGACTCAGATGACTTGAGAACTATATTAAGTCTTAAGACCCTGTCCAGACACCTTATAAGAGAAGTTATCTATGAGATACACAGGGAAATTCCACCTGTGAGTACTGCGTTTGTTTTATGTTATTTTTATGATGTTATCCTGTGTGTTAATGCTGTAAGTAATTTTTATAAGGGATTTTTACAGGTGTGAATATGCAGGTCTTACTCTCATCCCATTTCAAAAGATGAACTAAAGGACACAAAAGTATTTAATAGAATATTGCTGATGAGCACACATTAAAGAAAAAACAACATACTTCAGTGAAAAGGGAGATGAAAACGATACATTTGTTAGTGAGAAGATACCACAGTGATAGGCAGGATATTAAAAAATAATTGAGCAATGGGAATTGCGTGCCCTGTTCTCTTTCCATTAAGAGAGAATTATGTAATAAAATATTAAGGTAACACAATAAGGCATTAAGATTTTAACACAATTAGATTCTCCAATCCTAGGAGATTCCAGTGGATTACTCAGTGACTGAGGCCACTATACCCAAACGCACAAGAGAGGCACAAGAGTATTCCTACTTGGAGGAATAGCTGGCTTGTGATTTGAAAATGGAGCAATTCATTATGCCGCATGTGTCTATACTGACGGCGGCAAAGTCGCCATCGCCAGATGGATCTTTCTGGATCAATTGAGTGATCACTGTAGACCTGCTCAATCAATCAGGAAGCCGACTGAGTAAAACCACTCCCTCAAGCAGTGTAGCGCTGCATCGACGGGAACACTACTCTGTGTAGTTTTCGTAACTCCCGTAGATTGCTGCCGAATCTCCAGGTAAGTGTAGACCAAGGCCCAAACTCATATCTCCCTGAGCAGCATTCCCAACATGACGTATGTCTCCTTGCTACTGGTTCCTGCCTCGTATCTCAAGCCAAGGATCAAGCACCTGATAGGTTGGTCATGTCATAAAGTCAAGCAGGACTGAAGAAGAAACTGTAGGAGCCCGATAATTTCTGTGAGGTAAATGGTGATAAGCACAAGGCTGTCAACAGTGGGACAGGGTATAATGGAAAGGAAAGGAGAGTCCTAGGGTAAGGACTGGAGAGGCTGGAGGGTTCTTGTCCTGTGGGGGAAGATGTAGTAATGAGAAGGGAAGCAGGGCTCCAGATGGAGAAAGACAGAAGGAGGGGAACTGAAAAATGAATGTTCTCATCCCTAGTGTCCAACGGGCATGGTATAAATATATTGTATGATGACTTTAAAATGACCTCATGTAATCCAAAGTAAATAGACTTTTGAAAATGTCAGTTCACTTCAGTTATATATAGTACCCACAATATGAATGGTAAAGTAATTTATTTTAAGCTGTACCAGAGCACACTAGAATTATTAAAAATTCATGGCTCTAGTCAGAATAGTTGCTCACCAGTTACATGAATTTTCTGTAGAGTTCACCTTTTTAAAAGAATGCTAAATACATATTTCATTACCAAAGTCCTAGCTTTTGGCACTTATTGAACCACACTTGCCCTGAGAATGAGAGGGGAACTCTCTTACACATTCCTAAACAATAAGCAAGCTGAAAAGGGTTTACCAACTCCAAAGAGCAAGAACGAAGGACTTAGTTATACCTTCCTTGTACTTGGAAACACGCCTTTTCTTCTTGAACATTGTGAGGACATTTATTTCTTCCCCACAGCAAAAGCCTTACAAGATTTTTTTAATGAATTCTGGTTACAACTTTTCAAATTATTTCATAAGTGATGCCCTCTAAACTAGAACATATCTTTTCCAAAACAGTTGTCAAACTGGGTTCTGTGAACTTTCACATGGAATTACAATTATATCCCTATTTCTATACAATTATTTACTCTGCATCGCATCTTTATTTTAAAAAAGTACACAATTAAGTAATACAAGAGAACACAGGACAACTATAAATGATGGGAAACAGTGCTGTAAAGATATTACATGGCGAAAATTAAAGCATCCAGTCAAAAGGCCAACAGCAAATAGAGAAAGAAATTAAGAGGTGCTCTGTTTTTCTAATTTAACAGTTGAGGGAATATTAATACAATACTTTGGACAGCACAGAAAAAGAAGACAGTAGAGGTGGGTGGGAACTGGATTTTCCGATTGCAGAAAACTCCACCAGTTTAAAAAAAAATTCCATTCCAGAACAGAACTAAAACAAAAACAAAAATTCATTTTGCAGCCAATTTAGATTCTAAGGAAGTTGTTTCATTCCAATTTTGGCATTTAAAAAAAATAAAAGATATTTCAAAACAAAGTTCTTTCCAAAAAAATTGAAATGTTCCATTCTGAAAATATTTCATTTTAACATTATCAAAATGCTTCCTGCCTTTTTTCCTCACCCTCCAAAATTAAGTCGTCAAAGTAGACACATTTCAGCTAAACGTTTTACTTTTGACAAAACTGCATTTTCCCATAGGAAATTTTCTGACTATTTTTCAATCAGTTCTAGAAAACAGCCTTGCGTTATTTCAGTCTGATTGTAAATTAAAGTCCTCAATTGTCGGAAGGGAAACACTGAATTCTGAACTTAGGTCTTGATAGGCAAGCATATGATTTGAGTAATAATATTTAAAAATTCAGAGGCAAAAATTAGAAAATAATTGCTTTATTATCTTCTTTGTAGAGCACTTGGAGATCTATGCATGAACGGTGCTATAAGAGAGTTACATTTTATTTATTAGGAAACATAATTCAGCTACATGAGCAAGTTAACACAGGAATGTTGTGGCTTATAACAGAACTACACCCAACCAATTCACTCCACAGGACACTCAGTGACAACCCATTTAATCAATGAAATATAGGGCAGAAGCAGCATTAAATGCCTTTTTTGTTTCAGTTTAAACCAAAAAGGTTAGCAGTGACTGGATACTTAACATAGTAAACAGAAGGGTATGTATGTAATGTAGTAAAAACAATCAAAGAACCTACACACACACACTAAGCAGCTCACCAGAGATCAACCTGACTACATCAAGGGCTCTGGCGGGTGATCAGTCCTTCAAACCCCACACAGGGGTTTTTTTTGCAGTTACAAATTAAAAGAAGAAGCCTACCCATTAATCTGGCTTCATTCTTGTCTGTCACATTGTTCAATACAGTCCTCTGGTCACCCCGGTTCACAATTTGTAACCACAGAAAACCCCCATGTGGGGCTTCAAGGACTAATGGGTGAAAATAGGAAATGTTTTATGAAACCAATACACACATCTTGCCTGAAGTAGCGGTAATATTCTTTTCAAACTGCACAGTCTTGAGATGTATGGTTTAGACTGGGAAACTTAAGTGTAGGAAGGATTTAGGAGTTTTGAAAATAGTCAATGAGCTGATTGGGCTGTTTAATTTGTTTTTTAAACCAATCATCCTACTGAGCAAAGTTGCATGCACCTCTTTATAGCCTTAAAAAACAAAGCATGTTGAAAATGAACTAGTTCTTTCTTTCTGACAAGAAGGTTTAGTAAAATAATTTTTTTTTAAAATAGGGCATTTAATAGTTCAGTATCTGAACATCAAGAGAATTTCTGGAAAACATGCTTCTCTAGAACAGTTCAGATTAGTCTTCTTTCTATTAAATAAGAACTACACATTCTGCAAAAATGTCTTTTTTTTAATCTGAGAACCGAGTTTCCCACACAGCTGAGAAGTGGCAGCTGACACCTATCCTGTTTGTTTCCAAGGGGTTAAAATAAGCAGTGAGAATGAGTTACCTTGGGTCTCCTAAGGAAAGCAATTGTTCAAACCAATACAATTTATGTACAATGTAGTTTTCCTGTTGATGACCTACATGCACGAAAAAACCCAAGGGAAACCAAAGCAATGTCCATGAGACAGGAAAGACAAAATGTGTTGCTTTTAAAATGTGTATCGTACCAGAAAGCATAGGCAATTGAAATAAAACTGCAACAAGTGATCCACTTTCAAGACAGAATATGCAGCATTGTGTATTAAGAAAAGAACTTTTGAAGCAAACTTATGCTCATTCACAATCTAAAATTTTATAATTTTTTTTGCTTAAAACCTAACATGCTGTCAACTATACAAATATTGTAGGCAGATACAAGTAGAAAGAGCACATGCAAGATTAAGGAAAAATCTGAAAACGGCCAAACTAGCTGAATTTCTGGTTAACATGCCTCACATAATATGGTAGTCATAGATGTTTCTGGCTTAGCAGAGATGTTCTTAACTTTTAATCCTGAAATAATTCTCAGCATCAGGATTCAGAAGATAAGAAAATAACTATGCAGGGCATGTGTTTACATTATCTGCAGTGGATTTGGGTTTTTTAAAGAAAATACAAGGTAATCTGATCAAGTTTAGAGACCAAAAAAATGCATGCATCACCCTCTTGAAAGAAACTGACAAAAATTCCACTTCATCACCATGACAACTGTTAATACATCATTGCCATAGTAACCAACTGAATATCATTAGTTTTTAAAACCAAGCGCAGTGATTGGGCGACAAACATACTAGCGAGACGTTGTCGTCATTGCGTGTCCAATGTTTGGCTCATCTGAAAGTGATTATCACCATTCATAATTTCCAGTCAAAAATTATTTCCCCAACAATGCAGATTGACCAAAAGCAGAATCTTTAAATTCCTGTACAAGGTTCAGAGGGCGGTTTTCTTGAATACCAGTATTGGAGCAAATGCTTCTTGTCTCATAATATCCCAGGAATATGAAGATGTCAGGTCAGCCAGCCACACCCCCTCTCATGGCTTGGAGTTTAATTTCAACATCATTCCATGTTACAGCAGCACTGACTAAATGTAAAACCAGATGCTGGCAATCTACAGGCTTAAATTCTCTATTGGCCTTCACAGTCAGGGCCACTATACAATCTGGTTTACTATTTTTCCAATTAATTATGAGGCTAGATTAAATGTGATGATAGTATAGATCTCCTGATGAATGAAAAACTATTCTATTAAACTGTGATGCAATACTTTGTGCACAATATGTACCATACATAGAGCCACTGTACTTGTTCAAGTACGTTATCTTGTTCACCAAAGAACAGTTACTCTGGCTTAGTCTGGTTGACAAAGTGCATCTACTGTCCATTGCCAGAACCCTTATAATAATTTTTTTGAGTACTGGTTGGTGCCTGTCTACTGCCTTTACAGCAGAAGTTCCATACTGCCATGTAGGATTACAGTAGTTAGAGATGGAACATACCTATTCATAAATAATAAAATAATAATTTGCACTTTATGTATTATAACCACAATACTTAGTTCCTGTATAATACTTTTCAACCTTTGGTCTCAGAGCACTTTACAAAGAAGGGTTAATATCAGTATCTTTGTTTTACAGACAGGAAAACTGAAACACAGGATGGTGACATGGTTTACCCAAGGTCACACATGGAACTCTGTAACAGCGTCAGAAACAGAAGCTAGGTTTTGTGGTTCCCTCTCACACACACTGGACTACAGATCAGGTATGCTCTCTTAGAAGAGCAAGTCTGTCCTCCTGCAGAGAAAATACCTCCAACTAGGAAGGAGCTGTGATTACACTATAGTACTTCATTACCTTGAAGGGAGCATTTAAAAGAATTAATTTATTCCTTTTTACAGGACAGGAGGGAAAGGGGATATCTCCAGTGCAGTCCTGGAGATTCTTGTACCCATAGTTTGTCGTCCCCCCCTCGCCACCGCCGCCTTGGGGCTCTTCCTCACAACAGCATCCTTTGGGTTAACAGGGACTTTACTAGAATCCCATGGGAAACAAACATCACCACCCTTTAATTGGCCAGAAGGCCAGTAGTTCAAGTAAACAAGACATTCTTCCGTGGCACTCTGAAGCCCTGTGAATTCTCCATGACAGTGCAGACCACTGCAGCTCACACTACATAACCAGAATGTCCCAACAAACAGCACTGCACACAAGCCAAAACTTAGTTCAGAAAAGGGCGGTTAGATCAGACACCCAAACGCCTGAGTGGTCAAACACACTTGGCCTTAACATTATGCTTCACAATGGACACACGAAACATATGTCCTGTCCTGTAGTATCGCTTAGAGAATGTACCACAAATGTTGAGCATAAAACTGTGGGTTTTGTGCATAATTATTGCTATAACAATACCCACCATGGCAGCTAAACCCGAGTTGAACAGATTACCACAAACCTGAGCTAAAACCATAGTAAGTAACTCAGGCTGGCTTTGAAGCCGGGCCCTTTTGCTTCCCAGTTCTTTGTTGTAACAGGCTACAGTGCTCCCTTATATATTGCTATATTTTCTCCCAGAATAAAACTTTTATGAAGAAGTTTAATCAAATCAAACCAGTGAGGGAGAAAATAAGTTGGGAAGAAACCTTTCTGGGCCCCAGAATGATGCTCAGCGGTCTTCACGTGTTCAAACCCTCCGCCCCTAATTTCTACTATTCTAAAAATAGACCATGTGGGAAGGGGAAAAAGGGAGGGTGGAGGTGACAGGCCTTGGAAAGCCACGTTAAAATATGACCATTGTTTGATTCTATCCAACTTGATGATGACCTTCTGATTTGCACTGGATTTCAATACCCTTCACTAGAGTGGCATGGTGTCTCAAACTTTTCAAAGTAAGTTCTGATATTTAAAAAACAAAGTTCTGTCTACACCATATTACCAGGGGTCAGCTGGAATGAATACATTAGGCTTTTCTTCTGCTGACCACAACTATTTTTTTAAAGAAACATTTTCTTTTCCTGTGGAGAAATTAAAAACAGACCTCTCTGATGAGTCAAAAGCCAGTATGCACTTTAAAACAGTAAAAGCTTTAAAAGCTTTTTTGATGGCTAATAATTTGTGAATGATTGATTCAAAAGTGTTTCACTCACAAAAGAGAAAGAAATGGAATTTCTTTGTGAAAATTCAAATTAAATTGATCAGCTAAATTAAGTCCTAAATTAAGGTCCTACTGAGCTAATACCTGTCATTGCTGTTTACAACTGACATAGTTTTTCTTCAGTGTCCCACGCAATTCTAAGTGCTACTAAAGAACACAAAGTATAATTCAACCCTCTTTATAAGCATTTATGAGATTATCCTGAGAAAGTTTTTGTTTTAACACCGCCCTCTTGTGTTAATTTCTGTGCTGCATTTATTTGAAAATTCTTGCTTACTGAAGTTGATTTTCAGTAGCAAGGAATGGTACAAAAATCACAAAGAATTAGTAGCCCCTCTGAACTCAATTTGCTGATCTCAGTTCAGTTCCCAGTGAAAAAAATATAGGAACTGCCATACCAAACCAGACCAGTGGTTCATCTAGTCCAGTAGTCTGTCTCTAAAAGTAGCCAATATTAGAGGCTTCAAAGAAAGATGTAAAACAATGGCATAATGTACAATTATGGAATAACCTGTCCATAGAAATTTCTTCTGTTAGTGGTTGGCTTGTGCACTGAAGCATGAGGAGTCAAAGCCCTAGAGTATTAGTTTTATTTTATGCATCCACATCACAAAAAACACCATTTCAGTTGACAGCTGACAGTAGACAGTTACAGTAGGGAAACCAAAGACTGAGCTACCTTCCCGCCCCATAGACTTGGTCTCCATTAGTCAGGGGTTGAGGTACATCAGCAAGAGAATGGGCATGGAGAACCTTACATTGCCACTGCTGGTACTATATCTATTGAGTGAATGAAGAGAAGACTTCATTTTCCAGGGCTATCAATCCAGTTCTTTTCGCAAGCTTCAAATTCATTTTTTTTAAAAGGCCGTAATTACTTTTAAAATAATAAAAAAAATAGTTTTCACAATATATTTTAATTTTTTTCCCTCGGTTACTAGTCTGATGGAAAACAGTAACCAAAAGTAATTCTGATGCAGATCCTTTCCTAATTTAATGTCCAGTTACTCTAACAAAGCATTTATAATTAGAGGAAAGCCTGCAGTACTGAAGTCAGATCTAGATTTAGAAATCCCAGTGTGTCCAGAGGTGTTTGGGTCTCGGATTTCAGTTCAGCCCAATGAGATAGCAAAATTGCAACTTGGCTCCAGATTGCAGTAGTCTGACCCAAAGTTCATCTATCTTTATAGCTAATATATAGAAATTCAGTGCCTGTCCTTTTTGCTGTGGGCTATATCGTTAGCAGTTCACTTGGGGCTGGAGAGAGACCCATATGAGTATTGAATATGGAGTACTGTACTGGTCTTATGAGGAGCACTAAAACAAATACTTAAAATAGACAGACTACATCCCTTGAAGGAAAAAATAGCGTTTTGGTTTGGTTTGGTTTTGAGGGCAAAGCCTCCCCCCTTTTGTATGGAGAAGATACTGCTAGTATTTGTGAAGTTCTCTGAGGCCCTTAGCTGAAAGACCCTACACAACAACTGCAAAGTATTATTTAAACATGGTAAATGTCTGCTTTGATAGAACCCCAGTATGCTAAGTATGCAGATAAAAATGGTTTATCCTAGCACCTGCCTCTTTATGTAACTCAATGAATGAGGGAAATTTGTTTCCCAAAATCTGTTCTCTAATGATTGTTTAAAATATATCCAGGAAGACGAGGGGAAATAATAGTAACTTAGGTTTTGTACAGCATTTTTTATCAGCATATCTCAAAACACTTAATCTTTTGCCATAAAGTGGTTATTTTTCAGATGCTGAGAAAATCTCAGTACTTTTGTAGCAAATGACGCATACACCGTGTCAAAAATGTAGTGCCCCTAAATATTTTATCCTATCAGCAGTGAAAGCTGCAAAAATAGAGCAGCATAGTGCTCTACTTTTGAAACTTCAAATGCTAACTCAGAACAAAATATCTCCCCATTTAAGTAATGGTTTGCAGTGATGCTCACCTTAAGCAACCACCCAATACAATCTCAGCAAAAAGGAGTTATCTAGCAGAGGTAGTTCTTATTTAAGGATTGAAAAAAATTGTGCTGGAAACCTTATGGATACTTCAGAGTGATCACGTAAAAGAGGCAGGTGCTTACTGCAGGTGGCACACAGTGCAGATTTTATGGTATATAAAATATATATGGATTAATGTAAAATTAGGCCAACAGTTCACAAACTAGGGCTCAGAAAGGCCAATGAAAGCTCCATTCTGAAGTTCTGTCTGCATTGCAGTTCTTTTACTTCAGCTTCACATACACACTTCTTTTCTATAGCTATTGTTATCTGCCCCTCTGCCTCCCCTAGTGACCTGCCTCCTCCGCTGATGCAGCTTTGCTATTCTTCTCTCAGCCATATGAGTGAGGCTGCTTTCAGAGTCCCGCTGTGAGCTAGGGACCTTTGTGCCAGTTACTGCAGCACCTCCTTTGAAACACAGCATCTGCAGTACAAAATCCTGAGATAGGAACGCATCTTTACTTTTTGCCACTGAGGTGGAACTAGCAAAGCTGTCTGAGACAATGGGCCAGATAGCTGCTGCTATTTTTATTAAAGAGACAAAAATAAGGTGTGAAGGTGGGGGGAAAGCAGAAGGGACTGCTAATGAGGAGTCAATTAAAACATATTTTTGAGAGACAATTGGTACCCTAGATCCTAAGAGGGAGGATTTATTTTCCTTATCTTTGAGTTCAATCCCTTTCGGAAATAAGAGGGAAAGGCAGGCCGTTTGATGTTGGGACACTGCTGCCCCTTTGATAACATTTGCAGGGCTCTCTGTTTCTTTTTTTATATATAGCTGCTACACCTATACAACCCTGGTTACAGGATCACTGCCTGTACAAAAATTTAAGAAGCAGTGAATAAGATAAACCTGGAGTTTTGGTGCTTTCTGATAGGATATGGAATTTTAATTTTGTTACCACCATTAAAGTTTGAATGGCCAGAGTGTTGTGCTCCTATTAAAAATTCCCTACAGTACAACATGAAGCATCTCACCAGATTCAACTCTCAAATTGCTCTGTTTTCATAGCAAGGAGAGGAGCAGGACTGATATTTTATTTAAGGGGAAAAAACACTGCACATAAAAACACCTTACACAACATAAGCATTAAATATGTAAGAGAACTGAGAATAGTTTTTGCAGTCAAATCTCCCCCCCAGCCAAACAGTTTTAAATTAACAGTTCTACCAGAATCGTTGTAGACTCAACTAAGTGCCTGGAGTTTGGAATGTGGAAAGCTTTTAGGGTGCTATTCTAAGCAACTTAAGTAGGTACTGAGTAGATCAATGCCTTGATACCTGTTTTAAACTTTTAAATATGGCCAGGAGCGTTGGCTCTTACAAAGTGTATATGTATGTATGGAAACAGAGTATGTAATGAAATAGCACTTTAAAACCTTATATGCTTAATTTGGGGAGGTCAAGAGGAATGGATAGTAGAGGAGGTGTAAGCAGGTCTTGAAAAATTCCATTCACCCTCTAGTCCTTGCAGTCCAAATTCTGTCTTATTTTCAATATTAAAGTCAACCATGCAAATATTTTGCCAACTACATAATCTTGTTGCTATATCTGTTCTGTGACCCTACCTACTCCATTTTGGGTGTTTGTTTTAATAGTGCAGCTTTTTATTAAAGTCCTACCAGAACATATCATACAAATTCTGTCACCCCTTTGTTGTGTGATGTGTCCTTTAGCATGGAAGCTCATCAAAGCTGGAACTATGTCTTTTTACTGTCTGTATTGGGCCTACCACATTTTTGGACATTTAATTAATACATCCCCACCAACAAAATTGTTTTTAGATATAATTCCTCCCACAATTCTTTGGTTTACATATCTGACTGCTATCAACTTCATCACGTTGCTTTTGTATACCACTGACTCAGCTCCTTGTCTGCAGAAGTCTCCAGTCATCTCCTAACCCTACTGCCCAAAAAGTCTCTTCCCTTCCCATTCTACTAAATTAAGGCCTTGATCTGCAAGGAAAACCCTGCAGGCAGATGCCCCAAACAGAGCCCCACTGAAGACCACAAGTTCTCCTTACAGAATTGGGGCTCAAAGTTCACACAGCACACTGAAAAGTTTTCTATGTGCCAGCAACTAAGCACTACATGCCAAATGTTATAAAGCTTAAAACTCAGGGCAGCTGAGAACTGGGTTTCTGGTTTTGTGTGTTAAACAGGGAAAGGCCAGATACCAAGTTTAGCACTGGATTTCACTAAAGTACTATAGCGTCGAATTATATTTTGCTCACGAATTCAGCATTATTTGGAAGAAACCATATTCAACACCCCCCCATTTAAAAAGATTTCCTCCTCTTAGAAGAGGGGAGGGGAGTGTTAGCAATCCACAGATATTGGAAATTTAGCTCCAATGCTACAGTTTATTTCTATTTTCCTGGCCCACAGAGCATTGGTTATTTTTAATGAAACCAAATAACTAAGCTGCACAGTTAGGAATATACTTCATCTACAGAATTTTAGAGACTGTGTTTCTATTTAAAATCATTATTGTCTGCACTTGTGTTTACTATAACACGTCAGAGCTTTACAGCAGAAAACCATCTTACAAATGTAGTTCTCCAGTTTAGCCACAAAGCGTCCAGCACATCCTGCTCTTCGTGTGCATCAGCCTAACACCACGCAGGGCTCTAGAAAACACCGGCTCCTTCCCATTTGCTAACAGAAGGGTGGGCTGGGAATGCTGTGTGAACAGCTGCTGTGAACGCGCAAGTGCTGTACGCTGCGCGCCCATTAACCGCTTAACGCTTGAAAACGCCCCCCTGGGGTCTGGTGCACCCACAACGTGTAGTCAGCTACGGCCCCAACGCCCGGCCAGAAATTGCTGCTCACGCGAAGAGCAGGGATCCGAGCCAAGCCCACCGCAGACCCACCCCCCCGCTTCTGTTTGCCTGAGTCCCTGCTCCCACCCTCTGGGACGCTGCTCCCACGCGCAGCTCCGCACAGCGCCCAGTGCGGGCCTTCAGCCAGGCCCCTCCGCTCCCGCCTGCCCCGGCAAACGCCTGCGCTGCTCGCTCCGCCTCAGGCCAGCAACGCCGCCGGCCCCGCTCGCTCCAGCACTTACCTCAGGCGTCCCCGGCCCCGCCCCGCCCCGGGGCACCCCACTCCCGGCTCGCGAGGGAAGCCGGCTGGGTGTTGGCAGCCCCGGAGCCTTTCCCCTCCCAGCAGGTCCCGCGGCTCCTGCACAGGGGCTCGCCAGCCAGACCCAGCGGGCACCTGCTCCGTTCCCAGCGACCCGCCGGGCTGTCTCCAAGGGCTGCCGCCGAACTCCCGCCAGCGAGGCATTTACACCCGTCCAGCAGCGCCGCGGCTGGGGGCCGGGGGGGGTCACAGGGGGCTTGCACAACTGCTCGCTGCGCTAGCGAAGGAGGGGGCCAATCCTGCTGACAGCACCTGTGCTGCTGAGGAGGCAGGGCTGGAGCACGCATTGGTACTGTCCGGGGGACGGGTGTTAAACCTGTCTAAAATCTCTAAAAGACCAATCTGAAGGACTGAGCCATCTAACGCCTATTGATTTCTATGGAAATTAGGAGCCCTAAAGCAAAAGATAGCAACAGGCCCCCCTGTTAAAAGACAGTGTGATCTGGAAACTGTAATATAGCATAGATTGCAGTCACCTAGGTAAAATAAAAATTCCCAGCTACAGGGCAACACATTTACAATAGAAGCATAACATTTGAATATAATCCTAATGATGTTTGGATGGGTTTATTTAACATACATATATAAAGTGAAACAAATCACATGGTGTATTTTTCTCCTCAATACATGAGTGCAACTGCCATAGAGACTAAGGCAAATTATATATGCATCAAGAGGGAAAAGCAAGTAAAATGAAAACCTCTCCTGCTCTTTAGATTATCTGTACTTACTTTGTGTTTGACATAGAAGATTAGAGTTGAGCAAGTCTTAATGGAACTGGGCAACTAAAATTTTGGCTTAAATACCTACTTTACATATAAAGTAAATCTGATAATGTCCATATTACACCTGCTAACCATCCATGAAGTGCATCCAGTAAGGTTCAACTTTACTCCATGATTAGTCCCACTTGATTTCCAGCGAACATGCTTGTGGAGTAAGGTACTGCTCGTAGAATCACCCATTATAAGATGGCCACAAGTACAGACAAATGATTTTTTTAAAATAATAATTGGAGAGGAAACAGAACACTCTCCTATCACAATGACTTGACAAAGCTGGGAGGGAGGCTGTCTTTTTTTTTTAAACTTAAAAAAAAATAGGGAGACATTTCAAAACTAGATAACTGCACTGCAAGAGTTGTAGAAGGGCTTAGCTTCAAGTACCAAAACCAGTTTGGCTTCTTATCTTAACTGGAAAGTTGTTAAAAAATGTTAGTTATATCAGAACAGAAAGCAAAACTGAAGCTGTACTAAAGAAAAAATGGCTATGAAAACCAACAATAGTACAGCTTTATATTCTTACAATTAAAGTTAATACATGACTTTTTTAGTTGTTTTGGGGTCTGTCTTCCTGTTTCTTTAAAAGGGTTATTTTTCTAAAGCATTCTTCTGCATTTTCAGAATGGTAAATGGACAAAGGACAGGTAAGGGCTTTGTTATTTTTCTACAATTTTGTTCCAAAACTACATACTAGCACCAAAACAACAGCACAAACTGAAGCAATCTTCAATTTCATTCCAGCAGTAGAAATTTAATACATGGCATCCTGTAGTGTTGACACTACCAATGTACTTTGTAATTTAAAATCATGTGAATGCTGTACTCCATGCTTGGGCTGCAGCTTTGTTTGTTGAATTGTGGCTAATCTGCACACTTTATAGTTCAAAATATTGGCATTCTCCCCTATTTTAGTTGGGATTTAAGAGCAAGTGTCAAAGAAAAGTCTCATTACTAAGACCTTTTAAAGTTTTTGTACAGGGAAATATTAAAACTAGTTAACAAAAGGACATTTTATGATGCATCAACTTTATTGCAATTGTTTGCTTGTAGATCTGCAAGTTTCAGTAATTCCCAATGAATATCACTATTAAATAACAAGATTCCACCATAATGCCTGATATGTAACAGCAGCGTCTGAAAAGACAACTTAATACTTCACTCTAACCAAATTTTCAATATGTTCTGTAGAAGTTATAGTCAGTGACCAGCATAATATAAAGTGCATACATTCCACTTAGATAAGGACAACAGTGTCATGGACTGAAAAAATATGAATTCATACTGTGAATTGAGCACCATGCAAAAAAACCCCAAAACACCACCAAACAACAAACAAAAAAACCCACCCCTACTTCTGCAATGCACCACAGCTACGTCAGCTCCATGTGCACTGCGCCTAGAAAATTCTATTTTTCGAGTGTGTTTATTAGCTAAAGTGTTCACAACAAATATTAAAATAATTGTTCCTTTTTAATTAAACTCTTTGAATCATGAATGATCCTCAAAAGCTATAGTATGTTCTTTCCAGTCTAATGTACTGCCTTAGCAATCTGCAGCTCAGTATGTATTTTATCCTTTGGATCCAGGCTTCAGACTCGCAAAAGCTTTGGAATTCTTAAGGGAATGTGAGATTTCATTGAGAAAAGAAATGAAATGCGAGTCCCTCTCTGATTTCTTAGCCTCAAAAATAACTACAATGGTAAAATGAGGTTCAGGGCGGGTCAGAAAGTACGTGCTTTGGACTTTGTCATCATAGAAGTGAACCACCTTGTCCAAACTATTGAGGTCGGAGGTTCTGTCAGTCATAATCATGATTACATTGGGCCAGTGCATTACAGGCCTGTCACTGGGCAGAGAGACCACAGCTGGGTATTGATCCACCCCCTTTGGGGCTTCCCTGTAAGAGTGGGGATGATGGTAACCATGTCCCTGGAAGCTCTCTGACCCACGGTTGTCAAAGATAAGAGAAACATTAACAGCGTCATATTTCCTGATGAAGCTGGAAATTTTCCCAAAATAATCAGGGTTAGCTTTAGCAGTCAGTGTTTTCATTTCAGATGCAGTTGTCTGTCTGCTGAGGGCCTCATGAAAGTAAAAGCTAAACTTGGCAAGGAGAATGTTTTTGAGTTTCATCAACCAGAGGAAAAGGTGTGGCGGCTGTACGGCCTTCTGAGACTGCCCTCCAAACAGATGTTTCTTTGTCTCTCGCTGTTTCTCAAAAATTTGGCCCCATGTCTGTAGTTTGGTGTGAGCACTGTGCAGGTTGACTAGGGACGGGAGGAACTTCCACTCAGAGATCTGAGCCTGGGCCTTTAAAAGATGTGCAAGCACATCCACTTCCAGCTGGAAGCTGCTCTCAAGAGGACTGAGGATTGGATGGTGAAACCTAGAAAACAAAATGTTTTTACAAGCGTGAGTGATGTTGTGCATGACAGAAGTATTCCATTAACTACTACACCAACTCTCAGACAAAGCAACACTGAAAGTCAAAAAGTGTAGAATTCTATGTTGATTAATTGACTTTTTAATTAATTCATTACTTTTAACACTTTTTGCATAAATAAATTTAAATAAAAAAGTAGCATAATTTCTTTATCCCTGATAAACACACATTTGTAGCATCTGTTTTTATCAATGGAAAGAAATAAAATGTTATCAGTTCTAGCACCAATTTCCAGTCACTAAGATACTGAATCTTTTCTTTCTTTCTTTCTTTCAAGTCTTATTTTAATATTACATAACTAGTGGCAATAAGACACTTTTTCATGGTTATGACACACCTGTAACTGCAAGATCGTTGTCCAACTAGGCTTCCCCATAGTCACTAGTTTCCTCACAATGAAAGGGGACAGTAGGGGGATGAAAGAGGGGAACTGGTTTTTTAAAAAACAAAACAAAACACACACACACCCCTTCATTGACTGTATCTGCTGCCAAACCCGCTCTCGAGCTCTCAGTCACAGCAGCCAAACAGCAGCTGAGGGGCAAGGTATGATGGAAGGCTGGCCAACATCACACTGAAGCTGCCATCTTGGCTGAATCCATCCATCAGACACCATAAAATTGAGGACAACATCATCCACTCACTTGTACAATAGAAGTTGAAGAGGGAAAATAACCTCAGCTCTCATGCCTGAGTGGGAGATGTGCCATTATGCATTTTATTCACAAGAGGGGTCCTGCCGTACCAGAGCAGGCCTGGGTGAGGTGGGACACAAGAAATTAGAGAATGAACCTCTCCCTTTTCTTAATTTAGAAATTTACATTGAATTTTTAATATATCTCTTATTTAGAAGAAGCAGAGCAGCTCCATGCTCTTGCATGTGTAAATGTAGAGAAACTCAATTTCCAGTCAAGTAACAAACATGTGTTTGGAACTTACTTTAGCTGGAAGTGGAAACCCATGTATTATAGAACATCCCTTCAGAACATCATAGCCATATGGGCAGAATCTGTGACTGGTCCTGCAGTCACTGCAAAAAAAAATCTCAGACACCACTGGATTTGCTCCTTTTAAGCGCCACCCACCCCCAGCACTTAAATTCTCATTTTGAATACATACAATGTTTACATGCAATTTTCCTATTCAAGAATCTCAAATTCCCACAGGGAATTTCTTATCAGAAGCCTATCCAAGATGGATCTGGTATGCATAAGTTGCTCTGGTAGGATTTCCTAGTCCATGACAACTGATGGTGCTGCAGGAGGCCTAAGGCAGCAAGTGAAACTACCAGAGTACACCACACTAGATGTTCACCGATACAGTAATATAATCCTGGATTTAGAATCAAGACAGCAACGTCTATAAGATTTAATATACTGTATCACATAAGATGGGTTGTGCTGTCAAACAGAAATTGCTTTACTAGATCTGACCAGTGGCCTTATTGGTCTACAATTCTCTTTCAGATGGTAGCCAGTACCAGAAACTTCAGAGGAAGGTGCAAGAAACCCCTAATGGAAAATTGACAAAATACCCACATGGAAAGTTTTTTCCTAAACTAACCACTTATTTTGAGGGGTTATATCCTGAAACATTAGGATTTATATGCTTTATAAAATAAAAATATTTCTATCTAATGAAAGTGAGAGAGAACTCATTTTTCTCTCTGTGTTATAACTACTAACAAAATAGGGAAATTGATGGGTCCCCTTTTTTTGTTCCTGTTTGATATATAACAGGCTGTATAGTTTGGGTTCTTAATTTTTTTCTGACAAGATTAATTCAGAACTTGTCTACCCAGTTTTCCTAAACAAGGTATAACATGCTGAGCCCTTCCAGTAAGGTCTGAGGATGATTCCAATTAATTTTTATGAGCCTCTCAGGGAAAACAGGAAAGATAAGATTTAGGAGTCCTTATATTTTTAAGGGAAAAGAAATTAAAAGGCAGATTTAAGCCTTTCAGACCTTATTTAAATCCTTTTAAAACAGCAAAAAGGCACATGCCCAATTCCCCCCCCCGCCGCCTTTTTTTGGGCAGGTATCTTTAAGGAAAACAGGAACCAGTATGACTCATTTCTCTGGTGCATATTAACAGTATCCAATAAAAACCTGAGAACAGTTTTGCTACAGCCCAGAAAAGGAAATCAAACCCATTGTTTTCATGAGGCCTTTTTTAAAAAGGCATTATATATATATATTTACTATTCTTTCTGGGCTTTACTTCTTCAAAGCACATTACACGTACTAATATTCTGAAGCTGCAAAAAACTAACAGATTATATAACAATTTTAAAGTGGTCATAAGCAGCTGGTTGCACCGCATACATTGTACATCCTTTCTAGCTTGTTATGAAAATGGGAGGGCGGGGGAAAGAGAGGGTGGTTATTTTGAAAAAAAATGAAACGCTTAACCTTGCAGATCACGATGAACATTGCCCTGAAGATAAATTAGACAATTTACCTAACATCAGAAATAATGCTTTACATTAACACACATTTTGGCTTTCCACGGCTGCAAAGATACAGGGTTCACTGGCTATTTCAGATGGCGGGGAGCCACAAGTCTATTGGAACAGTTCACTGAGAAAATTCGTGTATTAATTAAAAAGTGTATAACTAAACAATTATAAATTTGAATCTACCACATACAGCATTATGTATTTATTTTCACTGCTTCTGCTGTCTGTTAGACAGCATCAAAAAGAATATTGTCCTATTAAGTGAAGTCATTTTGAAACCCTATTCCTTCTACATGTATTACCTCAAGCATTTGAACACACTTATTATAGTGATATTGACCTATAAAGGTTATTCTTCATCCTTAAAAGCAGCTAAAATATTCATGTTAGTGCAGTTCTGCCAAGTCTTGTGGATTAACATTATGATGTACAGCCCCCAGCTTGCTTCATGCCTCATAGCAGTTTTTTCATGTCTCACTATCTAGCAGGATTTGTTGAAGAGTTTTAATCCAAAAATACACATCAACCACAACTAAAAGCTTGAAAGTATGTTGGCTGCAGAATAAATTGACAGAATATGCCAAGAACATCTGCTTTAATTAAGTCTTATAACACAAGTGTCTTGAGGAAGCACAATACTGCATAACAGACAGGTTTTTACAATATTCTAGTAGAACAAGAGCATGTTAGGAACTTTTTAACTTTCACCACACATTTGTTTTTCTGCATCAACACCCAAAAAGACAAGCCAGAGTTCTACAACTATTTGCAAGTTTTCAAAACAAAAGTGACATTTTTCCTGCATTACAGCTACTATCTCACTTTGGAGCTTGTTTTCTCCTTCCACGTGCACATGCTGATTAGAGAGAAAACCAATGCTTCAAAAATTTGTGCATAAAGTTAGGCTTACTCAATTTGCTTATTATTTATATAATAAGCTTTACTTGATCTTATTGAATCATGCATTACCACCACTTTAGGAATTATTTGTGTTAATAGTCCAGCCTGAACATCAGCTCTAGAATTCAAGAGTTCAGCTGGAGAAGCAGTATCTTCTAAAACATGGAGACAAAACTTGTAGCAAAGGCAATAGTTTACAAGCTAGCAATAAAAAGTGACAAAAGAGCCTCTATCTACTTTTATTTTTTAAATATAGAATGCTGAAGTGTTTGATTGTTGCTTTATAAACCTAAAGAATCATTTTTCACTCCTTGGCAGGAAATAGTTATTACTTGTGTGACATTGGCAGGCCAGGTGCTAGCTCTTGCCCAGGCTTTAAGTCTCAGCCAAGCACTGACAAATTCATTGTGGGAAACCAGATTGTCTCACCTGTGTGTTAGTATGTTTAAGTTGGGAAATGGACTTATAATAATGTGCTTAGACTTTATGAAATGATTGTAAATTGCTGCACGCACTAATCTCATTTATAATATCTTTTCACATGCTATAAGGTAATATTTAAGTTTTTGCTTTATACCTATAAAAATGTTTGCTCTGAAACTGTGAACCCAGTGTGGAAGATCGTCTCCTGCCCACCAGGAAGGCTATCAAAACTAAATGGGCCATTGTGGAGCATCACAATACAAAGACTTTGTTAATTGCCCTGTTTAGCCATGAAGAGGCTCCAAGTAAAAGGGTTTGTTCCATCAGCTTGAATTCTGGAGGCAGGAAATAAAAATAGCTGGCAATAACATTTTTCATCTCTTTTGGTGTGTGGATTTTCACAGGGCCAGAGCTATGAAACAGAAGCAGAGATCCCCAGGGTCATCCTGGCTTAGCCCTAAAAGACATTCAGAGCTGACTGATAACTACAACTGTCACTTTTTGGAACTACGGACTGTGTATATGTTTGCCTGCTTTAACCTTGTAATAATGGTCTCATTTCTTTTCTTAGTTAATAAATCCTTAGATAGTTTATTATAGGACTGGCTACAAGCATTCTCTCTGGTGTGAGATCTAAGCTACAAATTGACCTAGGATAAGTGACCAGTCCCTTCGGACTGAAAACAATCTGAGTGTTTTGTGATCTTTGGTGTATAGCAACCACCTATCATTAATTCCAACTTGCCTGGGTTGTTAGATAGACTAGAATGCCCAATGGGGCTGTCTGTGACTCCATGGTAAGATTGCTATAGTGCTTTAGGAGTTCACACTTGTTACAGGGTTGCTGAAATCTAATTATCAAATATACAACCAGTGTGGGGTCTCTGTCCTGCTTCTTGACAGTCTGCCCTGAGGTTGGCACTCCTGATCATGAGCCATACAAGACATCATCACACCTTGCTCCCACATTATTTATATCTGTATACATATTTAATTTTCCAGGTAAATGAAATAAAGGAAGGAAAGACAGCAAGGTCAGATGAGATGATCAATGATTTTTTCTAGCCACCAAAAAATAAAAATAAAAAAATCTATGAATCAAGTAATTAATAATGGCCCAGATTTTGAGATGCTGGTGAGGAAGACTCATTTACTCTCAGGAAGGAGACAAGGAGAAGAAGTGGCACAAAGGTGGCTTTATTACACTCCCCAATTTTGAGATTGCACCAGATCAGTACCCATCATATAATAGAGCAATGGAAGGAAGTCCTAGCTACACCCCCTTTTGGCACAGGAGCCACTATGTTGGCTCTATGCCACTTTAGGATTCCTCTGTCATAGAGGTAGGCATCTAATCCAGAGCAAAATCTGAGCTACTGTCTCTGGCAGCCATCTCAGATCTAAAGAACAGAAAGAATGAGAAAATACATTAAAAATCTAAAAGAATACTGACAGGGACATGAAATCTATTTTTAAAAGTTTGCAGTTTCCAGGTATTGCCTGTAATATTTGTCAATTTTTGTCATTTTGCATTTTTAAACATGTTTTTGCTCTTCCACTGACTTGTGAAACAAGCTACACAAGCCCTATCAAGCACACAACACAAACCAAATGGAATAAAAAATTTTTCTCCTGTCTTAGATAGTGCTTTTAGCATTAGAAAGGGAAAGTTTCTGAAAGCATGATTTTTAACTTTAATGTTCCAAGCTTTCATCAGCTCTAAAGTAATTCTGCCTATGTTTCTTACACTAAGTTATGACTCTCCTTTTTACCCAACCACTTGCACTAGTAGTCAACAATGGTAAATTATTAAACTGCAGCATCTAGATTTGGAACATGTTAAAGCAGCACTGAGAATTACAGTAGAACCTCAAAGATACAAACACCTTGGGAATGGAAGTTGTTCGTAACTCTGAAATGTTCGTAACTCTGAACATTATGGTACAGTAACCTGCAGTCAATGCCTTCCAGCTGAGGCTGCAAACGTGGTAGCTGGCAGTACTACCTGGTTTGCAAGCAGCTCCCTGCCCTATTCTGGTTTCTTGCCTTTGGGCTGAACTGGGGGATCCTGCCCTGCACCCATGGTGCTAAAAGCCCCAGCCCTCAGCTGCCTCTCACCAGGGCTCACCCTGCTCTGTCCACTGTCACCATACTCCAGAGGCAGCACATGGCAGGGGGTTCGCACCAGCCCGCTGCCAGCTCCTCTCCCTCCTCTGCATTCCCAGAGGTGCTGGCTGGACCCAGAACTGTCACAGGCAAAGCTCAGGCCACATCAGTACACAGGTTGTAGCCCTTTAAAACTCCTCCAGCACACAGGCAGTAGCTTGGACTCTGGCTCCCACTCCAAGCCACACTTTGGCTGCAACAAAAGCAGCTCCCATCCTAGGGCTAGCACGTCCCCCTCAGTAGCTGGGACTGCCGCCAGGGCTTGGACTGAGCTTGCAAACTTGCCTGCCTCCTGACGGGCTGTGGGGTGGTCAAAGCAGTGTCGTCCTACCAGTCGGGTTGGGGGAGGGGGAAAGGGTGAAATAGTGCCCACAGCTTATAGGAAACAATGCAGACCCCAGGCTGCAGTGCTTCTGCTCTGCATGATCGGGCTGCCTTGGGCTGGCAGGAGGGGCTCACAGCAGTGCCTGTGAAATTCAGCATCTTCACCTCCTACCTGCAAATGCCTGTCCCTCACATGGCAAGTAGAGTTGGGGACTGGAAACCCAGAAGTGCTGACCTTTAAGATGTAATACAGACACAGTATAACATTTGCTTTCTTTTTTCTTTTCCTTCCCCTCCGCTGCTGCCTGACTGCTTACTTCCAGTTCCACATGGTGTTCGGTTGACTGGTCAGTTTGTAACTCTGGTGTTCATATATTTGAGGTTCTACTGTATGCTGATTCTTCTTAAAGCATGTGTATGTTTAAAACCTAGTTTAGCTTCCAGACATAGGAACTCCTCAAATTTATTTTTGCTGAGAACTTGATTATTACCTAAAAGAAAGAGTAAATTATGATGTGTTTTGTTGGCTCTCAAAGACTGTCTACAACTAGTGTTTTAAAACAATTGCCATTGTTTTATTCTGTATACTGAGTCATCCTCTTTTCAATTTTATCCCACAACCCATTTCAAAACTGCTATTAGTGGAAAGGCTTCTATATTTTAGATAACTAAAAAAAATCAGCCTCTCCTTGTCTGAACCTTTGTCTCAGCTGCTATCATCCCTAAATTTGATCATCTACAGGTTGCAGCTAGAGGGCCTAGAAACTCTGGCACTTGCCACCCTGTTGATCCAATAAATCTCAAGTTGATTGACTTCCGGGTATGGTGTTAAGTCTTTCCAGAGAAGCAACAGTGGCATTCATAAAGCAATATGTCCTGAAGTGAGATTTTAATTTACCTGAAGATAAGCTACACTTTATTTTAAACTCTACATATGCTTCTAGAGACTAGGCGATGGGCACATTTTCCAGTCTAAAAATAAAACTGCCCAGATCCAACTATTTGTATCTTATTTTTACACTCATTCCATGCTCATCCTTGTAAACTTAAGTCCACTTTGAATTTAACGTGAAACATTGCTGCTGCAAAACACCCTTTACCCCTTATAAGTAACCCAACTCTTCATAGTTGCTAAATGCAGGAAATGATTGAGAAGCCAATTCTGTGACCATGATGAGCTGAAGCATCCACATATTTTCTTTCAAGAAGGGTCACGTTTTGAGTAATGGAGAAATACTGCGTTCCTTAGGTCACATTTGCTTAATGTATGAACTCAGGTGGAAGACTGTAAAGTTTAATAAAAGCATAGGATAGCAAAATTATTATACTTACTGGAGAGGACCTGCTTAGGCCTCATCCTCATTAATAGTATTACAGAGAACATCATGACACATCTGAGTGTTTAATTCTAACAAACAAGCACTGACCTTGAGCTGTATTTCTTTAGGATGGATTCCAAAATGTTTACCAGTTCCTCAGAGTTAATGAACTTTTGGGTGCTGAGGGTGAACATTTTTTCATAGAAGTCAGCAATTTCCATCCGAGCCTGAACAAAAAAACAGAGCTGTTCAGACAGGTGAGAAAGCAGCTCTTCTAAGTGAGGAGCTGTTCCTCCTAGTGCATTGCGACCCGTCGCCACCACCTTCTTCAGCTCATTGTGCAGAGATGTGTAGATGGTTCGGATGGAGTCCTTTCGGCTGAAGAATGATTGACCACCTGTTCGGATAAATATGGATGTATTACCAAAACCCAGGGATGGCAGAGATAGACAATAATACTGGAAAATGGCGAGCGTCCATGCTTTCTTTCAGCTAAATGCTTCTAAATGTCTACATTAGGACATTTTCACTGAGGTATTAAGTACTTTGGAAATAACCATTTGTTTATGCACTGCATGTAATTTTGTTCAGTGATAGGCATAATTCATGCTTGCTGCAATTCATTTTTCAACAAGACTTCCCTGCCTGCCTCTCCCCAACTCATCTCCAATTTTCAGGAAGGTCATAATATGAACAAGTTCTCATCTAGCCTTACTAACGTATTAGCTGTGACCTAGAAACAATCTTCTCTCTTAAACTAGACACACGAGTCCCAGTGTAATTTTAATAATCGACATTACTATTAACACTAAACCTTTTAATGTGACATTTCCCTTTAAATCATGAAACACTTTAAAATTTGTAAGACAGAACTTAAATGTGAATCATACAATGGTGTGTATACCAAATGTTTCCCACACCCCAGGCAACCCAACTGCAAATCAAAATTCCAAAGGAAAACAATACCCAAGTGCTTCAGAGGACAGCCTGACAGGTTATTCCACAAGACAAACCCAAACAAGTACAACATCTTAACTTACTGAGAAGAAGGGGGACGTGGGCTTCTATTTTCTCAATAGCTGCTTGATGCCACTTGGATTTAAAAGAACCAATAACAGAAAAAATGTTAAGATACTTAATCGGACGTCAGGAATGAACCGCATGAAGGTACCATTTCACTAGCTCTGATTAATAGTCTCCACTGACAGCCCATCTGTATTACTAAATATATGCATGGACCTGCTGCAGAGGTGTCATTGCCTCACAACAACTCCATGCTGCAACAAAAAGCTGCTACCAGCATGAATGGAGCAGAAAGAAAATTTTACTATGTAGGGATGACAGTACCCTGGGGCCCAAGAGATATCTTGGAGTAAAACACAGGAAACAAAACGACTGGTGTCCTACCAAGCTGTTTATCAACCACAAGCCTCCCATGTTGTATTGTTGCATGTAATTATACGTTCATGACAACTATCTTCCCATGGTATTTAATGTGTTTCTAATAAAAAGTAAAAAGTTTTAAAGGTGACCTGCTAAAGGGAAAAATTATTGTGCATGTGCCTTTTTTGCTTCTTTATGACTTATAAAGGGAGCCTGACAATTTCGTTAAACCTTTACAATTTGATTTACAAATTCAAGTCTTATCTACCCTTATTGTAACCATTCTATAGTGACTGGGGAACTAGTGAAATTATAGAGTTGAAAGGGGAGAGGATTTAGAGTCAACTGGTAATGCCAGAGCTGCTAATAAATAACCTGTCCCTTGGTGCAACATGGTGTTCTTATGAAGCAATGACACCTCTGCAGCAGGTCCATGCATACGTTTAGTAATACAGGTGGCTGTCAATGGAGATTATTTTAGATGCCAAACACACTCCATTATAAAAGATTCTTGTGACCTTTTTTTAGAAGAACGCTAACACTTCCATTGTTTGCAGCAGGACTTTGAAATTTGACAGGAAGTAAGTCCTGAGGCCAGAGAAGCACCTTTGTCCCAGGAAATTCCATTCTGGGTTAGCAAAAAGAGAAAAACATTTTGAAATTGCCAATTCGCTTCTGTTGCTTGTGTTCGCAGAAAGAATTTGGCAATGTGCCAGAGCAACGAGGTGAGTACCAACATTCTAAGTCTTGGAGGTGGCTACCAAAGCAGAAGTAGAGAATAGAGAACTCTGACACTACAGAAGTCATGTGGAAAATATAGTATGTGTATGTGGTCTTGTGATTAAAGACTATCAGAAAACACAAGGGGGCCAAAATAAGATTGCATAAGCAATCCAAATGATCTCATTTCCTAACTTCAGAGGGCTTGATTTTACAATCTAAATAACATTCTTCCAACAGGTTTTTCTTTATGCAATACATCATAAAACAGCAAAAAAGGGCAAACTTTTTTTTTTTTAAACGAACAGTCATTGCAGGTCACTTTTAAGATGCTGCAATGTTATAAGAACAGACTCAAGCACAGGTCATGTAACATTATGTAGAGTGACACTGCAAACCTCTCTCTCCTCTTTTACAGGTAGGATTCCAAGCATACATCTGGAAAAAACCTTAGTCACTGACTATTTGCATTACTTCTACTTATATCTGCAGCTTGCAATCATGTCGGTTCACTGAAGCAGGCAAAAACAACAGAAACTCTCAGCAGACTCAACACAGAAGGCAAAAGATTCAACATTCACATAGTACTTAGGCCCCCAATCTTGCAGGGGAATCTAGTGGGGCTAAAAGAGTGCCTGTGTGGAGCCTCACTGACTTCATTGGGACCCCATGGACAGGTCCACCCCATAGGTATAAACTGCAGGATCAGCACCTTCATTCCAATCTGATTCATTCTGAGACTAGAAGTCAGGAATTTTAACTTGTGTGCATGCCTTAAAATGGAATTCCCTGTATTTTTTAGGCTGAATACTAACACATTAAGGAAAATTATTTTTATATACATACATATATAAACCCTTCTTAAAAGACTAGATTTTATGCAAATATTCAAACAGTTCCACTAAAGACCTCAAGTTTTCAGATATTCTGCAACTGCGAGCTTGCCAGAAAATTTTGCAAACACCAGAAACAAATGAAAAACCCTTTCTCTGCTGGCCCCCAAAGTCCACAACAAGCCATTTTAACAAAAGATGCCAGATTCTCTATCCAAAGTCAATATAGCCTGGTGTCTGATATCAACAGATGCGACATATTAGCCTGAATAGTACCAAGTCATGTTACTTACATATTAAACTACAAACCTACATAATGAATTCGTGGCATGGGATATGACTGATCAAGTTCTGGTCATAGAATTAATTCATATTGATGATGACAGATGCTGATAGACGAAAACAAAGTTGATTTTTTTTAAATGCCTCTCACACACTAATAGTGCTAAAGAGAGCACCTATGTGCATGTTAGCAACAAAGCCTAGAACTTTAAAATCTGTTTTACTGTAAGGAAGAATATCAGCAAGGCCAACAGGGTTATCGTTACCCCATTCTCTTTTAGAGAAACAAACCAGCCTACTTTGGTAGCTGTTAAAGATAGGATATCCAACAACTTGAGTTTAAAATACTTGCAGAGCTGGTGTTATGTTTTTGAACCCTCCATGTTTTAGTGAAAGATATAGTTGTGTGAAACCCCCAGGACTGAGCTTATGATATTTTCACTATTTTAGGACAGCATTATATAGTACTTTTCCCAGGATATGGAAAGTGAACAGCATCAAAAGACTGCACATATCATCACCATCCCAGAATTTACAGCAAATTACACAAAGCTGTATATTTACTTCAGATTTGCAGCAGATTGTGCCCATGGTTTTCATACTAAAATCTTTAACTCAATCACATTCCCATCATCTCATCCCCATATCTCTAATAGTATACTTTAGGAAAAGAATTCCAAAATCAGATTCTGCCTTGAAACTACTAAGGAAATTTGCAATTGGAAATGGTGTTTTTAACATCAAATCCATCTCAGGTGATCAAAAGTTGCAGGTACATAAGTGAAAAAGCACCACTAACAACAGCACTAATTTGCATTCTTGTTGGCAGTCTCAAGCAGTGAAGTAGAAGACTGAACGGGCATGAAATTTTAACTACCTTCATAAGCCTAGAAGCAGCCTCCCCATCTCATGATAGGGGCATAATCACGGGGGATCATAGAGAAGCTTTCACTGTTGTTCGTGAAATATTTTTTGTGAATAAATAAGACTGCTCACTCTGAGGTTGCCAACTTTGTAGTTTCCACAAGCACTATATTTGCTTTTTAAGTAACAGCTTTACAGAAGGATGGAAATTCTTCTCCCTGAAGCTTACATTCCTATTATAAAAGAGAATTTAAAGTCTCTACTTAAATATAAAACTTTGAATGGAAATTTTTCAGGTGCTCTAGAGAGTAATAGGACAGATCCTTGGCCTTCAATATGCCATGGTGCCACTTGCTGGTGCAAAAGGGAAATCAGCTGCCTTCAACAGGGCATCTGCGGAAGCCCCCACGTAAGGGGAAATCCCCAGCTGGTATAAAATCAGCATAGCAAAGCAGAGGGCAGGAGCAAGAGCTTTTTATGTTCCTGCCACCCCCACCTGTGTAACAGCTTTTGGGGGTCTGTTAGCAGCTTGTGTAAATTAATCACTCTAACTTTAGTCTCTAGGGTAGGGGTAATCCTTTTTTTTTCTGGTCAAGGTCCAAATTTCTTTCTCAAGGTATAATCAAGGTCCAGACTCCAGACAGGAAAATTTTAAAAAAACCCAATAGTAATAAAGAAATTTCAGGAATTCATTCAAAAGCTTCTGGCAGACCAGATTTGGTCCATCTATTGACTATTCCTGCTCTAGGGCCGTGAGTTCAAAGATGATAACCTTTTTCTGCTCCACACCTTTTGAGCACTGCACTGACCACAGCTTGACCAGACCTATGGCCACAGTACCTAATTCTTATGCTTTCTGCCCCGGCTAGAAAGCCACACATTAAGTTGCCGGATGGTAGAGGGCACAACAGTTAATCAAGTCACATGTTCTGCATCTGCCCTCACACTATCACCTACCGAAGAGTGGCCCTAAGGGTATAAAAGATACCATCTTACATGTTTTTAAAAAAATATATATATATGTATATCAAGTAGGAGAGAAGAGATCATCAAATATTGTGTGTATGAATTTAAAAGCTTGTGAACTGTAACTCCGGAGGCCAAAATTCTAGTACATCTACAGAACATATTTAACGTGGGCAGAGGCAGTGCAGACTTTCCCCGTGCACTGCTAGCAGGCCCAACTCTGACCTTAAGGGGCAACATCTAGCAGGTTGGAGAGCTGTTCCGTCTCGATCCCTGGCCTGGCCTCTCCGCTGAGAAGCCAAGGGGAGGTGTAAGGGGCGGCTGCGATCAGGACAGTCGGTTACAAGGCGCCTGAGCCCACCAAACTCATTTCGCTCAGGCTCTTGAAACCTCCCCTCGCTCCATGTGGACTCACAGGTCCCGGAATCAGCACCCGAGCACGCCGCACCCTGCGGGCTTTGCTCCCGGCGGCAGCAGCCTGAGACCCGTCTCGCGCGGCCCCTCCCGCCAGTGAGCGGCAGCTCTCCGTCAGCACCCCCCGCAGCCGGGAGCGGAGCGGCCGTAGCGCAAGGCCACGCGCGACAGGCGGGAACCGTTGGCTCCGAGCGGGGGCCGCGCCAGCTCTTCAGGTCCAGCGGCTGGGGGGGGGGGGGGTTGACGGTTGGCCCCGGCTCCCATTGCGCAGCGGCACCGCCCCACCGCGACAGCCCCACCTGCGGGGCGCTCAGCCCCTGCCGCCCACCCCCGGGGCCCTGTCCCCGCCCCGGGCAGGCGGGAACGCTCCCCCCAGGGGACAGGAGGAGCCCCGGAGCGGGGCGCCCGGCTGACGGCAGCCCCCCCTGCGCCGCGCGGCCCGAGCCCGAGCCCGGCGGGTACCTAGCTTCTGGCCCAGAAAGGTCATGCTGTGATAGGCCTTCTCGGCGGCGGCCAGGTGCGCCAGCCCGGCCAGCAGGGAGAGCCAGCTGGCGCCCGCGCTCTTGTTGGCCTCCCGCTCCTTCTCCACATTGTCCTTGGCCTTGTCGTACGAGAAGATGCCCAGGTGGGAGAAGAACGTCTCCAGCACGGCCTGCTCCAGCGGCACCGGGGCGCCCAGCGGGATCGACTCCCCCATGCCGCCCGCGCCGGCCGCTTCCGGGGCGGCTTCCCGCCGGTCACGTGAGCCAGCCGGCGGGCCACCCCATCCCCTCCAGGCTTGTCTCGTCGTCGCCGCGTGACACGGGAAGCCGGGTCGGGGGAGGGTGGCGCCCTGACTCCGCCCCTTTGGGTCACGTGACGTGCGCGTGGGGTGGGTGGGGGAGGCCGCGGGGGAGTCGACCGGCTTGGGCCAAAGCCGGGTGACGCGTCAGCGACGCGGGTAGAATCGTGCCGTGGGGGGAGGGGGGCATGGTCTCGAGGCTTGGGCGCGCGGTGCCCGCAGCTGGGGGAGGCTGGATTGGCAGGTGCCCCAGAGGGTGGGGCCGGGCCGGGCCTGGCTGGGGAAGCCTCTGGCCGCTCCCTCGGGCTCTGGGGGCTTGCCCAGGGGCTCCCCTGGCCTCGGGCCCCCAGTGCAGCCCCAGCAGTAACCATAGGGTGACCAAGTGCCTGCTTCTGTAGGGCTAGTCCCGGGACTTTGTCTTGTACAGGTGCCTCTTCGCCCTACCTCTTGTCCCGGGTGTTCACACTGGCCGCCCGGTCACCCTAGGCCAGCCGGGCAGTGCCTAGAGAGGCAGCTGGGTCATGCTGCTGTGTAAGGCGCCAAGGGACCTTTAGATCATCTGCCCTGAGCTGCTGTACAGCGAGGGAGCCGCTGGGCTGGTTTTATACCCAACGGTCTCCTTTGTCCCGTGGTCGGTAACAGGACCAGTGTTTGCAGGGGTGGTTTTGTCCAATATCAGTCGTGGGCAGGGGATGCCATTTCAATGAGCGTGCTGCTCCACCCCCTCCAGCATGACTTCACACACACTCTACAGGTGTGGTTTCGTTGGCAGGGATGGGGCAATGCACTCTTCAGGTTGGTGTCCCTGTTAATAGCAGGACCTTGTGTGCAGAGTGTGTGTGAAGGCACGTGGGGCAGGGGCACGCTGCTTCCAAAAGTGTGGGAATGTCTCATGTTCTGGGAGTGTCAGAGTGGCCTGCTACCCTGTGTATGACACAGGCCCTTTACCCAGATTTTAAAGCATTTTAGACCTCAGGAGACCAAATTGTTTGCCACTATGTTGTATCCAGGCAGGGGGTACAGGAAGGCAGCTTCCTTATTCCTGAGCTCCACCATTAGCTGAGCGCACTCAGAAGGGGAGATAAATTATGCTCCTGATTCTAAAACCATTCATTTTGTCATGTTTATGCCTTCTGAATGGCGGAGAGAAACCAGGCTGAAGGCAATTCAGTGATAAGGTTGTTTTGCTCCCACTTATTTCCCTTCATTCTTTCTTCCTTTTGTGGATCATTGTGAAATGGATTGTGCTACCTTGGCTCAGATTGATTATTACTTTACTGCATGAGTAGTCCCATTGATTTCAGTGAGTCTAGTTGTAGAGCAAGGTACTATTCAGCTTCAATGGCACAATCTGGCCCTTTTCCATTTCCCTTTCTCTGCCACCATGACTGCTGCCCCCTTGTGAATAGACATCATGAAAGGCTATGATTACATGATCTCAGAACACTCCGATGAGGCACATATTTGTACATTAACCTTGTTTTCTAATAGTAGGTTGTCTATATTGCTGTATAGAAATGGCATATACTAATTTTAGTCATTTCTCAGATATTACAGGTATGAGGTATTGATATGAGATGTTTCCTGTCAAGATGTCAGTGCAATGAATGTACCGTGGTAAGGGTAATAATGGTGGCGGAAAGAGAGAGACTGATAACGATGAGAGGTGACGGATGGGAAATAGGGCCATGGGATCCTACAATAATTTTAAATCCTCATATCATAAAATTGGTAATGTTAAAATCCCATGATTTCAAGACACATGCTGTGACTACATCATGTATTTATGTGATTTTCAACCTGTGGTCCGTGGACCTATGGGGGTCTGCAGATTGTACCTAAGATTTCAAAAAAAATTTAGGGGTCTGCAAATGAAAAAAGGTTGACAGCTACTGGTGTACATTAAATCTAGAAATTAGATGGTTTTTGCTGCAGTTGCATCTCGTCTATCAAGTTATAGTCACAACTGAGTGATGAATCATTAGACTTTTAGTTTCATTCATGTATATGTGATCATCAGGTGTCGATAAGCATGACTGATAACTCCATATATGAAGTAGATAAACGAAAGTAAAATGGGTCATAATGAAAGGAATGCTTTCTACTTACAAATAATAGGGCAAATCCTACAGACCTAACTCAGGTAAAACTGGAATAAGGGCTGCAAGAATTGCTCCAGTATTTTAAAAAATCACTTTGGTCTTAGCTATGTTCTGGATCATCCACTGTGAACAATTTTCACAATATTTGGTATTTTTTGTAAAGCCCCAGCTCTTGGAGTCAAGTGATTTCATGAGACTCTCAGGTTTCATATTTTTAAAGTATTTCTTTTTTCTCCCCCTTGCAGAGAAAATATTGAACCTAAAGGCTACAAGAGCAGAAAACAAGTAAAAAGAATTGAAGGTTTATTTTAATCTCTTAGTTTTAAAATCAGTTTTATTATTTTTGAATAGATGGGAGATGTTCTGATTCTCTTTGTAGACGAAGTTATAACCACAGAGCTCACAGTGAATAGGAAGCAACTCTAGAATAGAAGCAGTAAACACCACACTTGCACTGATTAAAAAAAATCTGATGCTTCCTGTAGAGCAGAGGCACCCAAACTGTGGGCGTGCTGCCTTAGAGGGGCGTGGAGGAACATTTGGGGAGGGCACAGCAGGATCCAGGCCAACCACTATGGATGGCAGGGAGGGAGCCCCACTCAGTCCCAGTTCTGCCCTGGCTCCTGGCCTGGCTCCCAGGCCACTCTTCCAACCGCAGCATAGCTGTGGCTCAACTTGTGGCCATGGCTTTCGTCACAGCCCGGTTCACCTTCTGGCCCCATACCTACTGTGGCCCCTGGCTCCCAGTTTGGCCACAACCCTGCTCCCCGGCCCCGCTTTTGGCCCTACTCCCAGACCTGCTCCCAGCCTACCTGTGATGCCAGCCCTGACCACAGCCCTACTCCTAGCCACAGCCTTAGCCCCAACCATTGCCCAGCTCCCAGGGGGGTGTGGACATGAGCAACGGGGGTGCACTGTAAAAAGTTTTGGGACCACTGCTGTAGAGTCATTTGACTGGACCTTAGCTGAAATGTCCCAGATTCTGTAGACAGTCTTCCCCTAGTAGGAGTGTGGTACACACTGATAGATACAGATGATTTGTAACAAAACTGATGGGAGTAGAAAGATAACTCAGGAGATCTAGGTTCAATTTCCAGCCCTAACAGATTTCCTGTATTGGCTTGGGTAAATCACTTAATCTCCCTATGCCGCAGTTCCCCATCTGTAAAATGAGGTAACTCTTCCTTTCTCCCACTCTGTCTGTCTTGACTATTTAGATAGTAAGCTGTTTGGGGTAGAGACAGTCTCTTACTATTTGTTTTTACAGTGGCTAGCACTATTTAGCCTTGCTTGAGGCCACAATGTGCTACTGTAATACAAACAATAATGGTGGTGTTTGATGATGATGATTCTAAAAATGGCAAGTATTTTCACCATACTCACTTAATGCCATACACAGCAATAGGAGGCCCATGCCAGCTACTCCTTCACTTTGGTCGGGCCCATAAAATATTTTACTTCTTTGTGAACCAGTTTTGAGCTACACTATTCCTCATCCAGGCTCAGCCTGTCAGCCCAGGAACCTGAGTCTTTGTCTAAGGGCTTTACCCCAAGGAGAAAAAAAAGTATTCTATTTAACTAGATGTATGTGCATTTAACCCTTTGCACATACACGGGATATCAGTCATTTGCCTTGGCCTTCAGAGTGCTGTACATGGTATACAGCCATTTGATTGGACATTATGTTCTGATTATGGGTAACTTCCTACATCTCTCTCTTGTCCCAGAATGTAACGTATTTGTATTAGGTTTGCACTGACAAATACTTTCAACTGCACTTGGCCCTGGGCTGGCATTTACAGTATACATACAGTGTTTAGTTTTCCATTTTTTTATTGAAGTGACTGCTAAACCTGAAAAAGGCAAATCAAGAGAAAATATATTTTACCAAACAGTTTTGCATTAGGCCATCTCCCAGGGGCAGACAACCTAATGTAATATGTATTTTCTATCTCTACCATAAGCAATCCTTTTGATACCTTTGACAAGATACAATGGATGGTACACAAGATGGATAGATTATCCTTCTGACATACTGGGTAAAATTTTCAAAAATGATTTAGATTTCCAAGTCACTTAGGCACTTTTGAAAATGTTACTCACTATGCACAACATAACGGGGTGAGGACTGATGGATGACAAGCTCAGTAACCATAATTGGGTTCAGAAAATAATTAGCTAAGTTCAGGGAGGATAGGTGCATCAGTTGCCATTAGTCAAAATGGTCAGGGATGCATCCCCATGCTGTGGGTGTCCCTAAGCCTCTCAATGCCAGATGCTGGGAGTGGATGACAGGGGATGGATCAATTGATAATTGCCCTGTACTGTTCATTTCCTTTGGAGCACCTGGCATTGGCTACTGTTAGAAGAAAGGAAGTTGGCTAGATGGTCCATTGGTCTGACCAAGTATGGCCGTTCTTATGTTCTTGTTCCTGGGTTCCTTAAATGCACTGCTGCTGTGGGTCACAGCCCAGACACCAACACCCAGCAGATGAGCATGCAGTTCCCTCCATGTCTGTGTGCTGTGCAGCCCTGGTTTAGGACTCTAAGCCAGGGCTCAACAAACTTGCCTCAGAGTCAGGAGCCAGCCCAAAAATTAAGGAGCCAGACAATTTGGGCCCAGTGGTGAGTCGCCTTGGCCAGAGTGCAGCGGTGGCTCTCCTCTCCTGGCTCCATCCCTTCCCCCCCGTCCCTCCTAAAACGTGGGCTCGGTGGGGGGGAGGGATGGGTGCCCTAGTTGGACTGCAGCAACCACAGCGCTCCCCTCTCCCAGCCACATGGGTGCAGTGGTGCCCTGGCCGGAGTGCGGCGGCTACTCCTCATGAAGAAATACTAGGTGCCAGATTTAAATTTCTAGGCACCATGGCGACCTGGCGCCTGGGGTTTGTGGAGCCCAGCCTGCCTACAACACAACAGTCCCACCCTGGTAATATGTCACAGGCCTTCAAAAAAGATGCAACATGATACCCATTTTAAGACGGTAAAATTATATACAGTTGATTCAATTGCTTATCATTTGAGGTTCAGACCCCCTGCAGGAGGCTATCTCCCACACTAACTAGGTCGGTGCTTTTGTTTACTTCTTACATAAATGTACCTTAATTGTCTCTGCCTGATGACCAGGCTTGTCAGGCAAATACACATTTTGTTGTATAAGGCAGACCGAGCTTATGAATTGCTTGCAAACGTGTTTCAAGGACATAATTCTAGCACATATCCATAACTTTTGTACACATAGCATACATACATCATGCAAGAATATTAATGATCCCTGAGTTACTAGTTTGACAGTGATATATTACATGCCACCTTTTTGGTGGCATATTATCACAACAGTGTGTTAGGTGTAGTAAATAATATCAGGCCTGACAAAAGTTGCTGACGCGCAGTAGTGAGCCATCAATGGGCCTCTATATCACAATCACCTCCTGGTGACCTGCCTTAACTCCAAGACCTTAAGAGCATAGTTTTCCATGTAGATTAATAACCTCTTCAATATGATCAGTACGTACATTTTGCAATGATTATGACCATCAGTGGGCTACTGGCTCTTGGTAGATACCTCACATGCCATGCTTTCTAAACTATTATGCAGATAACCTACCTAGAGGATCCCTGTAAATTCTCTGCATCCCCTGTGCCCTCTGCCAGTTGACACCAACGGGTCTCTGGGTCACAGTGGGTACCTCAAAATTGTACTATGAAGAATAGCACCAGCTGGAGTCTCTCTCATCCTAGATCTGGCTTGGGACTATGGGTGATTGAAGAAGCATAGATGGACAATGCAAATAGAATCAACCAATATTATCCTATGTTCTTGACTTCTTGTTTTCATCTTGAGGAATAATGGGATGAGATTGCTGTAGTGTTTATTGTGATGATAGCTTGATTTGACTATAACAATGCAGATTCTGTATAATTTGTGGCACAGATGTCTGCTGGAATCATAGTGCTTACGGTAAGAAATAATGCATGACATGAAATAAATGTTTCAGGAATTTATTTTTTGGAATGGTGCTTTCATCTATTGTTTTGATTATAATTTGTAAAGCACGAAGGATTTTTTCTCCAAAAATCAGGCAACACAGACAAAACTGAAGAGGTTTATTCACAATACCGGGAAGTCTGATAAATCAGCTTCAACTTCATGGTGTTATAGTGGTCAATTATATACCCTTTCTTATCAGTTACATAGTACATTTTAAATTCTTTATCTATTCACTTGCAAATACAGACATTGTCCCATCCAGAGAGAACAACAGTGATAATGGTTGTTACATACATGCAGAGACACTTTAATCACTCTACCTACATCAAGAATCCTAGGGCTACACTCGGGGTGGGGAAAGGGTGGAGGAAGAAAGGGGGTGGGGGGTCCTTACAGATAGATGGCATGTGAGACAGAAATTCTAAAAGCAAATGTGCTGTTCTCATTGGAATTAGAATCACTAAGAGGACATCTGACTTCCTGAGCCATCGGATGTTTACACTAGCCATTGACCTTGAGGCTTGGGTATGCTCGTTAGCCATTTAAATGAGTCTCCACTTACAACTTGTTAACTGAAAACAACCTCAAGCCTTACAAATTAAACCAGTGGAATTTGAATTCTCACTGATAACTGCATCTTCCAGTCTCAAGACATTTCTGTCACAGATTACTTCATTGTGTAGTGATCCAGACCTACAACCTTCTGCCAAATTATGTAAAGCAATTATAAGATTCTCCTAGCTTCTCTCTGATGTTCTGATTAAATGTAGTTCTTGCAGCTGTTCAGTTCCTTCTTATCACAATGTGAGCTTGTAGCCTGTCTCTAGTTGAAAATCTGCCTCGTGTTTCTGTGTGTTCTAAAGTGGTGATAAAAATCTGTTTTTCCCACTTTATCAGAGGAGTATTTTTAACATTCTTTTTTCTTCTTTTTTTTTTTTTTACCTCTAAGGTTAGGTTATTCTGAAGCTTTCAAATCAGCAGTTCCAAATGGATCATTCTTCTTGAGTATTGTATGAAATTGTTCTGGAGAGGGAGTTCAAATAGCCACACTTTGTAATTTGCTCCTCTGAGAAATCATATTTGCCTGTGAAGTGTAGCTGACTCAGTTTCAGTTTGCTACTTAAATTAATTTGATTTCCCTTAAACAAACAAACAAACAAACAAAAAACCACCCAGAGTTCTGTAGCACTTTAAAGACTAACAAATTTCTCTGTTTAGTTTGCTCTTGCTGTTTAGGCGGTTGGCAGTACGGATACCACACACTGTTATAAATTGCAAGAGCCCCCAGAGCAGAGCCGCATGCTCAAGTAATATATTACAGAACCAGGTTTTCAGAAGTGCTCGACACTTGCAGCTCTAGAGTGCTTAGCAGTACTTCTGAAAATCAGGCCACTAAATCTCCAATTAGAGTGACCATACATCCTGTTTTGGCCAGAACAGGCCCCTTTTTAAACTGTCTCTGATGTCCTGACTTTTTTGGCAAAAAAAAGTGAGGCATGTCCCCTTCGGGTGAGGGAGGGCGTGGAGGAATATTTGTGGGGGGATGCGAGTGGTGCTGTTGTGGGGGGAAACAGGAGCCTGGCCATTGTGTCTCTGCTATGCCCTGCCCCTCCAATCAGGGAGTGATGGGGTTGTGCTCATTCTGCAGCCCAAGCAGAGGGCAACACTGTCATGGCCCTAATTCAAACTCTTCTCTGGCTGGGCCATGGAGCCAGGACTCATGAGGCCCAAGTCTTATTGAGAACCCAGCTGGTAAGTGTCCAACCAGATCCTGCAGCATCTGCTTGTGCTGGGGTACGGAACATTGCATGGCTTCCCCGGCAACCTCCCGAACTGTCCCTGCCACACACACCCCCCGGCCTCCTGTCTTTACTGCCCATTCACTGACCTTTGGGCCACTGCCCTGAGCCCTCTCCAGCCACCCTGCCACAACTAGCTTTTTCTCTCCCCAGTCTGCCTCCAGTTGCCTGCCTCTGCCACATCACAGCAGGGGTGCCATTTAGGGAGGGCAGTGGGGGGGCACCTCCCCCCCTCCAAGTTTGGTACCATTGGCTGGGAATGACCCATTCCCCATTGCTTGCTCACTCCTCTGCCCCCTCACCGGCCGGGAGCAACCTCCACCCCATCCTCCGCTCCTCTTCTCTCTCCCCCCTTACTTGACAGATGTTTCCCCCCCATACTAAAATCTGATATGGCGATCCTGCATCTTGGCCTCCCCCTGACCTCCTCAGGGCTGCTCTCTGGAGTCTCTTTGGTCCCTCCTGCTACCTGGAGCCTCCTTCCTGCCTCCCTGCTATCCCCGCCCCCAGAGCAGCATCACACCACTAGCTGGATCATAGTTCAATAACTTCACTGCCTGTCTCCGAGCCCAAAAGTACTCTCACTTGCACACTCGCTCCCTGCTTTGCTGCCCAGATTGCAGTCCATACCCATTCCTCTTCCACTCTGTCCTCATCTCTGCTACTTGGCTCAATTGGGGGCGTGGATGAAGGAATGTTCTCAGGAATGTGGGGGACGAGTGGTGATGCCAGGCAGCTCGGGCCAGCCCCACAGGTCCCATTTTTAGTTTAGGGAAATATGGTCATCCTACCTCCAATCTAAAATCTGATCCTGCAAACGAGTAATTCTACACACGAGTATTAATTGAGACTATTCAGACATGTAAAGTTACTCATATGCATAAGTGCTTGTTTACAGGATTGGAGCCTAAGTGTATACAGTGGATTTTGTCTCTGTTCCTCATTCCCTTGTATCTCCTTGTGGTCATAGCTATTACCACACAAATCTCAGACTGTGGGTAAGGTAAGTGATATAAAGAGCCTGCCACTCATGTAGCCTGTTCAGTAAGGGTTTTTATTATGGGAGAAGCTAAGTTTTGTAAAAAGACTTAGCTCTATAAAGCTCTGCAAAGCTAATAATACAGCACTCTAACAATTATGTTTTCAAAGGTGCTGGATTCTACTCAGTTACCAGAGAAGCAACTATTTATAAAAGGTATTCCAGCGACTACAAAGATATACAATATTCATACTAATAGAGACTTGAACATCTGTACTAGTAGCAACAAAGGGATACTTACACATGTAATTTACTTGAATGGTCAGTGCTGTCAGGTAACGGTAGTCTGATAACTATCACTACTTTAAAGTATGTTAAAGCTTTAAACCTGTGGCATAAGCAAACTAGATCTTCAGAATATTGCAAAATGCTTTTAAAGAGCTTGAATCTGTAAAGGCTGCATAATGCTGTCAATGCGGAGACTTCCGCATGCAACTTTTATTGATGTTAATAATTTGTAGCCATAAATTCTTATCTGTTTAGATTAAGTAAGAATAGAGTTTGGACATGCAGGGAAGATTTACCAAGGTATAGATGGTATTTAGGCTTCTAACATCTATTGATTTAAATGGAAATTAGGAGCCTAAATACCTTCAAGATCTGGATCTAGATGCCCAGATTTCAAAAGGAGTTGAGTGCCATATTGCCTTTGTGACATTGGCCTCTACCATTGGCCTCTACGGGAGCCACAGAGACAGTTTAAACAGGACAAGTCTGTGAAGAATGGGGCAGGCAGATGCCTAAATACTGGTGGTTTTTCTTCCATAAGATATACCAAGCTAGCAAGAAACAGCTTCTGATCTCCTCACTGGTCAGTCAGAAGACAAAAACACAGTTTCCTTAAAGCTATTCAGCACTTTAGCTTCTACCCAGATAACAAAATTAAATATGATAGAGATTACTGAAAAGCTTGTCTATCATATGTAAAAAAAGTTCTACCAATCCCAAAGGATTACCAATCAGGTCAATGAATATTTGAGATCTCATCCAAATACATGCTTAAAGGCAATGCCTATTAACTAAGCTAATATTTATTTTAAAAAAAGGAAAGAGTAATGGTCAAAAGATCATTATACATACACAAATGAAAATTAAGTTCGTAGGTCAGTTTCACAGCAGAGATGATAAATTGGTGGGTTGTAAAAGTTCTTAATTTGCAAAAGTCTCTGCCAACACGTGCCTGCCAAAGTCCTGGCTCGTCTTGGTACCCCCTTCAGACAGCTACCAGAACGATAGCTGGACTTACACCCAATTGTGATAGCTCACACTGCCTCTCATCGCTTTCTCCCCATCAGCCCCATTTTTGTATTTGTTGTTGATTATTGTTATTTAATAAAGACATGGCATTTAAAAAATAAGTACTCTGTCTTTTGCACATGCTGCTTGCACCTCTCATTGATCGATATGCAGTACAAGATGGATAGTAGTCAGCATGACACATTGCTGTTTACAAAAAGACACCTTTTGGGGGCTCATTGTCAAAAGAGTCCCTCAAGGCCTCCCTGATTTGAATGGCCCCCTGTAGTGCCTCTCTAACAGCCCTGGCATCAGGGTGCAGCTCTTGAGCCAGGGGCAAACTTTTCACCCTTCACATATATTATGCAGCACACAACAGGCAGCGATAACCATGGGAATGTTGTCCTCATTGAGTCTAGCCTATCATAAAGTCACCTCCAGGAAATCTTTAATCTGCCAAATACGCATTCAACAGTTATTTGACACCTGTTCAACCTGTTATTGAAACATTCCATGCTGCTATCCAGGCTGCCTGTATAAGGCATCCTGAGCCATGGCAGTAAGAGGTAGACTGGGTCTCCCAAGATCACTGAGAGCATTTCAACATCTCCCATTGGAAACTTTTGGTCTGGAAAGAAAGTCCCTCTCTGTAGAGTTCTGTGTTCCTGAAGATGCATGTGTCATGCACCTTCCCTGACCAACCCACACTGATGTCAGTGAAAATCCTGGGGTGATCCACAAGTGCTTGCAGTACCATAGAGAAGTACCCCTTTCTATTTATGTATTCTATTACTAGATGTTCCAGAGCTAAGATTGGGGTATGCATGCCATTTATCACCCTTCGAGTTAGGGAATCCTATCGCTGCAAAGCCATCCACTATTTCATGAACATTGTCCAGAGTGACAGTCCTTCATAGCAGGATGTGATGAATGGCCCTGAACACTTGCCAAAACACAATGCCAATGGTGGACTTCCCCCCTCCAGACTGATTAGTGACCAACCAGTAGCAGTCTGGAGTTGCCAGATTCCATACAGATCGCTATAGCCATGCACTTCTCCACCAAGAGGGCAGCTCTCATTCTGGTGTCCACGTATAGCGGGGCAGGGGCGAGCTTTGCAGAGTTCCATGAAGGTGACTTTGTTCATTGGAAAGTTCTTCAGTTATTGCTTGTCAACCCAGACCTGCATAATGATGCAATCCCACTGCTCAGTGTTTGTTTCATGTGCAGATGCTCCAAGAATGCAAACGGTAATGTGGTGCTGTTTGTTTGCATGGCACACAACAGGTCAGGGTCCTTAAGATTCCAGTTCCAATTGGGCAGTCATGGTATGCTGCATGACCAGTCGCAATGGGTTTAGGACACTGATAGCAACAGTGATACAGCACTGCACAACTGAGTACATTGCTCAACAATCATTTTGCAGGAAGATCTTGTATAAGATGGGCCAGAATCTGATCAGCTGGCACATGCTGAGTAGCATCTTATTCTACAAGTAGTCCCATTGGGCAACTTGCACAATAACATGCTATTCAACATGACCCAGGGGATCAGAATTTGACCATACATGAATTACAAAAAATCAAGTTACATTAAGTGATCTGACAATCATGAAATAAATGAGACTTGTGTGATAAGCCTGTTGAGTCTATTAAAATATGGTGCAAACATACACCTTATGCTTCTCCTATTTTTGACAAAAATACCCTACTAGCAACAGAACTTCTAAAAATATTTCTCCTCAGTGAAACAACTTATAGCATGTTCCTGGTGAGAAAACAGTTGCAAACACTGCTGCACTTTTCCCTTAAAACTCATTGAGATTTGGTCACCTAAATTGCAAATAGGGAGCCATTACCGACTCCATTACATCTATAGCAGGTGAATACTTATTAAATTTGTTGTCAGTGTAATATACCTTTCTGCAGTGTCTGTCAATTTTTCAGACCCATACTTTAACATCACAGGAATTCCCCCAGGACTTTATTAAAATTATGGAGGTAAATTAAAAATACTGGAGGTAGCTGATGCCCCAAATGTTGTCAGAGATGGGACAGCTCAACTCTCCATACATGACGTAGCAGCGTGGATCTACAAGACTCATGTTAAAAAAAATCATGTAAAGTCCAGGACCATTGGAAAGAATATACCCATTCCTACAGGGAGAAGAGAAGAGAGGCTGCCATGGTATTAAGGACTCATCTACACTTACAGCAGTGCACTTAGTAAGATGCTACCTATGCCAAGGGGAGTGCTTCTCTCACTGGTGTAGGTACTCCACCTCCCTAAGAGGCAGTAGCCGTGTTGATGAGAGAAGCCTTAATGGTCAGCATCGGCTTGTCGACAATAGGTTTGTATAACAGCATCACTCAGTTGCAATAACTGCAATCACCCTGAGCAACATAGTTATACTGACTTAAGTTTATAGTACAGACCAGGCCTCAGCAACACCATGGGGAGCTGTATTCAGCTCTCCTTTTTTGGATATAGTGACTAGTTCTGATAGGGTACATTTTAACTAATAGGATATTTTCCCTGTAACAGCAGGGCATAATGGCACAGTTGTTTTCAGTGCATTTAATCTAGGGTACACAAAACTTTATTTTACATGGTTACTAAAAATAACCTGCATCATTGCTGACTTTGTTCTCATAACACATTTTGAAGGGGAAAAAAAATCAGAGCCAGTTGCTTACTAGAAGATACCATATCAAAGGAAATGGGTTTAAGGTAGTATTTTCCAGTTTGAGTTTCTGCTTAGCATTATGGGGATGTGTCATAATTACAAAGTACATAATGCAAACTAGTTGCCATGATACAAGATGCTGCAGGAGCATAGCCCCTTGAGCTTGAAGTTTATAAACAAATGTCACCCACCTCCTGATAGCTCCAATTTGTCAATTACCATGTTACATTTTGTTTAAAAAATACTTTCCATAGTTCATTTTGTATCTTACCCGTTAATCCTTAAATACCAGGCCACATGTTCCAGCACAAATGAGACTGAGCTGTCAGGTTTAATTCAGATGAATACTGGGTGTATCAGTAGGCAGAGACAGAAGGAACATAGGATTTCTTAACTGCAGTATAATGGATTTATGGGGTGAGAATAAATTTTGTAGTTGTTGATTATGTTTTAAATAGTGTAAATGTAGATTTGAAAATAAATGAAATGGAGCATTGGCAAGGTTCAATATGAAAGCAACTATCACTAGGCAAGGCTGATAACTCCAGGGATGAAGGTCTATTGAAAAAGTATGTTATACATTTTGACATTAAATTTTCATTGAAGTGCACAATAAATGTTGATACTAATAATCATTAACCAAGTGCACAATAAAGCAGGATTAAAATCCCTTAGACTGAAAAGCTCAAAGTAATCTCAACTATAAACTACACTTGGCCTTCATGTTCATACTTACGTAGTTTTCACATTAAGAAAAATTAAGATTCAAGATAGTTACATAACTACAAGCCTCTCAGTTGGAGTTTAAACTTCTTTCCTCTGGTGGTTGTCCCTGCAGTAGTCAAAGTAAGCGTTCTTAGTGACATGTCCTCCAAAACTAGGGCTTTCAAATTAAAGAGTCAAACAGCTTTCCAATAAGAATTTTATTGTAACACAAAGCAAATAGCATGCTTTTGCATTTAGAAGAATGTATTTGGTCTCTTGGTGGTAAAACGTGGTTTGTGCTGACGACGCAGAACTCTGTGTGGCAGAGGGAACTTGATTTTTGAATCCTGTAAGGGGAAAAAGTGTTATTTTTCATTTATATCCATCTTGCAATAAGCTCAAATCATGCATACACCCTGGAAAATAAGTCACTAAGTGAATTAGAAAATTAAACTGCTGACCTTCATATCTAACCTGCATTAGAGACTAGAGCAACAAGCAATTCCACAAGTCAGAATTTCTAGAAGCTAGAAACAACTGAAGGCTCTTGTTTCTAAGCTCTCTGGGGAAGTGACTGCCTTTTTGTCCTGGGTTTTTACAGCAGCTCTTACTGGTCTCTGATTAAGGGGACTCCTATGCGTTCTGGGTAATACAAATATAAAAGATATAGCTACTAACACCTTTCTATACAGGACTGCCTTTTCTGCAAATTAAGATTGAAATAAACCTATGTTGTTGTTTTTTTTGTATCTGTAAGACTAGACATACTTTTGTATTTAAGACAATGCTCACAGTGTATGAGTACTGAAAGAAATCACACAGATTTGATCTGTAGTTTCACTCAACTACTTCTAGCACTAGCACTAACAGACCCATGATTCCAGGTTCCAACAGCACACACAAGTTTGACTTAATACATTTCTGCTGTATAAAATTACTGTTGGCTTGCAATGCAACAATCTGTATTTTTAATCAGCATAGTACATCCTGTAAACCTAGTGCAAACTTCTAGGTAATACAGATATTTTCCCATCTTGTGTGTTACAATGAGCACCACTAACCACCTGTTTTACTTTGTTTCACTTACATGGAACTGCTTGACCGCAGGTCTACGGCACTTGCTAGCAGCAATCTCCTCAACTTTCATGATCTGAATAGAGTGAGCACGGGCACGATGGCGGGCACCCATATCACGGTCTGTAACATCAGGTAATGTCAACATTATCTCTTGTATTGTTTAAACAACAAGATTCACAGAATTTTTATTTTCTCATCTCCCATTTGCAGTTTGAAATGCGTACATGTAGCATGTTTTCTTAAATAAGGGGCCTTATAATGAAACTCATCATTCCTGCATATTAAATGTAATAGCTGGCTTGCATACTACAATTGAAACTGCAGCTTGGTAATGCATTTTTTCCTATACTTTCTCTATGGTTATTCTAATCAGGAAGGTTATTAACAGAGGAGCAGCAGTCTCTACTGAAGCTTTCCATTTAAGTCAGAGGTTCTGCCACCTCCCCCACACCCCAAAATTCTTCAAAAAGGTACAATTCTGCATGTGTAGTTCAGCCAGGGTGGAATTTTTTTGGACAAGAAGTTAATCAGGTGATATACTTAAAGGTATGGAATACTGGAAGATGTAAGTTGGGTACAATAACTATTTTCATACTTTCCAATGGCTGAGATTCTTTAAGTATAACAACTCTTAGTTTCTAGCTTTAAAAGCCACCAACTTTAGCACTGTTAGGAGTCCTCAGTTCACACAAGAAACATGCAAGAAACTGATAGATCTGAGGGTTCACATTTGAAAAAGATTCTCAGAGAAATCTGAGGCAATCTTTAGATCTCAAAGCATGGGCTCCAATTTTGGAACTCATCATAAATGAACCATAATATACAACATTATATACAAGTTTAACCTCTGTCCAGTAATTCCGTAGCTGTCAAGAGTTAATGATCAGTTTAAGATATTATTGTGCCTACTACAATGCTCTCAGAGGCAAAACACACATTTCCATATAAATCCTCAGCTTTCAGGAGTTTACAACTCAGATGTAAGATGGACATACAAGGAATTCTGAACAAGCTCTCAATTACATTGCATGAACCAGATTACATATAAAAAATACACACAGGGTGGTAAACTGCTATGTTTAAACTTAATTTGATAAAATGAATTCATTTAACAGAGAATATGCAGGAAGTTTTATGTTGGACCTTCAGTTTCACTTTCAAAAGCACTTCAGCTCTTGAAAGGCGACAAGGTACATATGATATTTGCACACATGACAAGAACACTATTACTAAAATAATATTCTTTGGGTTTTTGTGTGCACTTGTGTGTTTAAAAAGTGTTTTAAATAATTATGAATTAAAATGCCATTAGTACTGTTATATTTAGAAAGGAAAAATATCAGCCATTCTAGTAACTGCACATGGAATCTGAATTAAAAGGTAGCTCCAGGTTATCTCAACACAATAGATCATTAGTCTGTCATATATCAAGGTCTGCTTGTGACCTTTTGTAAACTGAGTCTATGAAGCCTTTTTGGCCAACACACAAATTATCTTCTATACAAAAGATTTCAGGAAATTCAATTCCCACAAAAACTTTTTCTGCTCCAAAGCACAAATATTTTCCACATGGCATGGATGCTACTCTTAATATGTTCTATGTGGCCAAATGAAATATATCTGAATTTCCTCATTTTGGTGCTTGTAAGATTTCAACAAGAACATTCAAAAAGTAATCAATACACTATTAAGTATGCTGCAGAAAAGAACGGTGGCCTCAATGATTCTTCCAACAATATCTGTATTTACAGAAAACATGTTTGAGGAACCAATAATTTTTTTTAAAACACAAGTATGATGTAAGAAATAACCTGAACTGAAAGACCGCCAAACTCAAACTTTACACAGCTGTAAAACTAAAACTGCTTCTTTAAAACTTCAGCTTCAGTTAAAAGGGTATCTTCGAAAGAACTTTAAGGGAATAAGAAATACCGGTTAAAATGAAAGTCTCCAGCAATCACCGTAACTATTTTAATTTGCTTTTTGAATATAGTTGCATTGTTATTTGAATGCAGTCACCACTTTCACCTAGGTTTTCCTGTATCTCTCTATTTTAATTCCTAATCTGCTGTGTGAGGTCTTTTATATACCAATGCTAAAAGATTATTCTTTGTCCCAACAAACATTTACTTACAGCACTGTGTAACAGCACCAGCAGTTGTCAAATCCCTGTATTCCCTGTACATGTTGTGGGTTCCACTACGAGAATCATAGCGTAGCCAGATACCAAAGTTTTTCACCCGCAAAGGGGACTTTTCAAATACCTGAGGTTATAAAAGTGAAGAAAGAACCAGAGATAAAGACACTACCTCACTGATGTATCATGTCGTTATGATAATAAATAACAGATTAGGAGACTAACATGTTAAAAGTACTAGTTGAAAGATATTGCAGAATTCTATCACCTTGGGAGTTTATTTTGTTTTTACACACACGGGTTAAGTCAGTCAGTTTTTTTGTCATCAATTGTGATAAAGGATAGGCGAGTAGATTTTCTACCCACGTAAATTAGTATCTTTCCAAAGAGATAAAGTGAGATTTTTCAGAAACGCAAAGTGATTTGGGGATGTAAGTCTTAATTACTTTCATCAGGACTTATGCTCCCTAGTCACTTTGGCCTTTTGAAAACTATGCCTAAACTGTCAGTTCAGCCCCAAAACTTAATTTTAAAAACCCAAAACAAACAAAATATAAGTTTAAATCTAATTGTGTCAGTTACTTTTTGAAATTCCAATTAAGATGAGCATGAGAATGAATATGCCAAAAGAGAAAGTTTATTTTATAAAAGGAAACAATTTCATTTCAATACTATGGACCATACAACTTTACCAGACAGTATAGTTGCAAATGGAATGGTATAGAATTACAAAACAGATTAGGATTACATGGTTTAGATGAGGCTCAATTGATATATACCGAAGTAAATTAGGAAACTATTTTAAACATATGATGTTCACTACTTAACAATTACATCAGTTCTGAAAACAGTACTTAGACGAAGTATTTTCTAAGCATCAAATAAAATATTAGCAAAACAGCGAGAGTCCTGTGGCACTTTAAAGACTAACAAATTTATTTGGCCATAAGGTTTCGTGGGCTTAAGCCCACTTCATCGGATGCACTCTCGCTATTTTGCTAAAAACAGACTAACGGCTACCCTTCTGGAAATATAGTTCTCCGTTACTGTAGTGTTTAGGGGATGAGGAGAGGAGACCAGTGGTAGTGTAGATTGCATATAGGAGTTATTTGGCATTATGATTTTGCAAAGCTGAACACTAATGAATTTACTTTTAAATTATTCACGGTTCCTAATCATTGTGGTAAGTAAAAGTTAGATAGTCAGGTACACAAAATGTGACACAGATGAAAAGTTTAATTTCGCTTTCAGTAACATGATGAGCTCTTAACATATAAAACATAACTTGAAATTCCAGAAGACTCCAAGAGTAGGTTTTTTTCCACTTTTTTTAAGACCATACCTGTCCACAACACACAATTTCCCCAGAAGACTTCTTCATCTTCTTCAGCTGAGACACAAAGTACCAGAAGCGGGACTTGGCAACAACATGATTAGGAGCGAAGATACGCATCCGATAGAGGGGCGGCGTTGGACATTTAAGAGTAGGAAGGCATCGCCCAACAACTTTATATTCCCTCAGCTAAAAACGAGAGAGAAAGAATGAAAAAAACCCTCTAATGTTTAGAGGTGACAGCAGAGTGTTAGCCACGCAGTGAAGCAGGCGATGGTGGGCAGAATCAGGCCTGCAGTCACTGCAGACAGCAACAATAGGGGGAACAGCTTGCTGCGGCCCCCGGGGAACGACCCGCACAGCGGGCCCTTCGCTTCCATGAGCGCTTCGGCTCCTGGAAGCGACACGTGGCCCCGGCTCGTGCGCGCTGCACAACGGGGGAAGAAAAGCGCCTCGTGGGGCACCTGCTGTCGCCACAGAGCCGCGGTTCCCGGCTCGCGCGCGCGGCCCAGGCCTCCGGGAGCAGCTCGGAGCAAGGCCGCGGCGCTGGAAGGGCTTCGGGGGGCACCGCGGCCTGCGCCGGGCCGGGAAGAGGCCAGGCCCGGGCTCACGCCCCACGAAGGGGAAGCCGGGTGGTGGCGGGGCTGCGCCCCTCCGCGCGCCCTCCCCTAGGCCCACGTTCCTCGGGCCGCCATGTTGCGCGCTCGCTCCCTGAGGGAAGGATCGGGCGGACACAGCGGGCAGCACCCGTCGGGGCGACCCGAGACCAGTTATCAGCCCCCAGCGCCGCGACCCGGGCCGGGGCTGTCTGGCCGCAGCGGGCCGGGCGCTGCAGGCCGCACTTACGGTGCCCGACGCCTTCATCGTGCGGCCTTGCTCGCTGCCACCCAGAAAAGGAAGCGCCGCCCGCTGCCGCAGCGTTACCACGTCGCTCGCAGGCCGTTAGAGCGGCGCGGCCAATCACATTGGCAGAAAACACGCATGCGCCTTGTGGGAGGACGTAGCCAGGGATTCCCAGCGGACGTGTGGCCGGAAGCGACATCAGGACACGTGACCGGAATCAGTGCGGCCCGCCGCGTGTCACGTGGCAGGAGGTGACGGACAGACGCCAAGCGCGCAACACCCCTCCCCTTCTTGCTCCTGTCGTGTGACGTTACTGCCCCTCCGTCCGGCCCGCCCACCGCACCACGTGATGCGGCGGCATGAAAAGTGAGGCGGAAAACGCGCCAGAGGGGGGCGCGCGCGCTGCTGCTCCACGTGGTCGAGCTGGGGGCGGGGCGGGCACTGCGTGCGGCGGGAGGGTGTACAGGTTGTCTGCAGCGCGCGGGCACGAGGGGCTGGTGGGCTGCACAGAGGCGCGGTGGGTGGCGAGGGGCTGCCCCTAGGCTCGCCCGGGGTCATGGCTAATTCCTGGGGTGTGCAGGTCTCTGTCTCTGCTGCCCCCTCCCAGCTCTCTGGCTACATTCTGGCCCGCTCCACGAATCGGGGCGGGGTCGTTCACTGGGCTGTTTGCTTTTCATTGCCGTTAAGAGTGGCGGCAGCCCGGGCTGGAGGAGGAGGAAAAGGATGGCCATGCAGGGGGCAGAGGTCACGCTCGGGGAAGTGTGGCTTTGTTTCCTTAGATCTCGTTTATATCCCTCTGCTTTTGTTGTGTGCAGGTGTCCAGCTCGGGGCCACCCCTGGGCTGGCAAAGGGGGGTTTGCTAATGGGCAGGAGATTCCTCCTCCCCCACCACCATGGTCAACGAGTAGGGGGGGCATGGCAGAATGGGGCCTGGGACAATCCCCTGAGCAAGCCAAACCCCTCCCCACCGACTTGGTGACCGATTTCCCCCACCCCAGTCCCACATCCTGCAGAGGGGTGGATTTTGCTGGAGCAGAACAGAACTTATTGCTGTCTGGATTATTGCTTATCTGGCTGTCTGCATTGTCTCAATGAACCTTGACATGGTTGTAACCTGGGGGGTCCTTGTCTCTGTCGAAGGTCCAGGGCTTGATGGGTGACTCTTAAAGGCTGGAAAGCTAGGTTTTAAGGGTACGTCTATGCTGCCATTAGACACCCACAGCTTGCCCATGCCAGCTGACGGGCTAAGGGGCTTCTTTAGTTATGGTGTAAATGTTTGGGCTCTAGTTCCCTGGTCTACGCTGCCTGCCATTAAATAGCCTCTTAGCGGGAGCCCCATGAGCATGGGTCAGCTGGCAGTGGCCCTTGCTCGTCCTGGGAGACATACCCTGAGGGACCTATGGCATTCACAGCAGCAAAATTTAAATCTCTTCTCTCCAGGCAAAACCTCCCTGGGTCACCAGTTTGTTCAGGAGGAGTTCCTGGAGTGCTACAACTATACGGTGGAGTGCAGAGCCCTTTTAGTGCTGAATCCGGAGCCATCATCTCCACCCTTGTAACTGCAGTTGTTTTTGCTCATTATGTATTCCCCTAGTGTCTAGAGTTCCCCGCAAAACCAGTCTAAATGGGCAGTGCCATGGAGATGGTTCTTGCCCCTCACCCCTTGTTAAAGACAGCGAGTGGGAGGGGAAATAGAGCCACCACCAGGGAAGAGAAGGGACAAAACTTGACAAAGTGATGTGGCAGACTAAACTGGAGGGTCGCACTGTGTAACTGACTCTCACTCCATGGATTCCCTATAGTCTACAACAAAATGATGATGGTGGGAAAGGATGTATTTCATCTCCAGGTAGTTGATGTGGCAGGTCAGGCCTGGGGCGGGGCAGGGAGGGGAGGACAGGAGTAAGTGTCGCTTTTCCCGTGGTGCCTTGTCCTGATGGGTCACCCTTCTCTATCCCCAAAATCTATCCGTGAAGTAGCCATCTCTGGGGTGGGACCCATCACCTGTTAAGGCAGCAATTTAGGTCAGGAAGGAGGAATCTTATCTGAAGACCAGAGGGAGTTTGGGGGGGGGGCGGTGTTTGTTTAATCCCCTCCTCCCAAATAAAATACATCCAACAAATACCTATTGTGAAAGGTTCAATGTTTCCAAAGGAATTAATCTCCAGGAACAACAATGTCCTTTGGCATCATGATGAGGCAGTAGAGGGCAGTGCCCCCTCCCGTAACACAACTGCCTGCTGGGTGTCTCCCATCTGTATGCTGACCTGGCTTGGTTCTGCGTGGCTTGGCCTGGGCTCCCGTCTCAATGGAGTGTGGGTGTCTAAGGAAGGGTGGGGGAGCAATCTTGTCTCTCTTTATTTCTCACCGCCCACTGTTCACCCCCTCTCCTCCAGCCCTCACCTTTCCAGAAGGAGTGAGGCAGGATGATGTACTCATCACTGGCATCCGTGGCTATGTGGATCCCCATCTGACTCCAAGTGGGGTACATCCCCTTCCACCACCCCAGCACAAGCAACTGAGGCTGTGGATAGTAACTGAGCTCTTGGTGCCAGCCCAGAGTCGAACAGCCCGGGGCCTGAGCAGTCCTTCCGCAGCAGAGCTGGACACCTGGCACTCTGGGTGTGTATGGCCCATGTTGTGATGGCCGGGTGGTCTGTGAGCCCATTTGTCCCCACGCCCCATCTCCAGCCCATGGCCCCTCTCCCCATCCAGCACGCTGTCACCTGTGGGGGGAGAAGGGGAAGCTCTGGTCTAACAGGACCTTCGCTCCTCCTCTTTCTCTTATTCAACCCCCTGTCGTGTTTCTAGGCAGGAGGTGAAGACAAGCAAGGACAAGAAGCTGGCTGATTTCTGGGAGGCTGTCTTTCTGGAATTGTCAGCCAAAGACAACCAGGTCTGGTATATTTCACCTGTTGGTCCTGGCACTCGGGGGGGGGGGGGGGGCCCCACAGTGTGAGGGGCTGGATTGGCTGATCCCTACCACATCTCCTGGTACCTGCACGGCTGGAGCGTGGGAAGTCTGCCCATCCCAACAGAGCTGAGGGTTTGGTGCGTGGCAGGGGCGGCTGAATGGAGGGGTAAGGTCCCTGTGCTGCAGAGACAGGAGTGACTGAATTCCTCCAGCGCTCAGCTTGCTGCATGCACTGCAGCAGCTGGCGGAATAGAGGAGCTCCTGGGAGGCTGGCAGCTGTCTCCTTGTGCCAGTGGATGCTGGGGAGCTGGGAGCCCCCCCCCGCCCAACCACCACCGAGCCCTGGTGAAAGGGCAGCACTTGTGGGTAGGAGAGGGAGCTGGGGTCATGTCACTGAAGCAATTAAACTGGTTTTATATGCAACAAGCATTTCCTGGCATCCGACAGCTCAGGGACTGAGAGAGAAATGGGGGGGAAAGAGTGAATGAGGTGCAAAGTGAGCACTGCTATGACCACACGTCACTTGCTGTGGCTGCCTGTGCATCAGGCCTTAGAGACGTCTGGGGGACGAGACTGGGGGAGGAACGATTGGTGGCAGGCCCAGGCCGTGGAAGGAAGAAAGAGAAGTATCTCCCATCCCAAAAATGCGAGGCACATGATGACAATTCCAGAGGGTAGCCATGTTAGTCTGTATACGGCAAAAACAGGAGTCCTGTAGCACCTTAAAGACCAACACATTTCTGCGGGTTGCAGCCCATGAAAGCTTATGCCCGCAAAAATTGGTTAGTCTTTAAGGTGTTACAGAACTCTCGTTTTTTTGTTTTTTAAAGGTTATTAATGTGACCTGTAATCAATGGAAGCAGTGCTTGGCTTATCATATAGGTTGTTTGTGATGGTTCCTGCCCTCATCCCCAGCATCACATCATACCTCCCCTGTGGCAGCAGTATTGGAGGGCTGCAGGTAGTTCCCAGCAGCATTTTCTTCAAGCATCAAAGATACGAAGCGATTACAACAACCCAAGAATTCCTGCTTCAACATGCCCTTGGAGTCTATATATACTCATCTATCATCTATCTAATCTAAATGTCAATAGTGGAGTTTCATCTGTGATCCACATACACATACTTGGTCCCATTGGACCTTAATTTTAACCACCATTCATTCATACACATGCACCACCCTCCCCTTGCAAAAAAAAATATTGGTTACACTGGACACAGGACTCAAGTGGCTATAATCCAGGTGAAGCAACTTTTTACTGACTTGAGTGATGAGTGAGTTGGCTTGGCATCATACAAGGGGGTTTCTCCCCCCTGCCATGGAAGCTGCTGTTACCAGATGTAGTTCTTGATTTTGTGTTGCAGACGCAGTGCGCTGGCTTCCATCCCTTGCAGCCCAGGCACCAGGGCTGTTTAAGGCCCCACACCCTCCTCCCTCAGGCACGAGGGTGACTGCTGGTAGACAAACCATAACTTGTCCTCCAGGGGCTGGCCTGGCCTTTCATCAGCATCTCTATTCTCTTTTCCTGTGTCTCCCCTCTTTGTATTACCAGCCTCTCTCCTCTGCCCTGCTAGATGCCTGCTATGACAATCTCTTACCTGACAGACATGGAACTCCGGGACCTGGGTACGGAACAGCTCTGGGAGAGTCTGGGGAGCCATCGTTACCAGGTCATGTGCAGCACCTGCCTGAACCGACTCACGCCAGGCCCAGGTCCTGCACCAGCTGGATGAGGAGGAGGTCCTGCACAGCCCCTGTTGCGCAAACAGCGCCATGAGAGTGGATGCGTGTTCGGGCCGAGAGCCTAGCTCACTGCCACAGCCCGAGGGCCCCATCTTGGAGTTGCTGCTGCTGCTGCTTGTGGAAGAGGGTTGGCTGGGATCCCCCTCAGAGCTGCTAGCCACTGACTCTTGCCCTGCTGCTCTGGTTCCCTTTGAAAATGGGAGACTGGCCCCAGGGAATTTGCTGCCTCGTCCATCTTCTCATGGAGAGTAAGAAGCTGGGGGCCAGCCCTGAGACCTGGGGCTGCTGCCTGGCAATGCACTTACTGTAGCCCTGGGTTTGCTGCCTGCGCTCATGGAGATTGTTGCAGCCAGGTGATTGTTGAGATGCCTTCTGAGTGCACGATGGGGCCTGCTGCTCATGTATTTTGGCAGTAGTCCTCCGGTAGCTCAGGCTGGAGCCTTAACTCTTGCCCTAGCTGGCGTGAGGAAGGCAGTGCTACAGACGAGGCTCCCTATTTGATCTAGGTTTCCATGCACTCGCTGTCCCTGAGGAGCTCGCAGATCGATCTGTTCTGCTGTGTCCTTCTAAGGACAGGTGCACGGCTGGTGCCTGCAAGCAGCCACAGAAAAAGAACCGCCCCCGCATCCTCTTGCTCTTGTGCAACTGGCCTCAATCTATTAGCTTTGTTTTCCCTTTCTCTGTCAGCTGATATATGAACGAGGGCTTGCGCAGTGTGGGTTTGATACAGACCTGGGATGATCCCTGGAGAGAGCTGTACAGCAAGGCAGGCCATCAACCCAACCAGACACCAACTGGAGCTGAAAACAGGGCCTTTCCGGGGCTGTGTGTCTACGGCACAACTCTAGGAGCTGGTTCTAGGGCTTCTCGGGGTCCTGGTAGGCCCTTGGTCAAGGAGCTGGTATTTTTCTAATCCATTTTTAGGGCACATGTTGGATCCACTGAAAACCTGGGGGAAGAATGGAGCTCTGGCTTTCCTGGAAAGCCTGAAACTTCACAACCCTGAGATTTACATCCTGATAACTGGCCTGGAGCCCTTCATCAACTTCAGCGGTAAGTCGTGTTGTCCGTCTGTCTGTCGGTGTCCCCCCAGCCAGGGCCATCTCTGAGCCAGGTCAGATGTGAGGGTCACTGCAGCTTTTCACTGGAGCATGAAATTGTTCCTTAGCTTGCCAGCAGCAGTTTTTCTGGGCTGGGGTTGCCTAGTTCCACCAGCAGCGTTGCAATTGTAATTATGGCACGACTTGGACACAGGCCACAATATCACCCCATCGAAGTAGGAGGTGGAATACGGTGCTCACAAAATGCCCTTGCTACTATTGCAGTGCTACAGGCAGGATAGATGGGCACTGACCCACGGAGCAGGGTACAGCCGAGGAGGGAGCAATAGGCATCTTTGAGACAAGCACTGTCTCTTCATTACATGCTTGTAGAGCACCCAGCATGATGGGGGACCGAGCTTTGACCGAGGCCTGTCTGCTCTACCACAGTACAAATCATTAACAACAATGCTCCACAGCCGTCTTATACCACTCAGCTGGGAATGGGATGTCCGTCTGCTCTCCCTGTTCAAGGGAAGCACCGTGGTGGCGATGGGCAGAGCCCCGGTAGGGTCTTTAGCTGCCACAGGTCAGTTACCTCTAGGAAGTGGGAGCTTCTGTGTGAAATGTACACGATAGTTAGTGAGCCTGGGTCGATCTGGGGTGAGCAGGGGACTGTGAGTTGGAGCCTGCTTGGAAGTGCTTGGCGTGCAGGAGCTTTAGAGCTTGAGGAAGGGGAGTGGGCCAGGAAACTTTCGCTGCTGATTCATGCACGCCCGAGCTCCTCTCCTTGCCTCAGGCCTGACTGAGACCTCCAAGCTGACTGAGTGCCAGGCGAAGGCTATAAACAGCTTGCAGGAGGAGCTGACCCACTGCCACCAAGCTCAAGAGAGAAGGTGTCTGCTGCTCCACTGCCACCAGCTCAAGGACCGCATAATCCCAGCCAGAGGCCCAGAACAAACGTCTGAGGGACATGGAGGCAGAGCACAGCTGCATGAAGACGGAGGTCAGCTCCCATTTCCATGAGGTGCTGAAGCTGAAGGACAAGATGTACAACCAGTCCATGCACCAGTGCCCTGCAGGAGAAGGACCTGGACATCCCATGGAGCCAGAGCCTGTGAGAGGAGGTATGCATGGACCCATGTTGCTTAAGGAAGGCTTCGGGGACCTTACCAGGGCAGCCCCTGACTGGATGACTGGCCCTGCTGGCTAGGTTAGTGTTTCATCAAGTGGCCCTTACTGATGTCGGGCCCTTAATGCCCCGCCTTCCCCAGGGCTGGCATGTCAACTGCCCACAACAGTCCTTCAGGTAAATAGCTGGCTTCTCAAAGGGGGCGGGGACCGGCTAGTCATAGCACTGGGATAGGGAGGTCCCTGGGACCCATAGGGCTCTTCCTCATTAATTCCATGTTGTGAGCTTCTGTTGGTCTCGTCGTCCAGACCCACCTGTCCCCATTGTACTAGAGCCTCTACCAAACCATTCTCAAGGGCACAGTGTATGCTTCATACCGTCTTCTCCAGAAACCCTAACAAGCAGGATTGGAGGGATCCTAGATCTCCCCTTCTCTACCCCTGCTGAGCACTGCCTTAGAGAGAGTTAATGACGGGGCCAGTGCTCCTGGCTACCTGCATTCTGGCCCATCTCAGTGATGCATGAGGAAGGCCTGGGGGTCATGGATGTCATTTTTCAGATGAAATATATCAGGGTTCCTAATCATTAGTGGTCATTAAACATTTCATGGTACTTTTCAAGTAAATTGCATGTTCAACTCTAAATTCCTCTGTAATATTCATTTGATACAATATTCTTCACACTTGTCCTTAACTGTGCTTAAACTATGGTTAATTGGAAGTGTTTGTATTTCAGTGACGGATGAAATAATCTCCTTAAAGGCTGTATAAGCCCTGCTTCTACAAATTGTTATGCCCATGTGCAGCTCACTACAGGATTGCAGCCATAATCTGTAAACCTCATTGGCATGAAAGACATGGAATAAATGTAAGAAATTAATACTATGGTCAAACAAGTTATTCTGTAAATATTTGCATTTTGCTACTGCACTTGTTTTCTGTTAAAGTTTTTGATGCTGCTAACATTCACATGTTTAACTATGTTAATAATTCCACTGAAATTCTATGATGGCAGAACAATTTGAAGCATTGATGCCTGTATTATATTTATGAGAGTCACTGAAATCAATGAGACTATTCATGTGCTTAAAACTAAGCCTGTGCATAAATAGGATGTAAGCTGATGTCATTTTGCTGAGCAATTTTTTTTGCCAGAACTATGAAGCCAACACCATTGTGAAAAAAATAAGTTTTGTCCTAAATTCTAAACCTTTAGTGTTGGTGATGCATGAAATGAAGAACAAAACTTGATTGCTGAGTTGAGTTGTGCCTCTGATTAATCTGAATTGAGCAGAATTAATACAAATTCTGCTGTAAATGAGAATAAGTATTGAATCCACAATGTCATATTTACAGTAATATTTATGACTTACTATTTGTAGGTTTGTATGAATAACCTTTCATTTTATGGCTACTTTTTCCATAATTTTTCTGGAAAAGTGGAAATTTTGATAAATTTTATTTTTATATTCTATAAATAAAAAATGTTATGGCCTTTTGTCAGCATCTGAGGATAAAACATATATAAAAAAAATGTACAGTCTTAACCTGAACAGCTGTTACCACCTCACAGGTTCAACCTACCCAGAAACAGTAACTGATAGAAGTTCCCATCATTTTGCTTGTGTGCTTTCATAAAAAGAAATTACAATGGCTGTTCATTTTTTTTGTGCATCTTTGGTTGAATAAACTGCATGAGTGTTTGACTGGCATCCTAGAACAGTTTCTATAAAGACTGTTTAACATAGAATGTGGCTGGGCAGAAGTTGGTTTTTGTAATTTTGACATGATAATTTGTATTGATTTAAATGATCATAGCTGTAGGAAATCATGCAGGGGCATCAGACAAGGGGAGGGGGACAGACTTTAATGACAGTAAACATGGAACTTCCAGAAGTTAAAGCTTTATAACTATGGAAACACAAACTGTCAGCCTCACATGTCAAAATATACACAGTAAGTACCCTTCAACCACCCTCTAATCAGTTCCCCTCGCTACATCGACGTGAGGGTGAGCGGGGGACTACTGTGTTTCCCCAGTCCTAGGGGCCTGGTCCAGTGTCCGGGCAGAACCCTTGCCGTTTCAGCTTGCCTCCTCCCGATCAGCAATTAGTGCCGCAGCGGGCTAATAGCACCCCCCCATTTCTACGTGTCAGGCGACAGCCGCATCGTTGAGGCACGTGGAGACTACGTATCCCAGCATGCCCTGCGTCCTGCGGGGACTACATATCCCGGCGTGCGGCCCGCTAGTCTAGCCGGGAGAAGGTGTGTTAGGCCCGGCAAATCCCTTCGCTCCGCTCCCGGGAAATGCTCCCCGCGGGCTGCCGCAGAGCATGCTGGGAACTGTAGTCCCTTGCTGTGGTTCAGGGGACGCTCGTCGCTTTTCGTTCCCCGTGTAGAGGACCCGCCCGGACGCAGCCGGCGCGCTCCAGTGACGGCGTGCCCTCCCCTCCCCCTCTGCCGCCGGCGGAGGCGGCCCGGCCCGCCCCGCTCTCTGGGCTTGTTGGGGCGGCCTCGGAGCGTTGGGAAGCGGCGCCGGCGGGATGGAGTGACCGGGAAGGTAGCTGGGGCATGGGGGCGCCCGCCGCGCTGACTCCGCTCCGCTGCGGGCCGGGCCCGGCCGTGCGGGCCGCCGCGCGTTCGCGGCTCGGGGGGGGAGGCGAGCGTGGCCCGGCGTGGCGGGCTCTGACCCGCGCCTGTCGGGTGAGGGCGCTGCCCGGCGGCTGGGCTCGGCCGGGCCGGCCCCGGTCCCCAGCCGTGCGGCGCCGCGCTGCCCCTCGCCGCCTCACGGGGCGGCTCGTCCGCCGGGCAGCGCCGCATGCAGGGTGCGCGACTCGTGCCCCGGCGCCGGCCGCTGCGCTTCCCGCGGCCCTGGGAAGCCGTTTGTGAGGCGGGCCTGCCCGGACTGGAGACGAATCGCTAGCGGCGGGGTGGTGGCGAAGGGAGCCTCCAACGGGCGAACCCGCGAAGTCTCCTTTCCCCGAACCCGTAGAGAGCGTGAGATTAGCCACGCTTCGCAGCCCAGCGTGCGGGAAGGGCACTGGCTCATCCCTGCAATTGGCCGTGCTCCTTGGGGGGCGATGAGGTTGTGCCTTCTGGTTTGCCACGAGCGCGGCGTGTGCTGCTAGGTGGGTGATCCGAATTTGCCGTAGTCCTTTGCGGAGCGCTGCAGAGGGTTCGCTGTGGGAAGAGAGGGCTGTCGCTCTCATCATTAATGCCGGGAGCAGAAGGGATTCAGTTACTGTCCCATATTTCCCATCCTCAGCTGGGGTAATGGGGTGAGACTACCTCACCTCTTTCATAAGCAGGTCCTGTGAATTACAAAGTCATGGTGTTCATGGTCTCCAAAGAGAAGGAGGCATATTTGGTGTCTTTGAGAGGAAGAAATCTTAGCTTCTTATAGTGGAACAGGATTCTCTATCTTCAGACTTATTCTATTAATTTTCTTTCAGTTCAATATCTTTTCCTGTTATGGTGGCTGATTCTGGTTTGGGAGCCCTTGGGATGGGCTCTAGTAAAAGGTTTTGTGCATTTTTCACTGAAATATAACAACTTCTAATTAATATGCTGTACTAAAAATACTACCTAGAGTTTCAAAATGCTGTCTTAGAAGAGACATTTGTATTATTGGGGCTTGCTAGTAAGAGCACCATGCAAAAGTACCATTCTTACATTAAGTAGCACGTCACTGTAGAATTATTGCACATGGTATATTACAACAAATCTATATTACACAATATATGAATAGCTAAAGCAAGTAGTTGTTCTAAGGGAAATAACTGACCTGTCCAAAATTGCAACAGAAGTACATTGAGAAAGAGTTACTCCTACAGAATGGTCTGCTAGTATATATGAGAGTCCTGTGGCACCTTAAAGACTAACACATTTATTTGGGCGTAAGCGTTCGTGGGCAGCAGCCCACTTTGTTAGATGCATGAAGTGGAAACTTCAGTTTGGTAGGTATATATGCACATGCAAAGATGGGTGAGTTATATCACAGTGAGGAGGGTAAGTGTTAATAAGATTAATTTAATCAGGGTGGATGAGGTCCATTCACAACAGTTGATAAGAAGGTGTGAATGCCAAGAGGGGACATTATTTTTTGTAGTGAGCTAGCCACTCCCAGTTTCTGTTCAGACGTAGTCTGGTAGCGTCAAGTTTGCTTGTGAGTTCTAGCTCTGCAGTTTCATGCTCAAGTACGTTTTTGAAGTTTTTTGGTGAACTATGGCAACTTTCAAGTCTGTTACTGAGTGTCCAGGGAGACTGAAGTGTTCTCCTACTGTTTTTTGAATGTTACCATTCCTGATGTCTGATTTGTGTCCATTTATTCTTTTGCATAGAGACAGTCCAGTTTGGCCGATATACATGGCAGAGGGGCACTGCTGGCACATGATGGCATATATCACATTAATGCACAGGTGAACAAGCTCCTGGTGGTGTGGCTGATGTGGTTAGGACCTATGATGGTGTCACTTGAGTAGATGTGCGGGCAGAATTGGCAATGGGGTTTGTTGCAAAGATATGTTCCTGGGTTAGTGTTTCTGTTGTATGGCGTGCAATTGCTGGTGAGTATTTGCTTCAGGTTGGGGGGCTGTCTGTAAGCAAGGACTGGCCTGCCTCTCGAGGTTTGTGAGAGTGAGGGATCGTCTTTCAGGATAGGTTGTGGATCCTTGATGATATGTTGGAGAGGTTTTAGCTGGGGGCTGTAGGTGAGGGCCAGTGGCGTTGTTGTTTTCCTTGTTGAGTCTGTCCTGTAGTAGGTGTCTCCTGGGCACCTGTCTGGCTCTGTCAATCTGTTTCTTCTCTTCCCTAGGTGGGTATTATAGTTTTAAGAATGTTTGATAGAGATCCTGTAAGTGTTTGTCTCTGTCTAAGGAATTGGAGCAAATACGGTTGTATCTTAGGGCTTGGCTGTAAGATGATGGATTGTGTGATGTGTCCTGGATGGAAGCTGGAGGCATGTAGGTATGTGTAGTGGTTGGTGGGTTTTCAGTATAAGGTGGTGTTTATGTGGCAATCACTTATTTGCACTACTTTGTCCAGGAAGTGGATTTCTTGTGTGGACTGGTCCAGGCTAAGGTTATTGTGAGTTGAAAATTGTTGAAATCCCAGCTGAATTCTTCAAGAGACTCTTTTCTGTGGGTCCAGATGATGAAAATGTCATAAATGTAGCATAGGTAGAGGAGGGGCACTTTGGGACGAGTGTTGAGGAAGCACTGTTCTAAGTTAGCCATGAAAATGTCGGCAAACTGTGGGGCCATGCAGGTACTCATAGCCGAGCCACTGACTTGCAGGTATAGGTTGCCTCCAAATCTGAAATGGTTGTGGGTGATGACAGTCACAAAGTTCAGCTATCAAATGTGCCATGGCATTATCGGGGATACTGTTCCTGATAGCTAGTAGTCCATCTTTGTGAGGAATGTTGGTATAGAGAGCTTCTTCATCCATATTGGTCAGGATCGTGTTTTCTTGAAGATCAAGAATGGATTGTAGCTTTCTCAGGAAGTTGGTGGTATCCTGAAAATACCTAGGAGTACCGGTAGCATAGGGCCTGAGAAGAGAGTCCACAGATAGAGATAGAACAGACTCTTCTGTTGGGTTAAGTGTGTAGCTGGATAGAGCCACAATATGGTTGGGTGAGTTAAGCGTATCACTGTTGTGGTCCCTTGTGGCATGTAGGAGTTTAGATAGTTTAGTGTCTTTTTTCCTCTGTAGAGAAGCAAAGGGTGTGTTGTAAATGGCCTGTCTTGTCTTAGTAAAGATCAGCCGGTGCATAGGTTGGTATAACAGTTGCTCAGGAGTTTGGATTATTCACACGCTGAATGACATAGTAATACCAAAGTAATTCTGTAGTGTAGACCTGCCTTAAGGCAGGGGGTATGTCTTCACTAGAAACGCTGCAGCTGCATCATTGCAGTACTTCAGTATAGACACTCATTACAGGGATGGGAGGGGCTGAAGTTAATACATCTTGAGAGGCCATAGCTAGGTCAACGAAAGAATTGTTTCGTCAGCTGAGTGCTGTGTACCTCGGGGGGGTTAGGTCATCTTAACTATCACTTGGGTGAGATTTTTCACACCTTTTAGTGATGTAGCTGATTCAACCGAACTTTGGTGTAGACCTGACCTAGAAAAGGTTTCCAGCATGGTTGTACTGGAAAATGCCCCTTGTGTAAACACAGTTTATACCTGCAAAAGAATTATGCCACTTCCCCGAATAAAATAAGTTATACCAATGAAAGGACTCTTTTGCTGGTATAACTGCATCTACACTAGGATGTGTTAGGGTTGTGCGTCTTCCTCGTCCCATCCCAAAACACCTTCCTAACTGTCATAGCAATGACACCAAAACTTTTAATTGTGTACCAGGCCTGAAACTGAGCCTAAGTTTGCCACTTCCAGAGTTTGATGCAAGACTGGTCAGTTCATGCAAGCCGCCTTGGAAGTGGAATAGCTCTGGATGAGTCCTTTAGGAAATATACCCATCCAGATTTGATTCCTTCTAAGGTGTGGCCTACACTTAAGAGTAATGTCAGCATAGCTGTGTCGGTCAGAGGTATGAACAAACCACAGCCCTGATGGGCATAGCTATGCTGACAAAACATCCAATATAAATGTAGCTATGTCATTGGAAGAGGACTGCTGATGACATAGCTAATATCATTGGGGAGGTGGTGTTCCTACACGGACAGAAAAACTCCTCTACTGCATCTACCTTAAGCCTTGTCTACCCTATACAGTTTTGTTGACAAAAGTCAGCTTTTGTTGACAAAACAGTGGAAATGTACGCAATGAAATGCTCCTCCTGCTAATGTAACTCCCCTCCTGTACATCCCCTCCTGATGTAACTCCTAAATCCACCTCAATGAGAGGTGTAGTGCTTATGTCGGTGTAGACCTTGCATTCCTTACATAACCTGTTGGTTGTCATTCTTGTCAGTTTCATGGCTCCAGACCCTGGTTGCTGCCCAGTCTCTGATCCAAGTCGGACTGCCACTCGGGCTCCCCTCTGGGAGTCCTGCTGCCCCTTGGGGCCTGGCTCCCCACACCCTGCCAGGAGCACAGTAGCCAACCAGACTCGGTGTGGATCTCCTTGCCGGAGATGAGAAGCCCCGGTGGCCCCCGTCCCGCTCCTGGCTGGATGTGTGGAGGTGAGGAGCTCTGGGTGATAGTTGGGCTGCTGGTGGGGAGCTGAGAGCCACACTGCCCCTTCTTGGTCTGTTTAAGTGCTTCTGGTGAGGATGTTCATGACAGACAGAAGGCAGGTAGTGTGGAGATCAGCCACCACAGTAATTAATGCATTGGCTATAAGTTGGCCCAATACAGGTCAACTTATCATTATAATGTAGACATAGCCTCAGTGCATTGTACGATGCAGCTATTCTGGCATAGGCTTTGTAGTGTAGATGTAGCCTAAGTCAGCGTTTCTCAACCTTTTAAGTAGCAAGTACCCCCTAACTTCTGAAAATTTTAATAAGTACCCCAACACTCAATTTTCTACTCTGAGAAATACAATCTTTTTCCCCTTTACTACCAGATAACTATTTTTTGTAGAGCAGGAGAGTTCTGCAATGCTGTGTGGCTGTGGCAGATCACAAAACCCCCTGCTGTTTCTCTCTTCCTCCCCTTCCTCCATATAAGAGCAAAGGTCAATGCCAGCCACTCACTATGGCCTGATGGCGGGGTCACGTGGTGTTTTCACATAGGTGGGAACTTGTGAGATATGAGCAGGCACTAGCGGCTCAGAGTGGGTAGCAGCGCTCCCCATGGCCATCTTTAGGGGGGTGCGGTCCTCGGACAAATCACACTGTGTGGGCCCCTTTTAAGATTTTTATACTGGTAAAATCTGGGCTGTCATAGTTGTCAATTTCACTGCTCAGCTAGAGCAGTGAAACTGACAAGCCTGCTGGTAGAGCCTGGCTCCAGGACTGGGCAAGCTGCTGGGCTCTTTGCCTGGCTTTCTGGGCACTGGGCTTTGAGTCAGGGAGGAAGCTGCCACCTGGGCAAGTTGCAGGCGATTACCACCTGTTCCGAGCTGGGGCGGAGGAGGCTTCCACCCAGACTGGGACCTGGGGATGTGGGCAGGCGGCAGGCAGCTGCTGTCCATCTTCAAGCCAGGGCATAGGAGGCTTTCTCTCGGCTCAGAGCCAGGGCACATGTGGAAGTCACCCAGCTATGAGCCCAGCTCTCAAGACACAGGAGGCCCAAGAAGACGGTGGCTGATGCCCAGCTTCCCAGGACTGGGGTGGCTGCCATCTATATTCCAGCTAGGAGGTGGGACCAGGTGAGAAGCTGGTGTCTGCTGCCCACCTCCCACAGAAGCTGGCAGCTGCTGTCTGCCTCTCAGCTTGGAGCTGGAACTGGGCAGGAAGCAGGCAGCTGCTGCCTGGCTTCCCCAGAAGTCGGCGGCTACCACCCGCCTCCCTTCAATGAGTTTTTTCTTCTTACATGTACCACAGGTTGAGAAACTATGCACTAAGTAAAGGTTTTAAATCTGTAGCTAGGGGAAATGATGTTTGAGAATTTTGTTCCTTTAACTTCAGGGAGTTATTGTTGTTTCTAAACTTGTGTAAATGTTAGTGAGATGCTGAAATTGTGAGCACCTTAGAAAGACATAATTCAACTTACAAAACTGGAATAATCAAAGTGCCTGCATTGGAGAAGCCAGCAGGAAAAAAAACATGGACTGGAATTAATGTAAACTAATTCTATGCTTACAGAAATTGAAACTCTTTTGACAGTTCTTGTCTTCTGAGTTCTTTTGCACTATCTGTTAATTATTCTAAACTCAGATATACTGTGACTAATTTGAAACTTGCCTAAAAATTTCTCTTGTGAATCAGTTTAATGTTTGTATTTGTTTAAAATGGCTTATGTTCAAAGGTAGATTGGATGACACTTACACATGTCTATTGTGGAAGCACTTTCCACTTACTCAGGCCAATTTCAAGTTCTAAGAACAATCTTAAACTGTAGGATGATAATATTTAAAAAAAACTTTTTGATCCAATATGGATATGTGCTCCTAAAGCACGGAGGTAACAAGTGGCTCCAGAGTCAGAGTTTTTTGCTGTGAAGCTTGCATCATGTCAAAGCACTGACAAGAATGCTAGAGAGAAAGCCCTTTTAGTATATTTGAAGGGAGATGAACTAGAACCATTCACTAATGAAAAATCTTAAAGGGATTAAGTGAGCATATGGCTGGCCCTCCTTGTCACCATTCCTGTTACTCTCTGCAGTTAGGTAAGTGTTTGACTGCTCTGAGTAGTGTATTCTTTCATCGTTAATAATTTTAATCTATTTTTCTAATCACTAAACCTCTATAGTCAAGCGTCTGTAAGCATTTCTATTGTTAGAGCATGCCTACACACAAATTTTACTGGTATAGTTGAAATATACCATCTCCCCTCCCCTGCCAAGTGTGGACACAGTTACATCTGTATTAAAGTGCTTTTTACCGTAATGTTATTCCTATATGGGAAGGGGAATTAGCTCTACGGGTATAACACATTTTTATACTAATATAACGGACCTGCAAGGGTTGCACTAGTATAGCAATTTTTGTTTTTAAAAAAAAGGACTCATAACCCTAACCAGCATAGTTAATCTGGTATTAAAAACCCGTGTGGATCAGGTCTAACCTGGAATTTGATGTAAGATGTGCTGACCCAAAGCAGTGTTTAACTTTATAATGATTTATAACAGCTCAGATCATCTGTAAGTGCTAAAGGTGGTTTATAGGTTTTTATAAAACTTTTCAGTCAGTTACAATTCAATGTTAACATACTACAGTACATGTACATTACTTAGGATCAGATTAATGTTCAAAGAAATTGGCTAAAGGTTCTGGCTGGAGAGCCTTCTTTTTAGTACTCTCAAAAGGGTGATATATACCTATTCTGTATATATACCTCTTCTCTTTTTGTTGCGTCTTTTGTGTGAAATAGTTTATAGTTTTAAACACTTACCTAGTGCTGTAACTCAGTTTTTTCTTAAAGAATTCCACAACTGCTTGCTAAGACTAGCCAGCTCTGCTCCCGTAAAGAAAAATGTCAAGGATTTTTATTAAAATGGATTACTGCACAAGAGACTGTATCTGCTTAACAAAAATCTCAGAGCCCAAGAAGTTACTTCTCATCTTATGGTGCTTGCCTTGACCTTATAGATTGTAACTATTTGAGTTAGCTACACAAACTAAAACTTTTAGTAAAGACTTTTAGGTTTGTGTATATTATGATGGTTGAAGGTTAGCATAACACTTAACTATCTACCTTTACCTAGCCTATGGGAATTTTAAAAATCTGAGGCCTTATCTACACTAGCACTTTATGCCAGCAAAACTCTTGTCACTCAGGGGAGTGAACCACCCCACCCCCACCCCGAGCGACATAATTTTTGCTGGCATAAGCACTTGTGTGGGCAGTGCTATGTTGGCGGGAGATGCTCTCCTGCTGACATAGCTACCATTGCTTGTTTAGGTGGTTTTATTATGTCTGCAGGAGAGCTCTCTCCCATCAACATAATGTAGCTACACAAGCGCTCTTACAGCAGCACTGATCTGTTGGTACAGCTGTGCTGCTGTAAGTTTTAAGTGTAGACTAGCTCTGAGACACTTTTCACACAGTATGAAAGGGGGAAAGCGTTATTAAGATAAGGTAGTTAAAGAATAGTCTAAACTGGAAAAAGTTTGCTGATGTTGCTATGCCTCCAAATATCCTATTGTAGATGCAGTTTATAATGGCAAAAGCACTTTCATACCAGTATAATCACCTCCACGCTAGGGTTTTTGCTGGTATGGATTCGTTACAAAAAATTACACCCCATACAGACATTGCTAAAAGTTTCTAATGTAGACCTGGCCTAAGGAGACTTTGCCTAGAAGTTGAGGACTGCCTCCAATGGGAGTTTATTTGATTTTACTATTAGACCCTTTAACTGCTTCTAAAAATTCTTCTGTGAACTTCAAAAGAGCAGGTGAGTGGGTAAAGATTGTTCCCATGATTTTTTATGTCATTATTATGCCACATATTCACATTACATTGTTAGTGGAATTGCTCTAAAACATGGCTGAAAAATCTATAATTGAGAAAGCTATAATCCTTTAAACAGTTTTGGAAGGTTCTAGAGTAGACAAATTAGAGGTTTGATAATGGGAAATGAAACCTGTCACCTCTGTTGTTTGTTAAAGAGACACACCTTGAAATCTAGTCTCTTTCCAAAAAATTAATTGAAGTAGTCTTGGGTACTAAGCTTGCCTCTGAATCTCCTTGCAATGTTTGTAGTTTTACAGTCATATTTTAAAATATATTTCCTTTAATGTGTAAAGTGACTTACCAAAAGGGGAGAAACTAGCAAGACGGAAAACAAATTGCACAGAGTGCTGTCAAATGGATTAAGTAAACATACTGAAAAAGAAATTATCTTTAATCTTTCATTGTTTTGCAGGCTACTTCTAACCAAAAAAAATTCTTAAATTACATGGGCTGATTTTTTTTTTCTTCCTAATTCCTGAAGGTAGTCTGTCCAACACAGAATGAAGGCATAATGTGGGAAGCTTGTCATATTGTCATATGTATAATTTCTGTTTTGTGGAAGAGTAGAGGATTTCTGCTTCCATTTCTGCCAGAACCTTTAAGAACTCCATTCACTTCATAAGAAAAAGTTGTGCCTATTACATGTAGGCAGCTCATCATCACAAAACTTTGTACATGCAGTCAGTTTTAGCCACTAAAACCATTTAATTGCCCTCCATAGCAACAGTTTCATAACCCTGTATATCATGAGCTGAGTAAAAATGTATTTTTGTCTTAATTTCAAGTACAGGTCTTCCCTGTCCCTGTGTCCTGCCCTTTACCGCTCACAGTGGAGACTCAATAGGAAAATGTATGTAAGATATATGTAAAATACCAAGAGATGATGGACTTTACTTACAAGTTTTCAAGCAGTTTTTAACCATGGTTTCTCTGACGTAATCTCTTCTTCCTATTCGTTCTTCCTTCCTTTCCCCCATCTCTCACAAACTATCAGGTCTGCAGCAGATTATATCACACAGCTGAACATACGTCAAATTCAGAGAATAGATTGAGAGCTTCCTTTGAAACATAACTATTTTATCATCTCTCCTGCTGCTTTAGTAGTATTTGGGTATTTTGAGCATGTCTTTTGTTTTGTCCGTTATATTTGGTAGAATTTCAAGTGAAATCTGAGTTCTATAGAATGGCCTGTATATTCATTCAGCATTCATTCTGAGAATAATCTTGTTGAATTTAAAAAAATTTCTGTGGTTTGCAGGGTATGTAGTTCATTCAGTCTTGAAATTCTTTTTTATTCAGAACTCCAGCAAACAGCATTTCAAATAAATTGGCATTACTCTAACATAATGGCTTTCAAACTTTTTAGGTTGCGTACCCCTTTCCAAATATTGTAGTCGACTGCGTACCTCCATCTGAGATAAGGTCATAATATACCTATGGTTGCTAAGACTTACTAAATAAAATAAGTTGTCCTCCATTACAGGATTTTTCTTACATACCCCCTGATGAGAGCTCCATACCCCAGTTTGAAAATCACTGTCTAAGAATAAGCAGACTCTAAGTTGTGAATAAAATGTGTTTCATAGCTAATTTATCACATTGTTCAGGAAAAGGTGCAGTGTATATTCTGCAATTCATGGGGAACAAGTCCTCTCAATAGCTCAGCTATTCTGGAGAGTAGGTTTTTATCAACACTTCCATAAAGTATTAGTAGAAATAATAATTGAAGTTGCTGATTATTACAGCCATAAGGTTTGTGAAATACCAGAAAATAGTATTTCAAAAAAAATTAGTAGCTTAATACTACACTTAAATCAAATGTGGGTAACCAAAACAAAACCCAAGATTCTCTATGCATTTGAAATTTGAATCTGAATCCAAGTATTTTAATTCAATACAGATTCTCCGGTATGGAAATTCTCTGTTAAAATGACAAGAAATTCTTGTGTGTTTATTACAAGATGAAAGTTCAAATGTAGGAAAAACTTAAATCTGTTCATAGTATAAACGGGAAAGATTGAATACTTTCTAGGCAATAAGAACTAACAGTGAAGGACTTGAAGCTTTAAAGTTTACAGTAGATCATATATAATGTGAGGTTAATAGATTCCATCCTACAGAAATTGTCCATGTGCATTTCAAAGGCTTATATGCAAGCTGGCAGTGGTGATACTTCTGCTGTGATTATGCTGAGATAGTTTGCTATTGTCTTTAGCAAACAGTTTCTTCCAACTTTTTTTTTTTTTGTCGTCTGTTTGCAGATGTTTGTAGTTTCTACTGTAGGAGAAGGGGGCAAACCTACTACAAACAGGAAACAAAAAGTATAGCAACAAAGATGGATGAACAGGCCCTTCTAGGGCTAAACCCAAATGCTGATGCAGACTTCAGGCAAAGGGTAAGTTTGTTTAATTGAGTTTGCTTTCTTCCATAATACATCTGGCAGCCAGTTTCTATGCAGCAGTCTTATTGATTTTTTTATTATTATTATTATTTGGATAACTGAAGCAAATGGAAAGTTGTGGGAATGTATAATTGTATTGCAATTATGTATGTAAGCTGGAGGACTTCATTTTACATACATGCAATCTTACTGTGTACATATATACAATTTATTGCATACATACTGGCATGCGTTGTATGGCTTACTCACTGTAACTCATCCTTGTTACGTCTTTTCATTCAGCACTTAAAACACTTAAAACTCCTTGTTTCTGTTAAACACTTATGAGACACTGTAGCTTGTGTGCTGTTAATGTATAGTTTAAACTAGATAACTAACAACACTCATCAAGACTATGCTTTGCTATATATCAGAATTTAAATATAAATTCCATTTCCTAGACAGCTTTTTGAGCTTCTAATTGTTGTATATATTATCTTAAGTTACATAGTTTATGGTGATCAACTAAAGTTTAAACAGTTCATTTTGAATACAGCCACGTGTTGGCTCTCAACACAAACTTAAAACTTTCTTTTATAACACTTTTTACATAAAATAACAAATATACAACTACAGAAAGTGCTAAGTCACTTAAAATTTTCATTAAGCTGCAGCTCATTTTTCCCTGACCACCATAAGATGTCTTGCCTTGGAGCCCCTACTTGGCAGGAAAAGCCATTGCAGCATGACAGGTTTCAAGGCCTAGTGGACAGCTCAAGAGATGTTATCCAAAGTGTGTGTGCTTACATGTGTGCATGTGGCTTCCTAAATCCTGGGAGCATAATGTAGTAAAAATCTCATTCTGTGGTCAAATTAGTGATAGAAAGCTAAGGGAGGTGTCATTTGATCGAGAAACATCTATGGAATAATAGTTTCAGTGATGTCACCCCCTGTGATATGGCAGGGGGCACTTGCCTCCCACCCTTAACCACCAAAGGCTCCCAGCTACAGGCCCTCTGGTTGGTGGAAATTTTGATAATAGTATTGTTGGAAATGGGTCAAGTTGGGTATCATTCGAAAGACCTTTCTCCCACAAACACAGTGGTACCACACATGACAAACTTAGAACAATTATGAAGCTATATATTTGAGAAAATTAATTAAACATAATTATTTTTAAACTATGCTTTAACACAGGGATGCATTGCTTACATAAAAAAGGACATTGATCTTTGGTAGTACTAGGGAAGTTAGACTTGATGTGTAGAACTGAAAACATTTATTCATCAAAATCATCATCAGTGTCATCTCAGTCAAGGACACCACTGCTAGACGTTCTCATGCTGCTTTTTGTCAATGCTGCTCTTGCATGTTTCTGTATAAGGCAAGCTGCTGGTCATACATCTGCAGGGTAGTTGTGACATTCCCCAGGGTACAGTCTGGACTGTTTGAACAGCTGTTACCTCAGTTCTCCAACCTGGGATGCCTCTTGCACTGCTTTGCTGTAAGAACATCCAGTCATGGTCTGTTCACACACAGCTTCTAGCATGTAAAATGACTCCCTACTAGCCACTCGTGAATTAAGCTTCAGAGCAACACCAGCAAGATTTTGTAGTCCCAGACTTTCCCCTAGAACCCGACACAAAAAAGGGTTATGGGGGATGGGGTGGTGTCATAAAGCTGCTGTAGGGGGTGATGGTATTGCCCTCCTCACTTCAGAGGTAGGTCTCATATATCCTTCCTCCCCCCCCTCCCCCGAGCACAGCCATGCAGGGGAAGACCAAGTCCTGTGCCTCTCAAGCCTGGCCAGGACTAGCAGATAGTAGTCCCCGGCTGGGGTGCTCTCAGCACAGGGGAGATCAGACCCACCTTCATTTCCAGCAAGCTTCTGTGGCTGCAGGAAGCTCTGGGGCTTCTGATGGGGTAGGTACCAGGACGTAGGTCTGATCTCCCCTCCTCTGTTCTCCTTCTCTTCCCCACCTCCCCTGGAGTGGCTGTGCAGGGAAAGAGTAAATCCTGTCCCTCACCTGCTAAGAGGAACTAGCAGAGGCACCCCCAGCCCAGCTCCTCCCCTCCAATAGCCAGATTTCACAGGAAAGGTCTGATTTCACAGTCCATGATATGTTTTTCACAGACATGAATTTGGTAGGGCCCTACTGATAACAGTCAGTTGAGAGCCACTGTTTAATTTTGTGAGGGCTGCATGTTTGACATGACTATTTAAAGTATGATTTAAAATGTTGATTTTTTAAAACATTTTCCTGAAAACAAATCTACATAATTGTTCTATGTTTGTTGTGATTGGTACCATTGTGTTCGTGGGAGAAGAGAATCATGTGAAAGCCCTAACTTGAGCCATTTCTGATGACACAATATTATCAAAATTTCCATCAACTGAAGGACCTAGAGCAGGGTGAGTGGGGAGCAAGTCCCTCTACCAAACCCTAGGAATTTATGATTCTGTAGCTTCTTATGAATCAAATGATATCTTCCTTACCTTTCTATCATTAACTTGCCCGGAATTACACATTCTCCCAAAGCATTTTCTTCCTGGTCTTTGGCAATTCTAAATGAAATGTTTTGGAATGATTGCAGGCATTAGCCTATTTTGAACAGCTGAAGATCTCCCAGGATGGTTGGCAGGTCTGTGCAAAAGCATTAACCCAAAGGATATACAGGTAATAATTATAAAGAGAGAAAAATAGTTTATCCTTCTCAAAAGTATACTGAACACTGCTTCTTTATGGCTTTTTTTTGTTGATAATTAAATTGTATAAATGGAATTGATAATTATAATAAATCTGTCTTAATGTGTGCACATAACTACTGCTTTACAATGTTTCTGTAACTGACCCTTTTTGTCACTGATTTATAACTCACCTATTACTGACTCCACACTGAAGTTACACATAGTTTAAGATTTCCACCTAAAACTTACTAAAGTTGGTTCAAATTAGTTTAGCAGTTTGACACAGCTGTTTTTAAAACAGACAAACAAACAAAAAAGAGTAGTTTCAGTGCTTTTCTATAATCGAGGCTGCATGGTTTTTATGGGGAAAATGCCATTTTGATCCATAAAATGGCAATTTTAACAGGGAAATTAAATCTCTCTCATATTTTTGGCCAAATTCAGCTAAGCAATGCTTTGAAGTATTAGCAATGTTTCATTATGTACCTGAAGAAACAAAATTTCAACTTACTTTTTTATCTTGTTGGAATTTTACTTTGAAAAGTTCCAAGGCTTACTGAAGGCCACAGCAAGCTAGTGGCTGAAGTGAGTTTAAATAAGGAGTTTTTCACTCCAGTTCGTGTGCTGAGAATAAGCCACATTGTTTCTCATGAAATCATTGCTTCACCGTTAGTATGTAGCAGCAGATAGTTATATGTATTTTAACTAAACTTCTCTCTGAGATGTTAAATATTAAATAATGGATTAATGTATCTGCAGAACTGAGATTAGGGTTAAAATGTCTGGTTATGATAAAATAGCTTATGGTGGCTTACTTCTTCTGTACACCACTTCTAGTAACTTCCAGTGGTCTGGGGCATAGAAGATCATTCAATGGTTAACAAAAACAAACCCTGAAAAATATCTGGAAAATTGGCATTTTGAGCCTAAATTTGCCAAATATAGACTGAAATTTTTCAGCAACTGGTGGCCAAAACAAGATCTTTCAGAAGGTACTTGTAAAGGTAAATATAGTCAAACTGCTTAAGAATTATATGCCACAATTAAGCAAGTTGAGGGGCATTCACCATACTAATTTAAAACTTGTTGGGTGTGTTTGTTTGATGTCTAGACACAAACTGATTACCAGGTCTTGTTCATAGTGATTACTTAACAGGCATTGTGCAGGTGACTTGATCATGCTACTGAACTCTATAGACTGAAGGCAAGATACAGTAAGTCCTGTGGTATGTGTTACACTCCTTTGTGCAGTTTCCCAAACAATTTTTAATTCTGTGGGATAGATAAATACCATTTTATGCAGCTGTTCAAGTTACTTTATCTTGTCACTTAAAAACCTCTAAAGATGGAGATTCCATCCCCTCCATTCCAGTGCTTCACCAGCCTCCTAGTGAAAAACGTTTTCCGAATACCCAACCTAGACCTCCCCCACTGCAATTTGAGACCGTTGCTCCTTGTTCTGTCATCTACTACCATTGAGAACAGCCTAGCTCCATCTTCCCTGGAACTCCCTTTCAGGTAGTTAAAGGCTTTTATCAAATCCCCCCTCATTCTTCTCTTCTGCAGACTAAACAAGCCTAGTTCCCCCAGCCTCTCCTCATAAGTCTTGTGCTCCAGCCCTCTAATCACTTTTGTTGCTCTCTGCTGAACTCTCTTCAACTTGTCCACATCCTTTTTATAGTGAGGGACCTAGAACTGGACACAATACTCCAAATGTGGCTTCACCAATGCCGAATAGAGGGGGATAATCACTTCCCTTGATCTGCTAGCAGTGCTCCTACTAATGCAGCCCAGTATGCTATTAGCCGCCTTGGTAACCAGGGCACACTGTTGTCTCATATCCAGCTTCTTATCCACTGTAACCCCCAAGTCCTTTTCTTCAGAACTGCTGCCTAGCTCATTGGTCCCCAATCTGTAGCTGTGCATGGGATTCTTCTGTTCTAAGTGCAGGACTCTGCACTTGTCATTGTGGAACCTCATCAGATTTTTTTCGTCCAATCTTCCAATTTGTCTAGGTCCCTTGGTATTATATCCCTACCTTCCAGGGTATCTACCACTCCCCCTAGCTTAGTGTCATCTGCAGACTTGCTGAGGGTGCAATCTACCCCATCCTCCAGATCATTAATGAAGATGTTGAACAAAACCAGCCCCAGGATGAACCCCTGGGGCACTCCGCTTGTGACCAGCTGCCAGCTAGACGTGGAGCTATTGATCACTGCCTGTTGAGCCTGATGATCTAGCCAGCTCTCTATCTATTTTATAGACCATTCATCTTACCTATACTTCTTTAACTTGTGATAAGAATATTGTGGGAGACTGTATCAAAAGCTTTGCTAAAGTCAAGGTATATCACATCCACCACTTTACCCACATCCACAGAGCCAGTCACCTCTTCATAGAAGGCAATCAGGTTGGTCAGGCATGACTTGCCCTTGGTGAATACATGTTGACTGTTCCTGCTCACCTTCCTCTCTTCCAAGTGCCTTAAAATGCATTCCTTGAGGACCTGCTCCATGATTTTTTCCAGGGATTGAGGTGAGCCTGACCAGTCTGTAGTTTACTGGATCCTCTTTCTTCTCTTTCTTGAAGATGGGCACTATATTTGTCTTTTTCCAGTCATCAGGGACCTCCTCCCATTGCCACAAGCTTTCAAAGATAATAGCCAATGGCTCTGCAATCACATCAGCTAACTCCCTCAGCACCCTAGGATGCATTGCATCTGGCCCCATGGACTTGTATATGGCCAATCTTTCTAAATAGTCCTGGACCTGTTCCTTTCGCACTGAGGGATGTTCACCTCCTCCCCTTCTGTGCTGCCCAGTACAATAGTCTGGGAGCTGACCTTGTCTGTGAAGACAGAGGCAAAAAAGGCATTGAGTACCTCAGCTTTCTCCACATCCTCTGTCACAGGTGGCCTCCCCCATTCTGTAACGGGCCCACACTTTCCCTAATCCTCCTCCTGTTGGTAACATATGTGTAGAAACCCTTCTTGTTTCCTTTCACTTCCCTTGCTAGCTGCAACTCCAGTTGCGCTTTGGTCTTCCTGATTTCTTTCCTGCTCATTCGAGCAGTATTTTTAAAATCCTCCCTAGTCATCTGACCAAGCTTCTACTTCTTGTAAGCTTCTTTTTTGCGATTAAATTCACCAAAGCCTACCATATTTGCTATTCTTCTTTACATCAGGATGGTTTGTTCCTGCACCCTCAATAAGGTTTCTTTAAAATACAGCCAGCCCTCTTTGATTCCTTTCCCTCTCATATTAGCCTAATCTAGCATTTTAAAAAAAATGTCTTGTATGAACACAAGTCTTGAACTTTTAGCATGATATTAAAGGTTTTTTTCATGGTATTTTACCATTTGGGAGAATATTTGTTACATTCTAAATTATGTGAAGTTCAGTAATTTAAAAATAAACCAAGAGAGAAAATAGAGTTTTTGTTCTGCCTCTAGTACATAGTGTATCATGAGAGGAGTTAGACTCTTGTGTTGTCCAAGATGGAACGGTTTAATGATATACTTTACTGAGTTTTAAAATGGGATTTAAAAAAAAAACTTAAATCTCAACTAAGTGCTCTTGGTGTCTTTAATTTTTTTGTCAAGAAAAATAGGTTATATTGGCATGAGATAAATACATCTTCCCATTTTCTGTGATTTTTTAGCTTCCAATTATTTCTGTTACTGTAGAACATATTGGAGTCTTCAGACTGTCATAATTTGTTTTAAAGTTGTCTTGACTCTTTAACAATCCCTCTCCAGTTTTAAGGGCCACCTATAACTTTCCTTAATGCTTCATTTATGGTTATGCTACTCAAAATTTTCACAACTTGTTTATAAAAATAGTTCTGTTGATTTCCACTTCTCAATCAATTTGTAATAAGTGAAATTAAGCAGTAAGTGAAGTACAATTGAAGGCTGATGTCAGGCTAGTTGGTTGCTATTTATAAACCATCCCAACCATTACTTTCAATAGTGCCTCAGATGAAGGCTCAGGTGGATGCTATCATGAAGTGTTTAAACCATTTTTGCTGAAAGGAGCTGGAATTACTCTTAAATTCCTTATGCACCATAATACAAAATCAAACAAAAAGCCTTTTAATTCTGCATGAGATTCTGTAAATAAAACATCCCCTTCCATTGACTGAGTGCTGTAGTTAAAATATAACAATTGAATAAACAAGGCAATATAACACAAGTTATTAAAAAGGAAAATATATCAAAACTGGTTTTGTTAATGTGTATTTGTAATGATTATGCTCATCATATTCATGACTGGTCAAGTACTCTGAAATAAATGTTTGCAGCAATAATAACTGCAGATTTTCTTCTCTATAGTAGAGCAGTTCTTCATCACAAGAATCAATAACTAACCGCACAGTTCAAGGAGTGTGTTCTTTCTGGAGAAATGGGCTTAATTATTTCCATTGTATTGATTGTATTTTTTTCTCTTTTAATTCCAGTGATGATCACATCAAGTTCTTCTGCTTTCAAGTTCTAGAACATCAAATTAAGTTCAAGTGAGAAATGCTTTTTTCTTATAGTAATAGTATAAATTACAATTATTTTCCCATTCAGATCTTGTGCAAAGAAATCATCAGTAGCATTCAAAATATTTTTTACTTAAAAATTAAACAGTGGAAATTTGGTTATTCAAACTTTTAGCCCATTTTCTGTTAGTTATTTTAGCTTTCTGCTATAACATATATAACTTGCATTGAGGATTCCTACACTTAGGCATATAAATTCCACTTTCCCCATTCAATTTACATAAATTAACTTCTATATCTGTATGTGTTGTATTTACTACTGTTTTTGGCTCTTGAAATGACTGTTTTTGCTGGAGATACTGTAGGTCTGGCTTATGTTACTATTTTTAAAAATTTTAAATCATACTTAAATAGTGGAGAAATACATTTTACCAACTCCTTTATAAATGTGTTTGTTTTGCTTCAAACTACGATACATATATATAAACTGTGTGAAAAGAACATTCAGGTTGCAAAGTGAAATACTGAAAAGTTAGGAAATGCCAGTTTTATGGTTGCTTATGCAATTGTAATTTGGCCCCACTGTGTATATGTGTTATGATACATTTAATTATGTGATCACATTGTTTTTTCCACAGACCCCCTGCCTTATTAAGTGAATAAGTAGCTATTCTTCAGTATGTGTGTTTATTCTCTTCATTTAGTGTGTTGCCACAGTTTTTATTTACTGCACACCATTCAAATCCTGTCCTGAATGCAAAATTATGTCCTCCTGGGTATTTCTGTGGTCTGCTCTCCACAGACTACTGGTAATTAATGGTTGTGAAGCACTCCAATATTATCTTCACAGTGCTCCTGTGAAAATAGGTGGTGGTATTATCCCCATTTAACAAATGAATAAGTGAGGCACAGATTGATTAAAGCCAAAAATGTCCATTAATGTTGAATTCCCAACTAATGTCCTGGTTTTCCAGAGTTCTTAGCATTTTTATAGTAAATTATATGTCCAAAGCATAGCTCCAATCGACTTCAGTTACAGTTGTGAGCACTCAGCACTTATGCAAATCTGAGTGCCCAGAAAACAAGGAACGTCCAGTTAGTGGCCAACTGTAAAAATCTTCATTTAAGTGACTTGCCTGGCATCACATAGGAAGCCTGACAGAGGCAGGCATAGAATACAGTTGTTCAGAGTAACATTCATTTGCCTTTATTCTGAGATTATCCTTTCTTTCACTGCAATCCCCTCCCTGCCTCCTTCAATGCACACTTCCTAGTTTCTGGAAAAAATGAAGCAGTGGGAGCTACAGACAAAAACCTCATTCAGTATGCCACCCTGATTAATTCCCAGAGTACTGTCCATCCTGTGCACTGTCTGAGGAAGAGGTATTGTGGAAAACTTGCTTTTGACTGCTTTTCTTTTAACATAGTTTTTTTTCATGTAATTTCTTAATTAAAAAAATCGCTGAAAAAACAGAAGATCCATCACATAGAACCATACTATTCCCTCAATTTGAATTGCCAGTAGGGTTTGGTCCTTTAAAAACACAGCAATGATCTCTGCTACCACTTGGAGCTAACAGAGTAGTCGGTAGCTGTGTTAGGCGGAGTATATGGCTCAGGCACTAAAAGGGGATGAGACACTTTTTTGATACCTGGTTTTACAGCTTTTGGATATCCACAGAAGAATGTAAACACTCAGAACTCCTGGGTTCAGTTCCAGGTTTTGGTGGGGGGAGAAAGGAGAGAATGACACTTCACTAGTGTAGACTCTCTTGTCTCTGTCCCTCTCCCCTTCTGCTGCTCCTCCAGGCTCCTGTCTCCCATTGATTGTCCCCATTCTTTTTACCTTCTGGTCCTGCAACATCCTCTCCCAAAGTCTTTGTGCTCTTTTATCTCTTTCTCTATTCCTCACTCTCTGCGTTCTTTCACCTAGCTGTGGGGGGCATCAGTAGTGGGTGTATTGAGAGCGCAGGAAAGACAGTTTTCCTGTTGTTAGTTCTGGTGCCTGGCACTGTAGTGGCCTGGAGCAGCACTTGCTGGGATTGTCCTGCATCCTGCTGCGCCAGGATGGAGCGTTTTTAGCCATTTATATAGGGATGGCATATGAGCAGTCCAGTCACAAATAGGAGCTGCAAGGTGTTTGAGCATGCTCAGTACAGACAGAATATTTGGAGACCTTAGCAATCAAACTCTAAGGGGTATTTAGGGAATATATGCAAACAATAATTTTAAAATTGTTATAATTTGGACAAATTCAAGCTTTTTTCCATAGAAACAGAAAAAGGCACATTCCTGACACTACGATAACATCCCAGCCAAATTTCAAGTCCCTGCTCGAAAGGATGAGGTCAATTGAACTTCTTTAAATATATATATATATATATATATATATATATATATATATATATATATAATCTTAGAACTAATTAACATGAGCAAAATAATATTTCTCCTTAATATTGTTCCCAGAAACAGCTGAGCCATTTTTTGGGGGGGAGGAGGGGAATCAGCTTAAAGCAGACATCTGGGATGGAAAACTTCACCCTGAACAATTAAAGTTCAGCAAGGTTATAAGCAACTGAAAACAGGGTCATCTTAATGGCCAGGCAACATATAGGCGTTATAGGTCCATATTGATGAATCTTTCTACAAAACTTGGCATCAGGAGCCTAGGAAGTGGCCAGCAAGGGCTAAGCCCACTCTTAATCAATTGTATTGTGGATGGTTATGTCTTAGTTTTTAAAGCTTGAACCTTGCCTGGTTGTAATACTGCAACTTTAAAGTAATGATATGTATAAAACTTACCTTAAGCAATAGAATTAATCAGGATAAAACTGAATTTAGTAAGTGTCATTGCTCTCAATGATAGTTGGAACTGCCGTTCTGTCCTTCATTATTAATATCAAATGGGATAACTAATGGCGTTGATGTAAATACAATCTTGTAATAACCACAGTTAAGACAATTAATTAATTTTAATGTCTAATACACATTTTAATCTTTATTAAAATATTAATCCAGTTAGCATAGACAATTCCCTTCTTTTTTTTTTTTTTGTATACATCTCAAAGGTGATATTAGAAGACTGGGAGGAAGCGTAATTCTAGAGTAGAAAAGCTATAGCAATCTGATACAAACAAGTAAAATTATTCCCATATGGTGCAGAATGGCTTTGATTAAGTTACTAGTAAGTATTTAAATTTTGACTGAGAACTCTAATATGCAAACAGTTATAAGAATTCCTTCTGTGGTAGACTGTTCTGTGCAATCTACACCAAAGCTTGTCTGTGAAGGCAATGCCAATATCTAAGTAATTTAGCTTTTGACTTTTTAATCTTTGGAACCAGAAGTAAGCAGACTAATAAGATACAGGATCACTTTTATCTGAATGATTTGTTTCAGATATTCTGAACTTACTGAAGTCCAACAGCAACTAATCAGGGAAACACTTGTAACGTGGCTACAAGCTCAGGTAAATAGTTTTTCTTTTACAACAATTAATAATAAGCAGGAGGCTTATTCAAGGTTACTAACTTGCACCAGATTAAAGGTTTGAAACTATGTTTAAAGCTTGCTTCCTATACCCCTGATAAAGATAAGGTATCTGATGGAAAAATGTCTTGAAACATGATATTATCAACATTATAATTGTTTGGGCTTTTGCATTTTTTAAAAATCCCTTGTGTTGATAATAAGTTTGTAATTAAATGCTCTTTAAATACTATTTAAACACTTCTTTCTTATGCTTTCTTATTCCTATCCTGCACCTGTGTTAAGGAATCAATTGTGCCAATTCTTGTGGAGAATTAAGTTTCCTTTTTAGGGAAACTTCCCTTCTTCTCTTGTTGCCTGAACTGGGAACACCCTTCTTCCTCTTTGGCGATTCTTGTCTATCACACCTCCTGGCTACCAGAAGAGTGGAAAAAAATCATATAGAGACAGAAAAGATTACTTAGTTCATCTGTTTGACAATGCATGATACATCTCTGGTATATTGAGTAATATTGTGTCTAATATAGCTTTAAATGTCAAGCAGTATATTTTCCAAAGATTTCCTAGGGATGCTCTGCCATGGTTAAATAAATCATTGCCAAAAAGACTTTTTTTGAATGTTCACTTAATTGGACCCCCAATTATCTCCCTTTGGTTCCTCAATAAAACTATTTCTCTCCCTCCTTGATATGTAACCCCTTGTAACTATTATCCAATACCACAGCAATAGGAATGATATAAATGCCTACGTAGAATCCATCTTAGTCATCACTTAGCCAAACTCTAAATATTTTAACTGTTAAGTCAATCTCACCACTTTTGTTGCTCTTCAGTGAGCTCATTCAGATGTCAAGAACTGAAAGAAGGTGCAGTTGCATCATGGTGTAAAAGTACTCTGTTATTTTATTAGAGATTGAAGTTAGATTTGTGGGGTAAATGGCAGCATCACTCTTCCTCTTTTGAAGAGATGTTCCATCTTTCTGAGTCCATCTTTTCTTCAAAGTAGAGCAGGTACACGGACACACTTCCACCTTACAGCAGTTGATACACATTCATTTCGCTTACCTCTTGCTTTTTCTAAAATTAGTTATAGCAAGTGAAATGCTAGTCAATGGGACCCAATAGCATGCCAGTAGCAGGACCTGAAGTGTTCTAATATGGGCAAGTGCACCTAGTCTACCTTCTTTTTCTGCTTAGCTCATTGTACAACCTGAATTTATCAAGATCTTATTAATTTCACTTTGCTGCTTTGTACACACACAGCTGAGCAGCAGGAAAAGGACCTAATAGGAGTTATGAGACTGAGAGATTTAAAAGGGAAATGAATTAAAATCCTTCTTAGTTTCCTTTGTAGAAGGCTGCTCCATGTGTAAAGAGTTGAGGAGCAAAATGTACAGTGACAGCAGGATGCGGGAATTGGATACCTGCCCATTTCATTCTCTGGGTGAAGGAGAATTGAAAGCAGCTTCTCATCACCTTCAAAAACAGCAGCAACAGGGGGTGAAAAAGCACAAGTTGAGAACCAATAGTGGTTTTTGTATTTATAAAGATTTTCCAAACCATCAAGACAGGCTTTGCTGCCAAAAAATGTGATTTCCTTTTCTCAACTACACAAAGCACCTCTGGCCACATTGTCACTTAAGTTGTCTTTATTGATGCTTTTGAAAAATTCAGTTTAATGTTTAAAATATAAAATTTAGGGGAGAAACAGGATAACTTCTTTGCAGGCTTGTTGTATTTCACCAGCCTGCATGACATTGAAATGGGAGATGGTGTTTGCATTAATGATTAAATACAACTGATAAACAAATCAGTCAGTGGTTATTTTTTAATTCATAAAATTATAAAGAAAATATTTTCATATAAATATTCTGTTTCTCCCAGATGCTGAATCCCCAACCAGAGAAGACTTTTATTCGCAATAAAGCAGCACAAGTCTTTGCTTTGCTGTTTGTCACTGAATATCTCACAAAATGGCCCAAGTTTTTTTTTGATATTCTGTCAGTAGTAGACCTGAACCCTCAAGGAGTAGATCTGTACCTCAGAATCCTTATGGCTGTTGATGCTGAGCTGGTAGACCGGGATGTGGTTCATACATCAGAGGTAAGTTATGTCATGGTTTATGTTGCATCCTATTAATATTGTTTGGGGGTTAAAGCTGTTCATCTTATTTGCAGCAAAAGACTTAAGGGATTCTGTTCTTCACTACAAGGATTCTGCCTTAAAAGAATTACAGGATAGTTTAGATTCAACAGTTACGTAAAACTTTATAAAAACCTTTTTTCATTGTTCTTAAACTTCAGTGAAAATGTGTAAATTTAAGTGTAAATTTCAACAAACTGCAATGTTTGTGGCTCAGTAACAGCGCCATTTTGCTTGTGAATGAGAATTAGGATAGGAAATCTAATGGACTGTTGTCCACTTAATATTTTTTAAATTGGCTAATTTTGAAAATGTTCCACTGTCTGATGAGGCATCATTTATATAAATGTCTTCATGTGTTGTTTTTTTTAAAAAAAAGTTTGGAAGTCTTTTTGCTTCCCATTTGGCATTTATTAAGTGCCTTTTCGGCAAAGGAAATTGCTGACAGGAAATTGTTTTGAATTATTTTGTGGGGGGAAGGGAAAGGAAATAAAACAATGTATTAGTTTTCCGAGTGGGCAGATGAAAAGCAGGTACCGTTTTGGGGCTACCAACTTTTTGAGTAAGCTTTTAAAGCTAATATATGCTAGAAAACAAAATAAGGAAAACATAAATGTGGATTATGAATATTTGCATCTATCAAGGACATGAACTGTTCAACATGCTTACATTTGATTAATAGGTTTTGCATGTTCACTATTTATAAGAAAAGATGAACATGTGCTCTTGCTGTTTTTATAGGAGGCTCGTAGAAATACCTTACTAAAAGACACCATGAGAGAACAGTGCATTCCAAGTCTGGTGGAGTCGTGGTACCAAATCTTACAAAATTATCAGTATACTAATGCAGAGTTGACATGCCAGTGCCTTGAAGTAGTTGGAGCTTATGTCTCTTGGATAGATTTGAGCCTGATAGCCAATGAAAGGTAAGGTTCTTTTTTCATTAGGAATCTTTGCCTTTCTGATGGAATTTAGTTATGTAGTCCTGTTAGCAGCATGGTAAGGTGATTCTTACAGTAACTATGTCAAAATTTGTTCTAGAAATACAAAAAGAGTGCCACCCAAACTTTCTGTTCTAAGTAACTTTAATACTTGCTGTTTTCTTAGCAGTGGAGAGGTACTGCACAGAGCAACAAAAACCATGGTGTTAGATGGGTCTGACGAAGTCTACAAATCACATACATTATTGTATAGATCTACAAACCACATGCATTATATAGGCTTTTGAATTAATTTAATTAAAAAGGAAATCCCGTTGTAAGCAGGAAAACTTACAAAGCATGATTTTGCTTGTACCTGTGATGTTGTAGTGTCCCCATATGTTAATTTGTTTTCACCTTTCTAGGTTTATAAATATGCTGCTAGGTCACATGTCTGTAGAATTTCTTCGGGAGGAAGCATGTGATTGTTTGTTTGAAATTGTAAATAAGGGAATGGACCCAACTGATAAAACAAAACTGGTGGAATCTTTGTGTCAAGTGTTACAGTCTGCTGGTCTCTTCAGTGTTGATCAGGTTAGTAAACTGACGTTTTGGAGATGAGTAAGTCACACAGGTACATAAATAAGATGTGAAAAATTTACCTGAGATTTACTTGCCTGAGAATTAAGCCAATGAGAATGTGGAGAAAATATAATCTGTGCTGCCATGCCAATGCTGAATATAAAATGCATGCTGCTTCCCCTTACTGCATTTAGTTGCAACATATTAATCAACTTACTTTTGATTTCTTTTTAAAAAATAATTTACTGCGTCTTTTGTGCTTTTGCTCTGCTTTCTTCTCTTACCTGGCTTCACACCACTCTTAAATCTTGTGTATCTTTCCTTCCTCCCTCTTGCTCCTGTCTCCCCAGCTACATTCAGCAAAAGCTAAATTATCTTTCCCAAGGAAATTAAAACAAATAAGTGTTTTTTTTTTTTAAGTTTTATAAGTAAAAAGAGAATAAATAAAAATGAAGTTGGGCCACTATGCAATATGGATAGGAAGGAGCTTAAAGATAACCTAGGTATGGCTGAAAAACTAAATGAATGATTTGGTTTTCAATAATGATGAGAATATGGAACGTGTTCATTAAGGCAGAATGGCTGATGGAAATGTGTCTGTAAATGGAAACCACATTTGCAGTGAAAGAAAAACTTAAATAGTTGAATGTCCTCAAATTGGGGAATCAGATAATTTTCATCCCAGCATTCTGAAAGAACCAGCACATGAAATTGCTACTCTAGTAGCAAGGATTTTTAATAAATACATCAATTCAGGAGTAGTACCATGTGACTGGAGAATAGCGAATGTCATACCTGTATTTCAGAAGAGGAGGGGAGTAGTGATATGGGCAATTATACCTGTTAGTCTGACCTCCGTACTATGCAAGGTTTTTGAACAAATTGCGAAGGAAGGAATAATGAAATTCATAGAAGTGGCAATGGGGATGTAATACAACATGTGTTTGCCAAAGGACATCATGCCAGACTAACCTGATTTGTTTCTTTGAGAAAATAATTGTTTTTCAGATTAGGGAAGTACCATAGATTAATATTCTTGGACTTCAATAAAGCATTTGACATGGTGCCACATGTGAAATAATTAGCCAAATTATGCAAGACGGGAATCAGTATAAGCATTGTAAGGTGGATAAGGAATTGGCTGAAGGGGAGGAGGCAATGGGGTTGTTTTGAAAGGTGAATTATCGAATTGGAAGGTGATTACTAGTGGAGTTGCTCAAGGATCGGTCTTGCGACCAAGCTATTTAATATTTTATTAATGACCTTGTCACAAAAAGTAGGAGTGTGCTGATGAAATTTGCTGCTGATACAAAGTTGGGAGGCATAATCAATACAGAGGAGGACTGGAACATTATACATAAGGATAAGACTTCGTCATGGAGGTCACAGAAGTAATGGAAACTGAGACTTCTAGAGACTTCTGTGAAATTATCCTTTTCGGCTTCTGCCTCAGGACCTGGGGCAGTGGGGTGGAAGCAGTCAGCTTCTGAGGGCTGTGGAGCTCTTAGACGGCAGAAGAGGGCGGTAGCTCTCAGCAGTTGCAGGGACCCCCAACTGCAAGCCACCAGCCACACTGTTGTCAGTTATATATATTATACACAGCAACCAAAGAATCCAAGGAATTTGGATGCAAACTGTTCTTCCATCTGGCTGAGATGGCTCAGCAATGACCTGTGTGGGAGGCTGAATAATTTCATTGTCAGCCAAGAACTTGCAAAGCTGTGGGAAGGATTCATAGTTAGTCTTCAAAAGATTATACTTCTGGAAAACAATTGTTTTCACTAATCCTTTGATTTGATCACTGAGCTGAAGGATATGAGCTTTCCTTGTAGACCTGTATTTAATTTATTCAGTTTCCCAAATGTGTCTATGAAATAGGCAAGAAGGTATATCTTCCTTTGGTCCCAAAGAAAATTAAACACATTCACTCTTTTTGCGGTCCAATGCATAGGAATGCAGCTTGTCTCACTCAGTTCAAAAAATCAACCCAGTACTTTTCCTCTCAAGAGCCAATGAGCTTCAGTGTGGAAGACCACATCGTGATTAGACTACAGGTTGTCAGGCAGTTTTGCAAACGTTCACGTTTGAAGAGGCAGACTCTTGATATAGTTCACGATAGACAAGATCTCCTGCAAAACTCTACCTAGTTCTGGACTCAAAGCTTTAGATGCCTTTTGTTCTCTGAATCATGCAATGAGTCCACACAGCAGACTGAATCACTTTCTTTATCAATGTACTCTGTTCTGCTTTGTGGCCTGCCATAGATGGAGCTCCATATGTGCAAAAGCCCACCATGTGACGTAGGAGCCATTTTGGCCTTTCTTCATTCTTGACAAAAACACTGTTGAAGCCATACTCAAAGAAAGCTTTGTTTATATTTGGAAGCACATGTTGTACACTCTTGGTTATTCATTAATAACTGCATCACTCGACTTACTGCTAGAGGTTGAAGTAGATACTCTGTGTAAAAATGAGTCCATTGTGCCTCTTATCACAAATCAGAGGAACTCATTGTTAAACAAATGAGGCCAGGATTTAGGAAGGCCCAGTGTAGTGATACTAGGGCAGCACAGAGATAGTGACTTACAAAGATTCTTTATCGAATGCCAGCAGGGTACTCAAGGTGACATAAAAGAAGATATTGGCCCTGCATTAAAGAGTTTACAAGCCACTTCAGATCTCTTCTCAGAAAAGGCTAGCACAGACACTTACCAGCTCAAGCAGAGAGGATGCTCTATTAATAAGGCTGTTGCCCACAGATAAGAATCCTTCTGGATTCAAGTCTCTCAGCTGGATGCTTGCGTAGCTCGCTCGTGCAAATGACAAAATGGTGTCCACACAGCCAGAGTATACAGACCTGCTCCACAAATGCTGCATCAGGAGGGCTGCCATTTTGTAGACCAAATAGTGGCCTTCTGTCACGGCATTTGTGGAGCAGGTCTGGACAAGTTTGCGGGGCAGATAGCAGCATCTTGCTGACTGATTCTGGCTTGCTGGAGCTGGGACCCCATTTGGGATCACAACCCAGTTTGTGAACTACAGCAAGGGTGAATGGGGAGACTCCAAAATGCAAATTCTCCCTCAGTTGCTCTAAAGGGGATCTCTGCTACTCTACCTTGATCCATGTGTATAACTTACAGTGTGCTTCAGGATGAATGGTTTTATAAATATGTAAAATACTTCACATCTTTAACGAAGGGTGAAAATAAACATGTTCTTTTTTGAGACATCTAGCAATTTTACTTGAAGTTGGTTGCTTCTGCAAATATAAAAACAAATGTCTGCTATGTCTATCTCCAGAAGAGTGAGTTCATCATATTGTGTTTTTTAAAATCATCTGCTACCTATTTATTACTTTTGGGTATGGACTTTTCCCAAAGTAAGCACTTGGGCTTGTATACTTAAAATTATACAGATTTCAGGGGAGCGTATGTATAAATAAAATCACTTTTCATTTTGAGGTAGGAAAGACAGGGACACTGACCCAGGAGAGGGAATTGGTGGCTGTTGTGAATACATTTTGCATGGCTTTAATCTTTGTGTCCCCTTTCCACCAAGGCAGGGGAGGGGGAAAAATCTGGAGGCAAATAAGCTGCTTCCTCTCACAGCACTATGTATCTATTAGAGACCATTCATGAGCACTGCCCATGAATCTATACCACTTTGGGGAGCTGGAGCTTTGAGTCTTTGTTACTATTTCTAATCAGATGATCCCTGTTCTTCCTGCAGGAAGATGATGTGGATTTTCTAGCCAGATTTTCTAAGCTGGTCAATGGAATGGGTCAAGCACTAATAACTAGCTGGACTAAACTGGTAAAGAGTGGTGATATGAAGAGTGCCCAAGACACCTTGCAAGCTATTGAAGCGAAAGTGGCCCTAATGTTACAGCTGCTAATTCATGAAGATGATGATATCTCATCTAATATCATTGGGTTTTGTTATGATTACCTTCACATCTTGAAACAGGTAATTTAAAAATAAAAATTTAGTTGCAATTCAGTGCTGCGCCTGATGGCAATTTATTTTCTCCTTAACTTGTTAAGAACATTTACTTTGCAAGTCAGGTTTCCTAAGGAATTTACTTTATATAAAAACACCTCCTAACTTGGTGTTTAACACACAATAGCTGTATGTATTGGTTTGTGGGCATACTGCTTATGAACAGTTACATTTGAAGAATTTTGGAGAAATGAGATTGGATGAAATCTTGTGTTGTCTGAAAAATGTGCTTGCAAGCAGCATTGGTGTTATAAGGAAAAACATGTATAGCTGTTAGAAAGTACAGAATCACTTTTGATGAAAGATAACATTTAAAATGTCTCATTACAGCTCTCTGTGCTTTCAGACCAGCAAAAAGCTAATGTAGAGGTAAGACTGGTTGAAGTTCCTTCTGAGCAGAGCTCTGATTTGATAAGTAACATTATTTTTTGGTAAATGTGATCTCTTAAATTTTGAGCATTTTCACTTTAAGACCACCTGTTTTGTATGTTAATCTCAAAACATGTATCAGAAAAGTAGTCGTGACTTGTCTTTAGGAACAGTGCAAGTTGCCCTTACCTTAACAATAATTTTAGTTGAAATATATTTGGGTAAATTATAATCTATTTTGAATTGTGTGTATAAAGATGGAAATTATTTTAGCACAAATCTTCTAGCTCTTTTCCTCCCAATCTGTATCTTGAGCCCATTTTTTCATAATTCTGGGTTTTTTTAAATCCAGATTAGATGCACGTATAGTGATGTGATTATTTTGTATCTTTAGGCAAGATGAGAAATTTTCCAAATTGTACTTTAGATTATTCTCTTTACATTGTTTTAATTGCCCCAATTCTGAGGAAAAACTGGATTAAAGGGGGTTAGAGTTCAGATTCAGAAGGAGGGTTTTATGAAATGAATCACACAACATATTAAAAAATATTTAGTACTCAAATGTTAGCTTTTCATTTTGGATACTGTGTGCTAATAGTCCTTTCAGTTTTCTCCTTGTGTAGTTCGAGTTCTGTTTCATTAGATCAAGGCAGGTTACTACTAAAACTGTAACAGGAAAAACAAGATAAGCAAGTCAGCTTCACGTAGAACCATATTATCAGAATCCCTACCTGTCCTGTAGAAGCTGCTTAATGCTAGAAAATCTATTCCTCTTTCTCACAAAATGATTCACAACTTCACCTCTCCAGTGACAGTTCATTCTACCCATTCTGCTGTAGGCTTTTGGGCAGTTTTGTAGATGCTTTGATTGTTTCTAATAGGCATAACAAGAACCTTGATGTTCTTGTCATTTCACTTTTAACTTTTTAGAATAGTTTGTCATTCGCAGAACAAAATTAGAGGCTAATACTTCTATTGTAATATGTATTTTTTTTAAAAACTGAATTATCTCAGAGTAACAAGTTCTAAAAATGGAACAAACCATAAAACCCTGAAAAATCAGGGTGGTTTTTGTTTAAAAAAATACTTTCCCTCTGAACATTTATATTATTCACCATGGAAGAAACAATGGCGCTATATGTGGTGGTAATTTTAACTTTGGGGTTTAACTATTTGGGTTGTATGTAGGAACTAGAGAGCTGGATAATATTGCTAGAAATTGAGGACTGTCAATTACACTAAATCAGGCTTTTAAAAACTGGATTATAGCTGAAGATTTGGTCATTTAGTATATCTGTTTCACAAAAACCCCATGGAATATAATTTCCATTAAATCTCTTTGAACATTCTACCACAAGTATGGATTAATTTTTAATTATATCACAATAGGTGCTGGAATTAAGGGTGCTGTCACACCTCCTTGCCTGAAGTGGTTTCCATTATATATAGGGTTTACAGTTTGGTTCAATTGCTCTCAGCACCCCCACTATAAAAATTGTTCCAGCACCACTGTATATAAACCTCAGCTATTACATTTTAAAATATTTCCCAGGTTGCTTTACTGCAAAGTGTAGTGCTAGGATATTATGTAGTTATCAATTACTGTATATCACTTGTTGGAGTACTGGATTAGACTAGTTTTATCACCTTTTCTTTATGGTAGGCAGTTATGTTGGCTGTTATGAAGAAGTTGACCTATGATGAAGAGTATAATTTCGAAAATGAGGTAAGATGTCATATTTAGATAAAGTTAAACCTTCAGTTTAAATTACAGACTATTTGGTTATAATGAGCAATCTTAAGATTCATGTAGATAACTTAGTTTAAAATTTGTGAATACCAATCACTATTAGTTTTTTTTATCTAGGATAAGATTTGAAACCTCTTCTCTCAATGCAACATATCTTCTGTTAATATCCATGGGAGCTATGTATGTATCAAAAGGGGAATAGTCTTAAAAATTAGTGTTTGAACGATAACTACATGCAAGAATTTTTGGAAAAATCTGTCTGAACTGAAGTATGATTTAAATTAGTGCGTTGAACTGAGCTCACAAACTGACGTTCTCATGCATACTGTTCCTTGTGGCACCATGCACTAGATGACTGGGGTATCCACAACTGTGTTTAAAATTAACACTGAATTTCTAAGTACAGAAAAAAGTTCTAATTTTTGACAGGCATACTGTTTTCGGTACTGCTCAAGAATCTCTCAAATTGTTTGATATTAACTTGAATAGCTGTAAGTGAACTGCCTTTGGATCAGACCCAGACTTGTAGCAAGAAACCAAATGACTATGTAAGAGGATCTCAAACCCACACATGGCTTTTTCAGATATTTAAATACTTCCTAACTAGGAGCTGCTTTTCCAGTGCCTCTCATTACACTGCTTGTTTCTTGACCAACTAGCCAACCTGCAGAATTTGACAATTAGTTTAGTCTATGGCTGGAAGTCAAGGGTAGCAATTTGAGATCCTGTGCTGAAGGGGAAAAATAATATTTGTGGCCTTAGAGGAGCGATTTCTGTAATGAACTTATGTGGAAGTTCCTTTTGGGTTCTGCTGGAAGGTGAGAGATGTAGGCACAATTTTTGCACGATTAAATAGGCTGGCTAAAGAAGGAAGGTGGTTTTGAGGAGTTTGCATTTTGTTAGGGGAGAGGGAGAGGGAAGCTGATGAGAGGCAAGAATCATAGGGCTAGAAGAGACCTCAAGAGTCCCATATGCAGAGACATGATATATAATAAAATAATCTAATTATATAACCTGTTCTTAAAAACTTCCAAATCTGGGGATTCTACAACCTCCCGTGGCAACCTGCTCCAATGCCTAATTATCCTTTATCTAATATCAGACCTAAATCTCCTTTGCTGGACATTAAGCCCATAACTACTTGTCCTACCTTCAGTGCATGTGGAGAACAATTGATCATCATCATCTTTATAACAGCTCAATGTAGTTGAAGACTGTTTTCCCTTTATTTTCTTTTCTCAAAACTAAACATGTCCAGTTTTTTAGCCTTTCCTCGTAGGTAAAGATTTCTTAACCTTTTATTACCTTTGGTGCCTTCCTCTGGGATCTTTGCAAATTGTCCATATCTTTCTTAAAGTTTAGTGCTCAAAACTGGATGCAGTACTCTAGTTGAGTCCTCACCAGTGCTGAGCAGAATGGAAGTGCTCTACCTTTAGAATTTTCCATCTTCCTTGCCTCCATTTTTCAGATGTTACTGTGCTAGTGAATTAAGAGCCTACGTAATCCATTTTAAGGCACTTAGAAGAGAGGAAGGTGATCAAGAGCAGTCAACATGGATTCACCAAGGGCAAGTCATGCCTGACCAACCTGATTGCTTTCTATGAAGAGGTGACTGGCTCTGTGGATGTGGGGAAAGTGGTGAACGTGATATACCTTGACTTTAGCAAAGCTTTTGATACAGTATCCCACAGTATTCTTATCAACAAATTAAAGAAGTATGGGTTGGATGAATGGACTATAAAATGGATAGAGAACTGGCTACAGCATAGGGCTCAACGAGTAGTGATCAGTGGCTCCATGTCCGGCTGGCAGTCGGTCACAAGTGGAGTGCCCCAGGGGTCGGTTCTGGGGCCAGTTTTGTTCAATATCTTCATTAATGATCTGGAGGATGGGGTAGATTGCACCCTCAGCATGTTTGCAGATGACACTAAGCTAGGGGGAATGGTAGATACCCTGGAAGGGAGGGATAGGATACAGAAGGATCTAAACAAATTCAAAGATTGGGCCAAAAGAAATCTGATGAGGTTCCACAAGGACAAGTGCAAAGTCCTGCACTTAGGACAGAAGAATCCCCTGCACAGCTACAGACTGGGGACCTACGAGCTAGGCAGCAGTTCTGCAGAAAAGGATCTGGGGGTTACAGTGGATAAAAAGCTGGATATGAGTCAGCAATCTGCCCCGGTTGCCAAGAAGGCTAAGGGCATATTGGGCTGAATTAGTAGGAGCATTGCTAGCAGATCAAGGGAAGTGATTATTCCCCTCTATTCGGCATTGGTAAGGCCGCATTTGGAGTATTGTGTCTAGTTTTGGGCCCCCCACTACAAAAAGGATGTGGACAAGTTGGAGAGAGTCCAGCGGAGGGCAACAAAAATGATTAGGGGGCTGGAGCACAAGACTTATGAGGAGAGGCTGAAGGAATTAGGCCTGTTTAGTCTGCAAAAGAGACGAATGAGGGGGGATTTAATAGCAGCCTTTAACTACTTGAAAGGGGGTTCTAGGGAGGATGGAGCTAGGCTGTTTTCAGTGGTAGCAGATGACAGAACAAGGAGCAATGGTCTCAAGTTGCAGTGGGGGAGGTCTAGGTTGGACATTAGGAAAAAGTTTTTCACTAGGAGAGTGGTGAAGCATTGGAATGGGTTACCTAGAGAGGTGGTGGCATCTCCATATTTAGAGGCTTTTAAGCTGCGGCTTGACAAAACCCTCGCTGGGATGATTTAGCTGAGGTTAGTCCTGCTTTGAGCAGGGAGTTGGACTAGATGACCTCCTGAGTGTTGATTCTGGATACTTTGTGGTCAGTGTGAATGCCAGTGAGGCATCTGATTTGCAGATCAATAAGGTTTAATGTGCAAGGTTTTTTATAAATATACTAGTTAGATACAAAGCCTAAAATTAACTACAATATATCATACTCGCTAAGCCTGGAGAGCTAAGCAGTTACTCAGAAGGCTGTATATAGGAATGGCTTTCTTCAGGGGCCCCGCCAGGGAGTTGGTGGATCCTCTGGTCCAACTGGCAGCACCTCCTGCAGAGTCAGGTGTTGATGGAGCATGCCTCTTTCTCTAAATGATGACTTCTTATACCCTTCCATAAACAACCTTCATCTAATTATCTCTCTCATTATAATGTATGCTAATTACCTACATTGGGTTTCACCCTTAACTACATTCCATTCTCACCATAATAATTGGGGTTGTCAAAACAACATCTGGTGATAGGAGGGGTGGAGTAAAAGTATGCCCCTTCGCAAGAAAACAGTGTACCCTTGGACGTTCAAGGATAACTTGTTCCCATCACCGTTATCTATGTGCAGCTGTATTTTGTCTTATAATGTGCCGTGCTATGCAGAAACTGAGACATCTATAAGGTTATTCAGTCTGTGCCAACTGGAAGATGTCATGCTACAGGGGTCAGAATAGCCAAGCAAGCAAACTCAAATTGTATTGGGCCTCCAATACTGAGGTCCCTTCCAACTCTAATATTCTATGATTCTATGATAAGAGCTGGCTTGGGCTACTTGCTATGATCAGCACTTAATCAGTTGGGATCTATTACTTAATTTTAAAGTTGAGGGAGAACTGTATTCTTGGACAGAACAAGTGAGTAAAAAGAGCGTGGGCTGAAGGCCCCCCCTTTTTTTTTCTCTTCTGTCTTGGCTATTTAGATTGTAAGAGTTTACGGGTATGGATTGTCTGTATCCTGAATGCAGTGCTGCCCTGTTCTCAGTTGGGGCCTCTAGGTGTCACTGTAGTACAGAAAATAAAGAAATGGCCTGCCATTCAGACACAAGCGCAAATAAGACGACTGGTACGTGTCTCTGCCCAATTCACTTTTCATAATCTATTTTGTATTATGACTAATCACAACCTAGTTTTCTAAAGAAGTAATTTTTAGATGTTTGCCCTAAACATGTAAATGTGGATTACATGAAGAATGAATGTGTTGCAGGGTGAAGATGAAGCAATGTTTGTGGAATACAGAAAACAGCTGAAACTATTGTTGGACAGATTAGCTCAGGTCTCACCAGAATTACTGTTGGCTTCTGTCCGTAGAGTTTTTAACACTACACTGCAGTAAGTTATATTTCTTCTAGTTGGCTTTAAGAAAGATTCCTCTTTCAGGTTCATGCTGAGTTTTAGGCTTAATGCAACAACAGATGAGAAATTTCTCATGTGGGCCATGTCAAAACTCTCAGGTGAACCATTCTTTACATTTAATTTAGTGGTCTGTTTCATTTTTCTGTGTTTTCAGCAGTCAAATAATCTTGATTATTCTTTTAGACTCAGATTTCTAGAAAAATCTTAGTTTGAGAGAAAGCACCTATTTTAGAGTCTAATATTACAAACAGATCAAGCAATTATTACTGTCCTCTCACTTTAGGGACCACCATTATCTAGCAACTGCATAGTTTCTCCTTAGCTTTTCCTCATGTGGCTAAATTTGCTTCTGCTTAAATATTTTTAAAGCTAATAGTGAAAACTACCAACATATTTGAGAGAGTGAGAAGTGGTGATAAACTGGTGTGAGTGGAAGGGGCAGTTACATCAAATATTGCTACTATCAAGGCACAGCAAGAGTAGATAATGGAGGGGAAAAGCAACATTCAAGTGTTCTTTTAAAACTTAAAACATTCATACCATACCAGATTTATCTTCCTTCTCAACCCCAAACAGCAGCTATGAGAAACCTAAAGTATTAACATAGAATGTTCCTTCACTGTTTCAACAATACCATTATAATGGTGAAAAGAGATGCCTATCTGTATATGTAAAAAATAATGCTCTCCAATAGCCAATATTTCAGGATGCCAGTGTTCTTATAGTCTTTGTTTGCCAAGTTAAAATATAACTGATTGTTCGATGCTATATTTAATGAAAACTGCATTTCTGTAGTCTCTTCCATGCCATGCAGATCAAGGCACTTCACAAGAAAATACTCGGAAATATATTCAGCTATAAAATTGGTAGTTTGAGTGTTTCGTGAAGCTCTGTTGGCTAATTGGACTTTTATTGAGGCATAATCTTGTATCATTTTTATAGGAATTGGCAGGCTACACGGTTTATGGAAGTAGAAGTAGCAATAAGGCTCTTGTATATGCTGGCTGAGGCTCTCCCTGTATCTCATGGTGCTCACTTCTCGGGTGATGTTTCAAAAGCAAGTGTTTTGCAGGACATGATGCGAACAGTAAGTATTTCAGATGTAAGAGTCACTTAAATGTTTCTCTTTACGAGTAATTTTTTCTTTTAACGTGACAGGCTCACTGTGATTATCAGTGTGTCAAACTTTAGCCATGCATTGTAAATCGTTAATCCTAATTTCTTAATGCATTTTCTCTGCAGCTAGTGACATCTGGTGTTAGTGCCTATCAGCATACATCAGTGACATTGGAATTCTTTGAAACGGTGGTTAGATATGAGAAATTTTTTACTGTGGAACCTCAACACATTCCAAATGTTTTAGTAAGTTGGATAATTCATTCAAAACTTCATAGCTTATTTTCACGAATTAGATAAAGTAAATGTTTGGGAGGTTTTTTATGTTTGGAGAACTTGTCTGTCCTTCCCTGCCTATTTTCTGAAAAAGATAAAGATGATAAATTTGAAATTGTGTTGCTTTGTTATGTTTCTGCTTGTGTACCATGAATGGAAGATGAAATATTTTTATTTTAATTACAGATGGCATTCTTAGATCACCGAGGTCTTCGCCATACTAATCCAAAAGTGCGAAGCCGAACAGCTTACCTCTTTTCCAGATTTGTCAAGTCTCTTAAGTAAGTGAAAGTTGTTTCAAATGTTTTGTTTTTACAAAAAGATTGCAAGTGATGAGAGAACAGTGACTTGCTGAATTTTCAATAGAAGAAGTGGGGGTTGAAATGAGCAGGAATAAAGTGGTACACCATACAAGCACGTCTCTGGCTGACCCACTAAGTTCTATAAAATTTCAGACAGTATTGCGGAGAATCTCTTAAAATGTGGACTGAAGCAGAGTTGTCTGAATCTGTAGAAAGAGGAAAAACTGAGATACAAACTCTCCCAATTCACCTCAGTTGGTATTAACTCTGAAGTCTAATGATAGTGATAGACTTGTCAATATCAACTTTCACTGCTCATCATCTTAGTGGAAACAGCCAGCAACTGTGGGCAGATCCTGGCTAGCGTTCTGGTTTTATTCCAGAGTGTGACAACCTGAAAACAACTTACACAAGAGTTAACCAACTTTTGAATATACATTTGTTCTCTTTAACCTATTAGGCAAAACTTGTTCTGTAGGGCGTTTATTTAATAATACAGTTAAAACTCTTCAATCTGTGGTATGATTGGTAACTGCAAATCACATTGGTCCTAATTCTCAAGCACAAATATTGTACCTAAATGCAAGAAAAACTCTTGAACAATACATCAGAATTGGAACCAGAGCCTTTTTCAACTGTTAATGAGAACACTTAACTGAGCCCTGGTCTACACTACGACTTACATCAGTATAACCACATCGCTCAGGCGTGTGGAAAATCCACACCTTTGAGCAGCGCAGTTATACTGATCTTACTCTTGGTGTAGACAGTGCTATATCAATGGGAGGGCTTCTTGCAATGACATTGCTACCATCTCTTGGTGAAGTGTAATACCTACGCCAACGGAAGCAGCTCTCCTGTTGGAGTAAGTAGCATCTGCAGTAAGGGCTACAGTGTCTATGCTGCTGCAGTGCTGTAAGTGTAGACCTGCTCCGAGATTAACAGGGTCATTCCCACTTGTCAGCTATTTTTCCAGGCTCTCTGCAGATTCATGCAGACATCTCTGCATTTGTTATGTTCACATTTTTGAGGTTTTCCTCACAATCAGAATAACCAAAGACTTTTTTAAAAATTAAAAATGATAATCTTGAAAACACCACAGGAGCATGAGAGGTACCAGTTCACCATACTGGTCCAACCCAAACCCTAGTCTTCCAAACTCAGAGCAGGATTTTCTCTTGCAGTAATGCTAAGATTTTGTAAGTGGTGATTTTTATAAATATATAATGCTATTTAAATGTTTTACTTCAGTAAACAGATGAACCCCTTTATTGAAGATGTTCTGAACAGAATACAAGATCTCCTAGAACTTTCTCCACCTGTAAGTATTTCTGATTTCCTAAAAAATAGCATAGATGAAGTTTGTCGATTTATATTCATTTGAGTTCCTTGGTACCAATGCTCCAATTCAGTAAGTACTTAAGTACATTTCTAAATTTCTGCACATGAGTAGTCCAATTGAATTCCTGGGACTTCATGAAACTATTCATCTGATTTGAAGTTAAGCAAATGCTTACGTTTCTCATTAAATTAGGGTCCTAGAGAGCATGGACTTTAGAAATACCTGAAATACCTGTTGATGATCCTTTGAAAATCTTTGAAACTGGTGCAAGGTCTGGAGACAATTGCAACTCCTATTGATACTTCTCTTAAGCTTTACTGATCTGTCACAAACACTGGAGAGGGAGATTGTGGTGGGCCTGAATAGCTGAGGCCTGGCCTGATATGAGTAATTAACACATGGAGGAAGGCCTCATTTCTTGGAGGATAGAATTAGGGAGGTAAATGAATCATTAGACTGAAACAGAACGTTTATGCTAGAGACTAAAAGGAAATAGGCCAGTAAGCTAAAGAGGCAGAATATCTGAGCCAGCTAAGGTAAAAAAGGAGGACACCCAGGCAACCATTTACTAACAATGGACAAGGTAAGTTAAGAAAGTAGAGATGAAGTAAAGAGTAGTTTCGAGCATGGGCAGAGCTTGCTGTACAGGAATTGGTTCCTGCAAAATAACTAAGCCAATCCAAAAATGTGCGAGTAATGTATAATAGATGCAACGAGATATGTAAATGTATATAAAGGAAGAGGCCTTCTGTGTAACTTTGGATGCATGGTACGCCCTATACCCATCTCCTATGCTTGAGTCTGATCAACTCAGTGTAGCTTTGCTGTATGCCAAATAAAGGAACCTGCGTGACACAATCTGGAATCCACGTGAGGGTTTTTTGGATCCCAAAAAACTGGATGATGCGTTCTACCAGCACTGGACATGGTATTCTGGATAAGCCAAGTGGAAGAGGTCTCCTAGGAAATCCCAACAGCTTGTATTCCAGACACTTTTATACTTTCTTCTAATTTATACCTAAGATATAATGAATTCATAACTAAAACAAATTAATTTTCCATTTTTGTGAAAAAGTAATTTTTTTCTGTGGAGATTTCTCTTTATTCCTTGTCCTTTGATCATTCTCTTTGGACTTCTATATAGATTTAGTAGAATAAAATTTAAGTAATATATATAATATTAATATAATATAATATATATTTTATATATATAAATCACCAATCTGTCTTTGGTTTTAGGAAAATGGTTACCAGGCTTTATTAAGCAGTGATGATCAACTATTCATTTACGAGACAGCTGGAGTACTGATTGTTAACAGTGAATACTCTGCAGAAAGGAAACAGGTTCTAATGAGGAATCTGTTGACTCCACTAATGGAGAAGTTTAAAGTGCTGCTAGAAAAACTGATGATGGCACAAGATGACGACAGACAGATGGCACTGGCTGACTGCCTCAATCATGCTGTTGGTTTTGCTAGGTGGGTACAGTACAATTTATTCAATGGGTACTAGGGTGGTTTTTTGGTTTGCTTGTTTGTTTTTTAAGAGAAAAGTGTTTGGAATCAGGCTTGTCATTTTGTTGAATTTCTGTTCAAGCATTTATCACCCAACCTGTTTGGTTGGCACTGTCTCCAAACAACCCAGAAAATCAGGGAACTTACCTCTTAGGAAAGGGTGTCAGTAGAAAATCTAAGTATCAAGGGTTTTCAAAATCCTTGAGTTTTATTGAGTTTATAATGAATCAGACACTTACTATTAAATGGCTCATGAAACATCTTATGAGGAACTTCACTTAAAATAAAGTGAATATGCTAGTGATGTCGAATTTGGACCATTTGTGAATTGAAAATTCACTCAAACCTAAATCTCAACGTGATGTGATTTTAGTGTGAAATAAATTACATTTGGTAAGTGACTAGAAGACTTGACGCCTTGAGTGTTTGGCTCCCCATTTAAGGAAATTTTAATGTTTGAAGAGTACATTTGAGTTCTTAAATATCTAAAGTACATTATTGTTTTTCATTCCCACTGGAGTGTGAGCTAATAGAACTTCGTGTATTCATTTGTTTGCACAGCCGAACCAGCAAAGCTTTCAGTAACAAGCAGACAGTAAAGCAGTGTGGCTGCTCTGAAGTATACCTGGACTGCTTACAGACATTTTTGCCAGCACTCAGCTGTCCCTTACAAAAGGAAGTTATCAGAAGTGGTGTCCGCACGTTCCTTCACCGCATGATTATTTGCCTAGAGGAAGAAGTTCTTCCATTCATCCCTTCTGCTTCAGAACACATGCTCAAAGATTGCGAAGCAAAAGACCTTCAGGAATTCATTCCTCTCATAAACCAAATCACAGCTAAGTTCAAGGTATGAGTCTGACAGTTTATGGGGTAGAAGGTTTCAATTCCTGCTTCCTAGCTCTAGAAAAGGGGTCAGTGCATGTGAAGGAACGTTAACTTCATAGAATTGTACTTCAAACTTTATTTTGTAGGTGTAAATGCTTTTTATTAATAAATACCAACATGAGGAGGAAATGAACATATCTTGGGAGATTCCCAAGAATTAAATTGGCTTTCCTTCTTTAACAATAGTTACCCCAAAAAGCATAATAACCTTTTCTTTTCTTTTAAGATATAGTTTATGGATTTTGATATTTCACTGCTTTAAAAAACCTTTTTATATTGACAGGAAACATGATAGTTGTTCTCCATGATGAAGTTAGTATTGAATAGGCAAAATATCAAAGTGCTAAATTTAATTTGAAAAAATCACTCAACAGTGATTAAACCTGAAGTGAACTTTCTGTTCCTTTCTTTTTTTTTGTAGTGAGATTTATGGGTATGTACACATATATAGAGGTAAAAAATGCAGGTAGGTATGCAAGTTTTAGATACGGAGTGTAGATGTTAGAGAACACTGGTGTACAGGAACTTGGTGCATTATTCTTATACAAAAAATATACATGGGTACTTAGTGCACTGCTGTACAAGATAAGTCCACAGATAGTGTGGAGTTCTTAAACCTAGGTAGGAACATGGGTTTTTTGAAGCAGAATGAATGTCTAGGAATGCGTGCAGATGTGTTCAATGAGATTGACAGACACTTTCACTATTGAATTGGAGAGTTTCTCAAAGTGTGGTTGGTCACGCTGTGCTGGTTCCTCATTTCAGATTGTTAAATTATACTGAATGAAAACCAAAAATACATTAAATCACTGGCCTAGTATTACTTTTCAATGTCAGCAATTGCAGTTGCTGCAAGAATGTTATATGTTCATGAATGGGAAGGGAGATTGTCTCATGGACCATTTATGGACAAAATTTGTCCCCAGTATGAAAAAGCTTTAGAAGCTCTGGTGTAGAAAATCTTTTAAACCTGTCTTTCAGCTGTAGGCTTCTTGTGAAATATATTAAAAGGCAGAGTTCAATATGAAAATGAAAATACTAAACAGAAAAAATGTTAGTGTACTATCATGGAGATATGGCAGAAACATATGGGAAATCTAGGCTCTGGAGCACTGTTGGAAATGTCACACTCTGAACTCTGAGTGATGGTGATGGGGTGTAAAGATTATGGCAAATTTTGGGAAGTTAGGGGAAGAGGAAGTGTTTCCACAGTGGCAGTATATTCTGTTAGCTTTCCAGATGACACCGATTGCAGTTCAAGATAGAGTAAGGACATAAGTCACCGTCTGGGTGGGATAAATAGGGATTTTCTGTTGACCTCAGTAAAAACCTACAGTGGATTGAGAAGAAGAAGAATGGTGTATTGGGAACAGGCATAATGGAGAAGCACATAGCCATGAAAAGTAAACTAGTCAATTCTTACTATAAGTTTAGGGTTGTTGATGATCCTAATCACATGCAGCTTTTTCATCTTGAATTGCTTTTTAAAATTTGATTAGCCAGTCATCTTCCTCAGTAACTGATTTAAATCTTCATAAACAGCTGATTTCAGTTTATGCATAAAAACTACTTTCGTTTTTTTAAAAACCTATTGCTAAGTAGGAAAATGACTTAAGGTTTAATGGGCAAGAAAGACAACATTTCATCTCCCTATCTTTCTACTGGTGTGCATATCTGAGAATACATAATAGTGTGGGTGTGGCATGTGTATATGCTAGGCATAAGTTTTGAATGGATGCATTATTTAATAGTGGCAAAGCCTTGAGTATTCATTAGAGTTCAGTATTTGAGTGCTCTTGAGCTACAATGTTGTACACCTGTCATGGACTGCTAACTGCAGGAAAAACAAATTTGACACTCATATCATATCACCAAAAGATGCTCAATCTAACCATTTTTTGAAAATTCTATTCTTCCAGGCAGTCATGTCTGTGTATGAAATTTCAAATTAGAGGAAATTAAGGTAATCTGATGACCTCTTACCTATTTTTAGGCTTTAACCAAGAAAACTTGAAGTTGAAAGTGCCATAGATGGTGATAAAAAAACAAAGGGTGGACAGCTGTCAATTTCTACATTTTGAAACCTCTCTAGCTATAACCTAAAATAAATTTTCTATAATTTAAATGCCATGATTTTGCAATCCAACATCTTGAGACCTTCCAGGATTTTGAAGCAAGTGCTTTTCGTATCATTGGAAGACTGGAAAATCTCTCTTTTCCAGAAGAATAAGTTGTTCCCACTTCACAATCTGCAGGGCTGACAATGGATGGTAAATCTGTTGATGCAGGACTAAATATATCGCCACTGGAGCCTCAGTATAGTTCTGGTGGAGGAAGGATGAGAGAATCCCACCTGAGGTGTGGGGGAAATAGCTGCCTATATTTTCTGAGAAATGGCTATCTGAAATGGCTCAGATTTGAAATACTAGAATTGAGATAGATGGATTAGTGGGCATGGGAGCATGATGAATGTTGTATCATGGCTGCCATTTCTGCGTGTCTGCTTATATCTACAGACATATGGTGCCTGACTATTTTTAACCTCATTATGTTTAAAATATTGGAAGTGACAACAAAAGCTAATTAAAATAAATCTCTTTTCTGTGATAGATTGATGGCTGGAAATTTAAAATATATGTAGTGAGCTGTCAGCTGACACTGTTTTTTGTTTTTTCCTCTCCTCACCTCTATAGACCCATGTTTCCCCATTTCTGCAACAGATGTTTATGCCACTACTTCATGCTATTTTTGAAGTATTGCTCCGTCCAGCAGAAGAAAATGACCAATCTGCTGCTTTAGAAAAGCAAATGTTACGGAGAAGTTATTTCGCCTTCCTGCAGACGGTCACTGGCAGTGGAATGAGTGAAGTCATAGCTAATCAGGGTGAGCAGTCAGTCACAAGATCACACCATGAATCCCTTTTACCAATACAACAAACAGTTTTGTTTGCCAAAATCATTAGCACTATTCCTGCTAAATGCTATTAAATATTTAAGGTAGGATCAACAACCTTAAATAAATTATACTTAATTTTGGCTGTTTAAATAAGAATTCTAGTTTGTAACATTTATAAATAATATATAAACTATTCATAGTGATCATTTTGGCAATGTTTTGTGACTTAAAATTTGTTTGAGCATATCAATGGTGGAATGAGATTTCAGATAAAGTAGTGCAAGCACATCTATGGAAATGCATTTAATATAGCTAGCAAAGTGTATCACTTACAACCAACTGTTAGATGAAATACATAGTTATAACAATGAGTAACCTTGCCCCAGTACCTTTTTAAGGTGTTTTCAGCTGACTCTGTGCCAGCACTCCATGGCACATCATTAGGAAGAAACTACAGTCCTCCTTTCTCTACCTTAGTTACCTGTTAGCACCATCTGTTTTCTCCTCTTACCCTGATGTCAGAAATTTGTTTCAATTCCTTGGGTATCTAGTTAGCACCTATTTCCCATCATTAATAGATAAATACAAATTTTGGGCCACTTGCCACTAAAGGCAGTTTCAAATGTTTTGTTGACTTAATTGGTGCAGAATCTGTTCAAACGTTCTTTTATTAAATGGAGCGTTAGCAGGTTGAGAGAAAAAACATGCAAATCTGAAAAGCTTTAAATTTTCATCTAGATAAGACTGTAAAAACCCACACTAATATGGGTTAAGATGGTGGTTCTCAACCAGGGGTACGTGTACCCCTGGGGGTACACAGAGGCCTTCCAGGGGGATACATCAGCTCATCTAGATATTTGCTGAGTTCTACAATAGGCTACATAAAAAACACTAGCGAAGGCAGTACAAACTAAAATTTCATTCAGACAATAACTTTATACTGCTCTGTAAACTATGCTGAAATGGAAGTATAATATTTATATTCCAATTGATTTATTTTATAATTATATGCTAAAAATGAGCAATTTTTCAGTAGTGTGCTGTGACACTTTTGTATTTTTATGTCTGATTTTGTAAGCAATTAGTTTTTAAGTGAGGTGAAACCTGGGATACACAAGACAAATCAGAGTCCTGAAAGGGGTACAGTCGTCTGGAAAGGTTCAGAGCTACTGGGTTAAGATACCAGTGCTGAACACCTTTATTAGAGGACAAAGGAGTAAACAGTGAGGTGAGAGAACTTCTAGGTGACAATTATTTTGACTGAGGAATGTCAAAGGAACCTAATAAAGCTAAGTATATAGGGGCAACACAATGGGAGAAATTTGGTTTTTTGTTTTTTTTTTTACACAACGATCACCATACGTGTTGGAAAGAACTAGAATATTGCTGAGTTTAAACTAGCTGTACCAACTGGAGGGAGGAGTGATGGGCAGAGCTGTGCCAGTTGTGAACAGCTCAATGAAAACTTCTGCTCAATGTGCATTAGGGGTCAAAAGAGAAAACCAAACATTGGAATGTTTAAAGAATAGGATCATAAATACTGAAAATGTTTTAAAATGCCGTTGTCAATCACCTGGATTACTATGTTCAGCTCTTGTTACTTTTTCAAAAAGAAAAACTAATGAGATATAGAAATAAGTGACAAAAAATGAGACTAAAGAAGACTTGCACATGAAGAAACTGAAAAGACTAGATGTGTTCAATTTGGACAAGAAACCAATAAGGGATTGGTAGAGGGGTGCAAAATAAGAAATGGATTAGGGAATCCTTGTGCTCTTGGGATTACCTTTCTCATAATACAAGAACAAGAAAACATATATAACATTGAAAGGCAACAAACCAAAACCTCATGAAAGGAAGTATTACTTATACAGTATATGATTAACCTGAGGAACTCATAGCTACCAAATTTATTGAGGCCAAGAGTTAGGTAGAAAAGGATAAAGCACTTACATAGATGAAAACCTCTACAGTTGTTACATTCTGATGCATAAAGATTTGATCATCTAAGCCATCTATACACTGGGGTTTAGGAAGAAACTTCTTTGAGCAGGCTATTCTGTAATGGTCACTATGGGGTACATATTCCTCTGAATACATGTACTGACCACTATCAGAGACTGGATACTGGACTAGGTAGACCACTGGCCAGATCCAGCATGGCAGTTTTTGTGTTAAATATAAATGTAAGACTGGTAGCTATAAATGTTTCTTGTCACAGGACCTTTACTTCAGACGACATGCTAGTGAGTTTTCCCAATGTCTGCGATCATAATTTGTCTTTCTGTCCTCTTTCCCCACTCCCCATGTTCAGTGTCCTGACTTCAGACAGAAAGGACTTCTTAGTTCTTAGACACAGGTGTCCGTTTTCATAAGTATTGTGAGACATGACATCACCTTGAGTACATGTCACTTTTATCATTATAATTTTTCAATTTCCTTATTAGAAGTGAAACTGGCTCACTTTGCAGTAATGGTCAATTTCACATAGCTATTTTTGAACTGAGATAATAGAGATAATAGATTTAACACTTTTTCAGAAGAATCTTTTTCTGCTAGTTTCTATTTAAACCTTGCTTCTTTGGGAAGGGTCTCTTTTTTTTCAGTTGTAAATTCACCATTTCTCCATTGGAACGGTTAACAATTCCACTCCACGGGTTCTTGCAGGTTCAGGGATTTCTAGAAAGTTCTATTAAAAATGTACATTTCAGATGACATGGTTTAAAAAAAATACATAAAATACCTTATTATAAAGATCTGGCTGACAGACAACCATAGAACTTGTCATGGCAGTACTTTTTTCAAGATCAAAGTTCTTATTTTGTATATTATTTTGTGTATTAATCACAGTTTTTTCAAAAGCCAAGAGGAATTTAATCTATGTCTACCTCAGCAGTTTATAATCTTATTTCTATCAATCATAAACATGTATTATGGGTAGAAACATGGTGAATCAAGATGTTGCCAGAGAATATATTTTATAGCCATATTATAAATTATTCCATAGAACCTGGTTTGTCATTTAAGTTCACAGAATATTTCAAAGATTTCTATATTCTGTTATAACATTTTGTAAATTGAAAATCACTTTTGAAATCTTTTCCTCTATAAATGAGAATTACATAACAAATAATTCTGCCCTTTGTGTGATGCATGAAGATCTCAAAGGCTTAAAAAGTTAGGTCTCTGTTCTTGTTGGAGAACTCATTAGTTTTATCTTTACAGTAAATTAGATTTTCAATATTAATCTATTGTAGATGCAGAGAATGTGGAGCGTGTGTTGTTCACTGTCATCCAAGGAGCAGTGGACTATCCAGATCCTATTGCACAGAAAACATGCTTTATTATTCTTTCTAAGCTGGTGGAGCTTTGGGGTAAGTTTGCATTCATGCTCTGACAGCTTAATGATCAGTAATTGTTTAGAAAGAGAAAATCTGAACACTGCTTTTCTTTTTAGGGGGCAAAGATGGACCAGTAGGTTTTGCAGACTTTGTCTACAAGCATATTGTCCCTGCATGTTTCTTAGCGCCTTTAAAACAAACTTTTGACTTGGCAGATGCACAGACAGTATTGGTATGTACTATGATATGTTTACTTTAACATACACATGACAGCTTTTAGATGTTGCAATATGCATACACAACAAAGAATTGATTTGACTAATAAAAACAAAAGGCCCTTTCATTTATATGAAACAACTAGATTGGTCATTCTTTGGAGGGTGCTAATACTGCACTTAAAACTCAAGTTGATTTCAGTGAGAGATCTGTATGCAGAAGACTGCAGGACTGAGTCCCTAACATGCATGTGTGGTATTAACAAAAGTTCACATTCAACACTAGCTGCTGACAAGTGTTTGTTTTGAAATCTTAGGGGGTTTATTGTGTTTGTTTTGCAGGCTTTATCAGAATGTGCAGTGACATTAAAAACAATTCATCTCAAAAGGGTAAGGCTTATAAAACTTAGTGTAAAACTACATGTTCATGTGTATTTTAAAGGGGTTTCTCCCAGTTAAATTTCTCTCGGGAAGCTAGTAAGTGTCTTTATGTGGGGAGAAGAATGAGATTAATTCCAGGGGAATTTGCAGAAATCATTGACTAGAATGAGTTAAACACAACATCAAATAGTTTGTTCCTCTGTATGTTAATATAATTATTGCAGAACCTTTAAAGTTGCCACAAAATATAAATTTAACTGTGTTCAAAAATGGTTATTTAAATCAACTGAATCCAGTGATTGTTAATTACTCTGTTATCAGTGTAATAATTACACCAAGTTCAAGGGATCTGTGGTTTTGAAATTCTTTGGTAGTCCATATCTGGATCTCTTCACTTAAAGTAGTTTCATGCTGCATAGTGACTAACATGGCATATTCTTACTCAACAAATCTTTGTATTTTGTGTCAGATATGCAGGCTTTAGTGACTAAAATAAGCTTTTGCTATTTTTTTACTTTTGTTCACAATGCTGTAAAGCCAACGTAGATATGGGAGAATTATCTGGATTATATTTCTTACGCCTCACAAACTAAATTCTAATTACAGGGCTAATAACTTCTGTTTGTACAAACCTATTTGATTCTTTTTGCCTCTTCTAGATGGCATATAGAATCTTATTCTTGAGCATAGGGAGGTACCAAGGGCATTTGGTAAACACTACAAAAACTACCTAGTGAATTGGAGGCACCTTTTTTGGTTAATGAAATCCCCAGTAACATTACATTTTTATAGGTCATTTGCTCCAACAAAACAGCATTAATTTAGCAGATGATTACGGCAATGATGACTAGCCATCAGTGTCTAGGAGTATATCTGCGTGCTGAATTTCTCAATCATTCTGAAACCCAATGAGTTTTGTCATTAGTGAGAGCAGTAACTAAAGGTGGAGGAAGAATGGTAAATGTGGTGGCAAATATTTCTTCTTAATGCTGCAAGTTTCTGAGTTTTGTCATATTTCACAATTGGAGGCCCTAATTCCCATTTAGTTAAATTGGCTATCATAGCATATGATTTTAGTTACTCTTGCAGTTTTAATTCAGCCAGTTTTCTTTTTTTAAAACATTTTATTCTATGCAACAAATAACTAAAATCCAATGGAGTTTAACTTTTTTTAGCTGATGCTGAAACTTGGACACATCTTCCATTTTACAATAACTATAATACAAGTACACTTGCTAATAAGTACTCCATTTGCTACTGGTATCTTCTCAGTTAAGGGCCAAAGCTGATAAACTTTTCTTAAAACTACCTGACACGCTAAAACATATCACTGGTGGCTTTGATTGTTAGTTTGTAAGGCAACATTTGTCTCAAGCAAAATTGTGCTTTGATATCTTTTTCAGGGCCCTGAATGCATTCACTATCTTCAGCAAGAATATCTGCCTTCACTGCAGGTGGCTCCTGAAATAATCCAGGTAGGAACTTTTTCTAGTGGATATTTCAAATATTTAAAAATGAAAACTGAAGCCATTACCATAGTGCATGTTGGTAAACTTAATTTCTCCTGTTATACATCAGTAAAACACAGTTGCTGTAGTTCTAAAACATTTTTTGCTTTACTAATCCACCACAACAAAAACAATATTAAAATATAGCAAGCAGAAAAACCGTTCACAAGTTGGCAGTACAAATACTGATTCAGTGACGTTAAACTCAGTAATTTAAACACTTTACCTCTGTCATTAGAACCTTTAGTCCAGTGCAAAAGATTGATTATAGTAGTGCAGTCAGCTTCCCAAAAGAACCTGAGAGGAAATTTATTTAGATTGGAGACTGAAGCAAGAAATGCATCTGAAGCCAATAATCAACTATTTTGAGACCCATTAGGTGGTAACATTTGTTTTTGTGAAGATATTTGCCCAGAAATAAGCAACTGAAGATAAAATATTCTAACTCCTTTAGAATTGCCCAGGTGTCATCTCAATATGCTTTGTTTAATTCTGCCCTCAAAGACACTGGTGGATACTTGGGGAGCCCAAGTACTTCTATGTATTATTTTTGTTGCATATTTGTGAATGTTTCCACAGTCCAGATGTCTGGAGTAAAAACTACATAGCTATAGATCTTATTAAAGAGTTTTTGTGACTACCATATTGGTAGTAAAAAAAAACCAAAACTTGTTCTAGCTTTAATTTCTTTTTAATGAGACTGAAATCTGAGAAATTAAATAACAAGGAATTCTGATTTTATAAAAATGGGTACAGATCAATTTTCTGTACTGTTCTGGCCTTATTAATGTACAAGGGTCTTGCACAATACAAAAGTTCTTGCACTTATTTAAAATAGATAAGAGATACGATAGTGTTTTTCAGCAATGAAAGTAAGTATTTTTTCAGGCTTGATTGTTGTCTCAACAGTTAATGTGATTAAGGCATTGTAAAAGGTACCCTAAATACGTTATCTAAGTGAACTAGTGTGATTAGATGTTGAGTGCCAAGTAGAAACATAGGATCTCAATTCTGACCAATGTAAGTGAATTTGGAGGTTGTAGTGGTCAGATCTGCTTCTTTGTGAGATAGTATTTGCTTTTGCAGTGTGACTTAAATTGTGAAACCAGTTGGTTAAAAAGCATAAGGAATACTTTTGTGATAATTTATATTATATTAATTTATATTATATACACTACCCTTCTATCCAAGTTAGTAACTCCTTTGTCAGGAATTGTGCCATAGTGAGGCAGAATGACTCTTTACCTTGAAATACTCATATTAACAATACTCACTACATGTTCAAAGTACTATACAAATTAGGGAGGATTAGACAAACATCCTTGTGAGGTGGGTATTATCCTGACTTCACTTTAAGGGGAACAGAGGAGATGACACTACCTCAGTGCCACAATGAGTCATGAAAGGCAAGTTTAGAGCCATGGACCACCTGACTTCAGTCCCTTCTGCCTCTATGTTCATTCAAAATGTGAAATTGGTTGCTAAATATCTGTTCTCCCTCTGAAGCATCTCAGAGGGGAGCCAAAACCTATGATTTATTCTTACTGGCCAATAAAATTCATAGTTTCTCTTTTTAAAAAAGTAAATAAATAAAATGAGGAAAATATGAAAGTCAATTCTGTAGCTGAAATGTATGCTTTTTGTTATTCAATGCAGCTCAAGCGTTTGTTTTGCTTATCCATCTGTCTACAATGTATTTAAGTATTAATTCTCATTGGTCACTTACAGGAGTTTTGTCAAGCACTTCAGCAACCTGATGCTAAAGTTTTTAAAAATTACTTAAAGGTAAGTTTTCAAAAACAGTATGTAACATACATATTTCATTGAGTTATGGTAGTGATTTGAAGGCAAGTGAGAACATATCTCTGGTACTCCTAACTTGACAACAGAATGATACTACAGTTGTGTACTGTAAACCTGTCAGTAACCAGCAAATTTAGAGACTATTTTTTTTCTTTGCTCCTTGCTTCCGAACAACTTAAACACTATTGAATTGTCATTTGATTTTTTTGGTCATAAATCAAATGAGATGGAGCCATGTGGCCTATGTAATCAAATTAATAACTTTATCAGAAAGGGCATAAGCAACATGGTTCTAAAATATGTATGACAATACTTTCCTTCATCATTGATGTTCTGTACTGCAAAAAATTTAAGTACCACCAACACCAACAATAATTTTCTTGAGATGGAACCACTTGTGTGTTGCACTTCAGAGAGACAGTCAAGTTAATGTGTACATATTAGTAAAGACATATCAATCCTAACCATACTATGAATATTTATAAGCTGTATTTCCTCAGCTTGTATATAATTGCTATTTTTTTAAAAACAGGTATTCTTTCAAAGAGCAAAGCCCTGAGGAAAATACTGGAATCCGTTGCACCTGGTTCCATAATCAGGAACTCCAGTTATTTATACAAATGCTAACTTTTTGTGCCATTCAAACTAATTTTGTTTTTAAAGATGTTGCTTTTGGCTTACATCAGTAAATATTTTAGTCTTTGTGGAAAAATGCAAATGAATATGCATCGCTTCTGTGTCTCAGTTGATACATGTAAGGTATGTGACAACAAGAGAAGTTGCCTGCATGCCTACTCCAACACTTTTACTTTGTGTAGAATGGTTTAAGTTTATGCTGTAACAAATACAGCAGTAAAATACCTGACTTTTATTTTTGAAATGGAAAAAAAAAAGTGAAAATCTCTAAGACCATAGCAGTGGTTATTAAACTGTGTACGTTTTTAAAGATATTGAGTAAAAATGTTTTCATGAGACATGAATTTCATTTGTTCATGTATGGTGACATGAAAAATAAAACAATCAAACTCATTATTGTAGATAGTCATTTCATTGAAGTTGTCTTAATGCTAAAGTATATATTCTAAAAACACAGATTGGTTTAATAAATTATCTGATTAAAAATAGGAACTGGTTCTACATTTTTATAAAAATAAATTTTATGTAGTGAAAGCCACAGTCTCTGACTCATTGTGTTGAATCTTTAGATGTTACAATCAGCAAGCTGCAGAACATTGCATTAGTTTTGAGCAAGAAATGGCAGTTCCATTGTACCTTGTCACTGTGGCATGGCTGATATTTAGACATTTTAGGATGTCTTGTGTGTGCATGAACCAAGCAAAAATTGCATTTATTACAATATATTTCAATTGTACCAATGGCTTGTGCCTGCCAGATTTTACACAGTGGAATTCAGATGTACAACTTTGGATCCAGCAAGGATCCATTGACACTCAGTGTTTCTTTTTGTTAAGTTTTTTTTGTCGGTGCCTCTGTCCCCACCTGATGTTATGATATGCAGACTATCAGAAAATTTGGTGGGAAAAACGTATATATGCAGTGAATCTTAGTTTTCTCCCAAGAATAAATGTCTTCATAAGATTGTGTAGCCAACATACCCCTCAGATAATCGAGAGTAGGCAATTTTTTTTACACTACATACTGCTTTAAAATAAGGCTAAAGATCCACTATGCTCGTTTTTAAAATTGTAGCCTGTCTTTCAACTAGGCTACAGCAAAACAGATTACTAGAAGTAGAAAGGCTGCCAAATAACTAATTCTAGGAATGTCCAGCAAGGACCCAAACTTACAGTCATTCGCAGTTTCACAGCTTGGTGCAACTTGAACAAATTCCAATATACTTGTGGAAGAAATCCATCACCCCCGCCCACAATGATTATCAAATTTCTTGATTAAAAGGATAGTCCTGTGGGACAGAAAGGGTTAAGCCAAATATTATATGGCTTCCTGGAACTGCAGATCACAGGGCAAAACCAGATGTGGTAGTACTGCCTCTTGAGAGCTCACTATGAAGAGACATGAATGTGCCTCCATTCAGACTCCAGGAGTCAAAACGCCCTGGTTCTCAGGAGAATGGCCTCTGTCAACCACAGAGAAGTGGGGAAGTAGAGTTGCAGTTCTTTCCTTCAATGAAAAGGTTCCCCCCCCCCCCCCCCGATTGGTCTAGCACCACCCCCTGCCACCCAAAACAAACAAAAAAAAACCCTTATACAATCTAGGCAAATGTGAGCTGGTGCTAAATGAAATCTCATCTCCTGGACAGAGGACCAATTTTCTATTGGTAGCCTCAGAGAAAAGTTTCTTAGGGTGATGCTTCATGTTCTTCAATGTCCAGAAGTGATGGGGGAAAGAGGAAGAGTTGTCCTGGATCACAAATGACGTGACAAGTGGATGAAGAAAATGAGATTCTGGATGAAGACTCTAGCTTCAACAGTAGGAATCCTGTCCCAAGGGGCCTTCTTTGCCTCAGTGGACTTAGCAAAGCATACCTACACGTTCACCTATATGCCACTCATGCCACTGCCCCCTAATGAGCTTTGCATAGGGTACAGACCACCAGCACTGAAGTTTGACATTGGCACTTACATTGGCCTCCAGGGTTTTTACCAAGATGATGGTGATGGCCATACCTAGTTGCAGGGCCCTCTCCTGTATCCCTTCCTGGATGACCTCTTGATGGGGGCTGTGATTCAAGTAGCAGTTCACAGTGCCAAGATTTGGATGCTGGAACTGTTTCAAGCACACAATTTCATGATAAATACCAAGAAAAACTCCCTTATCTCTTCCACAAGGATAGCTCACCTGAGAGCAGCCATAAATACTGTTGTGGCAAAAGTCTGCCTGCTACTAGACACATTCATCCATAATTTATAAGGGGTGGGGATGGTGGTAAGGAACTCCAACTATGCAGACAAGGCATCAGGTGCACCCGTTCCTGACATAATCAAGACATGAGGTCTTTGGTGACTTCATTAACAGAAAAACTCTGTGCTTCCACTGAGGAAAACTGCAGGCTAGCAACATGGACCTCTATTAACCTCTATTTATCAGACCCTGTTGTGTTTATGGAGAATCCATTCTGTTATCTGTGCCAGTCTTTTACAGTACTATGTATGGCAGCTTGATCACCTTAGTCCATTTCAGACTTTGAGTATGACTAGGGAACATTTAGTTAGCTACAAACAGAAGCTGCATACTGTGTTCTGTGACTACTGGATTAAACAAATGATCTGTGGAATCTTACTTTAAAACTATATACTTTGTGTGATTCATTCCAGAAGCTCCTAATCAGTTAGGACACAACAGATGCTAGAAAATGGACTTTATATTCTCTGTACAGGCATCATTCAGTAAGAGGGTGCTATATTTGGTGATCCAGAAACAGTTTATCCTTTTGGCAATTAATTTTGTGGAGGACTCTCCTTATTCCTCTCTCTTTCTAATCACTGGTCACTACTTCACACCTCTCAAATACTGGGCTACAAAATGGAAAAATTTTACACAATTTTCTTGCTGTTAGCAAGGTCTTCCATGATTCTGCCCTCCCTTTTGGCTTCATTAGCCAAAGGAACAAAAATTAACTTATGTCTACTATTTGTGGGCTAGTTAGCCTCTGTACATAGTTTACTGGCTGGCACTGAATTATTGTTACCAAACAGATTCTAAAGTTTTTCCACAGCTTTTTAATGGATCATCTGGCAGCAAGCTGGAGACAGGGATGGGATTGGTGGTAGATGCTTTTTTTTCAATATTAAATTGCCCCTGGAAACTGCAGACAAGCGGGGAATACCCCAAATGTCTTAAAATTGTGGAAGACATTGCTAGCAGAAAATAAATTATCAGGTAAGAATTCTCCAATTCTGGCTCACAAAGATCAGCTGTGATGAATACTAGCTATTTAAAGCAATGACATGTAGAACACAATTCTACTTTGAGTTCAGGTGACTCAAAGCTTCAATTTTCTGCTCTCAAACCTATAAATTAAGTATTTGCAAAGCAACTTCTAACATGCTCAGAAATAGATATCCTGTTTTTGTGTATTTGACTGGCAGACCTGGAATTGCTGCCTACAGCTAAAGTTGCCTGATGCTTTACGTTTTAAGACTATTTCAGGTCTTAAAACTTATCCTGAAGTGTTAAATTTTGGTAGAAACTGTCCATGCTGCCTGTCTGCCTCAGGCTATTACTATTAAGTTTCAGCTAAAATATTTAATCTGTTTCAGAGAACAAGATCGGGGGGAAATAGTGCAGCCCTACTCTTAAAAAGTTGCTTACAACTGTTTTGGTGAGCAGCTTTGGAGCTGCATACTTTGACATGGGAACTTGAAATTTGGGAGTGGTGCTGGATGAGGAGGGGTGTCCCTCTAGTGCAGGGGTGGGCAATAAATTTTGCAGAGGGGCAACTCCACTAATTTTGGTAAGTCGCCACAGGCCCCACCTTTCTACTAGATCAATGAAACCCCATTATGTTCTTTCCACAACAAAGTAATTGCACTTAAGAACAAGCAACTGAATACATGTTTCTCCAAAGCTTATCTTAGGAGGCAATTCCTATTGCAAGTCATTTTGTGAACACGTGTCAAATTTGTAACAACACGAACGCTAAACTTTTACTTACAACTTGCGGTCAAGCACTTCCCGAACTTCCTGCTTCTGGCCACGTGACCGGAAGCAGGAAATTTGGGAAGCCACCAGCTGAAAAAGCTCCAATTGAAGGTAGCTTAAGCAGAGCTTGGGTTGACCGGCTTTTAAAGTGGGTGGCCCATCCCGGCTCACTCGTAGCTACGCCCCTGCATGGAGGAAGATTCTATTAATTTCCTCAATTGCCGGGTATCATGGCGGGCCGGACAGAAATGGTAGAGGGGCTGGATCTGGCCCACGGGCCATAGTTTGCCCACCCCTGCTCTAGTGTCATGACTATGTCTTGTGTGGTTCCTTTGAAAAGTCATCTAAATTTGGCCTAGTTCTAAATCTAAAACAAATCTGCTTACACATGCTCAGTAGGTACTACTTAGCACTGAGCAGCTAAATTCTCCAAAGATTCCATGTGCCATGAGCATGCGCCAACCCAGGGCTGCAGAGACTGAGCAGAGCTTCCCCTGCTCCGGCTCCTCTAGAACATGTAAGGCACCAGCCACTAGAAGTAGGAGGAGGGTTTAGCTCTCCTGAGCTCAGTGGCAGTGTTCCTGCTGCAGGGGGGCCCCGCAGCATGTAGATGGAGGAGACACATACTCTGACTGGAATGCAGGGGGTGAGGGCTCGGGTGGGGTGATAGTGAGAATGTGAACAAAGGGGGCTAGGCGGTCAGGTCCACCTGTCCTGATTTTATAGGGACAGTTCTGATATTTGGGGCTTTTTCTTCTATGCCTGCCTACCTACCTACCCCTCTTCGCCTGGCCCAATTTTTCACGCTTGCTCTCTGGTCACCCTAGTAGGTGGAGGGGAGCTGGGATGGGATGGGGAGCAGGAGATAAAGGGTGCTAAGGTGGGGGAAGATAAGAGCATAAGTCTATGCTAGGGAACGCTCCCCTCACAACCTGAACCCAGGACTTCAGAGCCTCTCACGTTCTTCTGCGGGCTGCAAAGAGCGGGATGGGCGGGGGTGTGAGCAGGGATGGGGGGCAGGCGGGTGGGGGTGAGAGGAGAGGGTGGAGGAGGCCGAGAGAGGTGTGGGGGACCTGAGGGGGCAGCGGGGCTGTGAGGGGGATGTCCAGGGTCGGTCGGGGTGGCCAGCCGGATCCGAGCGGCCGGGGCCGGCTCAAGGGCCCCGCTCTGTGAGGCGCTGCTGGGGCCGGGGCCGGGCCCGTTCCGCCGTTTGCCCCGCGGGTCGGTGGGACGTTCCCGGTCGGGTGGAGGCGCGGCCTGGACTCACGGGCCCGGCCCGGCCCCGCCTCCCCTTCGCCGCTGTGGCAGGAAGCCGGAAGCGAAGCGGCGGGGGGACCCGGAGCGCGGCGCTGGGCCGGGCCTTTGACTGCAGGTAGGGCCGGGCCGGCGGGTCCCGCGGCGCTGGGGCCGGGCCGGGCCGGGCCGGGCCGGGGATTAGGCCCACGCCACGAGTCGCCGAGTCAGCTCGGGACCAGCCTAGCTGCCTTTGCGCCCCGCTGCCCTGCCCCGGCCAGGCCGCGGGGCCCTGCCCCGGCAGAGCTTCAGCTCAGGGAGGTGCTTTGATCGGGGCCCCGAGCGGCCTCTCGTGCCAGGGCAGCGAGGAGCCGCCGCCCGCGGCTGCCCGGGCTCGCCCTCGGCCGGGCTGTCAGGGCGGTGGGCTGCGGCCCCTCCGCGCGGCTTCACAAGTCTGCAGCACTGAGCCCGGCCCGGCCCGGCCCGGCCCGGGGAGCTGGAGGGTTTACCAGCTGCCTTTGAGTCTGTCCGGAGGGAGGCGGGAGCCGGGGTCTCCTGAATGAGCGATGCACGTGGGGGCAGGGCGTTGAGTTTGGTGCCTGGGTGACACGCTCTGACTCCCAGAGCAGGGTCTTAATCTGCTCTTGGGTGTATGTCAGATGCCAGAGCGGAAGATACTCCACCCAAAACGGAAGATACTGTGAACTGCAGTTCAGTCGGTTATTTTATGTCTTTAAATCTTGTCTCTTCAAATAGGCACCTATTGGGGAGGGTGGGGAAGAGGAGGAGGCGAGAGACCCATCATAGTCTGTGGAACACAAGCTTCCAGACTTTCATCTGAGAAAATAATTCCAGCCATCATGGATGTGAAAGTAACCTTCCAAACGTGAACCAAATGCAGTTCTGTCTCCAAATCAGCAGTCAGCTCCTGTAGCTCTGCAGCTGCTCATAGCTTTCCAGAACTATAGCAAGCTAAACGCCTATACTACGGAAAAGAACCAGGTCAGTTTTCATTTTGCTGCAGGTTGGAAAAGCTATGAACAGCAACCACTACAAGCTGGGTCGGGGGCTGTTCATATTCTAGGAAAGAGGAGAGGATAGAAGTTGTTAAAGTACGGGTAGGAATTGAAGTGACACAGTCAAACGAAGTGTGCCATTCATTTACATGACATGAAGGTGAATATAAAATTTGTCAATATTTAGTTAAGTGCTTGTATACAAATGCAAAAATGGGTGAACTCGAGTGCCTGATATTAAATGAAGATGCTGATATAATAGCCATCACATAAGCGTGGTGGAATGATGATAATCAATGGGACACAGTAACATGAATGCACAGTAGATATAGGAATCACAGAGTAGGTTGAACTGGTGGGAGCAGGGAACTATATGAGCCAGAAAACATAGAATCAAATATAATGAAATCTTAACAAATCAAACAGTACCATAGAACCTATAGGGACAAAAGTTCCATGCTTGAATGATGAGTGTAGCAGTTAGAATGTGCTACTAACCACTTGCCCAGGTTGGTGACCATACTTGTGAAATGCCCAGGGAAATTAGAGAGACTGCAGAAACAGAAAAGCCACTAATAATCGGCGATTTCACTATCCCCATAGTGATTGGAAACATGTCTCCTCAGAATGGGATGCAGATATAAAATTTCTAGACACCATTAATGACTGCTTCTTGGAGTAGCTAAGAGAGAGACAATTCTTGATTTAGTCCTAAGTGGCAAACGGGAACTGGTCTAAAAGGTGAAATAGCTGAACCACTTGGTAATAGCAACCATAATGTAATTAAATTTAACTTCCTTTCAAAATGAGCAACTACACAAAAATGTGGAGGTTAGTTAAATGGAAATTAAAAGGAGCAGTCACAAAAGTGCAATGCCTGCAAGCTGCATGAAAACTTAAAAACACCACATTAAGGGCTCAAGCTATATGTATACCCCCAAATTAAAAAAAAAAGAGAGAATAAAAAAAATGTGTCCATGACTAAACAGAGGAGTAAACGCAGTTAGAGACAAAAAGATAGCTTTTAAAAATTGGAGGTAATGTGCTACTGAAGAAAATAGAAAGGAACGAACTCTGGCAAGTCAAATGTAAAAGTATAATTAGGCAGTCCGAAAAGGAGTTTGAAGAATAACTAGCAAAAGAGACAAACAGTAACAGCAGATTATTTTTTAAGTACATCAGAAGCAAGGAGTGTGCTGAACAGTGGGGCCACTGGACAATCGAGGTGCTAAAGCAGCACTCAAGGAAGACAAGGCCACTGCAGCAAGGCTAAGTGACTTCTTTGTATTGGTCTTTGTTGCAGAGGATGCAAGGGACGTTCCCATCTGAGCCATTCTTTTTAAGTGAGGAACTGTGCCAGATTAAAGTTTTGGAACACATGATAAATTAAAGAGTAGTACGTTACCAGGACTATATGATATTCTCCCAAGAGGTCCGAAGGAACTCATATGAAATTGCAGAATTATTAACTGTGATATATAACTTATTGCTAAAATCAGCCTCTACCACGTGACTGGCAGATAGCTAATGTAATGCCAATTTTTAAAAAAGACTCCAGAGGCAATCCTGGCAATTACAGGCTGGTAAGCTTAACTTCAGTACAAGGAAAATTGGTTGAAAATATAGCAAAGTACAGAATTGTTGGACACACAGAGGAATACAATATGTTGGGGAAGAGTCAACATGGTTTCTGTTAAGGGAAATCATGCCTCAACAATCTCCTAGCATTCTTTGAGGGGGTCAGTAAACGTGGACAAGGGCGATTCAGTGAAGATAGTGTACTTGGACTTCCAGAAAGTCTTTGCCAAGGTCCATCACCTAAGGCCCTTAAGCAAAGTAGGCAGTCATGGAATAAGAGGAAAGGTCCTCTCATGGATCAGTAACTGATTAAAAGATGGGAAACAAAAGATAGGAATAAATGGTCAGTTTTCACAGTGGAGAGAGGTAAATAGGGCAGTCCCCCAAGGAGCTACATTGGGACCAGTGCTGTTCAACATGTTCATAAATGATCTGGAAAATGGAGTTGACAGTGAGGTAGCACAATTAGCAAACAATGCAGAATTACTCAAGATAATTAAGTCTAAAGCAGACTGGGAAGAGTTACAAAATTGCAATAAAATGGCCAATGAAATTCAATGTTGATAAGTACAAAATAATGCACTTTGGAAAATATAATCCCAACTGTAGCTACAAAATGATTGGGGTCTTAAATTAGCTGTTACTACTCAAGACAGAGATCTTGGAGTCCATTGTCAATAGTTCTCTGAAAACCTCTGTTCAATATGCAGTGTCAGTCAAAAAAGCTAACGGGATATTAGGATCCATTAGGAAAGGAATAGATAATATGACAATAAATAGCATAACTCCCTATATAAATCCATGGTATGCCAACGCTTTAAATACTGTATGCATTTCTGGTTGTCCCATCTCAAAAAATATATATTAGAACTGGAAAAAGTACAGAGAAGGGCAACAAATGAGAAGAGATTCAAAGGAATAGGATTGTTCATCTTAGGAAAGAGACATCTTAGAAATCTGCAAATTTATGAATGGTGTGGAGAAAGTGAATAGGGGACCATAACACAAGAACCACGGGTCACCCAATGAAATGAATAGGCAGCATATTTAAACAAAACATAAAGAAGTACATCTTCATACAATGCACAGTCAACCTGTGTAACTCATTCCCCTGGGATGTTATGAAAGCCAAAACTATAACTGGGTTCAAAAAAGAATTAAATAAATTAATGGAGGACAAGTCCGTCAACATCTATTAACCAAGATGGCCAGGAATGCAACACCATATTGTGGCTGTCCCTAAACTTCTGATTGCCAGAAGATGGGACTGAAGGACAGTCCCATTGATTAATTGCCCTGTTCCGTTCATTTCCTCTGAAGTGTCGGAAGATAGGATGCTGAGCTAGATGGACTGTTGGTCTGACGCATTATGGTTATTCTTATGCTCTTAAGATCTTGGGGACATGGTTCATCTCTTAGGTGTCTGTATGACACCTAGCACATTGGAGATTTTGGACATCTTCATAATGTAAATAATAATTTCTGTGGAGGAGGCCCAAAAAGCAGAAGCAGAGAGAAAAGCAGGAGACACTAGAAACTAGCAAAAACGAGAGTCCTGTAGCACCTTAAAGACTAACACATTTCTGTGGGCATAAGCTTTCATGGGCTGCAATCCACTTCGTCAGATGCATGAAGTGGAAATTAAAGTTAGGAAGTATATATATACATCCAAGGGTAAGAAACAACAATGGGGAGGGCAAGTGCTAACAAAGTCAATTCAGTTAGAGTAGATGAGGCCTGTTCACAGCCAATGATTAAATCAATTATGCTAATTGACTAACCTGCCGACCAGTGCGGCAAACCACCCCATCAAAAACTGAAGAATGTGTAGGATGCTAAACCAAAACCTAAAATACCCATATGAGTCATTGGGAAGAACAAAATAAACAAAAAGACTTCTTTAGATCCCTACACAGAACTACTTCCTCATCAGTGATTTGTCATAATCTAGAAATGAAAATGAAAGCTTAAAGCTAGTTCAGAAAGGCACAGTCATGGAACGAGGAGAGGTTGAGGCAGGGAGACATTCTAATCCAGGGGTGGGCAAATTTTTTGACTCACGGAGCCACAATGCGCCACAATGCGTTCTAAAATTTGACAGAGGGGCCGGGCTAGGATCAGATGAATGGAGCACCCAGCACCCAACACACTGCACCCCAGCAGCCAGCACTTCAGACCACTCTCCGCCGTGAAATTGACTCGTCCTGGTCAATTTTGGTGGCGGACCTGGAGAGTGGGGGCTCACACTAGGGGAAGAATTTTTGATCTGGTCCCCTAGTCACTAGGGGAGCCGCGTTCCGGAGCCGCGCCTTACCGCGGCTGAAGAGCCGCATGCGGCTCCGGAGACGCGGCTCACCAACTCCTGTTCTAATCCAATGTCCAAGGTATAAAGAGGTGTGTGAGAGAAATTATTCCTAGTAATCTGAAAAAATAAAAATTTTAATGAAAAATCCCCTCCCTATCCCTGGGGAGGAGGAAGAAGAGATTACAGAGAGGGCATTGTGTGTCTTTTCCTGCATTCTTAGTATCAGTTTTGATTTTTCTTTCTCAGTTCCTCCACTTCTTTATATATTTTTATTCTCCTCCACCTGCCCTCCTCCCCCCCATTTTGTGTGTTATGTCCTCTGTTTTCTTTACTTTTTTCGCAATTTTAAATGCACTCTCTTTCTGGGTGTTTCCATTTTAGTAACATAGTCGGTATAATCTCTTGCAAATCTCTTTTTGAGAGAAAAGAGTGAGTGGATTTGGGAAGAAGAGGAGTCAGTAGTAAAAAGAGAAAAAGAAAAGAGGAAGTAATATATGGTTATACAGAGAAAAATATATATTCTGAACTATTATAAGAAAGAAAAGGTCAAGTGAAACCAGAATGGGAAAGAAAGCAAACCAAAAGCAAGAAAGATGTAGGAAGTTTTATTTTTAGAAGTTATTAAATAGTTGAAGATTGTTAAAAGCAGATCAGAATACAACTGTTTTATTCCTTTAAATTGAGATTGTGTTGTTGGGGGAATTGGTGTTTTTCACTCTGACTAGGGTGAAACCAGAATAAGTTTCATTGATGTGTTGTATTCATTAGGAAGAAATGTATGGGCCCAAAGAGCAAAGGTGTTAACGTGACTGTATACCCATCCAGCATTAAACAGTTTTAAATAAGGTTCAGGTTTTGGTATACAGAGACTTGAGCCTGCCTAATACCCTGGCAAGCACATTATTAATCATTTTTTAACCTTTTATTAAAGGTCCAGGAAAAAAAGAAAGTTAAAGCATTTGAAATGTGAAGTTTAAGTAAGGCTTTCATTTTAAAAACATCCCTTCTTCCCTTCCTTTTAGCTGTGGAGAGTCTTTAGAGCAGGGGTGTCCAAACTTTTTGACTCACGGGCCACAATGCGTTCTAAAATTTGACAGAGGGGCCGGGCAAGGATCAGATGGCTGGAGTGTATTAAATACATATTTATGTACTTATATTTATGTACTTATATTTATGTACTCGCCCTGGTCAATTTCGGTGGCGGAGCTGTAATCCAGGGTACAGTCTCCCCCCTGAAATTGACTCACCCTTGTCAATTTTGGCGGCGGGCCTGGAGAGTGGGGCCCACAGACTGGCCGGCACGTTACCATTTTAAGAACCGCTGCAAACCGGTTGTATGTGCAGACTGCCTGGCTCAATTTCAAGAACCCTGGGACCTGTGTAGTGGGCCGGATTAACAAGCATGAAGGGCCGTATCTGGCCCGCGGACCGGACTTTGGACATGCCTGTTTTAGAGGATTTAAAAAAAATAAAAAAAACCTTTGTGTGACAGTCTTTTAGATGATATAGAAGATAGTGATAATTGTCATTTTGGGGAAAAGTTAGCTGAGATGGGTTGAAGCTGGCATTGTTGCTGTTATTAATGTCCAATCCTAGGAAAACAAAACACAGACAAAAGGGGAAAGAAAAGAACAAAGATAGAAAATGCAGCTTCTGTCTCCGGTGTTTCCACAATCTCATTGCTGGAAAAACAGGTGAGGCACAGTGTTTTCAGCTGCTCGGAGATGTGACGTATTTGTATCAGCATTAGACTGTTTAGGGCATTGCTTTTAGCTGCCTTTTTCTGGTCACAGGCTTATAGCAGTGTTGCAAAATACACAATCTTGGCTGATTAAAGCCAAATACTTAGTAGACAGAAGGAAAAAAAGAAAGGAATCGGAAAGAAAAGAAATAAAGTGGTGGAGGAAAGAACACACAAGGAGGGTTGACGACAAAGTCACATCCCAGGTGGTAATTGGGATACAGCCAGAGCCAGTGAAGGTTGCAATGTCGTCTGGTTCCCTCTCTTTAGGCCTGATGGTTCTGACCAGACATCTTTCAGGATTAGGACCAAGACTGGACCCAGGGGACAGTGAGGATGGCAGCCATGATAGTGAAGATTTTTCCTTCCCCTTCTGCTTCTCTTGTCTTTCAGGCAACCAGCATTCACCATAGCCAGTTTTCCCCCCTGAAGTCTCCTTTTGAAGACCCCAAAAGGGAGTGATGAGCAACATAGTCTATCCCCTGGACTTTTGTTTTTTTCACCAGTTGGGCCTGATTTCCAAATTTTGGTCCGTTGATTTCCAGTCCAGCACACTTCTCTATTTTGCCAGGCACGACCTTAACAGAGTCCTTGAATTATATCAGTAGGCCTTGTTGTTGAGACTAATTGTCTTTCTGACTTCTTTTGCACCTACTCACATCAACATTTGTTGTTATAGGTTGCTGTGACGTTTTACAAACTTTCAATCACATTTTATAGTTGAGCTCACAATTGTGATAATTGGGCCTACAAATTTACCGTAACAGGTGCAAGCTTTTGTTTGCACCATGGCAGCACATGTACACTAAGGGTTTTCATTGTTGCAACTATATCAGTGTAGTTACATCAGTACAAATATCCTAAACCTTAAATTTGATTCCTATGAGATTCTTGTCAATATTTTGTACCATATTGTAAATGGTTTTCTTGTCTACTGGATTTTTGTCGTTCATCAATTGAAGTTCTAGATCTGGTAATATGCTAGTCTGTGTTGTAGGTGCTATGGCTCAGGTATTTTTTTTCTAGTGATCTCGGCATACATTGCCTTTAAAACTAAGAGTGGAGGGCGCATGGGACTTCTTATGTAAAATGTCACATATGTATCTTTTGGGCTGTCAGATGATCACTTTCTAGTCAGCCGTTTAATGTTTAGTGTTTGAATAGAAATTTGTAAAGAGAGAATTCTTTGTGTAGTTGCTGTCTATGTGCACTTTTCTGCTAAGCAAAAAAGATTCAGTAGATTTGATTCTTGGAAAGAGGTAGTCAAGATGGCATCATGCAATGCTGCAATCCCATTTTTACTATCTATGCCACCTGGCACATTACAGGTAGTGCATCTGATTATCTGAAAGACATTTTTAGTCCAGTGTTTTTCAAGCTTCTTCATAGCATGGACCTTGTCTTAATGCAAAGACTGCCTCAGGTTGCCTCTGGGACCTCTCTCCTGCCATTCAGGTCTGCATAATATCTCTTGGGCATCTACTGCATACAGGAAAATTTTGTTAGACTAGAATTTAAAGTACTCCTAGTAGAGTTGTTTGAGAATTTTTGAAGTTTTGATTAAAAGTTTTCATGGAAGAATTTCATTGTATTTTGTCAGCTCTAATTTTTAATGATCTTTACTGCCTTTTAGCAGTTTGAGATGAGGACGGGGAGCTGGCAGCACCATGTGACCAGCCAGCAGTATGGGCACTGATGATTTTTGTGCTATTCTGATATAGAGTCCTTCCTTCCCTAATCCATGTGTTAAGAATGAGCAATGATGGAAATAAATAAAATTCAGTAGTATGGAGCTGCTCCATAAATGTTGGATCTAGTTTGGAAGAATTCCTAGTCTTTACCTGATGACTCTACTTGTTACACATTACAAGATGATTTGGACTTGTCTAAATGCCTTGGGACTGGCTAACAAGAAACTCTATAGACATAGTAATGTGCTTTAATGAGAAAGTGGCTGAATGGTAATCTAATATTAGAAACTGCTACAAGTAGAAACTTGTTCAGCCAAAATCATATGAAAATTCCTGTTGTAATGCTGTGTTGCCCTTGGTGCTATTAAAAAGGCAGGCACCTGCCTTGTTCTGAGCTCTGTAATGTGACTATCGCAGCACAACTTCCTCCATTCTATTCATTTTCCTGTGGTAAAACCCCAGACTTTCTTTGCTGTTGTATAAACCAATGATTTCTTCAAATGTAGAACTGAACAACTTTGGTGATAAATATGTTTCACTTAGATTTCTCTAAGAACAGGAAGTTTTCTCATATCTTTCATCATGAGGAACTTGATATTGCTTTTCATAAGAAGAGTAAAGAAGCTTTTCTTGGTGGTTGGTAGGGAAGGGAGACAGAAGAAACAAAAAATCCTGATGCAATGAACGACCAAACTGAACTAATGAAAGAAAAGGAAGGAAATACAGGTTATCCTTAACTCTGAAGTGTTAATAGCTTTACAGTTCCATAATTTACTGTTTTCTTTAGGCATTGACAGCCCACAGAGTACGTGAGATTTAGTGTTTGGAGATGCGGTAACAGCTGGTTGTATTGGGCTTCTGCTGGAATGATAAGATTCTTGTAGTATTGGTTGTGTATGAAACTTAGAGATTTACTTTCATTAAAATAGATGGGTGTGCTTTTTTAATTTAAAAAACTTGGAATCTCTTATTAATATCAGAAATTACCTCATGAAATGATTGAGTTCTGTTACTCATAATTGCGGGGAAACTATCCAAGGAAGTGTTGCTTGTCTGGCACACCTGTGTCTCAGGAGCAATTTATAACCCATCTGAAGGCTGGGAATGGGACTCTGGTTGCTGACAATTTTCCTTTATACCAAGCTATCATAAGAGAGTTGAGCCTGTTACCATCTGTGCTTTTCCAAAGACAGTATAGGGTGGCTTTTATTTATGTTACTTAGGCCCTGATTCTGCAGGCTACTTTATTCAAGTTTTAGGGTCTGCCTGTGCGCAACAACGTTGGCATTCTGCTCCATTCTCTATAGGTTTTTATACTGTGCTCCTCGCTGTAGTGTCTGCGTGCCTTCCAGTAGTGCATTAACGAACATGACCACACCACGCATTTGTCATATGTTGTTTGTTCTCTCATCCTCTCCTGGGATGGAGGAGCATGTGTAGTAGATTGTCTTGCTTAGGTAGGGATGTTGGGTCGGTTTGTTTTATTTATACATATATCTGTTGCTATGTGTTTGTATTAGAGAAAGTGAAGTCAAAGAAATGTGCTTTGCACTTGAAGTGAAAAGTGGCGGGGTTTGTGGTGGTCCTTAGTTCCTGGGGGAGTTCATTCCACAGTCTCAGTCTACCCCGAAGAAAGTTCTGTCTCCCACACAAGTAAGCTTCCCTGTGGTTGCAGAGACTTCCTTTGTGCCAGAAGAACAGAGTTGTTGACCCAGTCTTTGTTCTAGGGCTTTAGATGGTCTTTTGAGTATCCTGGGCCCAGGTCATGGACCACTTTGGAGATAAAGAACGAGACCTTGAACTTGATTTGAAATTCTATGGGAAGCCTGTGTTGCTGAGAAAATATATTGCAGCATTTTATACTAATTGGAGTTTCTAGAGTGCTGAAGTTTTCATGCCCAGGTACGCCCATTGCTGTAGTCCAGCCAAGAGGTGATGAAGGTATGAATAACTGAGGCCAGGTCTTTGACCACCAGGATGGGAAGGAGTCTCCTAGTCAGCTGGAGATGGTATGTGAGAGTTTAGCATCAGTGAGAAATCCAAGAGCACTCCTAGACTACAGATGAATTGACAAGTTGTGTAAATAGTTATTTTTATTAGATTTAAAGGGAATCTTTCAACTTGAAAGATTTAATCAAAACAAATACAGTAAATTTTTGTTTGCAGCAATACCTTGTAAGAGCAACTGCTGCTCATGAGCAACATTTCCCTTGGGAACACTTTCCCCACTGAATTGTCTGGAGTACAAAAGGCAGAAAATGGACCAATTGAGTGGAGTCGAGATATGCCTGTTTCCTGTAGTTTTTCTAAGTATGTTTATTTGAACTTTTTACCAAATATTGCAGTGCTGCCAGAGTAAGATTTTTCTCATTATTTTCTCAATATAAGATGTTTGGGACTCTGGCTGTCTGACTTTTTTCTTTGAATTTGTACAGCAGCTGTATATTATGTTCTTTCATGTGCTACCAGGGTATGAAATGCTTCTCTTTAACCCCTTCCAGTCTTGTGTGGAATAGATACCCATCAGAGCATATTACAGCCAGGCTGGTTGTGATCTTCTGTTTGTGAGAAAAGTGACACTGTCCTCTTGTCTCCTTGGTGAAAGAATACTGTCTCTTTCCTTGCAATACCAGATGTATCACCTCCTGCTGTGTTCCTCTCTATAGCTTTCACAATCTGTTACTGATTTTGCAACCTTAGTTAGTTGGTGGATCCCCATGTGCAAAGAGACCTCCATTGTGAGACATACAATGCACAGTATACACCTGGCCAGACAGAGAAATATAAGTGACTCATAATCTGTCCAAGGCCTGTCATCCCGGTGACTCACCTTTAACTTTAAGAACATAATTTCCAGTATAGATACATAATGTCTTAAATATTATCCATTCATACATTTCTAAGGACCAGTAAGTTACTGGCACTCGGTAGAGAGCTTACATGCCACGCTTTGGTTAATTACTATGAATGTACCTGACCCAGTGGGTCCCTGTTAAACCTCAGACATCTTCCCCTCTCCCTTCCCCCGGTGCCATTTGAATCAAGAGGATTCTGGATCAGTATTCCTTATTTCAGAGCCAGACTTACTTTAATATCACTTAAATCTACCTTTCTCTCTCTTCTATTGTGCAGGCTCTTAGATATGCTTGAACCATGAAGCTATTATAGAAATGTTGCTTCTCTTAAAGCAAATTCCCACATTGTTTGAAGCCTTTTGTATTATTTTCTTAATTTCTTCTACCTTTTATGCTTGCTTTGTGCCACATTTAGAAGCTGACAAGAATGGTTATTGATTTTTACTTGATTCTTTCAAATGCAGGAAGAAAAAAAGACGACCTTAAACTCTGTGACGCTTTTGTATCTAAGGTGTTAATTTTCATTTCTGGTAGCATTTAGCTCGCCTTCGTTTCCTTTCTTCCTGCCTCCCCATCTCTCCAATTGGTGGATTTTTAATTCCATTGTTAGTTCTTTAAATCTCTGGAGTAGTGTTTCTCTCTTTCATTAAGAATGTATTGATTTTCCTTTAATTTTTTTTGGTGTGCAATATACTCAATAACATTTATTTTTTTATTTTTAAGCTTGAAAAGAGAGTTGCCTAATCAAGAGCAAACATGCAGAGCACTTCCAATTATCTCTGGCTCTTATCTGACATTCTAGGACAAGGAGCCACTGCAAATGTTTTTCGGGGACGACATAAGGTTTGTGTGGAATAAACGAACTGGTTTCCATATACGAAATATTTTTTCAAGAACATGGATCATTGTATTAATTTTTAAATATTCTTTCTGTCTTGTTTCCTTTGTTAATGCATGGAAGTTGCTTTTCTTCTACTTAATACAAAAAATGGCCATACAAAGAATACTGCCTATATTTTGAAGTACTACAGGCTGCATTCTGTTAAGAAAACAATCATTAAGCCAGACACCTATAATATGAAAGCCCTTAAAATCTGTTCATCAGCCTTTTATGGAAAAGTTTTGAATTCTTTTAATTGGATATGTCTGTGTAAGAAAACAACACAGCTTTTATATTTTATCTTAACATCCCTAGAAATCAGGAAAAAATGTGTAAGATACATGTTGTTATTAATAACACAATTGGTTATTAATACTGAAATCATTTGTAAAATGTACCATTCTTTTCATTGTGCTTGCTCCATGTCTTTTGCATTTTATTCAGTTTGGACAGTGATATTAAAAGTCATTTTCTGGTTCTTATGCACTAGCACAATGCTGTTGAGGTTGGATTTCCAACAATGCAGGGAAATGTTTAAATAAACAAGTAGAAAAGACACTTTTTAGCCTAAATTACTAAACTTAAAGATCCCTTTTAAATTAGAAAGAAATAGATCTCTGTGTCTTTTTAAAGACTGTGATTTATGAACTCATTTTATAAGGTGAGTGTCTTCGTTGCAGATAAATATTCGGTTTGGGCTCCCTTTATCTATAACTTATTTTCTAATATTTAATATTTATAATTTAATATTATGACAACGCCCCGAGGCCAAAGTCAGGTTCAGGTAACCATTGTGCTAAGTGCTGTACAAATACAAAGTAAGAAAGATATGAACCCTGCCTCACTCTGCTTGTGTTTCTAGGTGTAGATTGGTTTTAACATAGTCCAGAGTGTTTAATTATGTCTTAATTTCTTTAACTACCTTACTAACTTATATAAAAACAGTGAGGAAAATAACCCAGCTTGACTACAAATTATTAACTATAAATTTTGTAAAAGGTTCTTCCTTTGTAAAGGAAACTGAAAGGCTTTTTATCTGCCAAGGTTATTTTTGGGGGGGGTGCGGGGGGGTGCTTTTGTTTTCCTCTGAAATAGCTCAGGACATCACAAAGCCCTAAAAGCATATGGAGCTGCACTCTCTATGCTGTTAGAGATGTAATGGCTATCCAGTGGTGTAGGAAAAATGCTAAATCCCAGGATTCAAGTCAGTAGATGAATAAGACCTCAATCCTGTAAACAGTGTTAGAAGAGTAGCCCTACTGAATCCATGTGAGTCACTGTTTCCAAGGTTTGAGTATAAAGCAGGAAGTAATTTCAAGTGTATTGTTCTAAACTGTATTAATTACAGTTTTTAAACCTATACATATATGGCTATGGGTTTGGGGTCTTACCCAAATTTTCTAGAAGAAGAATTTCAATTAGTGTTTGTAGAGAAACTAAAATCTAAAGTTACCCCATAGATTTCTCCATCTTCCAGCTATGTGAAAAATGACCCCCTAATTAATGTTTATTACCTGAATTTAAATCAGAGTTGAGACTGTTCTTTGTAATTAGATTATATATTTTGTCTCTATCAAACTCTTTTGAGTTTACAGTTTTTTGTTTCTCCTGGCATTATTTCTTAACAACTCTCAAGTGTTTTTAAGAAGTAGTTTATCTTGAGCCATTTTTTCCTTCCTGCTTGTTTCTTCTTGCAGCAATCTACTAAACTAAATGTATATATTCATATAGTAAACATCTCAATAACCAGATCAATGTACAATATTCATAAATTATTGCAGAGCAGCTCCAATTATATCATACTTATATATTAGTTTGTAAAGTGATGTGGGATCCATCAGGATGACTGTTACTGTATAATGGTTAATTATTAAGACTTTTTTGTACTATGCTTTGATTTTTAAAAATAATCTGAATATTTTTCTGATAGAAAACTGGGGATTTATATGCCGTCAAAGTATTTAACAGCATAAGCTTCCTTCGTCCTGTGGATGTTCAGATGAGAGAGTTTGAAGTATTAAAGAAACTGAATCACAAGAACATTGTCAAATTGTTTGCTATTGAAGAAGAGGTAATTAGCTGATGTGGTTTGTAGTAATGCCATCCATGACCCCTGCATATGTATTTCATGAGTTTTTTATGTCAACTCAGCTGTATGAGATAAGGTTATATTTTTATTAAGAAGTTCTTGTAACAAGTGTATAAACCAAATGAGCCTTTTCCCTACTGGCTCCTCTCCTTTTGCTAAGAATCTGATCTGACTTGGAGCCACAGATTGAAGGATAGCAGAGGGTGAGTGGTGATACTGCCACTGGAGTACATAACTGAGGCCTAACAGCCTAGCACATCAGTATGCTTGCCCTACTATCTTTAGCGTACAATCAGGTTCAGTGCAACAGTTACTGAATCTGATCTACTGAATCCATATATCCATTTTATGCACATACTGTCCAACTTCATAAAATCTTAAATTGAGTTTCTTTAAGATAAAAGATTTTAATTACAGTACTGTATACATTTTAGGTGAATCTGGAATACATGCTACTGACTGATTTGCTCTTGCTTGGTAATTTTGCAGCTTATTCACAATCTCTCACTTTTTAAAAATATAATGACGATTTCAGGTGTTCCACAAGACTGTCAGAAGGTAGGCATCTTGCTGTATAACTAGTTCACATGATGGAAGAGATATAGAATTGCATCTAGGGATGAATTAAAATAGCACTTCTCAAAGTGAGACTGGCCAGGGGTTCACAGGAAAATGGCCAAAATGCAGCAGTCGGTAAAGACATGAGGGAGGCGGAGTAATCAAAGGAGAGAGCAGTAAAATTGCTGCTCCATGTTCTTCTTCCACTGTAGTTACTCATTTTTCATCTGCCTACACAACCTGCTACTTTGAGAGGGCCATTTTAAGGATGAAGAAGGGCCAGCACGCATAATCTTGTGGTCTCCCTAGTTTCTTCCCCACTCAAGATACCTTTTAAAATGGAACCAGTTTTTCTTTTTTTCTTTTCATTTTTTCTAAAAAGCCACCAGAGTGAGACTTGTATATAAGGTAGCATCAGATTACAAAGCTTTGAAAATAGGAGTCTATGACTTGATGTAATCTCTGGCATTATTAACAGTTTTCATATTGTTCCCAATCTCTATATTTTTTATTTTCCAGACAGCCACTAGACACAAAGTACTTGTTATGGAGTTTTGTCCATGTGGGAGCTTATACACTGTTTTAGAAGAGCCATCTAATGCCTATGGGTTGCCAGAGTCTGAGTTCTTAATTGTGCTGAAAGATGTGGGTATGTTGGATTTTATTTTTTAAACTCTATCTAATTTGCCCTTTGTTCACCTGTTGCTTGATTTAGTTTGGAATTGTAGTATTAAAATCCTTAATTTGGAATCAGTTTGATAATATAGCTCATAGCATTACTTTTTTCCTTTGTCAAGAAATGTAGTTGCATTAGGACACTAAAATGATTTTTTTTCCCTAAAAATTAGGTTTTTTTTAAAATGCAAAGATTATTTTTGTCACACGTTGGACTGCCTTCTGACAGATCATCACATAATATATTGTGGGGAGTAATGAAGTCCACCAGTGTCTACCCCATATGGCTGCAGGATATCTGGCAGTTAAAATATGTCCACTTCATCTGCTTAGTGTTCTAAAGGATAGCGGCCAAGCCCATTGTTCTCTCTCGTTTCTTACATTGTAGACATTCCTTGGCAAAGAGACTAAGACCACTAAGGATTATAGAATCTTACTTAAAATAATGGAAGAAAATAGGCTTCAGGAAAGGCATTTTTGAGAACAAGACATACCGTTATTTGGTGTTTAAAGAAGAAAAGACAAAGATGATTAGTATGGAGACAATAATACATTTTAATTTTAGTAGCAGCAGTGATCCATGCCCTTCTCCTTTGCACCCACTGAAAAACAACAGTCTATGAAAGTATATATACTTTGGTATTTTAACATGTATCCTGTCTATGTTGATACCTATGTACTAAATGCTGTATAACTCTGTATTTAAGTGGCTGGGATGAATCATCTCCGAGAGAATGGAATTGTGCACCGTGACATCAAACCAGGCAATATAATGCGTGTTATAGGTGAAGATGGCCAGTCTGTTTACAAACTGACAGACTTTGGAGCTGCTAGAGAGTTGGAAGATGATGAACAGTTTGTTTCTCTCTATGGCACAGAAGAATATTTGGTAAGCCATTTAATTTCTGATGGATGGACTTATTGAAGCATGGGGTATTTCTTAGTGAAAACTGAATAGCTGAGAGACAGTACCCCAGTTGGGAACTCATTTACCAGTGTTGTGTCTTGTTCAGTAGTAACTGTTATAACCTCCATCCTATCTTTTGTCATGCCAAACCTCTGCTGATCTGGGGAACGTTTCCTGATGCAGATTCTCCATGTTTCATTGGGTGATATAAAGAATTGCAGCATAGATTTGTAAGGACTTCCTTACCTTTCCCTCTGGATATTTTTTAAGTATGCTTGTGAACTATTTGGGTGATGCTGGGTATCACTCGGATCCATTTTCCTGCTATTGGCGTAGTAAGAAAGGAGCATAAGGCCTGTAAAACAGGCTAAGGCCAAAGTGGAAAAAGCCAAATGAACAGGAGCATAAGTGGAAAAAACCAAGTTAACTGAAAGTGGCACAGGAAAGTGCTGATACTGCAAGTATTCACATTGCCAAAATATTACTAATATGCAAATTATGTAGCAGGTGCAGAAGGCACCAAGATACCAAAGAGAACTGACTCCCTAAAATGACACTGTGATGAATAGAAATGACTAAAAGGTGATAAATGGAGTTTTTTTGCCCAAATCAGCCAATTAACGGAAAAGGGTGGTATTAGCCTACGTCAAGAGGGTGGCAATTACCTACATCAAAGGGGGCAGAACAAAATTGTATGTAACAATGTATAAAAGAGGGTATCAGAGGAAACAACATCGTCCGGCCTAGGGGATAATGAAAAGTCCCACCGTTGGGCCGTGTCTATTGTAGTGCCGCATATAGGAAGTTGACCCAGAGATACTTTGTATGTCACTTCTCATTGTGCCGCACGCAATAAACCTGGCTTGGGTGCCTTCGTTGCTCAACTAATCCGTGGTCCGTGTCGATTCATTTGATCATGAGTGCCATCTCGGCTATCTGCAGAGCTAAGACAGCATCTACACAGGGACACATGCACGCAGCCTGCACTGATAAACACCGGTAGCCAATACCGTACCACAATAGGTATTGACCAGGCAGTGAGCAAGGACACTGTAACTGGGAATTTCCGAGGTACGAGCTTTAAAGTTAGAGTACTTTAATTAAAAAAAGACAGCAAGGATGCCAGTATAGCTAAATACTTATATTGAAAGTAAGTGTGTTTTTGTGGAAAAGCAGAAAGAAAACAGATATCCCCTCTGCTTCTGTTTACATGCCCCTTACATGCTATTGCTGTAATAAATGTTCTCAGTGTTCTTTCTCTGTGTTCCTCTTCTTAATGCATTTTCTGAAATAGTCGTTTTTGTGGTGTTTCCCTTCCTCCTCTTCTTTTGTGTGACTTTTCTCCCCTAATCTGTAATTTCATCTGAATTTTCTTGGCTAAATTCCCTTTGCTATATTTTGAACTTTACCCTAACAAAGGTGGCTATAAGCAGCTACTGGCTCAGGCTGAATATTTTTGCTGTTGGTTCTTGAAGTACCTGTAGTTATGAAAACCTTATGCAAATTCTACAGCACGTGCTAACTTCCCTTTTTGATGAAAGAAGTGCATAGAACGTTGGTGCGTGGTTGCTTGCTTTATTTGCAAAGCCAGTGGCTCTAAATGGTTTTATCCTTTTATTTTCCCTTTAAGCATCCTGATATGTATGAGCGAGCAGTGTTGAGGAAGGATCATCAGAAGAAGTATGGAGCGACAGTTGATTTGTGGAGCATAGGAGTGACATTTTACCATGCAGCAACAGGGAGTTTACCATTCCGACCTTTTGAAGGGCCTCGCAGAAACAAGGAAGTGATGTGAGTAATTTAGAGGGAGAATTCTGTCCATAAATGAATTCAATCAATAAAAATATGCATATCAAGAGTTTTGTGCACACGCACATAGCAAACAATGTAAAAATAGTGCAAATGCTGGACAGATTTCATGTTTCTCAGGAAAGATTTCATATTTAACAAGGCTAGTATCCAGAGAAGAGTTCATATTTAACAAGACTAATACCATGTGCGGCACATTAGACCTAAATTATCCAGCAGAGCCTCCAGAAAATTGTGACACTATCCTCTGAAGCCTCTTACTTTTGCTGTGGCACTCCTGATCCAGTACAATCTGTGAAATCTGTCTTGTGTAATTTTCTTACGTTAAATTTGTGGTGACAAGGAGTTAAAAAACTCCTGTCTTGGTTTGTTTGTATTCCTCGCTTCAGACGGGATGGGGCCTGGAGAAGAGAGGGCGAAGGAGGGAGGAAGGATTTCTTATCAGGTCCACTTCCGTTTTATGGCCCGGTGACAGGTTTATGGCTTACTGTGGGGTTCTTTGTTTTTTTCTTTTTATCCCTTGCTTGAGACAGTTGAATTTTCCTAAAGGGATCAGTTTCTCAAAACACATACAGTCATACAACTTAATCAGGTTTGACTGATTGAGGTGTGCGCACCGGTTCTATTCAGCCCGTGATACTGATGGGATGAATGAATCCGATAACAGAATGCTTATTTAGCGGGAGCGGGGAGGAGAGGCAGACAGACAGACACAGAGGGAATCTTTTGAAGTCACAGGAGCTCTATTGAGCAACGGAGCTACAAAGGCTCATGAGTTAGGGAAGGGGAAAGGGTAGCCTTGTGGCTGCAGTCACTCCGCCTGTCCGTTGAATCACTAGGTTCAGACAGGCCCCCCTTGCTATTCACCCGACCAACTTGTGGACGGATGAGAGCAGATGAAACCTGTCTTAGTCTAAGACTTGGTCAACGGCTCATAAATCTATCATTCATCATTCATGACACACGTTCTCTGTTCAATTCAAATTCACTATTTTTTGAGGGTTTTCTCTCTATCACAAGTTGTCTCCCCCTATCCTTTTACAATTCCTTAAACTTAAAACTTAACACTTGAATAAATGGCCTCATAGACTCATAGGTCAGAAGGGACCAATATGATCATCTAGTCTGACCTCCCGCACAAGGCAGGCCACAAAACCCTACCCATACACATTTATAACAACCCCGAACCCATGACTGAGTTATTGAAATCCTCAAAAATGAGATTTGAAGACCTCAAGCTGCAGGGAATCCACCAGCAAGCGACCCATGCCCCATGCTGCAGAGGAAGGCGAAAAACCTCCGTGGCCCCTGCCAATCCGCCCCGGAGGAAAATTCCTTCCCGACCCCAAATATGGCGATCAGCTAAACCCTGAGCATGTGGGCAAGACTCACCAGCCAGCACCCAAAAAAGATTTCTCTGCAGTAACTCAGTTCCCATCCCATCCAGCATTCCCACAGACCATTGAGCAGACTTATCTGCCGATAATCCAAAATCAATTGCTCAAATTAAACTATCCCATCATAACATCCCCTCCATATACTTATCAAGCTTAGCCTTAATGCCAGATAAGTCATTTGCCCCCACTACTTCCCTCGGAAGGCTATTCCAGAACTTCACTCCCCTAATGGTTAGAAACCTTCGTCTAATTTCTAGTCTAAATTTCCTAATATCCAATTTGTACCCATTCGTCCTCGTGCCTATAATAGTACTAAACTTAAATAATTCCTCTCCCTCCCTAACATTAATCCCCCTGATATATTTATATAGAGCAAGCATATCCCCCCGGAGCCTTCTTTTGGCCAGGCTAAACAAGCCAAGCTCTTTGAGTCTCCTTTCATAAGGCAGATTTTCCATTCCTCGGATCATCCTAGTAGCCCGTCTCTGAACCTGTTCCAGTTTGAATTCATCCTTGTTAAACATGGGACACCAGAACTGCACACAATATTCCAGATGGGGTCTCACCAGCGCCGTATATAACGGCACTAACACCTCCTTCTCCTTGCTGGAAATACCTCGCCTGATGCATCCTAAAACCGCATTTGCTTTTTTAACAGCCATATCACATTGGCGGCTCATAGTCATCCTGTTATCAACCAATACCCCAAGGTCCTTCTCCTCCTCCGTCGTTTCCAACTGATGCATCCCCAACGTATATGTAAAATTCTTATTATTAATCCCTAAGTGCATGACCTTGCACTTTTCACTATTATATTTAAAACTTATACTTAAACTTATCATTTAAACAACTAATCATACTAACACAAATACACTAAACAGATACTTAAAGACTTACTTACAACTAAACAACATTTGATTAATACTTACCACACAGATGGATGAACTCAGTTGCAACAAAAACAATAAAAGTTTATGGCCAAATTTCCTTACTCTTTATGTTATGTTCCCGGGTTTTCCTCCAGGTGGAACCTCTATCGCATTCACACCCTGGTTACTGGTTTTCATCCAGGTGGAACCTCTATCTCATTCACACCCAGGTTACTGTGGTGACAAAGGGTTAAAAAACTTTTTAGTTCGTCTGTTTTCCACGCCTTAGACGGGCTGGGGGCTTGGAGGAGAGAGGGAAAAAGTATGAGGGGTTTTTCTTATCTTATCTACTTTCACTAATTTATGACTCTGTGTCAGTTTTACAACTTGAAATGGGACTTTCTATTTCTTGCTTAAAACAGTGGGTTTTCTAAAGAGATTAATTCTTAAGACACACACTTGCAAGCACACATTTATACATCTTAGGTTTGACTTATTGAGGAATCCGCACCGTTTCAGTTTCAGCTCGTAATACTGACGAGGTGAATGAATCCGATAACGGAATGCTTATTTAGCGGGAGAGGGGTGGAAAGGTACAGACACACATAGGGTGTTAGTCCCCTGCTGTCACCACTCTACTGAGCAACAGAGCTGCAGGGGCTCATGTTTGGAGGAAAAAGGAATTGTCCTTTCAGTCCACACACTCTGCCTGCCCATTGGGTCACTAGGTTCAGACAGGCCCCCCTTGCTACTCGCCCGACCAACTTGTGGACGGATGAGGGTGGCTAGAACCTGTCTTAGTTCAAGACCTGGTCAATGGTTTATAAATCTATCATTCATTTATACAATAACATACATTCTATATTCAATCTAAATCCACTGTTTATTGAGAGTTTTTACCTTACCACAAATTATCTTCTCTTATTCTTTTACAGATTCTTAACACACAAGTAAAACTTAAACAACTGATTACAATAACACATGTACACAAAACACTTAGAACTATTACTAGTTTTACATTCACACTCACTACTCACCACATATATGAACGAACTCAGCTGCAGCAAAAAAACAAACATACCATGGCCAGGTTACTATATTTTCATCCAGGTGGAACCTCTATCGTATTCACACCCAGTTATCATCCGCAGGACAAAGCCCCATGGGTTATCAGCTCTGACACCCTACCCTATTATTTTGAGCGACGAGCTGGAGAGAGATGAAATGGTTGATCAGACCCATTGCGCAGTGCTATTCTGGTGCACTCCCTTCTTGATTCATGGCTCCCCGAAAAGCCTCGGTCTGACAACGCCCTTTTATATCTCTACTTCAGCCAATGTGTCTGCTAAGCCAATGATAGACCCTTCCTTTACCATCTTATCAGCAGCCCCCTCCTCAAAACTTTACTGCTGACTTGCAAAGCTAATTTTGCAGCGACTGCAAAATTCCCATGTCTGGGTCTGGAACTGCTACATGTACCAGCTCCCGTTATCATGGGTTTACTTCTAGTTCAAGGGTTTTTTTTCTTTTTTGCTGTCTCTGAGCCCCCCACACATGGATTTATAGTTTTTCTCAAGATGGACTCAGGGCACTGATTTTTCAAACATGTTTTTACCCTGTTACAACAGTTACCAGCTCTAATGCCCTATACTTTCTTGAGCAGCGAGCTGGGGAGAGGCAATGATGGTTGATCAGGCCATATTTGTGGTGCTATTCTGGTGCACCCCTTGTGATGCGTGGCTCGTCCAATTTGCCTCTCTTCTGACAACCTTATATATCTTTCTACCCCTGCATATTGCTTGCTTAAACCAATTGTGACATTTTGGCTATTGTCCAGCCAGCAAGTCCCACGCCTGTGAGGGAACTTTTTGCCCTCCAGTGGCTAGTTACAAGCCTTGGGGTGCCCACTGTTGCTGGACAGATTCTCTGTTTCTTGACTATCAACAGGCCTCATCCTGTTGACCAGCTTTGACTTCCTGATCACCAAACTTTCGGAAACAGCTTGTTTTTTGTGACATTTGCCATTGTTGCTTGAGCATCCTTTATGTTGGTATGCAATTACTCAAAAATGACCTTGGGGCACATATACATTACAGGCTCTATAGAAGTCTGTTACAACAAAATTCAATTTATTTTGTAGCGTCTAAGATCTTATGTTTTCAGTGCTGCAAACTTCTCTTTTAGCAAGTAGCTGCTATTTAGATTATGTCAAATGAAAGCCATAAATTTGGCCATTTGGGTGGAGGACAATTGGTACTTCTGGCATTGAAGAAAATATGGGAGCTGGGAGGCAGTAAGGCTTTTGGTGCTGAGGAGGCAATGCATCTTCTCTTTCCCTCTTCCTTTGCAGACAGGGATTTAGGATAAATTGGAATTATAAACGTGATATTTTTTTAATGAAAGTTTAGTTTCTGGAGTCCAATTATTCAGCAACTTAAAAATCAGCAGTTCTGCAACAATTTACCCAGCTGCATAATTGAATTAAGTACAGGGCCTTACTATCATATACTGTGCATTTATTTTTTCAGACAGGCTATGAAGCATGAAAACAATTACTCCTGATGTCAGTTAGCTATATGAATCTCCCTTGTCTCTGATGCTGCAATGAGCGTGTAAAGTAACATTTTTCCGAGAGCAGACTACAGACCGCAGTGTTGTCTCCTTTCACACTTATTCTTAAATTTTCTGTTCAGGATTGGGAAAAAATTGTGAATGTACAAAATTGTGCAAAAATCTGTGGGTATTTTAACATTGATGTAATCTCTGCAGAACCCAAGCTGCATTCCTTTTCTCCCAAATGAACATTTTTGGTAGTGTTATACTATCCATTGTCCTGGAATGTTGCAAATTCAATCCAGTACATATCTGTACTGTACAGACATAAAAATCTGACTTGGACATTTTAATTTTTTTCAGTGAGTTCTTAGAGTCCCTCCCTAAGTTTTCTCATCCCGAGTAAACCAGAGGGGCTTCTTCAATTCAGCATAAGGTGTTTCTTTTCATTAGACACTAAGTGTATTGTTTTGGCATCCTCTATCAGTCTGAACATTGCACTCCTGCTGAGCAGCAGATTGGCCTAAATTCTTTCACTAGCTTTAGAATTTTTATTTATATTTATTTATATTTACTTATATTTATTTATATCCATTAGAGGATCCATTTACTAGACTTACAGTTGAAGAGATAGTAATTAAGCATTGCATATTTATTTTGCGTATTTGTTTTTGTAATTTCTCATAGGTATAAAATAATCACTGGAAAACCTTCTGGTGCCATCTCTGGAGTACAAAAGGCAGAAAATGGACCAATTGAGTGGAGTTGGGATATGCCTATTTCCTGCAGTCTTTCTAAGTATGTTTATTTGAACTTTTTATCAAATATCACAGTGCTACTGGAGACAAGTTTTTCTCATTATTTTCTCAGTATAAGATGTTTGGGATTCTTGCTGTCTCTGACTTTTTTCTCTGAATTTGTACAGAAGCCTTATATTATGTTCTTTCATGGGCTGCCGGGTATGAAATGATTCTCTTCCCAATCTTCTGTAACTGTTCATTTACACAAGAGCACTCAAGTGGTGGAAGAGAGCAGCATGGCCAAGAGCCAGCCTGTGCAGGGAGTGGGATAATATGCTCCTGTACATTAACTCCAGCACAGAAAAGAGGATAATTATTACTGTGGATATACTATAGTTCATCTAAACCTCTAGTTTGGCCTCCAGCCTCCTTCCTGAATGTCCTATACAGATTCAAAGAAATTAGAAATGTATAGAAATTATACACATGATTTAAATGGGAAAAAAGTTATTCAGTAGAAAGAGACTTAAATTCTTACCTTTCCTCCAGAACAGTCATCTTTGTGGCTCTAACACCTTCCACTTACATTTCCTGTTCTTGATGCCCATGGAGTTTTATGACAATGTTCCTCCTTGTTGGTATTCCTGTCTGTAAAATACGATCTAACATCACAGAATATTATTTGATCAAAGGAGCCTGTACCAAGCTAATTTAGACACAAAGGGACAATTTTCCATCACACACATTGTAGCCAAACATTAAAGGAAAACCATCATCATAACTTGAAACACTGGAATGGTTCCATTGACTTCAGTATGATAAATGAGAGAAATAAAATAAGTAAATGAGCCAAAAATATGTAAGTCAATGGGAATGCTCACATGCTTAAAGTTACACACTGTACCGGGCTGAATCAAGACCTAATTACCTATTCTAAATTAGTCTCCCTCTTTATAAGGGAGAGAGAAGTTGTTCTAGAGCTTAATTGTAGGAAAAGTGGCTCTATCTTAAATGTTAGTTAACTGGAGCTAAAATGGAATGGAGTTTATAGGCCTAATTTATATATTCACTTTCATTATTAAAATTAATTCCTAACTGAAAAATATTGGAATTAGATAAGGTTTTCAGTGTATTATCATGTAAATTGCATTAAAATTGTATTTGCTTCACTTTGTGTAGTACCCTTTCAGTTGTCTTATTGTCACTAAACAAATAATTTCCATCATGGCACTTTAGACAGGAGTATAAATAGAAGTGGAAAAATACCAAAGTTTGAACCAGGAACTAGTTGTAATATACAGACACTGTTAGTCATGTAAAGGGACACTGTCAACTTGAAGTCTAATCAGTTTAAAAAAAGAGTTAAAAGCAGTTTCAGGTACTATGTATGTGTCCTTCTGCCAGTTTTTGTGGGATTTATGTTCATATTTTCCTATTTTTAAACGTTTTTTACTCCTGTATTTTTGCATGGAAAAATAAATTGGAATGTCACTGACTATACTGAAGAAGAGGATAAAACAACTTTACACAGCATTATACTATACACTATAACTATACACACAACTTTAAATTATAGTGGAAATTACTTGTCCCAGTAGTAGTTAAAACAATTAAGTAGAAATACGATTTTTAAAGTTGCAGGTGTCCCTCTCACATTCAAATGCAGTTTGAAACTATGGATTTCAAAGTGCTCCATGTAACACTAACACAGCCTAGTTTTTGCTTTTGGGGCAGTGAAGTTTCTGCCTCACGGCTAGTGGTTTCAGAGCTGGGGGGGCAGTAATTTTTCCCATAAACTCTTATGCAGAAAACTGAGTTTCCTCCATTAGAACAGGTTGGAAATGCTGTACATTACTTTTGGAAGTGGTGCAGTGAGACCATGTTTAGCTGTCTATTATAAAACTATTTAGCAAGTAGGTATGTGGGATCAAATTTTCAAAGTGATTTAAGAGCACAGTATCTGTTGCCTTCAAATGGGATTTGTACTCCTCAATCACTTTGGCACTCTAGAAAATTCCACCAGTGAGGCCTCCTGGATCCAGATATGATTTGTGTAAACGTATTAGCATGTTGGTAAAATTCATCTCTGCATTAGCCTGTAATGAAGAACAGGTACAAATTCAAGATACTTAAGGTAATAATCACTTTAAATTTCCATAGAAGTGTAGGACTGGAACGGACCTCGAGACATCTTGTCCAGTCCCCTGCACTCAAGGCAGGACCAAGCATTATCTAGGCCATCCCTGACAGGTGTTTGTCTAACCTTTTCTTAAAAATCTCCAGTGGTGGAGATTCCACAACCTCCCTAGGCAATGTACTCCAGTGCTTACCTACCCTGACAGTTAGGAATATTTTAATGTTCAACCTAAACCGCCCTTGCTGCAATTTAAGCCCATTGCTTCTTGTCCTATCCTCAGAGGTTAACAAGAACAATTTTTCTCCCTTCTTGTAATAACCTTTTATGTACTTGAAAACTGTGATGACATCCCTGGTCAGTCTTCTGTTCTCCATACTAAACAAACAAAGTTTTTTCAATCTTCCCTCATAGATCATGTTTGCTAGATCTTTAATAATTTTTGTTGCTCTTCTCTGGACTTTCTCCAATTTTTCCACATCTTTCCTGAAATGTGGTGCTCAGAACTGAACCCAATATTCCAATTGAGCCCTAATCAGGGCAAAGTAGAGTAGAAGAATTAGTTCTTGTGACTTGCTTACAAAACTCCTGCTAATACATCCCAGAATTATGTTTGCCTTTTTTGTTGTTTTTTTTTGTTGCAAGTATTACACTGTTGACTCATATTTAGCTTGTGATCCAGTATAACCTCCAGATCCCTTCTGCAGTACTCCTTTCTAGGCAGTCATTTCCCATTTTGTAAGTGTACAACTGATGGTTCCTTCCTAAGTGGAGTACTTTACATTTGTCCCTGTTGAATTTATCCTATTTACTTCAGACCATTTCTTTGAGTGCTTCTTGCCCCCATCCTTGCCTTCATGATGAAATTAAAATTCAGTGTGTGCCAAATTCCAGAGGTAAAATATTTGGTATGCAAATCCCCCAAAAGTGGATATGGTACGTACTGTCCCTGTTCAGGAAAACAGTGGGCAATGTTGTTGAACGGAAACTGTCAAACGGTAAAGGAAAGGAATATTGTAGAATTTCTCAAAGCATAAAACTGTCCTGCTTGTGATCTTTCCAGTAGGGAGATCTGATATAATTTCAGAATGAGAAACATTCCAACGTGTGGTATCTCTTTTTTGTGTATCCACAGGGGCCTGCAAGTACTGCTCACACCTGTTCTTGCAAACATTCTTGAAGCAGATCAGGAGAAATGCTGGGGATTTGACGATTTTTTTGCAGAGACCAGTGACATACTCCGCCGAAAAATAATTCATGTCTTTTCACTACAGCAAATGACCTCTCACAAAGTTTATATTCACAGCAATAATACGTAAGAATTTCCATATTTTCACTACTTCTGTCTCATCCAGGCAGATAGTGCTGTGACCTCTGATCACCACTATGACCATTTCAGTAGCCTTTCCTTGGCAGTTATTTGGTTGGGGCCAAGGGAAACGTATGTTGTGTATTGCAAGTTTGTAAGGCCTTCCTATGTCAAGCACTGTGTATATATATATATATGATCTGAATAGGGGTATGTTATCTTTTTCTCTGTGTTTCACTCTTTGGCAAGAGAGCCCAAGTACTATGTTCGCAAAGAAATTGTGACACAGTAAGTTCCTGCTTCTGTCTTCTGCTGTGTCTACACAAACTATTCAGAGACTTTCAGTTGTTATTCATCACAATGTAATTTATTTACATTGTGGTTCCCTCCACCTTTAGTGATCTGTACACCACATCAATAGCATTAGTTTCTCCTCACTCCTCTGCTGAGGAGATACAAGAGATCTCTCCACCCAGAGCTCTGTTAGCCTGCCTTTTCTCGGCCCTCCCACGAACCTTCTTCTAACTTCTGCATTAATGTGCCAATTAGCTCATTAGTCCTCTCCCAGCCCATTTTAATTCACTGATTAGGCACAGTCAGGTCCATCCAGGGGGAATTGATTGGTGTTTAAGTGGTCAGAATGGTGGCTCAGCTGTTTTGTTCCAATCACTCTTTCACAGGAATCTTTGTGATGCTTCTCCTTGGTCAGTCTCACCATTTTTACTTAGATTGCTTTTATGTTTTGTATTTACTGTTTGAACATGGGCCTTATTAAGTGCCTCTCTCCTGATGCCATGCTGCCACAGTTGCAATCAGTAGAGCTGACTCCCTGTCAATGTAAGAGAGTGTACAAAGAAAGTAGGGTGTTTTCCATGAGAGGCTTTGAGCTCTGGATTAGGCTTCCCTCCCTGGGTTTGAAGTCACCCTATTCTATTGCCCTTCAAAACACTCAGCAAAACATATCTATTTATGCAGGCTGTTGCAGAGATGGGCCTTTGAGAAAAATCAGATGTGTGGCGGGGAATTGGGTGTTCTGCAGGCAATATAATTTTATTTTTATAATTTATGCAGGTACGCCCAGAGCCTTAGCTGGGCTGTGCACTGTTTATTATTTGTATAGATCTAATAATTTGTATAGGAACAAAACCAATACTTAATTTACTAAATATAAAAGGCATATTTAAAAAAAAAAAAGAATTGTTTGCATCCTGTTGCATTGTAGCAAATTTGATCTAATTGTTTCCTAAGTGTAATGCTTTTCTTACAGAGCTACTGTATTTCATGAATTGGTCTATAAACAGACAAAAATAACTTCTCAGAACCAAGAACTGATATATGAAGGCCGCCGCTTAGTAGTAGAGCCTGGCAGATTGGCGCAACATTTTCCCAAAACCACCGAAGAAAATCCTATAATTATAGTATGCAGAGAGGCTGTGGACATCATAGGATTAATCTATGAAGAAAGTATGTTAAAATCTTTTCTGCCTGTTCTTATATAAACAATATTAGGCTGCTTAGAAAAGTTTTTTGAAAATAGTGTTGGTTACTTAATGTGTTTGAACTCTGATAAATGTATTAAAATCTTGGATCAAGAGTTGGTTCATATTTAGGCACCTAGGAAAATCAGGCCTCTTTAGGTGCAGCAAAAACAAGAGTCCTGTAGCACCTTAAAGACTAATAAATTTCTGCAGGTATAAGGTTTTGTGGACTGCAACCCACGTCGTCAGAGGCATGAAGTGGAAATCACCGATCGGTGCAGCGTATCCATCACTTCCCACTGACATCAGTAGATGCTGCTGGGTGCTCAGTACTCTGAAAAATCAGGCCACTTATTTTGATATCTAAATATAGACTTAAAAATCTAATTCTAGACACTTTTTAAAAAAAAAGTCCTGGTCCGTGAACATTGGTATAGGTAGGATTTAGTAATGTGCATGAAATTCTAAAATCCTTTTTTTAACCACAACATTTAAATAAGTTGAAAGGAATTTTATAAAATAGCACTCATAACTAATCTTATTCTAATTTTCTGTAATATTTGGAAATTCAAATGTTCTTCAGCTTCCTTTTCTATTAACAGAAGCACTTTTTATTAAATTTAAGATGTTTTACTGAACACAAAAGATGTTTCTAAACCAAAATTTATATTGTATATTCACTAATGCATTACATACTTATTATATATTAAATATAAAATAAAAATCCATGTCTTATGTTTCAGTTTCACTTCCTAAAGTACATCAGCGTTATGACTTGGACAGTGATGCCAGTATGGCTAAAGTGAGTATTTAATTAGAACCGGAATTAAATTTTTGTCGCAAATAAAGTGGTCTAATGTTGAATTGAATAATACCAGTCATCTTGGTTTTTTTTTTAAATGGGCATTGCTTTTATAAATGTGTGTGAGGGTATCAAATGACAAATATATAATAATTCTTTCTCTCAATTAGTACCTTATATTTATATTAAACTATCAGTTTTAAGTGGCTAATAATTATAAAAGCGCTTTGAAGGTAAAAGCATTATGTAAGTGCTGTGCATTATTATTCCTCATCTGCATTTTGCTGGTTTGTGATTTTCCTGAGGGGAAAGTCAATGCTGAAGAAATTAAGGACCAAATCCCAAAATCATTGCTTAAGCAATGGGAGTTTTGTCTGAAAAAGGGCTGAATTAAGATTTATTATAGTTCAGTGGTTTTCAACCTTTTTTTATTTGCATACCCTTAAATATATCAAATGGAGGTTCAGATCCCTTTGGAAATCTTAGTATGTGGACTCCTGGTTGAAAACCACTGTTATAGTAGCTTTATACTTCTAATAGATTTATACAAGTTCATTTACAGTGAAATAAAATGTTTTCCTTCCCCTCCCTCCCCAGTTTTTAAAAAAACATTTGCAGTAATACACAGTACAGTACATAATTTATGGCAGGTGAATATTAATTTAAAGAGTGAAAAAATCAATTAACTATTGGACTTTCATGGTCTATTATCCTAGATAAAATAAAAATAACCAAAAGGTAAGGTTACTGCAGGTTACTAGCCTTATACAAAAAGAATTAAAAACAAAAACAAAACCCCTACAAGTTAGATAACTCTCAGTTAAATAATCTGAAATCTCAGTTTTTAATCTGAAAAGTTCTGATGTTTTTGAAAGAATAAATATTAAGAACAAAAATTAACTTCATCCATAAATATTTGTTCATAAACTTTCATATTGAGTTATGTGCATAGGATTTTGTGTACTGGAAGGATTTTACATTGAATACATCACATGCCAGGCTCCTAGAATTTGCAGTAAGGCACCATCTTTCTGCAAGTATCCTAAAGTTTCAAGTAGAACTCTGTCACTGCACACTTGAAATGGCGTGCAAAAGGGGGAGTCTGGCTGTCTGCGACCTTCTAATGTTAGCAGAAGAGAAGCAAATCTGAGACTGTCTTCCCCTGTGATGCTAAGCATCTTAGCAGGAGAGAAATAACACCGCCTTCCCTTTCCTGAACTGTGCAGCAGAGGAGTCTCATGGACTTTGCGGAAGAGTGAAATCTCTGATGTTTCTTTCCTGCAGAGTTTCTGAAACTTTCCTGGCTGACAGAGCTACTGAGGAGAAAAGTAGTGGAGACTCCACTTTGAGATCTTATTCTGTAGCTGTTGTGTACAAGTATCTCCTGTTGACTCATTGTATCACTTATATGGTGGATGCAAAATTTGTGCACCTGTGAAGAACTCTGTTCATGCATATCTCCCAAAGTATGCAAAAAGGGGAACCCCATAAGTATTTCTTCTTGTAGGCCTCCTAAAGTCTTTCAAATTACTGATATTTGAAATTGTATTAATCATGGCATAAACAGTAAGCTATGACTAATAACATCAATAACTTTTGATTTAAAAAAAATGTTAAACTAGCTTCTGCTTGTACATCTACCTAGAATTCTAAGTGTTAAGTTTGTAAACAGAGTTGAGTGGAGGCCAAAAAAGGGACCCCAGCCCTATAATTTTGAAAATGTATTATTTAAAAAATATATAGCTTTATATTCCCATGCTATTGAACACATTTACTTGTAACTTTCCAGAAAATTAATCTGAACTCCAAGAGTATGTGGTATAACCTTGATTTATGACAGACTTATTTTCATGCCTGACACAGACAATAAAATGTTAGTGTAATGGAAAACTCATCTTTCCTTTAACTATACATCCATAGTAAGATTTTGGATTCCCTTCCCCCCCCCACGCACATTTATGGGCAAAGTTATTCCAATTTGTTTTACCATCTTCATGTTATAAATTTGTCTAGTATTAATCAATGTTGCTTTACTGTGATCCACTGACTTGAAACAAACTACAGTGTCGTGAGCACTGAATTAGTATTGACATTGTTTATTTCTCTATCAGGCAGTAACAGGTGTTGTATGTTATGCCTGTAGAGTTGCCAATGCTTTGCTGCTTTACCAGGAATTGATGCGAAAAGGAATACGATGGTTAATGTAAGTGATTGATTGGTTGAATTTTGCTGGGCATGGTTTCTTTACCATGACTTCTTTTGGTCATTCATACCTTGTTTGTTGTCACAGTGTTTTGTTTTGATCATTCACATCTTGTGAATTTTGGGGGCTTCCAATGACTTCTGAAGTTTTCTTCCTTCCCCTCAACCATGAGTATGAGGAGACTTTCACAGTCTCTCAGATCTTTTCTTCTCTCTCATCAGGGGAAACTCTGAAGATCCATATTCTGAACACTAGATCCTAGGTATCCATGTTATTTACAGTTTCATCTGCTCCTACAGAAGTTTGGATAATTTTAACTTAAGTATAGTGTCAGAACATATGACCTAGCAAGGGCAATTAATGAATTTCAAAATTTTAAATAAGGATTTTGGTAGTTCATGTTGTTTGTTAATAGGATTGTGAAAGATATCTCTGGCTACTAACTATTACTGAAGTAATGTCTACCAGAACATTGGAATAAAATTTTCTATGTTAATAGCATGTAAATTCTTCAAGATATTACTCTCCATGAACAGCGATTATTACTATAGGCAAAGATATGTGATCAGAAGGAAGTAAAAACTTTTTTTTGATAAACTGATGCTATACTTTCTAGTGAAATAATCAAGGAAGATTACAACGAAACAGTGCACAGAAAGACAGAGGTTGTCATCAAGCTGGATTTCTGCAATAGGAACATCGAGATAGCTGGAAAAATGTGAGTAGAAACTTTGTATTGCTCTTTTCAAGTAAATACATGGCACAGCCAGTGAAAACTGGCTGGCTTTGTATTTTTTTCTTCCTTCAGCGACAGCTCTATTTAAAGATAACTTTATTTACCATTTTTCTGAACACAAGAGTTATTACTGTTTAATTACAATTGTTTCACTGATGGCAGTGGTTAGCACCAAATGGGGTTAGAAGTGGTCTTGACCTTCAGTGAATGCTGCTCCTTAATTTAGTTGGAAGGGAGAGTAACTGTTGATTAGTGTGTGTTACTCTTCTTTTTTTCCCCCCTCCCTGCCTAGCTGCTCTTGATGGCTTAGGAAGCTACGGTAAAGGGTTGGACAAAGAATCTGGTAGTGCTAGCATATGGTAGTGACTAAAACAATAAGCTTGTCCTGTGTATGGTTTTAAGGATGAATGAAAGAGCAATGAAAGCAGGTTGTTAAAGACCTGGGCTCCCTGCGGCAGAGTGTGAATTTTAACATTGTTATACATGATTGACTTTAATATGTCTATAAATATGACAAAACAAAAAAATAAGTTTAAAGAACATTACTAAAGTTGCAAAGTCAAGCATTCACAAGTTAGAAAATGCTAGAGTTAAGGTTATTTGTGTACGTAGAGTTAAGGTTGCATGCCTTACGCATGACACCATTTTTCTCGTCCTGCAATCACCTGTCTCATTCACTACATGCCTTCCAATGTCTGCAACAAAAGAAGCTGGTGTACTACAGACAACAGTCTCCTTTACTATACAACCCTGATTCATCCTCAGAGCAGATTCATCCTGTACATTGAATGAGGGAGAGGTCCTGTGGAAATACTAGTATTAATAACTTACATAGTCAATTGTCTGACCACACTTCAGTTTGTAATTTTGTTATGAAATATACTCAAGAGGCCAAATAAACAATGTCAGTCAGGTTTATTAATAAAGTACAGGAAAAAGGTTCTGTACAATATCAGTCTCCCAAAAGCAATCCCGTGCAGCGATGTGGTGTGCTCCTTGAAGTTAGATCCCTGAAGCCCTCTTTTTATACCCTGCTTGTTTACCAGTAAAAGGTACTATATACATCATCTGAAACTGGTTTCAATTAATCAGCTTTTTACCTTGTTTGTTTCTGGTACCGTGGTGTACCCCTTTATCTTTTGTTCCGAACCCATGCATTTCAGGTCATGATGCACCCTTAACATGGTTCTGAGCACATGCATTCCAGGTGCTAAGGGGTGAGAAGGCTTGTACCAGAATAAACAGGTTTGTGAGGGTAACTCCTTTTCTGTTGCTATGAGGAAACAATTATATGTCCTGCTATTATGATAGTTTTCTTATCTGCTTAAACCAAAGCTTTCTTCAGCTAATGCAAGGTGTTAGGAGATACCTAGCATAAGTGAACAGGATTATAACAAATGAGCAAGCTAATTTGGGCTACATATCTGCTATATTAATGCTATATTAATATGTGTACTTGAAGCCTCATATATACGTTTGCTAGCCAGCATATATAAAAATATGTGATCATGTAATTAAAAACTATATCATTAATGCATATGCACACAGGCAGCCTTAATTCTGGCATTGCCTAATGTTTGAGTACTTGTCTTTGCAACCTGAAAAATATTCTTTTAATGTTTTTGTGTGTAATTTCCTTATTTAAAAAAAAAGGAAACTGAAAAAACAGAATTCCATCATGTAGCATCATATTGACACCTTTCGATCCACCACACAGACCTCTGATGCCTGAGCTAAAGGAGTGAGGGCTGAATGCTCAAAGAAGTTAGTTGTCTGGAAGAATTACTGAGATAAGTGCCTTAGACTAGAGCCCTGGGCAGGACTATTTTTTAAAATTCCACTCCTGTCCTGTCCTGCCCTGTAATACCCACTCCTACCCAGTTCTGCTTTGTTTCTTGCATTTTCATCATGTTCCCTCCTGCAGAAACGTTGAATCCTGCAAGAGGGAGAGATTCTCCCGTTCTACTTTAAAAAAAAAAAAAAAAAAAAAAAAAAAGGTTAATCATATATGGAACTCAGACACCATTTTTACCATTAAAAGAATAAAACAAATCTTGCTTAAAGCGCATAAAAATACTTTAACTCCTGTTATAACAGACATCAAATTTCCTTCTATCTCTTGCTTAAATTTAAGTATTAAAACTTTTATTTACAAAAAAAGAAAAACTTGGTTTACATTGCTGAAATTCTGTTTATGGCAAACTGATGAGAGATTTAGCATTTTCCCACAAATTACCAGTCTGGTTTTTTGAATTTTTTTGCCCACCCAATCCCGCGCACAACAAAGAACCTTTTACCCACTCCCACTATTATAGCAGTGAAGGGATCCCAGCCCCTCGGCAGGGCTCTACCTTAGATGGCAATTCAAACAAGCCACCAAATTAGACATGGGGATACCTAAGCAAGCCAGTGGGAGATTCCAATGAGAAGGGGTATGTGCTAAGCTCTGCTCCTCTCCTAGAGATAGGTGCCTATGTCCAGACTGCAGGGAGATGCCTAGCTGTGCTTGCAGTTCTGAAGTTGGGAGCCCTGTTCAGAGGTAGATGCTTTATGTTGTTTTAGCAAGAAGCTGCTGCCAGTGGTGGTGTGCATCTTCTAATTTTTAGACCAACAGTTCGGGCACTCCTGGGATGTGGGAGATCCAGGTTCAATTCCCCCCTCTCTTCTAGGTGCCACACACATTAGGTGAGTCTGTAACCACCAGACTATCGAGTCATTCCCATCTCTTGTGTGTGCTTGTTCTCTCACTTGCTCGCTCTCTTGTGTCTTTGGGCCCCGTATGTGACATAGGTAGTCGAATGCCTATCTTTCGCCCTATTTGTGAATTGTTGTGTGGCTTAGGTGGGAGATAGGTGATGGGACAGCTTCAGAGATGCAGCTGTGCATATGCTCAGAGGCAGAAATATAGGCATGTAGGGAACTTTTACTGCAAAAACTTAGGCACAGAGTGAATTTAGGCACCTTCAGGGTTTGGTGGGGTTTTGTGCTTTGCAAGGGTGCCAAATCCAGGCCTTTAGGTGCCTATAATAGGGACATAGACACCTTAATCCTTTTGAGCATCTGGGCCTAACTGATAGCAGTAGTATCATGTATGTGAACCAGCACTAAAAGGGATGAGATGCTTTTTCCCATGGGTTTCACAGATACTTGCTCAGAGCAGAGGAATGGTGAGACTTGTGTGTCTTGGATTCCATTCCAGGTTCTGGAGAGGAGTGTGCTCTAGTGGATACAGACTCTTCTGCTTGTTCCCCGGAAGGTTGACCCCTTTTGCCCCATTCCATGCAACCTGTCCCTGTCAGAGTCTGGTCTCTTTCTCATCCCAGTCCCATTCTCCTCACCTAGCAAGTGACAGTCTCTAGTCCTCAGATTTTTCATCCCAGTTCTAGTCTCTTTCTCTCCCCTGCTCCTGGTCTTATCTGTCGCTCTTCTCCCTCTCCAGCCTCCATATTTCCCAGTCCCATTCTCTTTGCCCAACATGTCCCAATCTCTTCCCCCAATTTCTAGTCCCATTTTCCCTCCCACACACCCTCACATGTCTCCAGTCCCAGTCTGCACCCACAAACTCCTTGTCCCATCTTTACTCCCGTTGCAGGGCTGCCTCTTGTATGCTCTGTATTCAAATCAGGCAGCTTTCCCTACCACATTGACTGGGCCCAGCAGGGGGTGCATTTTGAGCACAGGAGAGACAGTCTCCCTGCTTGTATGTTAGTGCCTTGCCCCTCCACTCAGTACAGCCACCAGAGCTGTAATTGCAGGAAAAGTACTGCTAAGACCCAGGCTGGAGCATGCCTAGTGTGGACAGAATCTTTGGAGATTTTAGCTGTTAAACTCTAAGGGTTGTCTACACTGCAGCCGCAGGTGTGATTTGCAGCTCTTGTAAACAGATCTATGCTTGCTGTACTGTAGCTAGCTTGCTAAAAACAGAAGCAGGGATGCTACAACACAGCTGCATGGTGCGGATGTACCCTGCAGGGCCGGGTGAGCTTGTGCAGCCTACATGAAGCCTGCACCATGGCATCCTCACTTCTCTTTTTAGCAAGCTAGTTAGGGTAGTGGTAGTGTGGGCACATCTACCTGAGCTGCAAATCACAGCGGCAGTGTAGGTGAACCATACGTCTTTACTGAGCATAAGAAAACTAAAATTTTTCAAAGGCTTATAACTTGGTCAAATTTCAGCAGATTTTCACAGGAGCAGCAAAGGCACATCCCTGACCCAAAGGCCTTTCCAGTGCCAAATTTCAAGTCCTTGCTCCAAAATATGGTGATGCAGAGCTTTTAAAAGAAAAAAAAAAAAGTCACCAGAATTTTTTAATACAGGCAAACAGTGTATTTTCCCCTGCCTCATTCTTAGAAACAACAGAATCATTTTATTGGAAAAATTCAGCCTGTGGCAGTCACCTGGCATGGAAAACTTCAACCTGAAAGGTTTAGCAAAGTTTATAATAAGTTGAAAATAGGGTATTATAATGGGAAGTGATCTGATAACCTTATTAGGCAGTGCTACCATCCCCACCTATAATATTTGATTTTAACCCAGGTTTTCCAAGATGTTTCCACAGTCATTAGAGAACTGGTGCTTGATATGTGATTTTTTTAAGGGGTATATTTCAAAAATAGATTGAGATTACATCAGAGTTTTCAGCTGTTTACAAATTATAGGATACAAGTAATGAGTGAAAAGCAGGAATGCTAGAAATTCAAGTAGTTTAATCCTTTTTTTTGCAGTTCAGTGAAAATATGGAAAGAAAGGGCTAGACTCATGTTACTGAACTAATGTTTTGCTTGTTGTTTACAGAAGCTTTTAAATTGATTGTTTCTCAAAATTAAACATGATTTTAACTATCTCTTTTGTTAGGATAGGGTATAAACCTCTGTATTAATTGTATTAACTTCTTGTTTTCAGTTCTAGGAACAAAATGATTCCCAAAGCATAGTTAAATAAAAAAATATGAACAAGAGTCATGTTTTTAACTGAATTAAATTTTTATGGACAGATACCAGAATCTGATGCAGATCAACTTGGAAACAGAAATTGATGAAATTTCAGAGATACACACTAAACTATTGCGTGTAAGTGTTTAATATTGTAATAAAAAGTTCTCCGCAAAATAATGAGTATACTTCCATAAAGTCTAAAGATGAAGTTTTGAAAGATGCTTTCCACAAAGGAAAACCTCTAGATTTTCTTAGCAGCTTTCCTCTTCTGAGAGTTTCTTAGCATGTCAAAATTGAGATGTGGTTATTTTCTAAAGATAAATATAGTAGAACCCTTAAAATTAGCACATTCTAGTGGAAAGAACAAGGTGCCACTGAAATAATCGTCCCAGGTATCACACAGACAGAAAAATAATCTTAGCACCAAGCTTTAAAAAATCTAAATGTACTTTTCATTTCATTTGGAAGGATCCCAAAGTTCTTCACATACTTTGCAAAATATGTATGAATCATATCACTACCAAGTCCTTTGAAATCTGCACAGAGTTTTAAATTAAAAACAAATGTAAAAGGTTATTGAATAATGGAGAATTTAACATTTGTTCCAGGACAGTATTATAGCAAATGATTGTTCCTCTTCTGTAGGCTATGTAAATGGGAGATTGAAAAAATCGAGTAGTTTTAATTATCAGATACAAAACAGACCAGGAAGATTCTTGCAGGGTGTAGAGAAAGTGAAGCTTTGAGCTTCTCATGGAAAGGGCTAGTATAGCCTATAAATCCTATGTAGTACCCTACAGCAGGCATGTCCAAAGTCCGGCCCCCGGGCCATATACGGCCCTTTATGCTTTTTAATCCGGCCCGCCAAACAGGTCCCAGGGTTCTTAAAATCGGGTCCGCCAGTGTACATATCCAACCGGTTCGCAGTGGTTCGCGCGAACCGGTTCTTAAAATGGTATTGTGCCCGCCAGTCTGCAGCTCCGCCACGGAATTTTACAGCGGAGAGTGAATTTCAGGGCGGAAATTCTCCGCTGTGAGTTCCACTCTCCAGCTCCGCTGCCGAAATTGACAAGGGAGAGTCAATTTCACGGCGGAGACTGTACCCTGCGATTCCAGGTCCACCACTGAAATTGACAAGGGACAGTCAATTTAACGGTGGAGGGTGGTCTGAAGTGCTGGCTGCTGGGGTGCAGTGTGTTGGGTGCTCTGTGCATAAATGTGTTTATTTATGGCCCGGCCCCTCTGTCAAATTTTAGAACCTATTGTGGCCCGTGAGTAAAAAAGTGTGCCCACCCCTGCCCTACAGGATTTAGCTCTCCCTGTGCCCACACTAACTATGGCTCAGTTTGGGGATGGAAATTACAATCAATCAGCCATGCCAGGAATCTCATACTCAGGATGATATGTTGATGTGGACTCTGCTCTCTTAGTTGATTCTCTCCCACTATTGGGCTCTTGTCAGGAAATAAAAACTGATTTGATTGGCAAATTACAGAAGCAGGGGCTATTAAAGTAAAATGGTAGACCCAAAATACAGTCATCTGGTCAAGTAACATGGAAAGTTTTTTTTTAGATAGGTTGTATGGTTAGAAAGTTATTTTGTATGGCATTGTGGATTGCACCTCAACAAAATAAAGATAATGCAGTCAGAATTCAGTTAATAGTTCTTTGATATGCAAGCCAAAACAAAAGTCAGCTTGCTCTCTTCAAGTGGCATTCTCATTAACACTACAGAAATAATAAACTACACAAAATGCATTGGGAGATCCAGCAAGACTATCTTACTGTCTTTTTTGTCTTTCGTAATGGGTTCGTTGTAGCATTTGTATGGTTGAAGATTAGTGTTTGGAGGCTTCATAGAGAAAGGGTGTTTGATGCACTCAGGTAGCAAGGAAGCTCCAGGACTGGGCAGCATAGGAGAAAAAGCATGAAGATAGGTGAAAGATAGAGACAAAGAGAAGATACTGTTTAGATGTTTGACAAAATAAAGGTTAATTAGCAGAAATATTAACTCCAAAGAAGATACTTTTCCTAATGTTGCCACCTTTTATATGTTCTTAAAGTGAACGTTTGAGCTGCTAGATACTTCATATGTTGTCTAGTCCTGTGGTTGGAGACAGTTGGTCAAGTGATGATGAGGTGGTGGTATTATCATTATTAATTTTATTATGAAATGATAACATACTGAATCCATCTTGAGTGCAATATCAGTTGTGATTTTTTGCAATGGTAGTAGTGAAACTGTTGTTCTTAAGCAGCTTTCTAGCTCTCGAGGAACAATAGAAACCAGTCTTCAGGATATTGAAGACAAACTGTCTCCTGGTGGATTGCTGGGTGATACCTGGGCAAATCAGGAAGGCACACATCCCAGAGACAGAAAGTAAGTGACAACTTCACATTCATTGCTTGAACATATTCTGATTTCTGTACTGACCTACATTCTTTATATTAACCTTTTGTTTCCATCCACCCCCTTTTAGTCCAGAAAAGCTACAAGTATTGCTGAGTTCTATCACAGATATTTATTATCAGTTCAAGAAAGACAAAGCAGAACGTAGTAAGTAATTTTATTTTAGTATAAATTAAAAATAATTAAAAGTATAAAGGAAAAGTCAGCCATAAGTCTGTTCAGATATTTTTGGTAGCAATGGAGAGAGATGGCCAACAACAGTGAATATGTATCAGTGCTCTGTGGGACAACAGTTAGGAAAAGAATCTGAGCGAATACAGGAACCACAGCTTTGGTTTTATAAATTTAAACATCTGCACTTGAAAAACCAAATGTGTATGCTTTCTACCTAACACTTACCCAGACAGGAAAAAACAATTCTGTAGTGTGGATGATAGCTAAATTAATAGAATTAAATCAGTAATATCTGTTTTCCTCTGATACTAGGGCTTCCTTATAATGAGGAACAAATCCACAAATTCGACAAGTAAGTGTTAAAATTACATTTTAAAAATATCACTTGTTCTTGGGCCCCTGACAAATCTTTGGCAGTTGTCTTTCCTGCTGATTCTTCTTGTTTGATATAGATTATAAAATTTTTTAGACAGTGACTTTTTTCCTTTAATCTCTGTTAAGCACTATGAAGGAAGAGTTTATGTATATAATTATCTGCTTCCTAGATATGGGGTAACTTTGTATACCTTGAAATGTGGAAGTTAACCACTCGGTCTTTATCTGAGGACATATATATGTCTGAGTGCATGTGTGTGTAAAATACCTTGTATCTAGCAGACATTTTGTAATTCCTGTCTTCTTTCCAATTTGCTATGTTTAAGGAATATCTACAGTAGAAATCTTTCCCTAAAATTTTCTGCCTTTGCTACTATTGGTGCAGCTCCACTGAATGTATTAATGGTGGATACTAAGGTGTATAAATCACTAGTGTTCTCACCAGCATGTCTTCTAACTCTGCCCCCCTTCAGGCTTAAATGATGTGGTTGAAATGCAGGCAGACACTTGTCTTGTATGCATCAGAGGTCCCTCTAAAAGCTGTGGGAGGTTTTAGGGTAGACAAAGACTGAGTGTCTAGTTTGGAAATGGTCTTCTCACACTAGCAGGTGATTTTGCTGTAAATAAATTGAGTTCACACTTATGGTTTGAATGCCTGATTATTTTCTTCCACAAGTGTTTTCCCATTGGGGTCTGCAAGTACCACTTGGGATCCTGGGCACATCTCATTTTACTCCATGCACTCCAAAAAGAAAGAGGATGAAATAAAATATTGTTCTCTGTTCTGCGACTGCAGTGATTTCAGCACCAGTGGTCTGAGAACTCAGGTCCTAGATCTTGGATCTTTCTGGTGGCAGCCGAATTACTCCAGTCTTACTTGTAGCATTTTATCACTGGGTAGGCAAGAGAGCAATGTTCATTTCAGCTGCTTCCTGGGCTTCTTTATGGGTGGATGACAGTTTGCAAGATTAATGAGAAACCGGGTATTTTGCCTGTAGATAACCCATTCTGGTGATTAACAACTAGCCATCATTCAAGACTTTATTCAGTAAAAACCTAAAAGCTGTCATGGAGTTGCAATCTTTCAAAATTTCACATCCCATGATTCAACTTCCTAGTTCACACACAAGCATGGTTAGGCTACTGGTATGCTGAAATCACTGCCTGTCAGGCTTGCCTGCCTATTAGACTTGTGTCTAACTGTGTCCTCCTCCTTTGCCCATCTGGATCCATCTCTCTTGTCTTATGCTTAGACCGTAAGGTTATGGGGCATGGGTCTTTTTGGTCTGTTAGTTCAGTGCCTCGGACAGTGGAGTCCTGGTCCATGCCTGGTGCTCCTAGGCACTACTGTAATACAAATAATTAATGATAATTATAAGCTCCTCTTATCATTTCTATCCATCTTTTCCTTTCCTTAAGCATAATTAACGTTTCAAATGGAAAAAGGAATGCATAGTTTGTAAACAATAGTTAAAACTAGCCAAATTTTTGCCTCAAATGCGACATTTGAAATTGGAACACCTTGGAAATTATTTTGAAATATAACCTGGCAGTTCATCTGGTATATATGCATTACAGTAATGCATATATAGAAGTTTTTTTAGAAATTTTAAATCATCGTATATACCTCTTGTGTGCCTCAAAGCTTTAAAAAAATCATTTGGGGAATGAAGTACTGCAAGTGCTATAACAATATTCTGTTGATTATTTCTGTATTGCAGACAGAAGCTGAATTTACATGCAACAAAAGCCATATCTTTGTTCAAAGATGAATGTGTCATCAAGTATGAGACATTTCTGGACAAGGCAGAGGACTGGATGAGGCAAGAGACTGATTCATTAGAGTTCAACATTGTGATAGTACCATGTTTTTGCTGATTGACTTTTTAAAGGAGAATTTATTTTTGCTTCCAGAAAGATGCTTCATTTAAGGAAACAGTTACTAACTCTCAACAGCCAGTGTTTTGGTATTGAAGAAGAGATATCCAAATACCAGGACTATATAAATGAGGTATACTGGTCCTAAAATATGTCCAGTTTTTAGACTGAGTGAGCAAAGGATTTTATTCCATTTCCTGTAACATCAACACAGCATAGTTTACTACGTTCCACTTACAGTTGTGCAAACCTATGGAAAGTAATAGGGCTGCACAGATGTAGTAGTCTGGCCTGCAGAAGCTGTATTGCAGCCGATGTATGAGCTGGATAGAACTCTGCCTGACTCAGAGCCCAGACAGTTTGCAGAACCAGCAGTTTAAAAAAAAAAAAAAAAAAAACAACCAAAAACAACTGAGCAACTTGAGATGTTTCTCAGTGATTCCATAATTTATTTTTTTGGTCCCATCACCATAGTATCTGAGCATCTTCAACATTAATTTATCTTCATAACACCCTTCTGAGGTAGAGAAGTATTATCTCCATTTAATAGATGGGGAATTGAGGCATAGAGCAGTAACATTAATTGAGGCGAAGAGACTTACCCAAGGTTTCTCTCACTCTGTGGCAGAGTTAAACCATTATTCTTGTGTCCCAGTCTAGTGTCTGAACAACAAAACAATGAAAACCCTTCAATGCCATTTTACAGTCATTTTTCAGAGTAAAACCACATTTTAAGAACAATATACCACTGGAAGAAAATATTAAAATCTCTGCCATGAGACAGGAATTATTAATTTTTTAGCACTTGGACAGTTGCCATTTGGAGTGTAAATCTGTTCAGAGCCACCAGAATCATTTCAAAACCAGGTTACTGGGGAAAAATCAGAGGCATGAAAGTGTATATCTTGCTTTCTTCTGCAGAATCTAACCATTCATTAAAGATGTGTCAAACATTTAACACATTCAGACATTATATTTATTAGCCTTTATTATACCAGGTCCCCAAATACAGAAAGAAGTCTGAGGGCAAATAAACATATTGTAGTACAACAAAATGACTTTTTAAAAGAACACAAGTGTAAAAGGGGGTGGGGGAATCCAGCTGATCTCCCTGAGGAAAAGTCTGGGAGGAGCAGTGCCACTACTATATTAATGAATAGTGTTACTTATTATAGTGCCAAGGGGCCCCAGTCATGGATCAGAACCTTTCTGTGCTAGGCACTGTACAAACACATAACAGGGAAATGGTCCATGTCCCAGAGAGATTACAAAGTGTAAGATGAGAGAGAATGCGACAGACGGGAGAGCACAAGGAAGCAATGAGTGAATAGGTAGCCGTGTTCGTCTGCATACAGCAAAACAGGAGAGTCCTGTAGCACTATTAACAAATTTCTGCAGGCATAAGCTCTCGTGGGCTGCAACCCACTTCATTAGATGCATGAAATAGAAATCAGATAAGGGGCGTATATATATACATCCAAGGGTAAGAAATAACAATGGGGAGGGTAGGTGTTAGCAAAGTCCATTCAGTTAGAGTAGCCAAGGTCTATTCACAACCCTTGATTAGAAGGTGAGAATGTGTGAACAGTGACAATTACTTGTAATGAGAGAACCATTCCAAGTCCCTATTCAGACCCAGTCTGATTGTGTCAAGTTTGCAGATCAGTTCCAGCTCATCAGCATGATAGGCAGCACACCAGCTGCTTAACTGTTGTCAAGGCTTTTGTAGGTGTCATGGCAGAGGAGTGTATTAAAGAGGGATTTGAAGGTAGACACTGAAATGCATTTTCACGTGACAGTTTGTTGGTCTGTCATGCTGTTACTTACTTAGCTTATTTATTTATTGCAGTTACAAGAAACTCTGCGACAAAAAATGTTTGCAGCTTCCACTGGGATCAAGCATACAATGAATCCCATCTATCCAAGTTCAAACACTTTAGTGGAAATGACTCTTGGGTAAGAATTAGGTGGATAATTGTAATACTTGCACATGCTTTCTGTAAAGGAATTAGAGAAAATTTGTGGTTTTATTGTTAACTTGCTTTGCCTTTCCATTTTTAAAGCACTTAAGTGGCTTCTGCATAAATGTCAGGTATTTTCTGTCTGTTACAAAAAACAACTAACATACTTATAGAGATGGGGGGAAAATCATGCCATTCACTGTTTACATTTGTCACTTTTGTCAAATTTTATTCTCAAGACAACCCAATAAATATACTTCTCCTTTATTTTGCACATGCCTGCAAATTACTGGAAATGTCATTGTGATGAGTCACTCTAATGCTTGGGCATCTTTAGAATATTTTTTCTTCCAATTTAATTATTAGAGACACTGTTTCTATTATACTATTTTGACATATTTATTTCATAATGAATGTAATATTAAAACTGGCACATAATGGACAAAACTTTGTTTATAATCACTAAAGACCTTTCTTTTGCTTTTTGTTATACAGTATGAAGAAACTGAAGGAGGAAATGGAAGGTGTTGTTAAAGAACTAGCTGAGAATAACCACATTTTAGAAAGGCAAGTAGTAATTTTTACTTTTTGGTGGGAGGTGTTGTAATTTGATATATTTAATGGATCCAGTGGGTAAGGAAATGGGAAATTTTATCTCTTGGACAACTGCATTATACATACCTGTTTCCAAACTGCTGTTCTGAAACATGGTTCAAGCTGATTTAGGCCCAGCGGCTGTCTTTATTTACAAAGAGTGCTATTTTTACGTTGCTATGGGGGTCAATTTATGGTGCAGGTATAAGCAGCAAGAGAGGTGAAATTACCTAGGGCCACCGAATGGAAATAATGTTGTTAGAAGTGGTGAATGCTGGATTTAAGCAGTGTTTCTTGCAGTGAGCCACAGATCCTCTTATCTAAACTTGTTTCATTTTCAGGTACCACTAAGTTTAATGACTGTGGAATGATACCAATCTCTGTTAGTCATTCTACAGTTTTAGCATTATCTGTAATGAAATAGAACTGAGAAAACAAGTCACTTGTGCTTTTTATCGCCATGCTGAAACAATGTTTTCTTTAATGGCACTGAACCTTTTGTTCAGTCTACGAGCAATCAAACCATTTTCATCCATTGGTTCAGTGGGATGCATTGCAGATGTCAGCTGTTACTAATCGGCCCATTTCCTAGTGTAGACCATGCCACAGAGGTGTTATGATCTGCCTGAGGGGCAATCCTAGTGAGTTAGTGAGTCAGCGGTAGAGCTGGTTCTAAGTCCTGTACTTAGATCATTCAGTCTCCTGTTGTGTGCACACTCTTCACGTGTCTCCAAGAATTCTGTTTAAGAAAAAAGTGTGTATTGGGATGTGGGAAGAAAGATAATTAAGTTATAGTTATAATGAACTCAGAAAATAAACACATTTTAATTTTATTCTAGAGTCAGGGTTAATTTATTGTATACTAAATCCATTTTAATCAGCTAAGAATAAAATGTTTCTTTCACGTTAGATTTGGTGCTTTGACTGTGGATGGTGGCTTACGGAATGTGGATTGTATCTAGCCAACAAAGGAGCCTGCGAGGACTGTGCTTTTCACAGAAAAAATGCTGTAAGGGGCATTTAAATGCAGAAAAACAATTCTGTATCCAGCTATTTTTTCTGTAACTCTAGTATTTAACAAAAATATGTAAATATGTGTATATTGTAAATACAACAATTCTATCAGTCACTTTTGTTAATGTTAAAAAAGAATTACTGTTAACATTTATCATCTCAGAAAGCGTATCTCTTTAAGGAGCTCTGCCAAAGGATTACAGCAAGCCTATTGATAAACTGATATTATTTCCCTTGAATGTTGACTTTTGGATCATGATTTACTTCTGTTCCTTGAAAGAGAATTTGTGGCTTGAACTAGAGAAGTTATGAATAGTCTTTAAAGGGTGCTTGGGCTCCCCTTAATCACCAGAATGTTATTTCAGAACCTAGTCAATGACTGACATCAGCTACAGTACTTGAATGAAACAATTTGATCATGTCTTTGCTTCTGTAATTCATTGTGAACAGCATGCACTTAGGACAAAGAGAGGAGATACGTTTCTTTCCACTAGTCTATCAAATTAATATTCCACTTGTGTGTGAGAAAATAAATTCACAAGCGTTTTAGTCCTGTCCATGCTCAGTGCCATGTTCTTCATGATAGTCATTTGGCTAAGTGTATACATTCATATCATAGGTGGGTAAGAGTTCAGACTTCCAGTGTGTTAAATCATAGATCAAAGTGCAAATTTTTAAATAGAAGAAACTATGAACCCCTTTTGTAGAGCCTACTGTCCTCCAAACTGATCTTGCATTTCACCTTGAGTTAAATGGGCTTTTTAGATGTAGGTTCAGTATCCCAGTTGTAGGCATCATCTTGAAAACAGAAAGATGAGTGACTATGACCCTCAGTACTATGAGAGTTCAGTATTGGAGTCCATTAACCAATTTCCATCTTTCTTCAAGGGTAGTTTAACATCAACAAAATAATTTAAAAAGAAAAAAAAAAAAGGTAATTCTCAGAAAGGGACCAAAACCAACAAAGTACAATATCACGGTTTATGACTAATAAGATGTTAAACTTGGGAGGGAAAATGCAGTAATACTTTCTTACATCTGTGGTGCCCCAATAATGGCTTCTGGCATCTAACAAAAATTACTTGAAACCAAAAGCAGTTACTAAGTGGAAAAGTTAGCACATTCAAAACCAATAACTGCACCCAGCCCAATCCTGAATAGAAAGTTAATACTACACCCTTCTTCTCCAACACTGCATAATTCAGCCCAAAACACAGAGAATAAAACTAAGCCTGCTCAAAAACGTGAAATTAAAAAGGAAGCAAATATCCTGAGTCTTACTGCCTATGTAGTTTGCTGTATATTGTTGGGGAAGAGCATTCAAGAATCACTGGTCTTCTACAGCAAAGGCGTTATCCTTTCTTCTTTGAGACCACACTATGGATGGTCAACAGTTCCATCTCTGCCCTTCCTATTGCAATAAGGCATGTAGGGTAACGTAGTCCCTCAGTTAAATTGGTCCTAGATTATTTGGGGCTTACTTGTAATAACAGTAAAACCTTGAAGCATGCAATCAAATAAAAGGCAGCCTGTAATAGATACATGTGTATCACAGTATAATAGAAGTAAAAATTTCAAAACATTAAAATATATTTTATACTTAAAATAGAAGGTACGAAGTTGGTGTTTCCAGTTGATGGCTCCAATTAAAGCAGGATATACATTGTTTTACAGTCTCTGATACTAGATTCCTATCATTGCCTGTTTTTTGCCAGTGTCAAAAGGAAGTTCAAGTCAAACTATTAACTAAACTTTCCAAATATCATTTACCCCTACGCTTGTTTAAAAAAAAAAGCTTCTTAGCTTGCAACCTTTTTTAAAAAAAAATTGCTCTGCAGAATTGGTGCAGCAATTCTATTGCCCAAAAAAAGAAGGAAAAAAAAGCAATCCATATTTTCTGGGTTAGCCATGGCATTTAAAAGTGCTTGCTTTGAAGTATTTAAATTAGGGGAACATTTTAGGGCCTGATTGTGCAAGCATGCATGAGTGACTTCATGTCAGTAATCCTGATGAATGTTAGTAAACTTTATAAGCATACGTGTTTGAAAGATCAGGCCCTTAAATTGTACATGAATGTATATGAGTATCACTGATGATTTCTATGCCAATATTATTTTGTTCATTATTTTAAGGAATTTTAACTTTGCAAAACAAATTATATTTGTTGGTTGAAAGATGTAATGTACAGAAAAAAAAGAAATGGAGGATTTATTTCCCCTACATTGAAGCAGTCTGAATGGGGAGAGTTAATTGTTGTCAATATACAGTTTGTATACCACAGTATACAGTAGCTTACTACTTTCACAAGGATGAAAACGTTTAATGTTTTTTTCTATCATGTTGCTTCATAACATGTTAATTTTAAAATAGTGCTGGTTTTAGTCATATAAACTCACCATTATTGTGTATAGGCTTGTTAAAATTACTTTGAAAAAGTAATTTGCTACAAACTGGCCAATGGACTTGAAGTAATCAAATATATTACTGATTACTTTCTTATGAAACATCCATTATTGGCTTTGGTTCTTGATACATGGAGTGTTATACCATGAGATTGGCTATGTTCATACCAACTGTCATAATATTGTCAGTCTTTGATATGGAGAGTAATAGGTTTGCCAAGAAAGACAATTGATAGTATTATGGGTTTTTTTCCCCCTGAACCAGGATTACTGCTTTGGGGTTATACTGTTATATATTACTTTAATCAGTTACTTTAGCAAGCCTGTTTTCCTATTAATTGTAAAACTGCATGAGTGAATGACTTATTTACATAAATAAAATATCAACCACTTTTTCTAGGATGTGTCTTTAATTTCCAGGCTTCTTTTAATCATTTAATTTTGTTTTGTAAAAATTGGCTTTTAAATTTCCATGATATAACACTCTTTCCCCCCTAACACATGGAAATTATAGCATGTGATATGTTAATGCTGACCCATTCAATGGAGCCATTTAGTCATGGGAGAAGACAGAACAGTGGAAAGCATGGATGTACCAGTCCTCCCTGCAGCTGGCCTGGGGCAGTTTAGAACCATAGTACCATGTCTTTGTCTCTTGTTTGGTGCATGAGAATGCTATCAGGTCAACACCCTAGAGTTCTTCAAGTATGCGTTCTTCTCCTGTGGGAGGGGATGATATGGCCATTAATGTTTAATAAAACAGGGTTTCTGTAAACTCAGTCAAATAACAAATCTCTCGAGTTGGGAAAGGAATAAATATAATTTAGATATCCTGTGAAATATTGCTTCTTCTTATATCCCAAAAAACACCTCTAAGACTTAAATAAAGAATTGAGTCTCTTATCATAGAGGTATGTCTACATCCAGTTCTGCCACTGTAGTAAACCAAAATGCTTTCAAGTACTCCGACTGTGTTATCTAATGTATGTTTCTCAACCATTTTGATACCAGGGACTGGCTTGCTGCCTTCCTAAACTGTATCGGAGATCTCAGGGACTGGCACCGGTTCACAGACCGGTTGTTGAGAAACACTGATATAGTGGAATCAATCCAGGGCAGAGAATCAGAAAATCAAGTTCTAGTCTCAGTTCTAATGAATCTTGGTAAATTTGGGAGAGTTACTTAACCTCTTTTGATTTTTCAGTTTTCACTTCTGTAACAAGGGGACTACACCTGCCCTGAGATTCGAGGCAAGCCTCTCTACTCCCTTTCCTTTCTAACCCACTCCCTCCAGGATTATACTCTTCCTGCCATCTGCTTCAGAATCATAAATACACTAGATTTTTCCCCTAGTGCAGGGATTCCTTTAGGAGCCTTTCTACTCCCTGCAACTCTCTAGCTCCACTGAGATACTTACTGGCTTTTATGAGGACAGAAAATCAAACTAAGTACAATTTTAACACTAACCAGTTAATTTGTTATTTCATTATATAGTTTATCATCAACAGACATGTGAAACAAGGGTCTTTGTGTATATTCAAATAATATTTGTGGCTGGTTTTGTTTGTTACTGTGCACTGTATAACAGCTGATTTTTTTATAACTCAGAATGTAAATATACAGAAGCTTGTCTGCATTTTTGATAAGGTAAGAAATGTAGCGTATGTGATTTATTTTGTATTCTTTGTTGGTGCTTGGAATGTGCATACGTCAAACCACGATCATGATAATGCTGGAAGGAAAGTTAGAGACGGTATACATATAATTCTTAGGAAATGACACTGTGCTTCACATTGCAACCTTAACATTCGGGGGTGCAAATTAAACATGAAAAGCTGCTAATGAATTGAAAGAGGGGTTAATAATGGAAATAACAGTTTAGTCTTAATTTTAGCTGGCTATCAGGTACTGTTGTCATAGAAATAATAATTAATAATAAGTGACTGGGCTTTGATTTGACAGTCAGCAAGAAATGTTACTCTTGTAAAGAGTTCCATTCTAGAATACAGAGGAAAATAAAGCCAAAGGTTAGGACTGGAGAGGGGGTGTTGAAGAGTTTTATAATATGATTTGACACACAGTATAAGACACAGTGGATGATAGATCACCTTGCCTGCAGGCTTTAGTTTACTATGTGCCAAAATGAATAGATTTCTTTTTGGGAGCTTGCATGGAGCTATCTACAAGGGAAAGGTGTCAGAGATAGAAAACAGAAACAATGTATTAACCATGAAGCCTATAGCCTATCAATTAGAGATTGTAATTCCTATGTTAATTCATTCCAATTCGGTCAGTTTAAGACAAAAGGAGTTTGAACCTACTTTATTTAGCAAAGCTGTAACTGTCCTTTTCTGAAGCTTGTAATCCCTGACTCTAAATGCAAGCTCTTTGCACTTCAGATGAACGGACGTAAATCTTGTACATTTTCTCTCCACAGGCAGAAAATAGAAGAATGTTTCTTATACGCTCTACTTTTTTATTTAATCTTGGCAGCTCTTAGAACATATTAACTGGAATTGGAGTATGAAAGAAAAACATACAAAAAGGTAATGAACGGCCTATTTTTTATCAGACCTTTCATTTTCTTCAAATCCCTCATCCCACACACGCTCTCAGCCTACTGTGCCTAAGATTCCATATACTCTGTGCTCTTTTGAAACACTAATGAGCAAAATCAAAAAGGAAGGAAAGGTGAAACTAGAAATAAACAAGCCAAACAAACCACTTTGCGTGAAATTAGAACCAGTCTAGCCAATTCTGAAAGTGCTCGCTTTTTCATTTGTTTGGCTGCTAAGTATTCCAAAACATAACTCATTCCTGTTTCCTACCTGTCGCTTTCTGATTGATGGATGGATGGAACTACTGTAGTAGTTCCAAAAAGGCTAGTCTCTAACCAATGAACCTGAGACTAATAATTCCATGGAAGCAGAGAGGAAAGTTATTATTCCTCATGTTTCTTTCAAAGCACTAGAGCTGTCTCTGGTAACGAGGAGAGACTAGGGTCTGGTCTGTGCATAAAAGGTTTGCCAGCACAGCTATGTTGGTTAGGAGTGTGAAAAAATCATACCCTAACCAACATTGCTATTCTGGCAAAAGCCCTAGTGTAGATGCAGTTACATCAGCAAAAAAATCCTATTGCCTGTATAGCTTATTTTCATGCAGGGAACTTTTGTCTGTATAAGCTACATTAGGAGGATTTGCCAGAATAGCTAGACTGGCAAAAATCTAATATCGACAGATCTATGCATCCATAGAACTTCTGCATTCCTGGAGCAAGGTCATGTAGCAATTGCTTTAATTAAGGTTATAAAAGTTACTGTAAACCTTTTTCAGTCCTTCAAACTTTCTGAAAGCTTCACATCTTGAGCTGAAGATTTTCATGTTTACTGCCAACATAAAATTTCTTTTGAATAATGAGAGCAGACTTCCTTCACTCAAAGCTGAGTTCTGTAAAGCTTAAAAAGCAAGTTTTCCTATTTAATAATAGTCCAACTTATTTGTATCACAAAAACAGTTTTGTGGAATTGTTACAATGTAATCTTTGTTTGGGCATACACCTTGCTCTGCAATGTACTTGATTCACTACAGTTTAGAAATATGGGGTGAAAAAAATTAGTTGTTGCTGTTTAAAATAGAAAACAACTAAGTTTTGAGTTATGACACGAACACTGAATGTGCAAAGCTAAATTAGCTTTCTAATAAAACCTCTAGCCCCTAAAAGCCTCTAGTCGCTAAAAGCCAGCGGGGACATTTTTTCAAAATGTTAAAGGAATCCTGGAACTTGGAAAATGTATCTCCCTCCTGCACTGCTCCAGTGTTCGCCACCAAACTACTTTTGCCCATGGCTTTTCGGCACATTGGAACATTTTACCAGAAGGTAAAGCTTGTCTGTGCAGGAGATAGCTTGCTGAACAGCTAGTCCAAGACTGCAGCATGAAATCTCAGAACTACTACAGAAACCTTACTTTAAGTGCAAGTGCTTCAACCTTGTCTTCTCTAATAATCATGTAGCAGTGTTCATTAAACAAACAAAAAACCCTAGGAAAATGGGATAGTACATTGCACACAATTCTCTGGGGGAAGACTATGAGATTGAGAACAAACAACATATCACAGATGTTAGTCATGTTTAATGTACTACTGGAAGGTGCTTAGGTACTACTGTGATGAGGGCAGGTGCTATAAGAATCTATTATGGTACAGTAAAAGCTGTGCCATAGTTAAGATTGTATTACAACATTCAATTTTAAGAAGGGTTTTAAACTTGTATTTGGGAAAAAAACAATATACATTTTGAGCATTTTGAAATTTTCATGGTGATTTGATGAGAAAAGGTAATAGAATAAGAATTTTAAAAATCATCTCTTCTGGTGATTTTTTTCCAGAGGACTGTCCTATTTTTCTTTGTATCCTTTTCACAGGAAGCTTAAAATCCTGGTGACTTGGCTTTTGGCCACTTCGTTGCTCCTAGTGTATTGATTCTTAGAATATCAGTTTCACATTAGTAGTGTTTGTCTGTAGGAACAGTTCCCAACCTCGGGGGCAGGAACCCCTTGGGGGGGGCACCAAAGATTACAGGGGGTCCATGAGGCTTCACTAATATTGAAGTCATTTAGCCCCCAAGCTCCATGCCAGCTTGGCATCTAGCCAGAGAGGAGCAGCCCCAGCCAACTTGCCAGAGCCCACCTCCATTACTGTCAGTCCGTAAGGGATGGGAAGAGGCAGGGCCACACAGCGCATGCGGTGGCAGCTGCTCCAGGGTAGGCTTAGCTTCTTACTCAGCTAAGAGTAATTTATTAACTATTATTATTATTATGATGTAATTAAGTGTTATCATTATATGAATTTATAGGGGTTATATGTGTTTATGGCAGGTGTGGGGGGCATGGGTTTTACCTAATGTTAACTAATGCGGCTTTCACCCAAAAGGGTTGGGAACCAGCAGTTCCCAAACATTTTCCCTGCATGACCTCATTTTCAGATGTTGTTTCCCACTACCCCAGACAGTCTGGAAGTTGCAGTTTAAAAATGGTGTCCTCCCTGTAACGTCACCTCACACGCACTGTACATGCAAGGTCACGCCGCAAGGAGGCCATTTTGCTTTACAAAACAGCGTCCTCGGGACTGCAGAATCTTGCACGCATACGGTAAATGCGAGGTCATGCTGCATGGAAGGTGCCATTTTATAGAGCAAAATGGCCTCCTCCATTTGATGTGACCTCATGCATATGCTGCATGAGGTCATGCTGTGTGGAGGCCATTTTGTAAAACAGCATCCTTTGCATGCTCAGGATTGCCGTACCCCATCTGCTGATGAAGTGACCCCACTTGGGGAACTGCTGGTCTATAGAGTATTTTAGAACTTAATCATAACAAAATGTCAAATTTTTATTTGGTGACATATTGGCTTGGGGAAGGAGAACACTTGCAGATGTCCCTCATGGCACGTTTGAAGGTTGAGAGGTATGCATCATACTGGCAGAGCAACCTCAGACCTATATAATGCATATAGCTTTGTGCATGCTGGAGCTGCTGCTGGCTGTATCCAGGTTCTGGTAATCCAGCAGAGGTGTGGAGTATTTCAGGAAGTGAATGATTACAGAGACTCCATCTCAGAAGTTCCCTCCAGCTGACAGGTTAGTTCTCCTTCGAGTGGTTGCTCATATGCATTCCACTTAGGTGTGCGCGCCTCTCGTGCACGGCCAATCGGAGAACTTTTACTAGCAGCCCCTGCAGGGGCCGGTCCAGCGACCCCGCAGTGTCGCCGCACTGCGGCGGCTCAACGGTCACTGCCGGCCCCTCCCTCTTCAGTCTCTTCTTTCCGCCTGTGACGGTCGGTCGAGAACTAACCCCTGCTCTTCTCAGGTTTTTGTTTCACCTTAAAAAGTGAGTATTTAGTTAGAAGTTCGCCTCGAACTAAGTTAGTTTTACAGTTAGAAAGGGTTTTTTTATAGTTAGTTAGAGAGCCTGCGGGCTCAGACGCCTGCGGCCATGCCCGGCGCGTCCGGCTTCAAGCCATGCGCTAACTGGGGGAAGGTTTTCCCAGCTAGCGACCCCCACGACAGTTGTTTGCGGTGTCTGGGGGAAGAACATCGGCGAGACCGATGTAAAATCTGTAAGTCCTTCAAGCCTCGGACACAAAAGGACCGAGAGGTGAGGCTGAAGGCATTCCTCATGGAGACCGCGCTTAGCCCGGCGTCCAAGCCCACACGGTCCACCTCGGCACCGAGCGTATCCTCGGTGCAGAGCGCACCTCCGGCACCGGGGGTCTCGGTGCCGAAGAAGAAAAAGAAAAAGCGGCACCCGCCTGTGGAGAGCTCCCCCACACCGCAGGAGCGGCCGGGGTCGAGCACAGAGGTGCGCTCCCTGGACCGACCCCCGACCCCAGTACCGGGTCCGGCTCCAACCAAGGAGGTCTCTCCGACTCGCGTGAGCGAGGGACCTGCCTTGCAGACTCCGTCGACGCCGGAGGCTTACGAGGCGGCACGAGTCCTGATGACCTTGCCCACGCCTCCGGCACTCTCTCGCATGAGGGCCCCAGAGTCTGCTTCCCGGGACAAACCCGCACCGGGTGTCCCCGAAGGGTGGGCGACATCGGCACCGGTCGTCCAGCCGCCCATCATGGCCATCACCCGGCTCCGAAGGTCCGAGCCCAGAGACTCTTCCCCTTCGTCGCCGGAGGGCTCACGTCGGCGTTCCCGCTGCCGCTTCAGCTCGGGTTCCAGCTCGAGCCCGACACCGAGCCGGGGCGCTCAGCACCGCTCCCCGGCACCGAAGAAAAGACGACGGAGGTCCTCCCGGCGCAGATCATCTTCATCCTCGGCATCGTCCCGTAGGCGAGGCAGGCGTCGTCGCTCCCACGACCCCTCTTCGGCCGAGTCGCGGAGCACCTCCTCTCGGCACCGCCGACGCCTCCCCCGCACCCCTGGCTCGGGATCCCGGACCCGCCGCCAGGGACGAGAGCCCTCACCGGCACCGCTCCTGGCACCGACACAGCCGACACCGCCGGCACCGCAGCCCCCGGTGCCGCAGGTACCTCTCCCCGCGGTACCGACACCGCCGACAGCAGCGCTGGAATTGCCCTCGGCACCGGCGCCGCCTCTGACCTGGCCCCAAGGACCCTGGCAGTGGCCAATGTGGGCCCAATGGGCAGCTCAGATGGGGCAGGGAACTATGCCGGCCCCTGCCTCGGTCACCCACTCCATACAGGCACCCTCAGTGCAAGAAGGTGACCAATCCCTCTCCTCACAAGAGGAGGACCCTGGGGAGGGCCCTTCCACAGGACCCCGCCACCCCTCGTACTCCTCATCCCCAGACGAGGCGGTCATAAGGGACCAAGGGGCCCCACTCATTGATTTTAAGGCCCACCAAGAACTCCTGAAGCGGGTGGCCGCGAACCTGGACTTACAGGTCAAGGTTCTGGAGGAAGAGGTGGACCCCCTCTTCGGCCGGGTGGGCACCCAAGGCCCTTCTAGAGTTGCCCTCCCTCTCCACGACAGGGTCCTACGCCTGGCCACAGCCGTATGGCAGACCCCTGCCTCGGTCGCCCCCACGTCTAAGGGCGCCGAGAAGAAGTATTATGTGCCAGCCGAGGGGCACGAATACTTATATGCGCACCCTGCCGCTGGCACCCTAGTGGTAGAGGCTGCCAATCAAAAGGACAGGCAGGGTGCACAGAGCGCCACCCCAAAGAACAAGGAAAGTAGGAAACTAGACCTCTACGGCAGGAAGGTCTACTCCACAGGGGCGCTCCAGCTCAGGGTAGCCAACCACCAGGCTCTCCTGGGCAAGTACAATCTGAACCTATGGGACTCCCTCAAAAGGTTCTCAGAGTCCCTGCCGCCAGACCAGGCCGCCGATTTTGCCATGGTCTTAGAGGAAGGGGTGACAGTGGCCAGTGCAGCCTTACAAATTGCCTCTGACGCTGCAGACACTGCCAGCAGGGCTATGGCCTCCGCTGTCGCTATGCGGCGGGCAGCCTGGCTGCAGTCGACTGAACTGTCCCAAGAGGTGCAGCACTCCATACAAGACCTGCCGTTCACTAAAGCTGCCCTCTTCTCAGAAAAGACAGACGAGAAGCTGCACGCCATAAAGGACTCAAGGACCACGCTACGCTCCTTGGGCCTTTACACACCCCAGGCGGCAAGGCTGCAGGCGCGCCAACAGCCACACCAAACCACTCAGCGGCAACAGCAACAGGCTAGGCCGCAGCCTAGACCCTACCCCCCCCCAGGGGTAGGGACAGAAACAGGGGCGCAGGGCGGCGCGACCAGACCGCGACCCCCTCGTCCTCCTTCAAAGGCCCCTCCCGGGGACCTAAGGGCAAAAGACAATTTTGACATTGTGTCCAAGGGTGGTTTCCTTCCCTGTTCCTTGGGCCACCCCCCGCCTTTCCGGGACAGGCTAAAACCGTACCTCAGCCTGTGGCGGGAGATTACATCGGACCAATGGGTCCTCAGCACCATCCGCTGGGGCTATGCCCTCCAACTGCAAACTACCCCCCCACTCCTCCCCCCGTCCCTTTTCAGGGACCCCTCTCACGAGCATGTACTCCGCCAGGAGGTTCTCACCCTACTTCTCAAAGGCGCGATAGAAGTGGTTCCACCACTCGAGGTGGGGAGGGGATTCTACTCCAGGTATTTCCTTGTCCCCAAGGCAAAAGGAGGCCTCAGACCCATACTAGACCTGCGCAGATTCAACAGGCGCATAGAAAAGCGGAAATTCCGCATGGTCTCCCTAGCATCCATCATCCCAATATTGAACCCAGGGGACTGGTTCGCTGCCCTAGATCTGAAGGATGCGTACTTCCACGTCTCCATCCTTCCCGCCCACAGAAAATTCCTAAGGTTTACGGTAGCTGGTGGCCACTACCAGTTCACGGTCCTTCCCTTTGGCCTGGCCTCGTCCCCCAGGGTGTTCACAAAGTGCATGGCAGTGGTGGCTGCCTCCCTGAGGCGCAAGGGAGTCCAGATCTTCCCATACCTGGACGATTGGCTAATAAGGGGCAAGACCAAGTCGCAGGTACACGAGGCGGTCTCTCTCGCCCAAACTACCTGCCATACCCTGGGACTGCTCATAAACGAGCAGAAGTCAACTCTATACCCGGTACAGGTCATAGAGTTCATAGGGGCCCGCCTGGACTCGATACGAGCAAAAGCCTCCCTCCCACGCTCGAGGTTCGAGGCCATGTCAGCGATAATATCGCAGCTCCAAGGGTGCCCCACGACAACAGCCAGGCAGTGCCTACGGCTGCTAGGCCACATGGCCTCCTGCACCTATGTAGTGGAGCTGGCCCGCCTCAGGCTCAGGCCCCTCCAGAGCTGGTTAAAGAAAGTGTACATGCCCAACAGGCATGCCCTGAACAGGGTGGTAACAGTCCCCCCTGCGGTTCTGGGTTTGTTGAACTGGTGGCTGGACCCCAGAATCGTGTTGAAGGGAATTCCCTTCAAGACCCCCACCCCCTCGGTCACCCTGATCACGGACGCTTCAGACCGGGGATGGGGAGCCCATATCACTGGTGGTCTGACCACTCAGGGCCTCTGGTCCCGGAGGGAAACTGCCCTACATATCAATGTAAAGGAACTAAGGGCAGTAAGACTGGCTTGCAAAGTGTTTCGCCACGCTTTATTCGGGAAAATGGTTCAGGTGTTGACAGACAATACCACTGCGATGTACTACATCAACAAACGGGGGCGCGCACTCCTCGCTACTATGTCAAGAGGCGCTTCGACTTTGGGACCTAGCAGTGAGACGCAACTTCTGTTTAACCGCCTCTCACCTCCCGGGGGTCAGGAACGACGAGGCAGATCGCCTCAGCAGGTCGTTTCTCCCCCAACACGACTGGTCTCTTCACCCGGAGGTGGTCGACATGATCTTCCACGAGTGGGGTGTTCCCCATCTGGATCTGTTCGCATCAGCCTGGAACGCGAAGTGCCCCAGGTTCTGCTCGCTCAGGGGTCGCGAGCCGGGCTCCGTCTCCGACGCGTTCCTGATCGACTGGACGGGGGGCCTCCTATATGCGTTCCCCCCCCTCCCGCTCCTACCCAGGGTCCTCTTGAAAATCAAGGGGGACGGAGCGGACATCATCCTGATCGCCCCATCGTGGCCGAGACAGTATTGGTTTTGCCTGCTCCAGGACCTGTCGGTTGCTCCCCCGATCGAGCTACCGAAGAGACCGGACCTTCTCTCTCAGGACAAAGGTCGCCTACTGCACCCCAACCTGGAATCCCTACACCTGACGGCCTGGAGGCTCTCTGGCTAACGGAGGAGGAGAGAACCTGCTCGGAGCAGGTCCAACGTGTGCTCCTGGGAAGCAGGAGGCCCTCCACCCAGAGTGCATACAAGGCCAAGTGGAGGAGGTTCACCTGCTGGTCGGAATCGCGGGGCATAACCCCCGGTACGTCTTCCGTGCAGGCGGTCCTGGACTACCTGCTGCAGCTCAAACAACAAGGGCTGGCGCTGGCTTCCCTAAGGGTCCACTTGGCAGCCATTTCGGCGTTCCACCAGCCGGTGGACGGGAGGTCTCTTTTCTCACACCCCATGTCGGTGAGGTTCCTCAGGGGAATCGAGAGGCTGTACCCGCAGGTCCGTGACCCGGTGCCTCCCTGGGACCTGAACCTAGTCCTTGACAGACTGACGGGGCCCCCCTTTGAGCCCTTGGCCACTTGCCCCCTAAGGGTCTTGTCTTGGAAAGTAGCCTTCCTTGTGGCCATCACCTCAGCCAGGAGGGTATCCGAGCTGAGGGCCCTGACCTCGGAACGCCCCTATACGGTGTTCTTCCGGGATAAGGTACAACTTAGGCCTCACCCAGCTTTTCTACCTAAAGTAGTCTCCAGGTTTCATTGTAACCAAGATATTTTCCTCCCTGTGTTTTTTCCAAAACCGCACGGGTCCGAGGACGAAAGGAGGCTACACACCCTCGACGTGAGGAGGGCTCTGGCGTTCTACCTCGATAGAACCAAGCCGCTCCGCAAGACCACTCAACTCTTCGTCGCGGTGGCAGAGAGAATGAGAGGCTCCCCAGTGTCATCACAGGGCATCGCCAAATGGATCACCGCCTGCATCCGGCTGTGCTACGAGAGTGCGGGTGTCCAGCTTCCCGGACCGGTGACAGCACACTCGACAAGGGCCCAGACCGCGTCGGCGGCCTTCCTGGAGAGGGTTCCCCTGGAAGACATCTGCAAGGCTGCCACTTGGTCGTCCGTGCACACCTTTGCCACGCACTACGCTATCGTCCAGCAGGCCAGTGCTGGGAACAGCCCGTCGATGACTCCTACCCGCCTCCAGGTAAGGCTTGTTATTCATCTAAGTGGAATGCATATGAGCAACCACTCGAAGGAGAAAACATAGTTACTTACCAGTAACTGTTGTTCTTCGAGATGTGTTGCTCATATCCATTCCACACCCACCCTCCGTCCCCGCTGTCGGAGTCGGCAGAAAGAAGGGACTGAAGAGGGAGGGGCCAGCAGCGACCGTTGAGCCGCTGCAGGGCGGCGACACTGCGGGGTCGCTGGACCGGCCCCTGCAGGGGCTGCTAGTAAAAGTTCTCCGATTGGCCGTGCACGAGAGGCGCGCACACCTAAGTGGAATGGATATGAGCAACACATCTCGAAGAACAACAGTTACTGGTAAGTAACTATGTTTTATATTGTCAATGCTAAACAGGGAGGATTGCTCCTTGCATGTTTACTTACAGTAACTTAAATGAAAGTAAAATCTTACACACACAGAATTTACTAAGGCACCTCGCAGTCTCTCATATTCTTCTATCAGGTTGACATATAGAAGCAGCTTCATCATCACTGTTTCTCCCTGTGATTCCCCAGCAACTACAGATTCTCATCTCCCTGAATCTGGGGAGCTAGCCATTGAGATACACCAACACTGTATAAAAATACTAGGCAATTAGCAAACAAAATCTACATTTAGTGACAGATAAGGTTGTGTCAGGAAGGAACACAGTCCACCCACCCAAAATACTAAAAGCAGAGCAATAAGTTAAGGGAAAGACTCATGCATTCCTTTCCACCTTCATAGTGCTTTATCACAGCTGATAACATACTCCAATGCTTCTTAAGGCTTTCACTTCCATCTCCAACAGAAACTCCCCAACAATTCACACCCTCACTCCATCAAACTTGCAGTCTAACCCAAAACCTTGACAGTGACTTCAGCGGTGTCAAATCAGAATAACTTCCTGAATGCTGGGAAAGTGAGACAGTCAAATATGCTAATCTGCCATAGGACCTATTTAAAAGCGTAGGAAGTCACTTGTTGAGGCTTTGCACTAGAACCCAAGTTTGACAAAGCTAGGGTACCCATTGCTTTTGGGTAGCTGCGTTGCGCTGCACCCTGTCACTAAACAATTTTGTTTGCTAATACAGACTGGAGTGCGGAGCCTCCGCAGGGCTGGGCACGAAGAGTGTCTGAATTCTAGTTTTATTACTTACACTCCTGCTCTTCATTTTCTGTGCTTCCTAGAAACAGCTGGGGTGGGAAGCAGCTCTCATTCTTATTTCCAGATCGGCTCCCTGGAGGGCAGTAAGGGACTTCTGGCCTTCACAAAAAAGCGTGTGGCAGAGCTGGAGACAGAGCCCTCCTCTGTGTTGTGCTAAAGCCGGGTTTTACCTCCTGGGCCTGCCCGCATCTCCCGCGAACGGCTCCATCTCTCCTCGCTGCTGCTCTAAGCAGGCCTTACCCCTCTGACCAACGCTTGGACACGCGCAGCCCAGGCGGGCTCTTTGCGCCCGGGCCGGTACCGCCCCCCCGGCACCATCTACCGCTCACCCGTCGCGAGCCGGGCAGCCCCTGGCGGCACCGCAGGGGCGGGCTAAGCCGAGCCCCGCTCCGAGCAGCGGCCGCCCCGGGACACCGGAGCCGGCGCTGCCACCCGAGCCGGGCGCGAGGGGGCGGCTGTGGGACACCCGATCCCCGGCCACGGGCGGAGGGGCCCCGCGACAGCGGCCCCGCCCGGCGGCGGGTGGAGCGGCCCGGCCCGGCC
>ML675616.1:54860658-55076369 GCA_007922155.1 Mesoclemmys tuberculata
CGCTGCCGGCCCCGGAGCTCTTCAAGCCGCCGGGGGAGCCGCCGCCGCCCGAGGGCCGCGCCGGGGCCCCGCTCCCACCGTGCGGCCGCCGGCGGCCCGGGCCGCAGCGCCCCCGCCACGTCCGGAGCCTCTTCGAGCCCGAAGCCCAGCGCGGGCGGCGGCACCGCTTCAGGCCGGAGGAGGCGGCGAGGACCTGGTGCGACCTCTGCTGCCGCTTCATCTTCTCCCAGAGCCTGCGCTGTGCGGGTGAGAGCGGCCGGCCCGCGCCTCTTCTCCCCCTGCCGCGGCCCCCTGCGGGCGCCGCTTCCCCTCGCTCCTCTCGCCCCCTTCGCCGCGAGTCCGCCCCCAGCCCTCCTCCACCCCCCCCGCGAGGGACGGGACGGGACAGGGCTGGGCTCGAACCACGCTCACCCGCGCCGTGCGCGGGGCGCCTGACACCAGCCAGGTAAAGCGGCCTGGGAACCGAGTTGGGCCAGTCAGGCTGAGCCAGGTGCATAGTTATGGAAAAGGGCTAGAGGGCGTCTGGTGCCGTGACAAATCTCTACCGGGGTTTGGCAGTGTAAACACCTGCCGGGCAAGAAGCTGCTTAGGGTGTTACAAGGAAATGCAGGGTGGCTGAGCAATGGGGTGGTGGGTGGAATTTAAGAGAAACATTTAGGTTGTACATCAGGAAAAACTGGCTAATGCTGAGATCTGTTCCCGTGGAATGTTACCTCAGGGGTGTGGTTGGAAACTTCCTGACTTTAGAACAGATGAAACTGGACTAGACAAAAAAGGAGAAACCATACAATAGGGAACAATCTTACCTTGGCAGAGGAGTGGACTACGATCTTCTAGATCTTGCCCAGCGATGACTTCTGTGTGACCCAGAACTATTGTGGGTATTCAGAATCATGCTAATTATGACAATTTTTCATATTCGAGAAGTTAGAGAAGGAAAATTTATTGGGTCATCTAGTCCATCCCTCTACCATTACAAGGTTGTCTGTTCAGCATGTTTTCTACTGGCACGGTTTTGGTTCTGGTTTATTTCTGATGTGAGGAAGAGGAAAGGTAACTATTGGGTTTTAAGTACAACCAGCCAGTTTTAGTTACATCTCCATTATTTTCAGTCTCATTGTTATGTTGTCACTGCTCCAATAACATACTTCATATATTTGTCTAGGTGTGTTTTTGACCGTTTGTATATGTAACAAAACCACTAGAAAGAAAACAGTAGCTATGCTCTGTGAACCTGCTTTTGTGTGTGAAGACTGGAAGGAGATGTCAGGTGGTTTTAAACCAGGTGCTCTGAAACTAGTTTTATCTTGCCAGTAAAGCCTTTCTGCAACCCAATTTCCAAACCATACCTGATTCTTTTAGCAGAAGACTGTAGTATGTACCTTAGATACAACAGATTTGTGATATAATTGATGGAAATGTGTGTGCTGTGGACAAAACTAGCCTTCCCCAAAACATTTCTGAGAATCAGCCCAGATACTTGCATTTCCTTCAGATCATTGATACCATGGACAGTTTTGTGGTACTTACTCAATCCAGTTTTTTTAGCACTAAATATCTTAAGTTTGTTGAGGGGACACCATCAATCTGAAGCCTACTCGATTTTACAAAATGAATTTAAAGTAGCTCCAGATACTACTCTTGCCCCTGCAGCCCCATGCCAATTTTTTCATTTTTGGATCATGTTTGTAATCTGACGTTAATACTGAAAATACCTTTTTTTTGTTTATGTGTATTAAAATTAGGAGTTGAGATGTGATAGGACCCTGGCTAAAATTTCTTCAGAGGGATACTGTTAGGTCGTTTGCTGTTTACACAACAAACCTAATATGAAAGAACTGCATGGCCACAGTGGAGTCCCAATAACTGTGCATAACATGTAAGGCCTATCTACATATATCTGCTGCTGCTGTTGTGGCCAGGTTGTGATAGTGTCTGAAACACAAAAGACAAGTGAGGGCTGCTAGATGGCCAAAAAACTCTTTGAAGGGATGCTACCCAATTTCTATACACTACGGGTACAATGAAGAATAGTCATAAAGTCTACTCACATATACTTGAGATTTCATAATGTGCCCTCTCTAGAGACAGTATCCCATTAACTGTGTTTTTAATTGGTGCACTTGCATGAGCTAGTCTTCAGCTTCTCCTAACTCATTTTAGACCAGGATGTCCTTTTCTTCAAACAGGTGAAATGCTAATTCATTTTTCTGTCCATTCATTATAATTACAATACTGTAACATACAGTACTTATACACAGCTCCTAGTTGTTATATGTTACTTTAGGAAAAATGTTCTGTGTTTAAAATTTTTAATTACGTGCTTGTGAAAAATGTTAGCTTGACGTCCCCACAGTCTGAAGTTTTCTTTTTGCCACATAACAGGAATAAGATGAGCAGGTGCAGTACAGCTTCCCCACACTACTTTGGAAATGTCACTCTACCGTATTCTCTGTGGTTGTGACTATAGTAGCCTTTGTCTCTAAATTTCCCACTATTGCTTACAATGCTGTAGTCCTAATGGTGGTAGGAACAGTGGGCGTTTTAGTCAACACAGGGAGCGGCTGGCATTTTTACCATCATTCATCTCGCCCTAATCTGAGCAACTCTGTCAAAAACCACCAGCAGTGACTGCTGCATTGTCTACACTACATCTCCCATTGATAGGGGTGCAATGAGGTTGGCAATATTGGGAAATTTTAGGGAAAAAGCTAGTGAGAGAATAGTTGTCTCCCTACCTCTTCAGTGCCTCTGCTGTAACTGCTATTATCTCAACACCACTATGTATCTTGTTCAGTTTTCAGTACTTGTACACAGTGTATTAAGAGGCAAAGGTCTCCATGTATGATGATTGTTGAGAGCTCTATTCTCAATAGAACAGTACCAGTTCAAAAAATTGACAGTTGTCATACTGTGCTCTTGAGGTTAACCTAGTGCAATCCTCAGTGAACTGAAGTCTTCGACTGTATGAACCATTATTTCCTTTCGCCTTGATTTACCTCACCAAGCCTTTGATTAGCAGCTGATATTTGAAACTCAAGGTAGGACTAAAAGGTCAATCAAAGGATAATTTTCTTATATAACATTGCATTAAGAGAAGGTGGTAACCTTGTATTGCTTTTTGTTAAAGTATAAGAGTTGCTATCATTGTTCTCCTTACCTCTTCAGTTTCATGCAGTTCTGTATGGGTTTGAATAAGAATGCTTAATAAACTTGATTGTGTGTGAGAACCAATATAGGAATTGGACCATTTGTATTGAGAGGACCCATAATGTTTTTATACAAAACTGACTTTTAAAAAATGTATTTATTTAGCTTACGTGATAGGTCGAATATTCTGTTGCTAGCAGGAAGAAACCCTTAAATTTCAGCCTTGCTAATATATCCTCCAGCAAACTATTTCTGCACAGTCACAGCTTTCAGTGATTATTTCTTCTCTAAAACTAGCCCCATCTTTATGAACTACACCATTTCAAGCAGTTCTTTCAAATTCCAGTTTCAGTAGTACAGGAAATGTCCAGATAAATAATTTATAACCTCAACATGAATACATCTTTTTAAAAGCTGTAAAGTGAGGTGGGAACATAAATAAACAATAGCTCAGATGCCCAGACATTTCAAGCAGCTCTGGTATTTCATAGTTTTGATATATTATATTTCTTGTGTAAAGGCAGCATTGACTTTATTTTTTTCAGCATGATCCCAAATTATTAGAAAATCTTGGAGAAGGGATGAGGGTTGGGAAAAGCAAGGACGTGGTGAATGATTTCACCTCAAACTGGAAAATGGTAATTACATACCATGGCTATCAACATCATATTTTTCACAGCCTACACTTCTGCAAGTATTTAGAGAGGACTGAAACCAAATGTACTCCAATAATAGTTTATATTTATATATTGTGCCTTCCATTTGGGAATCTTACACCACTTAGCAAACATTGGGCCAGATCTTCAGTTGCTATAAATTGGCATATATCTGCTAACTTCAGTACACTGAGAAACTGGATCATTTATGAGTTTAGCCTGCTATTATAATTCCCATTTTATTTTTTGGGTAGCTGTGGCATAGAGAGATTATGGACTTTCCCAAAGCTACAGAGGACATCTCTGGAAGAGCCAGAACTAAAACCCAGATCTCCTCACTCCTAAGCCATGTCTACATGTGCACAATATTTGAATTTGTAATTCTTCCCTAGTGATATTCTAAAGGAAAGTTATCCCTACTCCTTCCCTCTGCTGCTCCTCATTTTCCTCCTTGCTGTCCTCCAGATTTCAGTTGCATTTTGCAACCATACTGGCTAAAATTAAATGATTCAGCGACCAGAGGTAGGAGCACACAAAGACAAACACCAAGGTTGAGTTTGAGAGTTCTGATCTTTCACTCTACTCTTGTTCCCAAAGAGATGACTATTGGTAGGCTTCCCAAGTATGAATTCTTCTCCATCAGTTGTGGTATTTGGAGAGAAAGGATGGTCTTGTGGTTAAAATACAGTAGAGGGATTCTGTCTACATTAGCACAATTGGACCTAGAAGTTGCTACCAGTACAGCTACGCCAGTAGTAGCAATGGTGGAAGTTGCAGAGCCCAGGCATTTTTACTACTGTATCATTAGGGGAAAGCACCTGTGTTAAATTGCCAGAATTCAACAATGAGATGTTCTGAAGGCTGAAGCACAGAGAGAGATGGTTGATTAGCAGAGCTAGGTCTGATATTGCAATTCCAATAACCTAAAAATTTTCCACAGTTATACAGTATTTAGCAGTCAGGAATTCCAAAATGCTTTAAAACTCACTTCACCCACCACTGAAATGGGATGCACCCATCTATTAAACAATAGACCATAACATTATACTACATTTTAGGAAAGAAAGTGAAAAACAGCATTATATTGAAACTGGGAGAATTTATTAATCACAATGTAGTTTACCTAAACATAAGTCAAGCTATGTTGCCAGGACTAACAGCCCTAGTTTTACCAAAAATCTCTTTGGTTCTCTGATGGCCACAAGAATTAGGGATCTTTGTTTTGTCTCATCTAAAAGCCAACACCTCCAACACAGCAGTATCTTCCAGATGGACAACTGGTACACTACTACAAAGATGGAATCATGTAACAAATTGCAAAGACGTTCCTGGATCACCAGAATTTTTCTGAGTTTTCCCATGCAAGTCGTGACCAGGGTCAATTTTGTTTAGTTTATCAGCTTAGTCATCAGAACTTGAGGTGCTCTCATTGTAGACAAAAGAACATGCAATTAAAGAGAATATCACAATAAAATTCTAACAGATAAAATTCTTAATGGCCACATCAAAACAAAATAGGCTGTGCATGCAGGTACCTGTGTAGTACCAACTAAGAGAAAAGGACTGTAAGAGTTTTGCATCAGGGACTGTCTTTGTGTTTGTTGTATTTAGCACAGTGGGGCCTTGATCTTCATTGAGACTTTTGGGCATTAACACAATACAAATAATTAATACAGAATTACTACGTTGCTTGAAGAACTAGTGTCAAGGACACATCCAGGAGGACACATCCAGGACTGTCTAATGATCAGAGCCATGGGGGTAGCCAAGCCCAGAGTTTAGAGCAGACCCGAGCTGGAGTCAACGATCATGGCCATGGGACACTCCAGGGCATAGTTGAGAGCAGAGCTAAGGGTCTGAACCAGGGATCAGAAGCCAAATACCTGAGCCAATGGATGAGCTGAAGACTTGATCAGGAAGCAAATGCAGTGATATCAAGGATGGAGAAGGGTAGGCACTGATATGGGCACAAGAGCAGGCTGGGTGGGAGGCGGCATTGAAAACAGGACCAAGCACAACCCTGGGTAGGGAACACATTAAGGAGCCAGACAGTTGTGGCTGTTGCTGGGTTTAGTAGTAGTTAATTCCATCCCTCCATCAATCAGGAAGTGCAGTCAATTAGGCATCCCCTCTTAAGATCATGTGTGTCCACTGTGTTACTAGAAGACTGCCCTGCTACATCAGGCTCTCCTTCACATCTAAATGTTAAGAAACCTGACATTTTGGGGGAACCCAAAAGCCTTGGAACTGGTTGTTTTCAAACACCTGAGACATACTGAAAATATTTTCTGACAACTTGAGTGTATAAGATCAGGATTGAAGCACACAGTTCAAGGAAAAATAATTTTCCATTTCAAAAGCAAAGGGACAAGGTGCCCATTATTCAAGCAACAAAGAAGGAGATCTTATTTCTTAGAATAAACTAAAACAACACTGATTGTATCTTTATCTGGACATCAGCCCAGAAAGACAAATCAAATGTTATGAACTACTTCTTTTAAAAGGGACTTTGTGGCTGAGCCCTTATGCTGTTTTGGTTACTTTTCAAGAGAAGTCTTTCATTTTTTAGGAGAGCAGATCTGCACACAGCCCTCCTAATGTTCGCATCATTAATTTTCCAGATTAAGAAATAGACTGAGACTCAGTATATGTTTTCTGATACGACCTACATGGACAAATTGGTTTGACACTCATGTGGTCTGGATTATTCAGATTGAAACTAATTTAATTTAATGAGTTATAACAACATACAATTTTTGTCTTTTCTTTTTAAGATTCCAAATACTGAATGTAGGAATTCAGTGAAGCAATAATCATTAGTTGCTTGTGTTGTGCAACTGGCATCATCATAATAATGTTATGTACTGTGGAAAATGTGGTGTTCTCATGTTGTGTAACCTCTCTGGCATTTGGAAAAAAATAGGTGTTTATATTGTTGATAGTCAGAAAAGACAGATTCTTAACTTTATGCTGCCCAGATTTGAATATTGTATGTGGGTTTGGAAGAACATTTTGAATCGCTGTTTAAACTGGTTCTTGGAGTGGATGTATGTTGGTGGCAATGGGAGTAAAGTGAGTGATTTTGTGGATTACTCACTCTAGATTTCTCGTGCATGCGTCCCTAGAAGAGTTTTTCTTTTTCCCTTTCCGCAGTGTGGAGGTCGACATTATTATTGTATACACTGGTTCATTGAATCACAGGAAAATGTTACTGATTATTTTCGGGAGATTTATCCAAGGTGGTTATAATCTTTAATTTGTTAACATTATTAACAGCATGGGTGTGCATTTCCACTTACTATATTGTGTGATTATTATAAGCAAACTTTTAAAATATGCTAAACATTGCATACATTTAACTCAACTGTCTATGCAGAGAAGAGTCCAAACTTTAGGAAAATATTAAATAAGATGATATCTAGAAGCACCATCAATTAAGAATAGGCAGTTCCTTCCAGGTAATTCTTTTTAAGCATTAAGTGATGAAGCAGTTCTGGGAACTGTCAGACACTCAATTTAAAAACTGGCACTTATGAAGTGAAGTCTAATGCTTTTGATGAGCATACTCTGTCTGTGTAATTAAATATATACCACTGTAAAAAATGTAAGGACACAGAGAAGTAAATAAAGACTTTAAAACTGGTTAATGGACGTGTTATGTTTGCAAACTAAAAGAAAAAAACAATACTTGCATCAGAGTTCTGACATTTGAGTCTCACATTAAAAATCAAGCAATCAGTTCAATTAGTATGCTTGGAGTATTATTTTAAAATGATGTTTCAGTCCTTAATCAGTTCTGTTTATTGTAATGTTATAATATGTACAACATTGCTTTATGCTATGCTCTAATAGATTGTCTACACTAGCCATGCTTAACCGGTATAGAAATAGCAATGTACTATACCACGAAAACACTCCTGGTATGGACAAAGCTATACCAGCAAAGTTGTGCTTTGTACCAGTATAACAAAATCATCCCTCATGAACAAGACAAGCAAAAGTGTCTTGCAGATTTGCAGGTACAGCTGCATCTACACAAGGAGCTTCTGCCAGCACAGCTGTGTTGGTCAGGGATATAAAAAGGTGTGTTCCCTGGCTGACAAAGTTGTGCTGGCAGAAGCCCCTAGTGTAGACATAGCCTAAAAGATCTGTCGAACTTGGGCTGTAGAGACTTTCTTGGGCTCTGATACTGCAGTGATCTCTGCACAGGCCACACCACTACTCCCTTGCAGAACTCCATGGACTGCAATGGAGCTCTGCATGGGTGCAGAAGTCCTGACTGGCAGATCTGACTTCAGGAATGGGGCTCCATTTTGTAGTTCCTTTTAAATACTTTAGTTGCTTCCTTATTGCTTAGATTCAGTTGTTACATTATGCTATCTAAAGAGTAACTGGTTATAGCAGGGTGTTGGTTTGTTCTTTATGTTATGTTTGGGTGCTTAGAAGTTACTTGCACTCAGAGAGAAACCAGCAGACAGGAACACGGAGAGATGTAAACACACACAGACTGAGTTTTATTATTCTACTCTAAGACCAGACAGAACTGGCTGAGTTATCCCATAGTAAGCTAGCTCTGTTAGCTGTGGCACACTAGGCAGGACATAAAATACACAACATATTACAGCTGAAATGCCCCAAACATGACTCTACTATTTGCATCTTCCTCTCGCTTGTTCAGAGGATCTTCCATTTTCCCCTTCTCATCACCCAAGGCTTGTTGTTCTCTCAGTCTTCCCGTAAAGGTAAAAGGATTGGTACAGTTGCTTTTGGAGCTCATTGATCCCATTCCAATTTTCCACCAGGAGGAGGTGGAAGAAGAGGACATGAAGCGCTCATTATCCTCATAGCGCTTGCAGGCCCTGCTAGCCAGGGTTTAAGGGCCAAGTCTAATTTTTAACAGTATTTTATGATGATACTCAGAATATTCAGAAAAAGAATACTTAAATCAAACAAACAAATAAAAACCCATATGTCATTTCAGGCATATTCTAAATGTCTCCTAATTAGCAACAAGGCTGAAAAATTGAAGTCCTCCACTGCTGAAGTGAAGGTAAAATGTAGAAGAAGAAAGCTTAAGTGTGTTTTCCTTGTTCCTATCAAAAGTGTTTATTTTTTTCCTCTGAGAAATAAATATGGAACATACTCTTGAATTTTATACAATAGCAATTTAGTATTCAGAAAGAGTTAATTTAACAAGTAGAGATGAATTGTGTATTCTTATTTAATCACTGGCAATAAAGGGGTTACGTTTGTTTGAACTACATCTAGAGTTACTATTTTAATTACCCAACCCATTAAAGGTTCCAGGAGCCTTCTATAGAGTGAGAACTGAAACAGCCTCTGGATCAGACTAGAGAGAGTTATTTAGTTTTTTCTAGGTGAGGTGTTTTATGACATCCAGATTATTTAGGTTAGAAATATTCCCAAAATATTTTTTGAAAATTAAACTGCATTGCATATAAGTCATGCTTGTATTTATTATGTGACACAGAATATTTTACTTTAAAATTGCTACACAATTAATGCTACTCAAAATTTAGTAGAGAAAGTGTTCTGCTACTTGATCATTTGGCCTAATGGGCTTGTAATAGGGTGACCCTCTTGCAAGCACCCCTTTCTGGTTGGGTGTCTGAAGTCTGTCCATTCTGGTGAACCCTGTCATGGTTTCTCCGGCATTTTTCAGTGACTCCAGCCAAGTCACACACACTGTCTGCATGTGAAACAGAACAACTCCTTTCAGGATATACAGTCCTCCAGGGGAATCTCTCAGTACCTCTCTGTTGGTCTCTTTCTAGCCCTTCCCTCAGGGCTTCTTTCCTGGAGACAACAGCTTCCTGTAGCCCTCTCTGGGCTTAGTCTTTACTCAGTCATCACAGCCAGCCAGGAGCTGTCTTGCTTCTCCAGTCCCTGCCAGTAGACTGCCTTGGTCTCAGTGCCAGCAGCCAGCCAGGAACTCTTTCGTTGCTCCCTCGGTCCCTGCCAGCAATTGTCTTAGGCTCAATACTAGCAAACAGACAGCCTAGAGCTCCCACTTTCCTCCCCTGGTCCCTTCCAGCACTGACCTATCTTGGGCCCTACTGCTCTATCAGCCAGCTGGGAACACAGTCGTCTCTTCTCTGGCTCCAGGCACCAACTAACTGCTGTTCTAGTGTTCTTCTGTTCTGCAACTCCTTTTATATGGCCCTGCCAGGCCCTGATTGACTGCACCTGCAGCCTCTCTCATTGGCTGCTTTCCCACAACCATTCTAGTCCACTTGCAGGACTTCTCCTCTGCTCCTTTCTGGAGGGGATGTGGCAGGAGCCTGAGGCCTCCCACAGGGGGTCTCTGGGCCTAGTCCACCCTATCACAGTTCCACAAAGGCAGCTATTCAAGGAGTAATGAAGGACACTTAATGTTAGTGGACCCATCATTTCCCTTCTCCCCCTTGTCTGGTTATGTCCTCCCTCCTTTTCTCTCGGAAAGTTTTTCCTTCCATTTGTTAATCTTTCTCCTTCCTGCCTTGGCTAGAGCAGCCATTTTTGCAGTGGTTCTCTTTCTATGGATGTCTAAGGCAGAAGTAAGCATCATAGGATGTAAACCTTTCAGAAAGAGTGTGTTTGTACAATATCTAGCACAATAGGGCCTCAATCCTGCTGACTGACAAGGAAATTGAGGTGGGTGAACAGTGTTCTAGTGTCATTGGATGGACCTAGCTATTAGGATATTTAAGTGCAGATTGGCAACATGCATCACAAATAAGTAATGACACCTTCATTTGTCTGGATGGAGTTTTGGGCTGTCAGTTTAGTTTTTCCTAGTGTGCTTTGAATACTGACAAACACTTTTTGATTTTGCTCATTAGTATTTCAAAAGATCACAGAGTATATGGAATCTTAGGCACAGTAGGCTGAGAGCGTGTCTGTGGGGTGGGGGATTTGAAGGAAATGAAAGGGGTCTGATGAAAATAGGCTCTGCATTGCCTCTTTGTATGTTTTTCCTTCACACTCCAATTCCAGTTAATATGTTCTAACAGTTTCCAAGACTAAATCAAAAAGTAGAGGGTATAAGAAACATTCTTCTATTTTCTGCCTGTGGAGAGCAAACGTACAAGATTTACGTCCGTTCATCTGAAGTGCAAAGAGCTTGTAATCCCTGACTCTAAATGCAAGCTTCAGAAAAGGATACTTACATCTTTGCTAAGTAAAGTAGGTTCAAACTCCTTTTGTCTTAAACTGACCGAATTGGAATGAATTAACATAGGAATTACAATCTCTAGTTGATAGGCTATAGGCTTCCTGGTTAATACATAGTTTCTGTTTTCTATCTCTGACCCCGTTCCTTTTGTAGATAGCTCAATGCAAGCTCCCAAAGAGAAATCTACTCGTTTTGGCACATAGTAAACTAAAGCCTATAGGCAAGGTGATCTAGTCTTATACTGTGTGTCAAATCATATTATAAGACTGCTCAACACCCCCTCTCCAATCCTAGCCTTTGGCTTTATTTTCCTCAGTGTTCTAGAATGGAACTGCTTACAAGAGTAACATTTCTTGCTGACTGTCAAATCAAAGCCCAGTCACTTACTATTAATTATTATTTCTATGACAACAGTACCTGATAGCTGGTTAAAATTAAAACTAAACTCTTGTTTCCTTTATTAACTCCTCTTTTAATCTATTAACATCTTGTCATGTTTAATTCGTATTTAATTTACACACACACACACCCCTACAACAGACTATGTTAGGGTTGCAATCTGAAGCACAATTTCATTTCCCAAGAATTAGCTCATTACCATCATCAAAGTTAACCACATCAACATATGTATACCCTCTCTAACTTTCCTTCCAGCATTATCATGATCGTGGTTTGACATATGTACATTCCAAACACCAATAAAGAATACAAAATAAATCATATATGCTACATTTCTTACCTTATCAAAAATGCAACAAGCTTTTCCTGTATATTTACATTGTGAGTTATAAAAAATCAGCTGTTATACAGTGCACAGTAACAAACAAAACCAGCCACAAATATTATCTGAATGTACACAAACACCCTTGTTTCACATATCTGTTGATAATAAACTATATAATGAAATAAATTAACTGGTTAGTGTTAAAATTGTACTTATGAGTTTGAATTTCTTTCCTCATAAAAGCCAGTAAGTATCTCAGTGGAGCTAGAGAGTTGCAGGGAGTAGAAAAGCTCCTAAAGGAATCCCTGCATTAGGGGAAAAATCTAGTGTATTTATGATTCTGAAGCAGATGAAGGGAAGAGTGTAATCCTGGAGGGAGCGGGTTAGAAAGGAAAGGGAGTAGAGAGGTTTGCCTTTAATCCCAGGCATGTATAGTCCCCTTGTTACAGAAGTGAAAACTGGAAAAACAAGAGGTTAAGTGACTCACCCAAACTCACCAAGGTTCATTAGTACTGGGACTAGAACTTGATTTTCTGCCCTGGATTGATTCCACTATATCAGTGTTTCTCAACAGCTGGTCTGTGGACCACTACTAGTTCCTGAGATCTGCCTGCTACAGTTAGGAAGGCAGCAAGCCAGTTCCTCATATCAAAAAGGAACATACATTAGATCACACAGCTGCAGTACTTGAAATCATTTTAGTTTACTATTGTGGCAGAACTGGATGCAGACGTAGCTGTACAATAAGAGAGACAATTCTTTATTTAAGTCTTTATTTTAGAGGTGTCTTTTGCGATATAGTAATAAGTAATATTTCTCAGGATATCTAAATTATATTTATTCCTTTCTCAACTTTAGAGATTTGTTACTCAACTGAGTTTACAGAGGCCCTGTTTTATTAAACATTAATGGCCATATCATCCCCTCCTACAGGAGAACGCATACTTGAAAAAGTCCAGGGTGTTGACCCAATGGCATTCCCCATTGCACCAAAGAAGAGACAAGGACAAGGTACTATGGTTCTAAACTGCCTCAGGCCAGCTGCAGGGAGAACTGGTACATCCATGTTTTCCACTGTTCTGTCTTCCCCCATGACAAAATGGCTTCATTGATTGGGTCAGCATTAACATATGACATGCTCTCATTTCCATGTGTTAACAGAGAGATAATGCCTGGAGAGGGTTCCATAGGTTCACAAAGGGGAACAAAGCTACTTCAGCCCATCTTTCCCATTATATGCTTTCTGTACAGTTTTGAGCCCCAGAAATGAAGGCAATATTTTGGCTCTTTAACAACAGGTTCCCCCTAATCCCAGAAGCCCTTTTACTTGTGTAACTCCCATTGAAGTCAGTTGGAGTATTGTGTATGGAACCGCTAAATTCATTTGGCTCTTAAATAGGTCAAAGTAAAAAGCCCTAGGTGCCTATGCTTCTGGACATGTGCTCTGCCACCTCACTCTAGGTGTCTGGATGCCCACCTCCAGCCTAAACCCCAGAGTGATTCTCAAACCCGGGGAAGAAAGGCATTTAACCACCTAATTCATCCAATGGGCCCAGTCTGGCAGAGACCTTCTAAGCGCACCTACTAAGTCAGGCCCCATTCAAAAGCCAACTGGAGGAGGTGATGCCCATCTTATAACCCTTTCCAGCAGTTAGCACACTCACCTGGGATGTGTGGGACACAGATTCAATTTCTCCCTCTGTCAGAGGGGGGAAAAGGATTGGAACTGGCGTTTTCTACCTCTGAGAAAAGCGCAGTAACTATTGAGCTATGGGCTATTTCAGTGTGGGGCTTGCCAAGCTGTCCTGCTGTGCGTCAGGAGCCTAAGTACCACCCTCAGAGCAGACTGTTAAGAAGTAGGGCACAAACCCCAAATTGGCTGAGTTCTATACTTCGATTTCACTACCAAGTATCGAGCGTAAATTCCTCTGTCACTGTAACAGCCTAACCATAGAGTTACAGACCTCCCATCTCACAGGATCCTAGGGCCTGGGCTCCAGCCTGAGCCCAGATGTCTACACAGCAATGAAACAGCTCCGCAGCCTGAGCTGGCTGACATAGGCCAGCCTTGAGTTTTTCTTTGCTGTGTAGACATACTCTACATGTCCTTTAGGGATAACCCAGGCCAATTACCGGGGGCCTTTTTTATGCTTAGTAATCCTTGCCCCTCAGACTCCAAGCAGCATTAAAAATACAGTTTCTCCTTGTTAGGGCTTTTTATTCCTTTCCCCACTTCAGTTGTTGGGACGAATTTACTTGGTCTCCTCTTCATGGGGTGGGGGGAAGAGCCATCAGCCAAGACTTTTGTCTTCTGTTCGACAATGCTTTGTCTGGTGTTGATGAGCCTTCTTTTGTTGGGCGGGAGATAACACATCCTGTTGGAAACTGGTATTTCACACTCATTAATGCTTCTCTCCTGAGACTGAGATTCCAGGGGCGATAATCTTCTGCTTTCCTGGACAGACCATCTGAGATATGCCTTTCCTCCCATTCCATTCCTACCTCAGGTTCTGTAGAAGATTTGTCTTGACAAGGCCAAAGTTATCCTCATTGCACATGGATGGCCCAGATAATTTGTCAGATGTCAACCCATCCTCCCATAAAGATCTGACCTTTTCCAGATATGTTAATTCAGGAGAAAGGCAAGAGCAGACATCCCAACTCAGACTCTCTGCATCTTACAGCACTTTCTGATGGAGACTTTTCTGTTGTGATTGAAGATAGTGTGGCTATCTGATGCCCATCTAAATAGCAGTTGTAGGATGCGGAGAGTCTGCTTTGGTTCTTATCTGTTTCACAGTAGAAGAAAGAACTGGAGAGGCATCGGTCCACGCTGTTATTTTTGCACTCTGTTCAGAGCACAAGGAGGACAACTGCACAGGTGAGGGCCAACAGACACTACTTGCTACAAATCTCCAGTTTCAGGAGTATGGTGTGGAATACAGATAGAGAGCACACATCTTGAAGAACCCCCAGGTACAGGTAAGTAACCTCTATTTATGACTCTAACTACAGAACACTAAGAATTAAAATCATTAAGATTTATTTAGCAGCTATAATTGCTATCTGACTGACCGGACATTTTCTGCCATAAGCAATGTGCGTGTTTTCTTAAGCTATTGAAAATTGTAAAATGTAAAGTTGTCATTCTTATCAGAAAAGCCATTTTACCACTTCCTGGAGATGTTTTATTTTTTATACTGAATTTTCAAAATGACCAGTAACGTACTAGTGCTAAAATTGATTTATTAATGTTTTTATTGTTTTAGATGAATAAATATCCCTGTCATCCACGCCTCCTGCTAATACTAACAGTAAAGCCCTCTCATTGAAGTATTAATTTTAAAACATTGATTTCTGAGTGGACTCTTTATCAAGACATAAAACTAATAGTTTTACTTACTTGTGGTCTGAATGAATAAACATTTCTTTATCTGTGGTCCAGTTTTCATATGGTTTTTAGATACAGTTTTCAGTGACATAATTATTGATTACTCATTTATCTAGTAATTGGCAGATCCTGTTTATTTAACCCAAAATTATTTAATCTGATAAGAGAAGTTATCTAATGGGTCTCTAACTCTGGTCCTTGCATTTTCTGAATTGGTGCCTTATTTGTGCTAAAACTGTCACTTTGCTACTAGATGCCTGCTGGCATGCATGTGTGCAGCTAGAACAATAGATAGCTCTCTCAGCTGGAGTCCTGGCTCCTACACTTTAATTGACACTGACTGAAGAATTATGGCAGATCTGGCTGGTATAAATGGAAATGTTTGTTTGTTTTCAGAGTCATGTTGACCAAAGGAAATGCAATCTATCTAGCTTGTGTCTGAGAAAGGGCAGCATGTTAAAAATGCCTGAAGTATAAAATGGGGTTAAATATTTTACATATTTTAGCCTAAAGGAGTACAACATAATTCAAAATGATTCCTGCATTTTAAAGTTTTGTGTGAAAGAATCTAAGTTCAATAATTTAATTCATGTTGATTTTCAAAATGCTGTAACATTTAGGCTTAGCAGAAAAAAATCAAATAAGATCTGAAGAGCTGAATGGAAACATGTAACATAATTGCAGGAAAATATACCAAAGTTTGGAAATGTAAATGGCCATACAGTTTTAAAAATAGATGTGCTCACACATGCTGTGTGTTTGTTTGTTAGTGCATGGGTGTATATATTAGTACATTGCATCTCTGGCTATATGTAAATTCATGTCTTGTTTGAAAGCACAGAGCAGTGAGTTGCCCCATAAAAACCGTAGAAAACTAGATAGTAGTAAACAATTGGACTCTTAAATTACTTTGCCTTGCCTTACAGTGCCTTTATATTGTTGTTTTTTTTAAAACCATTGTTCATCTATAAAAAGCACTTTTTTTTAAATGCAGAAACACTTCATAAAATGATTTTACAAGAAACCATCCATATGGCACTGTTTAGAGGAAAATCCTTTTGTCTCAAAAAGAGCTCTTGCAAGGACAATTATCATACAGTTGTCTGATGTTTCAGACGTTTCAGTTTGCAAGCTAGAAAAGACAGCTAGAGGGGAGCAAAGGATTTGAAAAAGTCTTTCTATCAAATACATTTTAGTTTTGAAATTTTTGAAAAGACAGCACCAGGTTACAATTCTTCATCAGCCCTGAAGCATTATTCTTTCTTTAGCCAAACCATCTCTATTAATATAGCTGCTTCTTTTAAAGAGGGAAGTCTAAAGGACATCCAACTGAATGAGAGGGAGGGGATTTAGGACTAACAGGTGGTCTCGAGACACACTGGCTGAGTTTCAGTTCACATCTAACATACTATGTGTGGGTATTCATGGGCTTTCCGTTCTCATCCTGTCTGCATATTTCTGTTGTTCTTGATGTAACGACAGAGTGCTTTTAGCTATGTCCATAAGAAATGACTTTAGCAAAACCATCAGAAGGATAGCACGTTTTTTTTACTGGTTCCCAAAATCACTGAGCTGCTCAAGAAGAAGAAAATTTAAGCTTCTCTGGAAGTCTGCTGGTAAGTCTGCTGCTGTGTTTAAGACAATTATCTTTTCTCCTCTCCCCTCCTTCCTCCCTCCCCAACATCCCCTGGCTAAGAAGAGTAACTAAAGATGAAAGTATATTTTCTCTATTGAGAGAACTTTTCCAGTATAGTGTTCTTTGCTTATTGGCACCTTCTGTAAGGTTCATGCGCACACAGCTGTAGAATTTTTTTGGAGGTACATATAGTGTGTCAGTCAGGATTGCTCAGATGCAGGGTACTACTACAGCTTTATAATTCAATCTTATTAACTTCATTTCTGTGATATTTGGTTTTCCTTTTTATTGGAGTTAGGGCCTGGGTTAGTTCTTTGTCTCTTTCACACACATGTGCATATGGGTTCCGAGTCAGGAACTTCTGTCTCAACAATCTATCAGTCAATTCTTTTTAATTTTAACATCCATTCATTGTAGTCCTCAAATGTCAGAAGGCTAGAGGAAGAGAGAATTTGTTGAGCACCTTGACCCACTACATCAAACTAGCTGGTCTTACCAAATGGCAAGCAAGTTAGAAGAGGACTTGTGTTTAGTAATAGGACACAGTGTGTAACTTCTGGTTACCACTTGAAATCCAGCCCAGTTTAGCAATGACTGAATGTCATCCCATCTGAAGACTATTCAGTGCTTTTTATGTCAAATGAGTCAGTGGTATCAATCCAGTTCCTAATGAAAAAGAATCCATGTCTCTCAATCTGACACCCCATTCAACAATAAACAGAATCTTCAGTTTTATGGGCCAAGGCCTGCCCTATCCCATAGAGATGAGCCCTTAAGGTCAGGGTCGAGGCATGTTGGCTGAACAATTTGGGGAGGCAGCCACTTTTGTTGCTTAAGCTGCTTGCATTTGTTCTGTTAATGATAAGAGGACTTCATTCCACAAAGCAGCCATACTTTTGACAAAGACTAAGTTGATTTAAAATGGTGAGCTAGTCAGTTTTGAAGGTCTTCCAATCTGAAAACCAAATTTAGACTTGTATGGGGTGGTCTCCTTGCTTAACATTATAGTTAAAAATGCAGTGTTTTAATTCAAGTGATGTATTTGTAATTCTGAACAAGTTTGACCATCTGAAATTTACTACTGAAACACTGTTGTGCAACATGACTAAAGGACACATTGACTTTCTCCTATGTTAAAGAATCCAAACCTCTTAAACATCCAGGGTGAAATCCTGGCTCTATCGAAGTCAATGACAAAATTCTCACTGACTTCACTGAGGCCAGGATTTCAACCCCAATTTTCCCTTGCTATTAAAGTTTAATACTAAATAATAATAATGTCTAAATAGCACTTTCAGACGATAGTATAAATTTTACATATGCTGCTTATGTTATTGTTAACTAATATTCTTTGTGTACATCCACAAACCAATTTAGAAGGTAACAACAGACACATTACTGAAAACTGTAATGATTAGTCAGGTCATTTATATGTCAAAATGATTATGCAGATCTCTTTTCCTAAATGCTACTAAAATGTGACTTTGTCTACGAGAAGGAAGGAAGAGGATTCTGAGATCCATACAGTTTTCTGAGTTAATTTTTATATGTATTTTTATTATTTCTGCACCAAAGGTGCCTATTCTGTCAGAAATACTATGGATATCATTCTCCATCAGTTCTGTGTGCTGTGATGATCACAAAGCTTGTGGTGTCACTGGACAGATGAAGTCCATGAGAATTTTGCTATTGACTTCAGTGGGGCCAGGATTTCATTCAGGTTTCGTTCCTCCACCCATGTTCAGCAAACTATCCACTTTTTCCTTTGATGATCCCAAAACACCTTTTTCCAAACTATTTATTTAGGAAGTTTTAGCAAGTTTACAAAGCCCTGCCAAGTAAAAATCAGAAACAAAACAATCATGACAACAGTTAGTTTTTTTAAAAAAGAGACATACAGGAATATAGTCCTCAGATCTTTCTGTTGAAGAGGGTGTTACCATATTACAGAGTGAGCATCATTACAACATCTATGTTGTTTCTAGTGATCATATTAAATTGAGTGAAATTTCCATCTACACATATTTCACAGACCAACCCGTTTTTCCCCCCATCTAAGAAAGTATCATTCCCACCCAGCTGCTAACATGATGCACTCATATTTGGGCGTAGTCCAAATTCCGTTTATCCCCAATCCCAGTACTTCGCTGGGGTTTGCCTTAATTGTTAATTTAAGCAAGAAGAAATGAGTTAATTGTGTCATATGACTGTCATAGGCCCGGGTATTCAAAAGGCATACATTTGATAATGCCACATGTTAAAAAGATATCAGAGTATAATTAGGCTCCTTTGCTCCTGATGCTGAGGCCCTCTAGACCAGCCTGTTCTCAGCTGCTGACCTTGAAGAGAGAAGGGAGTGAAGTACTATATGAAGTAATTTTGTTAAAAAAAAAAAACTAATTGTAAAAATATTTTGGATGCTTTGAGTCTGTTGCCCATTGATCAGTGCAAATTCTCTATAGCTATCATACTATTATTTTGCATGGATGCTGGAGAAATCAGATTCAATTTACCATTGCTTGAAGAAGGACTCCGAAAAACTTGAGAGCAGTCTCTTTTAGGAAGAAAATGCCATGATAAGATTGATTAAGTTGTTTCAAGAAAATGTTGTTCAGTAAAATCTGGAATAGAATTGGAGCTGGCCTGCATTCCATTAGGAAAATCATAAGTAAAGGCTTTTTATTCTTTATCTTTACATTATAATTCACCACACATATCCTCTAGGCACTTGCTGCACAACTAAAACAATAGGTTCTAGACACTGTTCAAAATAGATTGATTAACTGCTGCTGCTAATGCTTAATGTGCACTTAGTTTATTCATAGATATGTAACATTTGAAAAGATGTTTAGATTGGGAGAATGCCCTGTTAAGGTTCTGGTTTCCTTTTTAAAATTCATTCTGCGTTTTTTTGTTTGAAATGTTTGGATTTTTCCCCAAAATAGAATCTATGTTTTGTGATGCAAATCACCTGACTGGAGATTCTAGATCCATATAGTGAGACCGGAAATGCATCAGATTTCAGAATAGGACAATTGGCCACTGAAGAAGCAGCATTGGCACCGTGGTGGAGCTTTTGAGTCTTGGTATTGCTGACTGTGGAGGCAGGGGAGATGGAAGTAGGTAAGCAATCTGCTTCCTTGAAGATATCCTAGGAATTGTTGGTGGGAGATTTGGCTAATCTTACTGGACCCCCACCAGAGAAGATGATGGGGCAGAGGGGCTTGTGGGGAGATGGTGGGCTAGCTAGTCATCCCTAAAGATACATTGGGAGAGGGGCAATTAACTTCTCCAAAGAGATGGTGGGCTTGAAATGCATCAGGCACACGTGCAGAAGGTAGCAAAAGGGAAAGTTAGTTAAGTCCAGAGAAGAATGTGAGGAACTTCAAAGTACATTAATCAAGCTAGCTGAGTGGGCAGCATAATGGCTGATAGAGTTTTCAGTGTTGATAAGTGCAAAGTAATACACACTGGTGTGGGAAAAATTGAACTATTCATACATTCTACCGGGTTCTAAATTAACTGTATCAACTCAGGAAAGAGGGCCTTGGTCCCTGACTGGGGCTGGAAATTTGGCCTGGCCAACTCTCCGACATAACAGAGGGGGGAGTGTGGCCCAAATTTGAATGGCATTGCAACCCCATGCACCGACTTGGGCTTCCCCCCACCTTTGTAGTCCTTCCAGCACCCATTGGCACCAGGCCCCCCTGCTCCCCAGGAGAAGCAGAGCTGAGGGCTCTGAAAACTCCCATGAGGGTGGGAGGATTGGATCTGGCTCTTGGTGCTTCCTAGGGAAGTGGAGACACGGAAGGAGAAGGAAGAGCTCTGGGACACCCAGAACTGCCTGACCCCCTCGTGGGGATGTGGTCTTCAGCCTGACTGCCTTTCTGGGTAAGAGTTTGGGGCTGGGTGTGGGGCAGGGAGACCATGAGGTGGTGGTGGGTCTCAGAGAGGGGTGTGGGGCGATATGGGGGGATGGGTGTGGGACAGCGGGAGGGGAGTGTGTGTGAAGTTGAGGGCAGCAGGGAGAATGCAGGTCTGGGTGCAGAGGCAGCATGAGAAAGCTCATGACTGTGTATGGGGAGTGGCAGGGGAGAGCTTGGGGCTGGACGCAAGGGAGAATGTAGGGGGCTGAGTGCAAGGGGAGAGAGTGGAGGAAAGCTTGGGGCTGGGTGCAGAGACAGGATAGTGGATTAGGGCCTTCATAGGTCTAATCTTGTATGGCAGTTCTGCTGCTGCCAAGGAGGCAAAGTGAATTTTAGGCCTGTTTATAGGAACAGGCTCCAGTTGGTTTCACGATCGGGGCGGGAACGGAATCCCATTTATACTGAAATCTTTATCAAATGTTCACACGAACGGGAGCAAGCGTATCAGTGAGTTTTATACAGCTCTATTTCTAACCCTGTCCTACTAACTCTGGTAAGAGTTTTACTCTAAGCTTTCAGCTAAAGGGAACGCTTAAAGCCTAGAGGTTCTGTTATACTGCGTACATCTGAAAAAGCTTTCAGAGGAAAGGAAATGGAGAACATAATCTCAACAATACATACAAAATGATGGGGTGTAAATTAGCCATTACCACTCAAGAAAGAGATCTTGGAGTCCTCTTGGATAGATCTTTGAAAACATCTGCTCAATGTGCAGCAGCAGTCACAAAAGCTAACAGAATGTTGGGGACCATTAGGAAAGGGATAAATAATAAGACAGAAAATATTATAATGCCACTACATATTTAAATCCATGGTACGCCCATATCTTGAATACTGCGTACAGATTTGGTCATCTCAAAAAAGATATATTGGGATTGGAAAAGGTAGAGAAAAGGGCAACAAAAATGATTCAGGGTATGGAACAACTTCCATATGAGGAGAGATTAACAAGCCTGGGACTTTTCAGCTTGGAAAAGAGACAACTAAGGAGAGGTATGACAGATGTCTATAAAATCATGACTGGTGGGGAGAAAATCAATAAGGAAGTGTTATTTACTCCTTCTCAGAACACAAGAACTAAGGGTCACCCAATGAAATTAATAGGCAGCAGGTTTAAAACAAACAAAAGGAAGTATTTCTTCCCACAATGCATAGTCAAACTGTGGAACTCTTTGTCAGAGGATGTCGTGAAGGCCAAGACTATAACAGGATTAAAAAACAAACCAGATATATTTATAAAGGGTGGGTCCATCAATGGCTATTAGCCAGAATGGGCAGGAATGCAAAATCATGTTCTGAAGTGTCCCTAGGCTCTGCCAGAAACTGGGAATGGGCAACGGGATAGATCACTTGGTGACTGGATTATCTGTTATATTCATTCCCTCTGAAACACCTAATAAGAGGCCTGTTCTGATTAGATTCCCAGTGCATTACATGAAGAGTCTAGTGAGTGGTCACTAATAAAGTCTACACTTCTAGCTCCTTGACTTTCACATCATAAATATAATATACAAATTTCATCACCTATTTTATGTGCATGTTCATTTTCCTATGTGGATCTTTTGGCACTTCATCTCCTTTGGCTTGATTCTACTCTTGTCCCCCATCCACATTTGAACCCTAATAGGAAAAAGGGTCCAATGTTTATTTAGCAGGGAAGCACCAGGATTTAGCCTTCCTGAAGATTAGTCTTCCAGTTCAGGGGGTTACTCTGCTCCTATTAGAATGTAAGTTCTATTTTAGCATTTAAATTAATCTCCTTAAGGGATATTCATTGATCTGTCAATAGAAACTATCCTTTTCTATGTCCAAATTGACTTTTATGCCCAGGAGGGATGCATCAGAGTTCTCTTGAGAGCTCTGTTGAGCACTACTCTGTAAATCATCTAGAAAGGGCATAATCACTTGTATAATTCAGTGAATTAAAAATGTTGTCTTTGCAATGCTATTCATTCAAGCAAGAAACAAGAGACTCCACTGGAAATCAACTCAGGTTTCCTTGGCATTACAAATAGCTAAAACAAAGCTATCCCTCTCGTGTCATTTCTTTTTGGATAGTTTTGTTTTAAATTGAAGAATGAAAGAAGAGTACAAATTTGTGTTCACTTTATGCCTGCTATTTTGGTGCTCAGCACTAGAGGACACTAGAGTAAATACTTTTTAAAGTCAGTTTAATTTGCACTGCTGTAATTTCATACCCAGCAATTAACTTCTGGAAGAAATTTGTTTAGAGTGGACGTATACATTTTTTCCACTTTATTAGGTTTTTAACATAAGAGAAAAAAATTAGTGCACATACAATTCCAAAAAGGCAATTATTAGAGACCGTAGATCTGGGCAGATATTGCAAACCATTTTTAGTAAAATATTTTTATTTTATTTTTAAACAAATTTGCTTCATCTATCTTCCACCATATTTTGAATTTACTTCCTGAATAAATTTATTCAGCCACGTTTTACTAACCCAGATGTTTGCTGAAAGTGAATTTAAAGCTTGTTGACTCTAATACTCCTAGAAGCTGAATTTTAAATGCACTTTTTGAAAGTATCCACAAAATATACCCTTGTTATGAGTACAAAGCTTATCCAATAAGGGAACAGGAAAAAGTTCTGTCTGATTGACAGGACCAATCATAGCTAATAATAGTGTGAATTTCAAAAAGCGAGCTATAGAATAAACTACTTCTATAAAGGATTTCACCAAGTAGTTTTGAACAATAAGTAAATTTGAGAAAATCATGATCTGTTCACAGAGGTATCACAAATATTACAGTAGGTGATATTTGTGTAATAAATTACTTTTTTATGAATTATTAATTCATTTCCAATAGATTAAAAAGATGCAAGCATTAGTGTTGTCATCTCTTAATTTAATTGCCAATCTTGTGATCTTTAGTGTTTCTCTCAAAGGCCCAGCTCCTGGAGACAAGTTCCTACATGAGAAATTCAGCTTTCACTTTTGAAAATACAGTAAGTTGATAGCCCTTGTGGTGGTAGAGAACAGCTTGAAACCTTGACCCAAGTGTACCCTAAAGGGTTAGAATCCAGAAGAAAATAAAGTGAATCCAATTTGGTTTTTAATTTTATGATTTTTAAACCAATTTCATGATATTTTGAGGTCTGACTCATGATTTTTGAATTCTTAGGATTGGCAATATGGAAGTCTAAGATAAAATATATGTGGTTATGCATGCATTATACAACCTTCTTCTGTAGCCTCATCACAATAAGTACTAGTTTAGAAAAAAAGATTACAGAGATGCTGACTTAGTTCTCATGCCGTTTTCACTAAAATGAGACCATGTATTAAAATAATTTGTGTAATGGTCTTACATGGCCATGAGCTTTCCCATTGTCTGGATATCACATATCTTAAACAATATTTATGAAGATTTATGCTTTTCCTGAGTCAAACAGCAGAAGTACGCAAATTTTAGCAATAATAACCTCTAGGTCAAGTATTTCCTGCCAATTAATGAGCAGATGGGATGGAGTTGTGGACTCTTGATTTTTATCCATTCACTCATTAGCTGCTAGAAAATACTAGCAATACTTCATAAACTGTGTGGATATATAAATGCTTGTCACAGGGTGGCTGGCTGCTGTAACTGAAGTAGATCCAGTGTCCCTTTGCCAGAGCAGGTGCTCCCAGTTGGGCCAACTAAGGATATAGAGCTGCACCTGGGCTATAAAGGATCCAAGGGAGTTTCAGAGTTGGAAAGGAACAGGATTGGCTGTGAGAAGGAATGGGCTGAGGGACAGTGAGGCAGGAAGCTGCAGTAAACAGGACTGCTAAGGTCCCCTGTAAGGGAAGGCAGGCAGAGCTGCAAATGTGAAGATGGATGTGCTGAGGATCTGTTTTGCTAAGTTGGACAGTAAAACAGCCTGAAAGACTGTGTGCATGGCAGAGTCTCATCAGGGAGAAGCTGTGCTGTATCACAATGTTTTTTAAATTTTTTTTAAAGTAATTACTTGTGTGTGTGAATTTTTTTAAAGTTGAGCTGTATATCACCATGGATATTGGGGTTTTGCTTTAAGCTTTCCGAATGGGTAAGTTGTGTTCTTACAATTATGCAAAATAACTCAATTGTGTTCTTGTAAATGCAAAGGGAAGGTAATTTTAAAACTTACAGGGCCAAACACTTCAGGCTTCAATTCAACAAGGTACTGAAATCCATGCACAACTTTAAGTACATGAATAGGTCTTCTGAAACACATGCTTAAAGGTGTTGTGCATGTACTTAAATACCTTGCTGAATCAGGACTCAGTTCTTACTCAGGCACAAATCCTATTGTGCAACAGGGTAAAGACTGATAGCTGCATTTGTAGTTCATTTTGCTACATTGTATTGTAACCATGTTTAGAGTCCTAGAATCCTATACAAATGAGCATAAGAAAGAGATACTGTACTACAAAGATTATGGCAAATCAGATGATAAAACAGACTCAGGCAAGATTGAACCTAATAGTCTTAACTTTGGGTCTGTTATTGTGGTTCTTTTGTGGTGAATCTCTGCTCCAGTTGTGCAGCATAGAGAATAAAGCTTACAATTTTCTACTTCAGAAACAGAAACCTTTACCAGTTGAACTAATGGAGAAATGTAGCCGCTGTTATATAGAATCTCAGGCTTGCTGCTACTGATCAAGATGGTCAAAAGCTTGTGCTAGTCTGTCATTTCATCGGAAATAGTGATGCACCTACAGGCACCAGCCAATATGTAGGCAAAACCAATTATTAGTACAATGGCTATACATAATATATTGCTCTACAGAGTCTTAAGAGTATCACTGCAGACCTCTGTGTTCCAGCTGTGTACAGTAGGCAAGTGCTCCTCCATTACAAAAGCATCCTCTTAACAAGAATAAAACATAAGTGTGGTGATATATCTCAGATCTGTATTATATTAGTTTGGTCAATAACCCTGCTTTAAGAAGAAAGCATTTCCTCTGGGATTATATTGGAGATGTAAGAATTGTAACATATTTCCACTAGCCATGGTAAGCAGGTAGCTCATTACTGATGTTGATTTCTTATCTTGAAAAGTGTTCATGGACACTAGTAACATATTTTTCCCCCTCCTGTTTGCTACAAAGTATGGGCATAAGACACTGAGTCTTCACATTTACTAGCAGATTTAATCCACCCATCTTTAGTTTTTGTATGTTGGGGGCTCTGAAAAAGGAACCAGTTTTATGGTATGTTTAAAAGACTACTAAGTCTAAAGGCTGTGTACTGAAAGGAATACAAATGGATTTTATAAACAGATTAGATTAAGCTCTTTAATAGCTGTAGGGCAAGTCAGTAGAACCTAATCTCCTAAAGTTTACTTAGACTATGTCTACACGGCAGTTAGACACCTGCAGCTGGCCCATGCTAGCTGACTTGGGCTTGTGGATCTCAGGCTAAGAGGGCTGATTAATTGTGGTGTAGGCATTCAGGCTGGGACCCTTGCAGGATCCTAGAGCGTGGACTCCAGCCTGAACCCAAACATCGACACCACAATTGAACAGCCCTTTGGCTCAAGTCAGTTGGCACAGGCCAGCCATGGGTTTTTAACTGTGGTGTAGAAATGTCCTTAGGCACGTCTGAAAATTTTATCCTTCGTCTCCAAGAGGTTTTCAAAAGTAGCCCTTAATAAAGCTAATTATAGCAGTTCAGCCTAGAGGCTTCAAAGATTACTGTCGTAAGTAACAAAATTAATGTCACAAAAGAAATATCATGGATATATTTAATGGTTTTTGTTTCTATTCAAAAGCAAAAAAACATTCCATCATAATCATGAAGGTGCACTTCTTCCTCTCAGTAACGGTAGATCTACACCAGGTAGGACCTTCAGAGAAATGGTAATAAAGCGTCTTCTTTGAGTATTTCCATTCTCGGGATGTGCCAACTGGGTGTGGCAGGAGAGTAGAATCTTTTAGTAGCAGTGCCCATTAGGAGCGCCTCGATCTTCCGCTACCCCTCCTGCCCACAGCACTTGAGCATCCTCAGGGGATGTGGCCATAGGAGGGTCATTGGCACCACTGCAACCTCAGTTCCTTTCAACTGCCTCAGGATGGTTAGGACGAGAACTACCTTAAATCCATTAGAACCATACTAGTTAAGTGCCTTAGACCACTGGTTCTCAACCAGGGGTACACGTATCTCTGGCATTACACAGAGGTCTTCCAGGGGGTACACCAACCCATGTAGATGTTTGCCTAGTTTTACAACAGGCTACATAAAAAGCACTAGTGAAGTCGGAACAAACTAAAATTTCATACAACCACTTGTTTATACTGCTTTATATACCATACACTGAAATGTAAGTACAATATTTATATTCCAATTGATTTATTTTATAAATATATAGTAAAAATGAAAAAGTAAGCAATTTTTCAGTTATAGAGTGCTGTGATTCTTTTGTATGTTTATGTCTGATTTTCTAAGCAAGTAGTTTTTAAGAGAGGTGAAAGTTGGGGGTATGCAAAACAAATCAGACTCCTGAAAGGGGTACCGTGGCCTGAAAAGGTTGAGTGTCTTAAACTAGTTGCATAAAAATAAATAATAATACTAATAATAAATTAGGAATTAGTGAGTAGTTAGGTTAGGAATAATATAGTAGTTAGTGTAGGAATACTATAGATTTTGTAGTTGATAAGAATTACTTACTATCGTGGTGGAAGCCAATGTGAAGAAGCATGGCTTCAAAAAAACATGTCGTGTCTACCAGTCTTTTCATCTTCTGATACGCACGCCTGGTGCCTAAAATGCTTTGGTAACAATCATGTGCCAGCAGGCTGAAATATGCAGCACATTCATTCCTCATGCCAGGAAGGAGAGACAAATAGACTTCAGCCTCTTCTATTGCAAGAGGCCATATCAGCTAAACCTTTGGGATCTGGTAGCTCTAAGGGATCTGATTAATAGGAATAGGGACCAGAACTGGCCCCTGATTCTGTCTGGATCCAAGAAACTTCTGGAGCCATGACAAGAGGTTTAATTTCAGTGCCAGCTCCCAGTTCCAAATCAAATGTAGCCCTGGTGCTCAGATCCTTGGATCCACATTTAACTAGAATACATTCCTTATCCCCAGATCTGGACAGGTGTCCTACGGATCTGCACAATATGTTGGGAGCATCTACCTCAGTTTCAAGAAAAAAAGGCCAAACTAAAGCGTATCTTCAGCAGCTCCTCAGATCACTCACAATTCCAAAGCCTAAAGATTCAGGATCTCAAGATGGATCTGAATGTGACAAAAGGCAACACGTAACAGGACACGTGGAGTGTTGAGTGGTCTAGTGGTTAGAATGCTTGACTTATACCCCCTTGCTTCCCTGTTTGAGTTGTCTTAGTCTTTAAGGTACTGGGGCAAGGGGTCTTCCCACTCCACTGGGTCCCTCCCGGGCCAAGACCATGTGTATGTCAACCCCTGAAGAGGGGACCTCGCAATAGGGAGTCTACATCCACTGCCCTGGATTACTTCCTACTGCTGTCCCTTCAGTTTGGGGCGTGGCTCCTATAATCCAAGTTGCTGTAGTGGCTTGTCACTAGTCGCGCCCCCTCGTGGATCTTGAGCAGTGCCTTGCTGCAGTACCAGTTTCTCCAAGTGGTGAATTTGACAGGGTCAGAATCCCCCAGGTCTCTGTGCTTCAGTCACCCAGTTATCTCTGAGGCTGGGTGCTCCTAAGCCTCTTCCACAGTCTCCTTTAGCCAGCTAGACGGTACTTATTTCCTGGTGGCTGCCATGGCTGGCACCGTTCCCCTCAGATAGGGAGACAGCTAGCTCCTGCAGCTTTGCCAGTCAGCCCCAAACTAAGTGAGGATCTCTTGTTTTCTTACCCCGCCAGGCCTGGCATTGGCTGCAGGTCTAATAATGGGGGGGGTGGAGGTTTGGGGGGGGGGCTAGCTGGGCCAAAGGCTCTCTTTATCTCCTTCTGTGCCAACAGGTGGCCCCACAACAACATGCAATGGAGATTACAGCTCAAATTCATCTGGATCCTCAGTCCCTTTCGGATCCGATCGGATTGCATTTCCGACCACACGAAAGACCAAGATGAGAAGTGTGTAGAGAGAGATATCTTCAGGGTCGTTACCACCACCACTTCAAACCCCTGCGGGGGCACCCCCTTACCTCCCCCTTTTTGGGCAGAGGTGCTGGGAACAGGAGGACAGGGAGGTCATGGCCCCACACTTTTTAACAAAAGAAACCGACCTTAGGGGTGGGTGGGAATGCGGAGCGCCATGCTCACTCTGATCCTGAGGCTCCATGTCATCGACCTGCACCAGGCCCTGCTCACCCGGGGCTGACTCCTCCCTGCATCTCATGGCAGGCTCTGTGTCAGGCTGCAGCTCCCAGCCCCGGCTCTGCAGGTGGCTGGTGAGTCCCGTTCGGGGCAGAGGGAGCCTGGCTGGGGGCTGGGGTGTGTGTCTGCAGTGTCGGGGGATGAGGGTGGCACACCTGCTCCCAGGGGCCCACCTCAGCTCTCACTGTCCTTTAGGCAGCATTTTAATCTGCAGCTCATCCGGACCCCCTTCCCGCCCCCAGTCCCAGTAAACTCTGGCCCCCCCAGGGCCCAGGTTGCCCAGCAGCTCGCTCTGCAGCGTCGCTGAAGAGGAGCTGCTCCCAGGCAGCTGCCAAAGGTGCTGGAACAGAAAGGGGGGACGTGAGGCCATGATTGCCCCACTTTTTAGCAAACAAAACTTGTGTTTGACTCCCAGAGATGACCCATACTTTCCCAAAGGGGGGGGGGGGAGCAAAGTGAGGGCAGCAACTTCAGCAATTGTTACTGAGCATGCTCAGTACAAGCCAGTGGCATATCAGGAGGGCACATAATCCTGCATCCCCCTCTGTCGCCTCTGCTCCACCCCCCACTTCTACAAAGCTTCCAGTGCCCCTGAGTCTGGGTTTAGGATATCTGCACTGCGGATCTCACTGACAGCTTCAATGCTGGATCTGCAATGGGAGGCTGAACCGATCCCACGATTACGCAGAAGAGGCAGTCTTTTCCCAAGCAACGCTTCCATGAACTGGTCCACTAGATGTTGCTGGATTTCCAGTGTATCCTTCATGGGATGTGATACCAAACGGGGGAAATTGGCAGGCCTGGCCTTTGCCTCCCTGGTAATACAGACCAGCTCCTTCTCTCTACCCTTACAAGGCTAGGAGGTTGAACTCTCCAGTGCCAGAGCATCTTCCAATGCAATTTGTGGATCCAAGAGTTTCAGAGTCACAGGGTAAAGATCCAAGAGTTAAGGAATTTCCTACCCCACTAGGTTCAGGAGGTATTCTCAAAAGATGATTACCAGAGGGACCTCCACAAGAGGACTTTCTGCATAACGTCACCAGAGATGCAGGATGGCTTCTCTCCTGATGATAAGGAATAGTGACAGCAACATTTCTCTCTGAAGATGCAATTCAGTTTCAAAAACTGGTTGATAAGATCCATTGGTAGCTTTGGAGGAGACTTCACATCCAGTTTTTGTTGTTCTGGGATCTACTGCCAAGGCTAAAGTCTCCTTGCCTATAGTTGAAGCGCTATGGCAACCAGTAAAGTCCCTTTGGTTCCAACCATCTTAGTGTTAACCACTCTCTGAACAGGTGGACAAATTATGTCAAATTGCACTGGAGAGATTTTCTTGTTTTCATGTGCACTCTCAGCCAAATGTTTTGGTTATAGCAGCAACACTGCAAAAGTCTACATCAGGTTTCAACCTCCATCACCTTGGATAAATAGGGAGGGAAAGTTTTGATTCCCTAGGGAGAAAATCTTTTCTTTTTCTTTTTTTTTTTTTTGTATCCTTAAACATACGCATAGTTAACTACCAAGCAGTTGTGGCTAGATATCAGTTTCAATTATGGACAAAGATGACTGTCTTTAGTAAATATTTACCAGAATTGTAAAGGAAATTAACATCAGCCCTCATTAAGGAGGGCCAAGATGTGGCCAAGCATGCTCTTAGGGCATCATTTGATAGCTCTGATGCCACTTCAAGATCAGTGGCCTCTGTGATAGCTCTATGAAGACATGCTTGCTTACATTCATTGTCTCTGCCATTTGATACCAGATCTGAAATAGAAGACTGAATTTTGAAGGGGATGGCCTATTTAGTGCAAAAATGGGAGACACAGGGGAAACTGAAAGAGACTTGATCCACAGGACTCGATCTCTCTGACTTCTGCCTTCTAATAGAAGGAGGACATCTACACCTGTGTTCAGGTATCACAGGCGACATAGCCCACCATCTTCCTCCTCCTACAATTGGAAGAGACAGCTTATTATTAACAGCACCCTCAACTGCAAATGTTTTTGCAGACACAAGACAGGAAGAAACCTTACAAATCTTGTAGGAGGATAAAGAATTCCTCAGTCACATCTCCCTTACTAAACATCCAGCAAAAGGGTTGACATGTTAGTCAAGAGCTTCAAGCCAATCTTGGAAGAGCCCAGCTATGGTTTTGGAGATTATCTGTCCAAATTTACAATGCATGGACAACTGTCTCCTCAGACAGATGGGTTTTAGATACAGTAAAGGAAGGCTATACCATCCAATTTAAAGCCCTTACTCCATTCAGTCCTTCCATTCCCTCCCTTTTCAGGGACCCTTCCCATGAGAGACTATTCACAATTGAAGAACAGGCTCTTCTGAGCACAGGGTCTATAGAATGAGTATCTCTGAAGTCCAGAAACAAAATGCTCTGCTTCTGTTACTGTCTAATCCCCAGAAAGAATGAAGGCCTCGGACCAATTTTAGATCTCGGAGCTCTAAAGAGATGCATCTGGAAATTTCAGTTCAGAATGCTGTCTCTGACCCTAATCATTCCCTCCATCTACTCTAGATTGAGGACATGAGCGGTGAACCAAAGAGATGCATTTCCATATCCCTCTAAGGATATCCTACTGCAAATATCTATGTTTTGTCCTTGGTTCACCACTTCCAATACAGAGTCTTACTTTTTGGCCTCTCCACTGCATTCAAGGTTTTTACCAAATGTCTGGCTTTGGTAGCAGCTCATTTAAGGAAGCAAGGATTTTTCATCTTCTCTAACTTAGACGACTGGCTGCTTAAGGGCCCACCCAAAGAAGAATCAGAAGAAGCCACTCAGATGACCTGTTCTCTTTTCAAAACCTTGGGTCTTATATAAACAAGGAAAAGTCCCTTCTTGTTCCATCTCAGAGGATTGTCTTCACTGGGGCAATCTTGGACTCTGTGTAAGAAAGTGCTTTTCTTCTAGAGGAGAAGTTTTTGAAAATAATCATTACCATACAGCTGCTGATACTACAACCCTTTCAAAGGTTAATGTATTTTCCGAAATTAGTGGGCCTCATGGCATCTACAACATACACAACTTGGCATCTGGTGAGTACATGTAGTGCTGATGCAAGGAGTGCTTATATCGATGCATAGTGTGGTGCATCATGGGTAGATATTCTAGTGTGCAACTCATCATTGTCTGGTGCACCGTCTTTTGGGAAATATTGGCAATCAGTGCATGATGGTGCTGAAATGCTCAGCGATGACTGGAAGCTAGGGGTCAAGTCCCCATCATGCAGTTTTCTCCATTCCAAAATGCCATCCATATCCCATAATTTTTGTGCCTTTTAAAAAAAAAATCCCACAAGCTTGCACAGTGCTTTTTGCTGTCTGCCATCTCTGACAGAAGCTTGGAACCTGCACAACTTTATTCTATTGTCATGAGCATTGCAAACACAGGTATTTGCAGAGCCATAGAAGAACTGCAGCAACTGGGGACCTGATGTTTTCATAGAGGGTAGTTTGCTGTGGGACATAGTGAAAACCAGTTCCAGTTTGTTGATGGTGTTCATGGAGAAGCTGCAGATGCTGGAGCACTGCTTCTGAACATGAGAAACATGACTGGTGGGATGGCATTGTAATGAAGGTTTGGGACAACAAGCAATGGCCACCGAACATTTGGATGCGAAAGGCCATGTTCCTGGATCTGTGTGCTGAGCTCCCTGCAGCGATCCAGCTCAAGGACATCCGAATGAGAGCTGCACGGGCAGTGGAGAAGTGAGTGGCACTCACATTGTGGAAGTCTGCAGTGTCGGATTGCTCCCAGTCAGTGGGCAATCATTTCGAGTTGGAAAATCCACATCAGGGGGCCACTGTCATGCAAGTGTGCAGGGCCACTATTCATTTCTTGCTGTGCAGGGCTGAGACTCTTGGTAATGTGCAAGACATAGTGGATGGATTTGTAGCAATGGGGTTCCTGAATTGCAGTGGGAGGATGGGTGTCACACACATTCTTATTTTGGCACCAGCCCACCTTGCCACAGAGTACATCAATAGAAAGGGCAACTTTTTGATGGTTATGCAAATGTTGATAGGTCACCAGGGATGATTCATTGACATAAGTGTGGGCTGGTCAGGGAAGGTGCCTGATGCGTGGATCTTTAATAACACAGGACTGTTCAGAAAGCTGCAAGCAGGGACGTTCTTTCCTGACTGGCAGATTGCCATTGGCAGTGTTAAAATGCCTATAGTCATCATGGGGGACCAAACCAACCTTTATTCCCCTGGCTCATGAATCTATACACCAGTCACCATGATAGCACCAAGGAAACATTCAGTTACCAGCTCAGCAGGTGGAAAATAGAGGAAAGAGAGGAGGGTTACTTATGTAGCATCCCCAGTTCTGATCTGCATTGCAGATGAGGAAAAGCAGGTGATATGCCTGGCATATTGGTCAAAGTTTTCAAACTTAGCTAGGTATCTAAATAATCACCTGATTTTCTCAGAGGCGCTGAGCAGCCTAAACGTCACTTGAAGTCAATATGGGTTTTGAATGTTCAACATCTCTGAAAACCTCCCCATTTCTAGGTATGTTGATATGGATCTTGTTGACTAATTTATGCATCTGGACTTTAAAATGTTATATTGCTTATATATACATCCCCACTAGCATTTTTAAGTGGATTGAGACAGTTGTAGAAAGAGAGAAGTGCTATGAATGATTGATAACTTGTACTTTCTAGCAGAGCATTAGTTGCTTGAAGGGGAGGAGACCTAGGGTATGTCTACACCACAATTTCACACGAGCAGCTGGCCCATGCTAGCAGACGTGGTCTCGTGGGGGTCAGGCTAAGGGGCTGTTTAACGGCGGTGTAGACATTCTGGCTCTGGCTGCAGCCCAAGCTCTGGCACCCTCCCACCTTGCAGGGTCCTAGAGCCTGGGCCCCAAACCGAGCCCGAATGTCTACACTGCAGTTAAACAGCGCCTTAGCCTGAGCCCAGCAAGACCAAATCAGCTGGCACAGGTTAGTCACAAGTTTTTAATTGCAGTGTAGACGTACCCCCACTGCCAGATTCTCTAACTAGATACATCCCCTTTGTGCCATGTGAATGCTGTGAAGCTGGTTTAACAGCCTTCCTGGGGATTCTTCTAGTTGGCTCAGCTGGTTTCCTGGAGAATTTCCCTAAGAAGTGAGTTAAGCGAGCTTCATAGTCCCTCTATGCCTCTGGAATGGCTATGAGGGACTCTCTGTACAGGAGAATCAGTCCCCAGATGTTGTAGGGCCTCATGGCCTTTCAGCCTCATGACAGAAGGAGTGGCTAAATTACTGCAGACAATCCTTGGCTGGCAGAATGGCTTTTGGGAGCTATTGCAATTGGGCACAATTAACAGCACTCAGGAGGATATTCCGTGTTCTGCTACAGATTGAGCTAGCCCTGGGCCAGCTCCAGAGTGGGGAAGAATACAAAGATGCTGCAAATCAGGAATAAATCCACTGAGCAAAGGGTGTTACAGAGAGGTAATGCCAGCATAATAGCAGAACTGAGCCTCAAACAACCTGTGTTTAGCAATTACTTGAAACCCAAGTAATCCAATTTGTTCTCTAATTTTTCCGTGACTTTTAATTAACCTGTTGAAAATAGCATGACCTCAGCCCCAGTTTGAAAATAAAAATGTAAAAAATGGAACGTAAGCATCTGAGAGTTATTTCACAGTGTAAATATAACCAAAACAAGCGCGCCCACTTCAGTCAAGAACAAGGTAAGTACAAATTCAAGTGTGGGGCATTAATAGTCAAGACACTATGTCAATACAGTGTAAATCAAAAGGAGTCATTGCCAAATGGAAATTGCACTGGTTTCTCTTTCACTCTGTGATCTGTTGCCTGAAAATATATTTTTGAATGAAAATAGGAAGCCTTTTCCAGGAAGCTCTATAAATATACTTCTCTCGCAGCAATTATAGTAGTCATCTTTCTTGCAATGCTGGGAACCAGACCACAATCCATCTAGTCATATAAGTTGTACTGGCTACCTTCCTAATCTATGGAGTAATAGAACTACACAGCACAACTTCCGCAGAGCTTGAAATAAAGGTTGATTCTGAAGGAATTATTTCAGTTATAGCAGATACAAGCATACATCTGATATAAACCTTGCCTTGACTTTCTCTATACTCTTTGTTTTGGCTGCACAGTCTATATTATGCATATTCATTTGAAAGTCAAATTTGCCCAGGTCATCACAGGAATTAGGCTGCTTATTTACAAGGCAAGAAAAAAGACCACAGCAGAGTATAGGGCTTTGTGCTTTTGAGCACCATCTTTATTGCCTGCTTCTATCTGAGTCAATGAAGCTCAATTACCAAGGTCTGCTTGTCGTAGCATCTGCTCAGCTGCGTGCCTGTTCAGTTGCTTGTCTGTTATTGCCCAGTGCTGCAGAGACTCAGTTATGGGAACAGCTATTTACAAGCTATCAAGCAAAATCAAGTTTCAAGTGAAGAAAACACAAACATCAGGTAGGGACTATTCACCTGAATGAATGCTCGGGACTCTCACAGTTTATCACAAAAGCAAAATATGAGTGGTCTCAATTTCACATAATTTTAGAATGTATTGAATTGCTTTTTTCTTCGACTTTAGGCTGTTGATAAAGCCCCTTGAATCTAAAGCTGTAGTGAAATTCTAAATAAAATTGTTAGATTTGGCTTAGCAATTGACAACACAACTTTTAAGAGCTAATATTGTTCTATTTAATAAATATTTACAAATTTGCTTTTCTATTTTTAATGTATGCCACCAATGAGATAAGTATAGCTAACAGTTTTCAGTGTGTATATATATATATATACACCTCACCTTTACAATAGTTTTATTGCAGAAGAAAGACAATATCGTTACTGATTAATTTGAGAAGAGTTGGGCTTTTTTTAAATGTCAGTGAATCTTTTTGTTAGCAGTACATGTTAAAGGTTTTGATACTTTCCAGGGCAACACACATTTTAGATACCATCAGAAAAGAATACTAGATTCTGATAAATTTCCTGACAGAAGTCCACTGATAATCTAGCAAAATAATAATTTTAGAAGCATAGATCTTTTTTTTTAAGTTCTGATATTTTGGGAGTGGGCGTGGTAACTGTTTCAGTAAAGGATCATCCAATAAGCATATTCCTTTTAGTTTGACGATGCCTGTATCTCTGTTGTACTTTGCACTGTTATCTGTAGAATAAATAGTGGGGTTTTTTTTAAAACTGAACTGCATAGGTAAAATGTTCTAATTTTATTACTATTATAGTAGAGATAATATTTTCTTTTCCAGTCTCCCTCATTAACTTACATTCAGTCTGTTAAAATATAGCTTATGACAGAAAGCTTTAATTAGATTTACAGAGATAAAGCATTTATTTTTTTGGCAATTATGTCTCTGAGTCTGGAGGAAGTTATGGGCCTGTCTTATAAATGACATTAAAGTTACACAGATTAAAATGAATTATAAATAAGAAACAAAATAGCACTGAAAAATAATGTTTCCTAATTTCATTAGTTAATCCTGTCTTAGAATACTATTTAACCAACACACTGTTCCCTAATACGATTTGTCAAAATGATTGTGTTTATAATGGGAATACACTCTATATACAAACAAAAACTACATAAAAACATTATTAAGGTTGCAAGGTCAAGAACTCAAAAGTTAGGAAATGTCAGTGCTACCTTAATTTGACCCCCTCTTCCAGCTTGTGTATATACATTACAATAGTCTTTAATTACATGATCACCTACTTTTTTCCCATAGGACCCCTATCTCAGTCAGTGCACAGAGTAGACCATATTCACTCACTGAGCATTGATTTAATTTATTAATTTATCCTTGTTTTTCATGAGTGTAGGCGTTAGGACTGATGGACTGAATTATACTAAGATCCTATTCTGAACAGAGAATTATTAACTTCCTCATGGGCTTTTCTATGGTGCTCATCACTACAGTATCTGAGTTCTTCACAGACATTAGTTGATTTGTTTTCACGATGCACCTGTGTGATGAGGGGGTTGTATCTAATTGTACAGATGGGAAACTGAGGTACAAAATGGTTAAGACCAGAAATGTCCATATATTTTGGTTGCTAAACTTGAGACACATAGGACCTGATTTTTCAGAGGACTTAGCATTATATAGCACTTCATATGTCCAAAGCACATCTCCTATAGTGGTTTCAGATGCAGCTCTGCATCTGAATTAGTGACCCATTGTGAAAAGTTTGGTTGAAGTGACTTGCTCTGTATCACTTAGGAGCTCTGTGGCAGAGGCAGGGATAGAATCTAATTCTCCAGAGCAGCATTCAGTTGCCCTAACCATGAACTATCCTTTCTCCTCCTTTAGTCTCCTGCCTCATTGACTACACACTTGCCAAATGAAAACACAAATTCCATCATGTAGAAACCCACATGGGTCATCAGCAGGGTTTGAACTTTTAGATCTACCACACAGACCTCTTGCCAGTTGAGCTAATGCAGTAACTGATAGCAGTAGAGAGGGATAAGACACACATGCTTTGCCAGTGGGTTTCACGGATATTTGCTGACAGCTGAGGAATTATGAGACTCAGGAATGTCCTCCCCTGTTCCCAGTCTCTTTACCCAACCAGCCCTAATCTTACCCCACCACCACATTGGCTGCCAGTCTTGCCCTCAGACTTCTTGCCCCAGTTTCTACCCCCAGCAAGTTCCAGTATCTTCCCATCTCAATCTCTCCCAAAAACCCTGATCCCAGTCCTAATCTTCTTGCTCAGGCTTTTCATGCCAGTCTTCTCTACCCCAACATTCTTTGTCCCAGTCTCCTTGCTAAGCCAGTGCCAGTCTCTCTCTCCCCACCCTTATCTAATGATGATGTGGCCCTCAACAAATGGGGCAGTTGCAGGGAGAGTCCTGTCTGGTCCCTATGGGCCTGGGCTTGAACATGCTCATTGCACATGGAATCTTTGGAGTATTTAGCTGCCAAACTCTCAGAAGTCTTTACTAAACACTTGAACTGAGATTTTTCAAAGACTTATGCTTTGGCCAAATCTGGGCAATTTTTCACATGAACAGGAAAAGGTACAATCCTGTGATCGGTGCAAATCTCCTACCAGATTTCAAACCCTTGCACCAGAGAACAGAGGTATTAACATTTTCAACTAAATGGTTGTAAGTTTTTGTTCTTTTAACATCCCTAAACTTAGAAATGGCTGAACCCTTTTACTGGAAACTTTTTGAAAAAACTCAACTTGAAGCAGACAGACAGCATGGAAAGTTTAAGTCTGAATGGAACGGTTAAAGTTTGACAAAATTATAAGCAACTTAAAACAGGGTCTTAAATAGAAAGTGTTGTGAAAACTTAACTAAAGTTGGTGCTACCACCTCTGCCAGTTTTTGATAGCTATGACAACAGAAAATCTAGCAATGTTTCTAAGCAAAGCTGGGGTTGCCTTCAAATAGCATAAAAATAAGTATTTACAGGTTTCAGAGAAGAAAATTGAAACCTGATGAGCCTTATCTCAAAATAGAATTATGTTCTACATACCTATTGTTATTGATTTAAATATCTAGTAGTTCTCACGGTTGATCATTGTGAGTCAGGAAATGAAATTTATGAGTCATTCCTGAATGCAGGTTTCTGATGTAGTAGTACTTCACCACACAGAGTAGCTGTGACTTGATGTGTGTTTGTTATCCAGCTGTCAGTGTACATTCAATTTATTCCTAAGGAGCACTGAAGCTAGGGTCATCTAAAACCTTTTATCTGAATGTTTGATCTGAGAAATGCTAAGTGTTGTTGTGTTCATTTAACAGACTGGTAAACTGAATTGAAATGACATGCCCAAGATCATACAGCAAGTCAATGGCAATGTCAGGAAAAGAATGCAGGAAACTTGACAAAATCCCCCGTTCTGCTTTGGACAATATTTCTTCTGTGGTTTTAAATGATAATAGTTAATAAAACCTAACACATACCATTTGTAGACCTCAGTTCTCTTTAGAAAGGTGGATTACTATTATTAGTTACATTTTACAGATGGGCAAACTGAACCGCAAATAGTTATGTAATTTGCCTGAAGTCACACAGGAAATCAGTGTCAGGAGATCTGGTTTCTATTGCTGCTTCTAACTCACAGGTGCATGTTCTATCCATAGGACCACACTGCCTCTCACAGGCATACTAGATAGTTCATGACATTCATAAGTTGTATAAATATAAACTGTTTAAACATCTTCGGAATTTCATGTTGTAGCTTGCTTTGTGGGAGGGATTTAAAAAAAAAATAACATACATTACATTAAACTCGTGTGCTATTTTGGAAGAGATCCATTTGCATTCAGACTCCAGTTTGCATAAAAAATTATTTGTTACACTCAAAGCGACATCAACATCTTCTCTAAATATCTTTTCTTTATCTATATGTTTCAGATTGCAGATATACATGTCACGCTCACTGCCGAGATCTGGTGCATCTGGACTGTCAGCAGAATGGAAAATTAATGGAATGCATCTCCATATATGACAAGTTGGATCAAACCAACAACGGTCAGGTAATGTTTTGCTTTTGCAGAATTGCTACTTTCCTACTGTCAGTTATGTAATAAAGAATCTTCTTCCTGTTCCACACATCTATTCAAGATCAAAATGTACTTTTATTGGAAATTCAGTAGCTGACACTCTCTTGCTAAGCCAATACAGAATAAATGTACCAGAAGTCCTATGCAGCTAGAGGTACTATATTTTGAATGAGAAAAAGACCAAAGACTTGGCCATTTTGTGATAATTAAAGATCCCACTCAAGCTTTGTTGCAAGAGAATAAGAGCTTTAATCCTTCTGTTGTGATCAAATTCCAAGTTGGGTAATTTTATATTTCCTAACCTACATTCTTCTCAAGTTTTAGACTCAGAGGCTCATAGACTTTAAGATCAGAAGGAAACAGCCTGATCATCTAGTTTGACCTTCTGCACAACGCAGGCCACAAAACCTCACTTACCCACTCCTGTAATAGACCCCTAACCTATGACTGAGTTACTGAAGTCCTCAGGTCGTAGTTTAAAGACTTCAAGGTACAGAGAATCCACCAGAGAATCCCCCAGCAAGTAACCAGTGCCCCATGCTGCAGAGGAATGCGAAAACCGCCCAGGGCCTCTGCCAATCTGTCCTGGGATAAAATTCCCTCCTGACCCCAAATACGGCAATCAGCTAAACCCTGAGCATGTGAGCAAGACTCACCAGCCAGACTGCTGGAAAGAATTCTCTGTAGTAACTCAAAACCCACCAATCTAACATCCCATCACAGACCACTGGGCATATTTACCGCTAGTAGTCAAAAATCAGTTAATTGCCAAATTACACTGTCCCATCATACCATTCCCTCCATAAACTTATCAAACTCAGTCTTGAAACCATCTAGGTTTTTTGCCCCAACTGCTCCCCTTGGAAGGCTGTTCCAGAACTTCATTCCTCTGATGGTTAGAAACCTTTGTCTAATTTAAAGTCTAAACTTCCTGAGGACCAGTTTATATCCATTAGTTCTTGTGTCCACATTGGTGCTGAACTTAAATAATTCCTCTCCCTCTCTGGTATTTAGCCCTCTGATGTATTTATAGACATAATATGCTTTTTCCTTTTCTTTCCTTAACTGTTGTGTTATGTTAATGCTTGCTTTTCATCCTGAGGGCATCTCAGTGTTTTTCTTTCTACTTATGGTATACTTCAAAACAGTACAGATGGAGGAGTTTTTCTCCTTACCTGAAAAGGCAGGTTTACACACTATGACTAATACACTCTCCTGCACATGTGCACACACTCACTGTCAGTTTAACTCTATAGGCAGGGCTTTTAGCACCACCCCTTAATTAAGATTACTCAACACTTTCTATGATAAGACCCTATTTTCAATTGTTTATAGTTCTGCCAAATTTTAACTCTTTGAGCTGAAATTTTCCATGCCAAGTCATTGCCTCCAAGTTAATTTTAAATTTTTATTATTATTTTATTTCAGCCAAAACCATTCAGCCACGTCCAAAAACAAGACTAGGGAAAAATACATTGTTTTGTCCTTGTTAAATTCTGGTTAATTTTTTTTTTAAAGCTCTAGTGCCCCCAAGCTTTGGGAAAGGGATTTGAAATTTGGAAGGGAGTAGCCTTTGTGTCAGGGATGTGCCTTGAGCCATCCCCAGAAAAATCTATTCAGATTTAACCAAGTTATAAGCCAAATGGCATAAGCTTTAGAAGATGGTAGTTTATACATGCTTAGTAGAGACTTCTTAGATTTAGCAGCTAAATGCCCTAAATAATCCATCCTCACTGGGCTTGATCTGGCCTGGGGCTGAGCAGGGCTCTTTTCTCGCAATTGCAGCACTGGGCTACTGCAAGCCATGCTACATCCAGGCATCTGAGCTCAGAGCAAGGAGCCTGTCTCTCTTTTGTTCTCAAGGACCCCATTGCTGCTGCAGGAGGAAGCAGCCTTGTCAAATGCAAGGACAAGGATGTGTGGGTGATCAAGGGAGTAGCTTGGGACAAGGAACCATGGGAGGGTGAGTAGGACTGGAATCTGGGGATGAAAAGAGCAGAAAACTGGGACTGGGAGTTGGAGGGAGTTTGCTGTAGTTGGGTAAGGAGACTTAGACTGGCATTGGAAGCCAGGAAGAGACTGGAATTGCTTCCTCCCTCAGGTCAATTTGCTTTCTTGACTGGCTTAGTCAGTTTGTTTACCTTAGACTCAAATGCACTTCTGTTCCTCTTAGCTTGTGATCAAGTCATGCTGTTTTTCTTACCTGCCTGTTAGCTTGATCCATGCAGACAGATAAATGCACATTCCTTTGTCTAGGGCAGGCTTGTTTATTAGCTGCCTCCACAACATATTTTAAGACCATATTTCCAGCATGCATACATAAATCTTTAAACACAACATATACATACACCATGCAGTGGTATTCATGATCAGCATGTCACTGTTTTTTATATATCTTACAAGATGCTGTTTGGCTAAATATTCTGATAATAGGGTGCGCCCTTTGCCATTGGCATCCAGGGTCTCTTAGGTCACAAAGGGGACAGGGTAGAAGACCAAGCTGGGAGGAATGGGCAGAAAAGTCTGTTCCCACTATGAAAATCATGTCCAGAGCCTGGAATGGAACCCAAATTCCTGAGTCTCAGCATTCCTCTGCTGTCAGCAAATATCTGTGAAACCCACTGGCAATCTGTGAATCCCTTTCTAGTGCTAATGCACATAGGGTAGGTCTATACGGCAGGAAGAGACACAGAACAAGAAGTCTCCAAATCCGGGACAACTGACTTGGGCTCATAGGGCTCACACCACAGGATTAAAAATAGCAATGTAGATGTTTGGGCTTGGGATGTAGCCTGTGATCTGAGATCCATGCCCCTCACTATGTTTCTGAGACCAGGCTACAGTGCTATATAAAGTGCTATATAATGCTAAATACGCTGAAAAATCAGCTCCCAGATGCCTCAATTTGGCCACCCAAAATATATGGACATTTTTTACTTTTATATCTGTGTGCCTTAGTTCTCCAATCTAATAAATGAGATAATACCCTCTCACCTCACAGGTGTGTTGTGAAAATAAATTCATTAATGTTTGTGAAGCACTCAGGTACTATAGTGATAAGCATCACAGAAATACCTATGAGGAAATTAATAATTCTGTTTTCAGAGCCCGGTGTGAATAGTGTGCTGGAAATAAGGCCTGAGACCACTTGTTGAACAAGGGGAAAACAAAATATTTAATAGGTGCTCATTGAGTGAGCCCTGTCCAGTCTGGTCACTGAATGAAACGGGGGTTCTGCATAGAAAAATAGCATGTGATTACATAATTAGTGCACCATAATGCATGTGCACAAGGGGGCCAATTTAAGATTCAAGAGGCAACCTTAATTCTGCTAATTAAGTTAATTTCTTAACTTTTCAGTGCTTGACTGCATTGAAATAATGTTCTTTCAACATAGTTTTGTTCTCTGTGTATAACACACATACACGCACAAAAGACTAAGAGACATATATTCTCCTTTTGTTGCTTGTATGTGATGTGACTTTTCCTTATGGAAATTATGAAATTATTTGGATAGGAAAACATAGCCCTAAACTGGCTGACAGATGGGGAGATGGCTAAAGAATCTGAAGTCTCCACAGTCTGAATTGAAAATTAAAACATTTGCACTTGCAGCACTAAGAAATGGAAAGCAAACAAATTTAACAGAATTTATAGAGTGCAATGTAAAATGCGAGGTGAAACAGTTATTATGACAATGAGTTCCCATTAGAAGAACATGGGCAAGGTTTGTCCAAGAGAGCAGATTTCACAGGAACAATAGACAACAGCAATAGACAATCCCCAGCGGCTCACTGAAAAAGGCCCCTTCTGGGTAGTTGAAAGGAAATTGGGCAGAGTGAGAAAGCACTCCAGCGAGATTTGGATGAGAATAAAATCAGTCAGGGTAGGTGATGTGAAAAAGTCCCGGCAGAAAAACACTATGTAAATAGGTATGCTTGTATCATTTGTAATTTGTACATTCTTTCTTTTCTTTCTCTTTGGACTGATGTCACAGGGTCTGCTCACTACTAATGCACCTCCTCCTGGTCGCTCTGGGGATTAGCTGATTCCAGGTCTGATGCTTCCTTTCCGCCTCTTGCCACATGCCCTGCCTTCTCTTCCTGGCTTTCAGTGAGGCAAGATGCTCTGTGTTTGTGGCTTACCCCACCGGCCAAGTCACATGTGTCCTCCTCTTCTGAAGTATCAAAGTCTCTTCTTACAAACAGTCTCAGGCAGTCTTCCCATTCGCTGCCCAGCTGTTGCCACTTCCCTAGTGGCTGGCAGGGGAACTCGGGCCCACCCACTCCTCTGCGTTCCAATTCACCACTAGCGCGCCTCCTCATTATTGCTCTGGGGATTACTTAAACCACCTGATTCCCCTCAGCTATCTGGTGAATTGGCCTCCTTCTCAGCCTACATTAATCTCTCCAAGGCAAGTGTGGGATGAGCACTGCATCACAGTTGAGTCATACAGGGCATCACTATTTTGGACTCCACTGGCACAATGGGTGGAGCTGAGATAACTGGAGGGATGTTGTGCTGAGTGGGGTGAAATTTTGTTGAAGCTATTGCACGTGACAGTCATCTTCATTCAGCATGAATATAAGAAGCAGTTAAGCTCCTTTTTGGAGTAAGATAACTGAAACAGCAGGAGCCACCACCCAAAACACAAGGCCCATGCAAGACTGGTCAGGGGTTGACCAGGAGCTGGTGGAGGGGTTTTGTGGGGAAAAATGAGGGCTGTGTGCAAACACAGAGGGCTGGATATTGTGTTGGTGGAGCTGTGTGTGTTAGAGAGAGCAAGAGCAGACACATCCTGAAACATTACAGAAGCATATAGAAAGGCAGCAGAAAGTCAAGGACAGTCATAAAAGCCAAGTTTATTTCCTAGCTCAGCTATTGACCTACTGTGAGACTGTGACACTGTGTCTGATAACAACACCCCAGAAACCCCGTATTTGCCAATGTCATATAGTTATGATATGTTTTGTACAAAGTGTGCCTTGTTGGTATTATTTTAAAAGTCTTGATCTGCTAAACATTACTGGCCTGTTGGATTGTATGTGTATGTGAAGTTATAAAATATTTCTGCGAATGCCACTACAACACATTGTGAGGTGAGAAATACCTAAACCAGCTATTCAGGTAAAACAATGAAGTGGCCAGACGGTGTCAATGGCTGATTCATTCAAGGCAAGAATCCACTATCCTAGAGACTGTATACAATGAGGGATGCATGTTCGCAATGGAGATGGACTGACCAATGAGGACGACCCCCAGGTCACAATCCCCAATTATTCTAGCAAGCTGGAACAGACTATGAAAGAAGGAGAGGGACATCATAGCTGGGCTCCACTCCCCTACAGCTGAACACCTGAAGGGGCGTCTGGAAGATACAAAGACTTTGAAAGGGGGGAGGGGAGTCCCAGGCTGGGAAGGCAGCCCAGTTTGCATTTAAGAAACTGCTTCTACCAGCTAACAAGAGTGAGACATTGCTAAGTTGAATCCTGTTAGTGTGTAGCACTTAGCCTGCGATCTCATGTTTATTTTGTTTGGTAACGACTTCTATCCTCTTTACTCTTGCCACTTATAATCACTTAAAATCTATTTTTCTGTAGTTAATCATTTTTTTGGTCTTAACCAGTGTGTTTTTCAGTGACGTGCTCAGTAACAAATGCTGATGCATGTTCCTTCCACTGTGAGGGAAGGGTGGACTGGACAATACATTTCACTGGTCAGGCTTTTGACCAGGGCGAGACGGGATAGTCCTGGGGCCCGGGGCTGGGGAGCCAGCTGCAGCTTCTCTATTGTTGGTTCATTGAACTAAGATGAGTGTGATCCCTGCCTGTGGAGGGCTCTGTGAGTGCAGCATCTGCCATAGGTTTGTGGCTTGTCACAGCATCACAGAGTGAGAGGAAGCCCAGGCTGGTCAGACAGAGGGCTCAGAGATACCCCAGCTCCCAGGCTGTATGTCAGGCGTTCTGCATATCATCACTGAGACCATGGACAAATCACTTAGCTTCTGTGTCTTAGTTTCCCAATCTGTAAAATGGGGCCAGTGATTTTTTTTAAAGCACTTTGGATGAAAACTTTTATTTAATAGCTGGTTCTGATATAGTAGTAGTATCTCTCATTCCAGTCTAACTCCCTCTGTGCTGAAAATTTCCAGGCTTAGTTCCTGCCTGAAGGTGACATTTTGGTTGGTTGGTTTGTTTTTTTTAAAACTTGAACAAAACAGTTGAGCAAGTTTTCGTTATGAGGAGAGCGGAGAGGGAGGGAGAAGAGAGAGAAATACTTTTCCCATTACAAAAATAGGCTTGCATCCTTATTCTGAACAGCTCTAGTGCCAAAATGGCTGGGGGGAAAGTTTATATTTGGTATGGAAATAGCCCTCGGTGAGAAGACGTGTTCTAGTGAAATTTGTTTTTGATTTGCCTGAATTATAACTCTGGAAATCACATGCACAGTAAATTTTACATAGGATTCTCTGACAAGCTAGCAAAATGCACAGCCAATGAAGGCTTTGCTGGGCATGTGTGTGTGGATATCCTATCTGTACAGTGAAAGGATGCTGAAGATCTGTAGTGGTCAGGGGAGGACTGCTGAGTGCTTTGTAAGGTTTCCAGAAAGGAGCCCCTTCTTGATTAATCTTAGGCCTAGTCTATACACAGGTGTTGTTCCAGCATAACTTTTTTGGTTAACAATGCTATTTCTTTGTTTATTTTTGTAACCAACATAATTGTACCAGTGCCACCCATAGTGTGTGTGCAATTATACTGGTTTAAAAGTCCTATTCTTATTCCTCTACAGGAATAAATTATACTGCTGTGAGGCACCTTTATACCTGAATAACTGCATCCACACTAGAGAAATGTATCACTTTAACTATTCTGGTATAGTCAAAGCAGTAGAACCTTTGTGTGTAGACAAGCCCTTTGTAAACCTCATTTTCAGTAACCCTAAGGCCCCTTTACACTGCCAGAGCCTCAATATTGAGTTGTTACCCCCCAATCATGTGTAACTAACATTATAAGTTACAACTATAACTAAGGAGGTCAGAACAGACTATCTGAGCACTCCAGACACACTGAGAGAATTATTCTGCCTCTGTACCACTCGTCAGTCTTAACTATTAACTATTTCAGCTACAGACTAAGTTGCTCAGGTGGTTTCCTTTGAAACACAGCGTCGTATCACGCAGGTTCTGGAGTAGACTCTTGAACAGATGCTTCAGATGACAATGCAGATCCTGGTTCCTCTGTTATGAATCAATAGAACTACAGTGTCCTGACCATCAGAATTCGGATTAGGCAGATCATGTATAGATGGTATCCTGACACTTTGTTTTCAGGTAAATCTTGACTCTGCTCAGTGTGGCAATGCCATATCACATAAGGTGTCACTGCAATGGCATAAGAATAAGATCCCTTCTGAGCTTGGATAATACTAAGAACCCACGTGTGGCTGCCTCTGTAATCAGAGCAAGCAAGAACACGTCCCATCTGTAAGTCTCTAACTGAAGATTGCCCACAGTCCTTTGCTTGATCGGTCTGCTTGTTAATTACTTCCCTTAGCAGATCAGATTTTGACAAATCCAGGCAAGACTGGAGGTTGTGTCTTAGGAACAAACTTGCAGGTGACTGGTTTGTTGTCACATGCGCAGCACTCCGATATGTCAACAAGAAGTTTGCAAGTTTGGCCTGTAATGAACCTGGTTGTTCTGTTGCAGCTCTCAAAGCTTGTTTCATGGTTTGAATAAAGCATTCTGCTAAGCCATTTGTTGCAGGATGGTATGGTCCAGACGTAACATGTTTGATGCTGTTACTTCCCATGACAGCTTGGAAATCTGCTGAAACAAAGTGTGGACTATTGTTGCTTACACCTTGTCTTGGCAGTCCTGTGTGAGCAAAAAGGCTTTGCAGAACTTACATGGTACTTGCAGAAGGCATGGATGACATGCAGAAAACTTCAGAACACCCGGAGTATGCATCCACTACTACTCAAAAATTGGTACCCAAGAATGGGCCTGCAAAATCCAAATGAATTTGTTCCTAAGAGCAGTTGGCCAAATCCAAGGATGAAGGGGTGCCAAGCCAGTCATATTTTGCACCCTCTGACAGCCAGAACAGTCCTTAACTAACGGTTCAATCTGTTGGTGAAGAATACCTGGTCACCCTAGCCAATTTCATTATCTTGATATACCAAGGTGTCCTGTATGCAGCTTCACCAGGAGTTTTGCCTGTAGTTTTGGAAGAATGATGGCACCAATTCCCCACATCAAATAACCTTGAGCAACAGTGATTTCATTTCTCTAGTGGAAGAATGGCTTTAAGTTCTCCACTGGTTCAGTCTTCCAGTCTTTTAAGGTAGCTTCATATACCTCTGCTAAGATAATGTCTTTGCTCATGTCTTGTTTCAGGATTGCCTGAGTAATAGAAAGATATGCCAGTTTGTGCTTCATTGAACATTTCAAAAGCTGGAAGTGCATCTCGTTGCATGGAGCTTGTATCCAAAAGTGACAGTCATGATAACTTATCAGCTTTACAGTGTTGAGCTGTTCTCTTAGATTTGACACCATAGTTATGGGACTCCCAAAATAAAGCCCATTTCAACACAAGCAGTGGCCATTTCTGTAATGCTCCTTTTGCGGTGGTAGCAAGGGGGCGTGGCTTTCCTCCAAGACTGGCAGGGAGGAACTGCTCTCCATCCCCTGGTGAGTGGAGACAGGCAAGCCATGCCCACCCTGCTGGAAGCAGAAGGGTGGGACAGGAAGTTTAAAAGATGAGCCCGGCAGCTCAGTTGTGTGAGAGCCAGAGATGGCTCTAGCCCGCTGTTGTCCTCTATACCTGAGACTGACCTCTGCAGCACTGAGGACTCAGATGAGTTGCTGGCTCTGTTGATCAAAGAGGACACCGAGGAATTGCAGGGACTGCTGCTGGTTGTGTGCCCTGGGGAGACAGAGGAACCCCATGAGACAGAGGTACACTATGAAGGGGTAGTAGGAAGTAGCCCAGGACATCAGACATTAGTCCTGTTGTGTTGTCAGAATCCTGGCCAGTTTGTTTCAGTGGGATCCCCGCTCACCCATAGCAGAACCATCCACCACTTTTAGGGCTCTGGTCTAGGACCCAGTGGAGTAGGGTGGGCCCAGGTTCCTCTACCCGCAGCAGCTGGCCCACCCATGGGGTGGCCACCTACCTACTTAGGCCAGGAGGTCTGTTTGTCCTCTGCCTGCCTGAGCTAGGAGGCCAGGCAAGAGATTACTTACTGCTCTGCCCTGCCGACTGCTAATTCCACATTAAGCCTTGCCTTTACAGGTACATGGTAGCAAGAAGATGTGGCCTGTCCCTGAGACTGATGGGGAAGCACCCAACAGGGGTTAAAAATGGACAAGCGTAAAATTCCTACCACTCAGATAGTATCCAGATTTCTTAAACTCCCCAGACCATACTCAAGGCTTCTTGTTATATCAGGGCATAGTTGTGTTCTGCTGGACTTAGGGATCTGGAAGCAAAAGTGATAGGTGATTCCTGATCTCTGCTCCAATTCCATATGATGACACATGCCATAGAGATTGGTAGCTCTGGGTTGTGGTGAGTTAACACTTGCTGAGAAGTAACTAGCTGCTTTGTCTTCTGTTAGAAGTCTTTGCATTGCTTAGTCCATTTCCAACATTTCCCTTTCTGAAGCAACCAATTCAATGGTTACAAGACTGTTGCCAGGTTTGGCAAGAATTTATGGTAATAATTAATGAACCCGATGACTGAACAAACCTGTGACATGTTTTCAGGGTGAGATGCCCTCATAACGGCTTCAACTTTCTCCAAAGACTTATACAGTCCTTTAACATCTATGATGTGTCCATGGTATATAACTGCTTCCTTGAAGAACTCACATTATCATAGTCCATTCATAATCCATGTTCTTCCAACCTTTTAAAAACTTGTGCCAGATTCTTCAAATGATTCTCATCACTGGACCTGATGACAATGATGTTATTTAAGTAACACCTCCAGCATGATATTAATTGAAGTACGGGGTCCATAGCCCTCTGCCAGACTGCAGGTACAGATGCCTCTCCAAATACCAAGTCAGTTTTACTGGAACAAGCCTTTTTTAGTGTTGATGGTGAGGATTTTCCTCAACCCTTTCTCTACTTCCATTTGCAGGAAAACCAGAGTTAAGTCCAGTTTTCTGAATTTCTTCCCTCTGGACAATGATTAGAAAATATCTTTAATGTGAGATATGGTGCTCAGTCCAGAGCATGGAATTAATGGTCACTTAAAGTTATCACAAATCCTTACTGCACCATTTTTCTTTATGACAAGAACAATGGGAATTGCCCATTCACTCCAGACAATCCTGGTTAGTATGGCCGTCTGTTCCAGATGTTGCAGCTCCTTATCACCTGCATCTCTGATGGCAAGTGGTACTTGTTGAGCCTTGAAGAACTGAGGGTTTACCTCTTCTGTCAGAATGATGGTGGCTTTGACATTGTTCAGGTGCCAAATGTTGTTCTGAAATACCAGTCCAGGTCTAGATAGAATCTCTTCCAGTGGATGTTGTGAATCAGTGCTCTGATGACCTTGAAGAGCCTTGATGGATTGCCAATCCAAGCAAATGCTCTTCATCCAAACAATGGTGATCCTCCCATTTTTACAACGTAAACCATTTTACAGTACATTTTTTTAGCATACTCTAAACAGGGTGATTTTCACACCTGCATTCATCTTCAACTTAATGTCGGTCCTTCCTAACTTGCTGTTGCTGAAGATTTCCAGGAATTTGTTATATGGATTCACGGACCTGGCTGAACTCATGTGCAGCTCCATCTTAAAAGGTTTCCCATTTACCATAGGTGTCACCCAGATAGCTTCTTTGCCTTTGACCTGGTATGTTTCTGGCCTCTTCTTGTCACTTGGCATTTTGTTGTTTGTGACAGCCCTGTAGACCACTTGGATGTGCCCCTTTTTGCCACAGTGCCAGAAATGGCAATCAGTTGCACTATGTCCTCTCTTGCCACAGTGATAGCAATTTCCCTGTGATTCTGTCTTGTTACCTTGGCATGCATAGTGTGTTCACTCTTACCCACTGGTTGAAGTTCATGTGACTCTCGGATGGCAGCCTCCATAGAGGTAGCTATCTCCATAGCTCTACAGAACGGGAAGTGGTTATTGTCAGGAGATGCATCTGGGGTGCTTCCTCTCTGATACCACTTGCCAGTTGATCCCGCAGAGCAACTTGTAGGCTATCTCCAAAACTGCAGTGTTCTGCTAACCTTCATCATGCAGAGCCATACATCACTAGGGTTTCACTTTCCTGCTGATTGTGTTTATGGAATTTAAGCTCTCAGTTATCTCTAAGGGTATTGATGCAAAATGCTGCTGTAATAATGTCACTAATTTATCAAAAGTGTTGGTGCATGGCTTGTCTGGAGATGTCAGACTGTGAAGTATGTGGTATGTCTTGCCACCTATATAATTCAGCAACGCAGGCGCTTCTCGTTGGGTATGTCATGAGTGCAAAATATTGCTCCAGCCACTCGGTTTATGTAGACCACTCTTCTAGTGTGCTGTCAAACGTGTCCATTCATTCTTTTGGGGACCTCATGACACCACAGCCTATGAAACTGTGTTTTAACAATCAGCTGTTTAACTGACACTGCCTTCTTAAATCTTCAAGGGGCTGTTGAGGACACCTTGCATCCCTTGTCTAGCTATGGGGATATTGCATGCGCCCTTCCTTCCCTCAGTAAGGCTTGTTACTGGGGCACTGTATACAGCACCAGGCCTTGTCAGCCCTCTCCTTCAGCAATGCTGCACTGATTATGGGTTCCTGGTGCTGGAGGCCAGTGAAAACAGGAGCCGTGAGCCCGACATCTTCGACGCCACTGTTAGATTTGTTACATCTGGACCCAGGAACTTGCCAATTAAGACATTGTTAGAGAGCTAAGTGACCTGCTCTTTTATTTATCTGCTGCCTCTCTTCTCACTCTACCGCTGCACTACTAGAGAATTTGATACAGTTCCTCTCGTGGAACATGTACAGTTACGTAACATACATTACAGGTCAGCCTCCCATTTGTAACTGATTCATTTTACATAAATCATAGATGTAGATTTTTAGGTTTCCCCACCCACAGCTTCCTGCTGCAAGATGTCATTGGCAAACCCTTTCAGTAGAGCACCCAGCTTTCAGCTATAAAGATGTGTCTTGCTTGTCTGAGGTTGTTCATGCTGCCTCCTAGGATCATGGTGTGTTACTAGGATCTCTGAAACTTGCTGAAATACAGGAAGGGATGTGGCAAGACTGTCCCTTCCAGATTGAATCCTGTCATCCTCACAAGGTTGATCCAAATGGGATGGACCTTCTGCTCACAATGCAGAACCTTCTAGAGCTGTTTGGAGGCACTCTGAGTTGTTATCTAAATGGGATCACTGAAGGTAATCAGCTACTGCCCAGATATAGATGAGGTAGCTTGCCATCAATCTAGTTTAAACAATAACCCATTTGAAGAAAAAATCTTCATATACTGTTGGATAAAATGTAAGACTCTTCATTCATGACTATATCTTGTGTGTGCGTGCGTGTGTGTTTTCATTAAAACTAATGCTCAGCTGTTGATCTCTTCCTCATAATACCTGCTTGATAATGGCTTGTACTCTCTGCAAGGTGTGTGATGGCTCTGGTTTGTGTCTGTCAAATTTCCATTAACCCGATCATGTTTAGCAGTAGCTGAGGGGGGAAATGAAAAACTGAATAATGATCATTCTGGTAGACAGAATATAGTTTCATTGTTTCCAGTGAGTGGGATTGATTTTAAACTTGGAGCTGATTTCAGTTCCAGCAGAATTACGCTGCTCAGACTTACTTCGGAAAATGCTTGTGTCACATTAAGAAAAGCCTTGATAAATGATGCAGTCTAGAATTTAACCCCAAGCTTTCAAAAAATATTTAAAAAGATATTCATAGTACTTCCCTCTTCCCCTTCCATACTCACTCCTGAATTACTTGTACAGCATTTGTATATGTACTGTGACAAGATCATTTAAATTATATTGCAGGATTTTATAAAGAATGTTTTACATCAGTGGTTTTCAACCTGACCCTGGGGATCCACAGACTACGTCTAAGGGTTCAACAAAAGGTTGTCTTTACCATAGAACAGAGGTTTTCAACCGGTGGTCTGTGGATACACAGACTATGTCTAAGATTTCCAAAGGGGTCCACACATCCATTGGAAAAAATGTAGAGGTCTGCAAATGAACAAATGTTGAAAACCACTGTTCTACATTAATGTAGAATATTCACAATAATATTTTAAAAATAATTGTAGTTACTTAAAATACCTGAAGCCATATCATCTGATGTGGTGATCCTGACAGATTCTATCAACTATGTAAGCTTGGGCTGGGTCAGTATTTGGATAGAAGACCACCAAGAACTAGCTAGGTGCTGCAGGTAGGACTGGTCAACATTGGTTTTTTGGGGGGAGGAGGGGGCTCAAAAGTTTTTTGGGTTTTTTTATGGCAAACTGGATTTTTGACTAAGTGAAATTTTTCATGAGATGTTTCTGCTTTCTGCAGAAAATTTCATATTTTTGCAGAAATGTTTAGTTTTTTACTCTTTCAATGAAAAGTTGAAATTTTCCACAGAAAGTTTCTAAAACTATTTTTTGTTTGTTTCATCAGAATTTTCCATGGGAAAAACAACCATTTTCTGACCAACTGTAGCTGCAGGAGAGGATTCACTAGGTGTCATTCTACCCTCTAAATCAATACTAAGGCCTGGTCTTCACCTAAAATGTAGGTTGACTTAGCTAGTTAAGATGACCTAAGACTCTGTGTAGACACTGTCATGTTGTCTGGAGTGGCTCACGACTTTAAGTGCCAGCCTGTGGGCAGACTATCAAGAAGCAGGGTGAGATCCCAAACTCTACGCTCTATAACTAGATTTCATTAACCTAGTAGCAAGTGTGAACTCCTACAGCACTATAACATCTTACCATGGAGTCACACACAGTCCCCTTGGGCATTCCAGTTTTTCTTGCCAGCTAGGCAAGCTGGACTTAGTGATAGTTAGTTGCTAAGCACCAAAGATCACAAAATTTCAGGTTGCTTTCAGTTCCATGAGACCAGGTCAATTTGATCTCCAGGTCAATTTGCTCCTCAGATCTCACATCAAAGACAACACTTGTAGCCAATCCTATAGTAATTATTTAAGGATTTATTAACTAAGAAGAGAAGTGAAAGTTATTACAAGGGTAAAGCAGGCAAACACATATGCACAAACGAGTTACAGTTGATGATTTCAAATGGTGACAGAGTTGCAGTAAACTGTCAGCTCTGAATGTCTTTTAGGGATAACCCAGGGGATCTCTGCTTCTGTTTCATAGCTCCAGCTCTGTGAGAGCTCAAACAACAAAAGAGATTAAACATTTTCTTGTCAGCTATTTTTATTTCCTTCTTGCAGAATTCAAGCTGCTGGGATGAGCCCTTTTGCATGTAGCCTCTTCATGGCTGAGAGGGGGCAATTAACAAAGCCTTTGCATTGTGATGTCCCACAATGGCCCATTTAGTTTTGATAGCTTTCTTGATGGGCAGGCCTTCTTAACTGGGTTTACAGTTTCAGAGCAAACGTTTTTGCAGTTACAAAGCAAAAACTTAAATATTACTTTATAGCATGTGATAAAGATTTTATAAATAAGATTAATGCATGCAGCAATTTACAAGCATTTCATAAATTCTAAAAACTAAACACGTTGTTAGTCCAATACCCATCTTAACCACACATACACACAGATGAAACAGACAGGTTTCTAACAGTGAATGTGTCAGTCCTCAGCTGAGGTCTAAAATGTCGGCAAGAGCTGGCACCTGGTCTGCCAGTGTCACAAACACCTCTAGGTCTGTGAAAAGTTATTCTGTCACCTAACTACGACCTCTCAAGGGAGTGGATTTAGGGCATTGTGTTACTGGAGGTGCCACCTTTCAGATGAGATTTCATATAGGATCCTGACCACTTACGGTCATGAACGATCCCACAACAGTGGCAAGAGAGGACATAGTGCATACTGGTCAAATTCTGATTCACTGTCTGAACTCAGTTTGTCATTACATTGTCAGTTCATCAGTTCTATCACACAGCTGTGGTTGCTGTGTGGTATTTTTCACTTACTGTTCTATGCTGCTGAGTAATGTTGCTGGGCCCAGTATATAACTGCTGCATTTCAACCAATGTTGGCTGTGTTCAGTGGGGGAAATGATCTCTAGATTTAGGATCTGCATCTGCATACACTGATAGATAGCAGTAATCCCATTTAATTCAATGGGACTATTTATGAAGTTAAAGTTACTCCTGGGCATAAGTGTTTCAGTACTGGAGTATTCGTCTTTAAGTCCATTGAATTCAATGGAAATTCTCCCATCAACTTAAATGTTCTTTGGAACTGGCCATGAAGCTCTTTAGACTATAGGTACTGTATGAATGCAAGTATTTTTTATTAACAGTGAAAAGGAAACCTATTGGTTTCCTAAAATTTGTATAATGTTTTGGGAAAGGTTCTCATGTGGCTACTATTTTTAAAGGTCACCTAATCTTCCATTTTGATTAAAAATGTGTGGCTTATGTGTGTAGTTTAATTAATTCCCTTATCTGTAGTCAATGAAATAGAAGAATAACAAGAATGGCTCCAGAAAAGATTTCTTTGTTTTACATTCTTAGACTACTCTTGCTACCCTGGCAATTTGTCTAATTTTGGTGTTCCATTCTCCATTTAAATGGTGAGAGCTGGTTGATAGAAAAAGTTTCCCTAGTGTATCCTAACATGATTTACTGCCACACCGATTTATAATTTGCTGTATTTCAGCTGTTCTTCCATATGTGAAACATTCACGTTTTTCAATCTGGATCCCACATAATCTAGACAGAGAACCTTTTGCCCCATGTTGTACATTAATTTTTCAAAGTAGAAATCGATGCTGGGCTAGGAGAGACACAAGTTTGAGAGCCTGGCTCCAAAAGCAGTCAGTGGTGTGACTTACGCAATCATATAATATGAAATGATCTTCAGCACCCTCTAAAAATCTATTTTTTGAAGCTACATGGCTTTTCACTGCCTCAGCTTCACAGTAGAGATATTGGCTGAAGCTGACCTGAGAGAAGAAAGTCTGACTAAATTGGGGGCCCAGAATGAAAAAATAAAGCATAATGGATGAAGTCTTGGTCCTACTGTAGCAAGATTTTTGGCTTACGTAACGAGATGGACACCGAAGTGAGGAAAACAGCTGTTTATTGTCGACAGACTTAGCGGAATTTTTTTTAAAGGCTGAGCCCCGATTATACTGGGGCGTCGCCTTATATACATTTTAAGATTACATGAATATTTATACATAGCATTACTATATTTTACATAGATAAGCTTGAGTGAGGATGTGCAGTGTGTATTTTTTTGTTTGTTTTGTGGGAGAATATGCGCAGTTTGGTTTTCTTTGTTTGAGATTTAGGGCCTGGTTATTTTTTTAGGCATGTGTGAGAATGTATGCGGTATACAAGTTTTTATTTAAACTTCAGGCCTTTTTGAACTTTTTTTAACACTGACAGACAACTAGCCCTTTGTTAGAGACTACATACAAACTAGTGATTATATTTTTTATTACTTTACAAAACTATATGCACAGTTAAATAATTAGCCAGGTGCATTTTATTTACAGTACAGCATGTAAGCTTTATATTTAGCCAAATGAAACCAAGAAAAAAGCTATATAATTTGCCTTATTAATATAGCCTGCCTCACTACTGAAGTTAATGGTAAAGCTTCCACAGTCTTCAGTGGGGTCAGGATTTCATCCACAGTCTGAAGATCCCTACTTGTGCTGTCAAAACCCTGCAGATATTGCATGTGGAATTGAGAGAGTCTTTGGTAAAGGTCCCTGCTGTGTCCCTTTAGTGGACAAATGGATATCCCATTTTCTAATGCCTTCACCCTATGAATACATTTTTTTGTTGATAGGTTTTTCTTAAGGTGGCTTGATCTTAGTCCAGTTCCTGTTGGACAGAAACCACCACCAAAGGTAGCTTGCACTGCCATCCCTGTTGACAGTCTCAGCCTAGAGACCAATGATCCATAAAGACTGAACTATTCTCTCCCTAGAACTAGTCCTTCCAGGTCAAGATTTAAGACACCTAGTGCCTACCACACTTTTTGGGCACTTAGGGCTTTATCTGCAAAATGCTGAGCACTTTGGCCCCAGTCCATTGGAGCACTTAAGCATGTTCTTAATTTTAAGCGTGTGGGCAGTCCGACTGACTTCAGGGAGACAACTCGTGTTCCAGTGTTTTGTTGGATCAGGGCCATTGTGCTCAGCGTTTTGCAGGATCAAGCCCTTGAAAACAATTGGTAGATAGTATATGGAAGTTTGCACAGCTGCCACCTGCGTTGTGCCCATCCCATGGATAAATTTAGCACTGCACTCTCCAGGGCGGTCAATAAAGCACTTTTGATTTGTATCCTCTTGGTTTTATGTCCCACTCTTTCACATTCAGGAATGCTTTACATCTCTTTTTAATGAATTTACGGATCTGTATGTCTTCATAGGAGTCCTTATGCATCCATAAGGCTGAGATCTGCCAGAATGGTATGACATACTCAGAGCCATGTTGGGATGCATGTGAGAATATGTGTAGTTGCTTACTTCTAGTCATAATGCTGCAGATGTATAAACATCATCCTGTTTATGGATTGTTGCTTCATCTAAACACAAATCTAAGAATTCTTCAGACTTCATAGGACAGTGGTTCTCAACCAGGGGTACACGTACCCCCAGGAGTACACAGAGGTCGACTCATCTAGATATTTGCCTAATTTTATAACAGTCTACATACAAAGTATTAGCGAAATCAGTACAAACTAAAATTTCATACAGACAGTGACTTGTTTATAGTGTTCTATATACTATGCACTGAAATGTAAGTACAATATTTATATTCCAATTGATTTATTTTATAATTACATAGTAAAAATGAAAAAATAAGCAATTTTTCAGTAATAGTGTGCTGTCGTACTTTTGTATGTTTATGTCTGATTTTGTAAGCAAGTAGTTTTTAAGTGAGGTGAAACTTGGGGGTGTGCAAGACAAATCAGACTCCTGAAAGGGGTACAGTAGTCTGGAAAGGTTGAGAGCCACTGGCATAGGATAATGAAATTGATAGTTTTGCAAATCCACACTTTTCTCTTCCAAAACATAACTGTCATTTGCATAAATCAGTCAAGCTCAGAATACAAACATTATCAGTTTAAAACAAGGAAACAACTTTTTCAGGATCCTAAGACAATTTAAATTAAAAATGAATTTTAAATCTTAATAGTGTGTTTACCTCACATATGCTGTGCAAGGGTTTATATGAGCTTGAGAGGCCAGTTAACCTGCCTGCTGGCACATGGAGGGTGGACCAGTAGTAAAGTCCAGCTGGGACAGAGGAGGGTTTGTTTCCATAAAGAACAGGTTGAGCCCAAAAGGGGGAAAGGAGACTCAAGGGAACAGGAATGGGAGAGGTGCTGGAGGGGAGTCCCCTGGAATAAGCAGCCTGAAGGAAAGCTGAGAAGGAGAAAGGCGAGCAGACCAGACAGACTTCTCCTGCAGTCAGCTGGAGCCAGCTGGAGCCTTCCTAAACCTCTGAGTAAGGGGAGGAGTGGTCCAGCCCCTGGATCATAGAAAGAACAGAGGCCCAGAAGAACAGCGGAGGTGCATGTCCGATGAGATAGCTGTCAGCTGAACCTAGCTGGCTGAAGCTTCGGTTTTTGTATACATTACTTTAGGACTTTGGTAGAGGAATCTGTAAAGTAGTCTGTTTGGAAGGCCAGCATAATCCTTTGGCTGGAGTAGGCCAAAGGATCTTGGGGGGGGCCCTAAACTAAGGCACAACTGCTGAAATGCAACATCTGCCCACAAGGGGGGGTATTGCCACATTAACTTTTTCATTTTATTTCTGCTATTTGGTTCCAGTGATCAGTGCCTCCCCCTCGTTCTCACAAAAACTGCTATGCAAGGGTGCCAACAGTGTAAGGACCCAGTGATGGTGCAGGTTATGGAAGATTGCAACACTGGTACAACTTACAGTGTAACTGAAAGTCTCTCCTGAGCTAAAAGTTAAAGCTCTTCTAACAGTTTAAAATGAAACCAATTAGTTGATTCATTATTTCTTCTAATGGTACAAACAACTGTTTTGTTTCCTTCCTTAAATTATCTCATAACTGTATAGAACAAGTGAGCTACATTTTGCATAAAAAGGCATTAGGCAATGTCAAAAACAGTTTCTTTAAAAAGACATTAAATTAAAATAGGAAAATTAGTGCTAGGAAGCACTAAATAAAACAATCAGCTCATTAGCGTGTCACACTCCGTAGCCACTCAGGCAACATTCACACCCAACACTAAATCCGTCTCTCACTGCTCTCATGACACTCAGCCACGTCAGCACACTCGTACCCTCCCTACACACTCTTACTTTCTACTTAACAATAATATTATCCTAAATATGTATCTCCATGAAAGAACTGAAAATCCCACCGCAGCATCCCACCTTACTTCTGAGCTTCTAGAGCTATATTGTTAAATAATGACAATTATATTTAAAGTTCAGTCTTAGCACCTTCACTGGCCATATGCCAGACAGACAGCAACAAAGTTTATTACATAGTTAAAAACCCTTACCTTATCAAAACAGCAACTTCTTTTACATACTTAAATCATGAGCTTTAAAAAAAAATCAGCTAGCACAATGCTCTCCTGTACAAATCCTTTCCCCATTATTGATGTTTACATCTACATGCAATTTGTATTTATAAGCATAATCCGTTGCCTAGCACAATAAGTGAACAGGTCAGAGTTCAGGCTGAGTAATGCGCTGTGGTGCTCAGCTCACTGACGTGCACGTTGAGGTGAATGTATGCAGCAAGGGTGAATTGAAAGCAAGTGAGTAAGTTCTGAACACTTTTGGAGTCATCATGAACCCTGAGCTCTGCCATAAAGCAATAAGTCCAGTCAGCATCATGCCAGCAGAGCTGGAAACTATGTGAGTCCCACTCGCTATGCTGGTGAATCTTATACTTTTAGTGAGGCCTGAAGTCTCACTTTGGTTACAAGTCTGTAGCCTCACTCCACTAAGACCCTAGGAGGTTTTATGGAAATTCAAATTGCCTCCAGCACAGCTTGAAGAATCTGCAGCTCTTCATCAGAGGCATCATTTGCTGTGGAGCCAGGAGGGCAGTAGCCTCTGCCTCTCCCTCTCCCCCGTTCAACCTTGGTTTGCTTCTCCCCCTGCCACTTTATAGGTCCTATAAGCTCCATTATATCTTCCACTCCCTCCTTTCTTCCCCATCACCTCCGACTTTGCAGGATATAATATAATTGCATGTACTGTTCTATTCACTGGCACAAGTCCCCCCAGAACTTTCCTGAAATGACACCCTGCTCTCTGTGGAAGACTGATGAAATACGGTTCTCGCCGCAATTACAAACAAATTGCCAAGTTATTGCTTCTACAACACGAGTCTGATAGGGAGAGGAGGAAAGAGAATGCAGCTGGATCCCTGCAGGAGGCAGCCAGGGCTGAGAGCAGTGGGAAGAGATGACACAATAATGCTAAAGGTGGCTTTGAACAGCCAAGAGGAGATATAACTGGGTAGGAAAAGAGGGAGGGGCCGGTCTTGCCCATTCCTGCACAGTTGATTTGTTCCACACCCAAGGCTGTGCTGAGAGATTCACATGTGGCACCTTGTCAAAAAGTGACAGCAAGAGCCTTTGGTGACTACATTAGACTAGTGCTTCCTAACCAGCATGTACCGGTGTGTTGCCAGGCCCAAACTGGTGTGCCACAGAATTTTTTGAAAAAGTACATGAAAAAGTGGGGAGGGGGAAGCGAACTGTCTTGTGATTGGTCATCTGCCTCACTGCCCTACCTCCTCCAAGGGGAGAGCAACCAGTCAGAGTTCAATCTCCCTCTTTTCCCTCCTCCCCTCCTGTGTGAACAGTGGGTTGGCTCCTCTGCCCCTTTGCCCCCCTCTTGCAGCCGCTGACTGGGGAGAAGAGCACCGGGAGCTTAAGTTGTGCTGCAGCAGAGAAAAGCTGGGGAGCCACTGCACTAGATTGATATAGGAGGCCAGCATAACTCCTCCAGTCACCACTGCTCACACAGTGAGATTTCTTCACCCCCTCTGTGTGACTCAAACTTTAAGAGACTTACTTGGCCTAAAATCTGTACACCAACTTGCTGACAATTCAATTCTCTTTAGCATCCAGAGAGAATCTCAAAGATGCAGGGGTTTTCCTCTAGGCACACTGATATGGAGCCGAGATTTCCCAGAGTCTGATAAAGATTGGAGATTAGTGGAAGCGCGATGGCAGGGTTATATCGCACCACTAAAGAACGTACTGCTGGAATTCGAATAATAGGACAGACTTCATCTTGTGGGCAGCTGGTGAGAGTTTTCTGCTCATGGGAGGAATCACAGTAAATGCTGGGGTTGATACCATAACTATGTATTTCCTGAGTTTCTAGCATTCAGATTTTCTGTTAAACCATAGTGTTCTTGTACGTGCTTAAGATCAACATGTTCACAGCCTTAACTCCGTCTTAAAGCTTTTTGAATGAGAATCTATTACTCATTAAAGGTACTCAACAATAAGGTGCAGACCAACCCTACAGGCAATAGGTTTGTAAACCAACTGTTTAAGAATTCAAAAACACACTTGCTGAACTTCGGAGCAATTTTCTTGGTTGTTTATCAACCAGATCAATGGCCAGTAAACAATTCTGTCTTAATAGATACGTAGAAGGAACAAACTAGGTTTCGGATTACGTGAAACTAGTGTTACGAAACTAAAATGCATTTTCTCTCTTTGCACAGTAAATTTTTCTTACTTAAAGCAATTATATAGTTTAATCCAAACACCGTATATATTTAATGTAAAATATCATCTGTACTTTTCTGTGGCATAAGTGTTTTTGAGTTTAGCAAAATGCAATGGTAGAGCTAACAGCACCTACATTATATTTAAATACTTCTTATGCATACAATATAGGTTTGCGAAATTCTGTAAGTGGGAGGTGGTGCCTTGTAATTTGAAAAACTGCTGCCTGAACTTGCTGCAGCGGACAATGATTCTGTAAAACTTGGCTTTTTATGTTTGTGCAAATTACATAATACTATGCATGCACACATAACCAGGGGTAGCCATACTTCAAGGAAGGACACTGGCAACTTGCCAAAGTGCTAAGAGATGCAGTTATGATCATTTGCGTTACGTCAGTTAGACGGCAGTTTTATTATCATTTCTTGTCTTTAGTGAAGGTTTTCAAACTGCAGACAAGGACAGCAGTGGTTAGGGCAGCACAGGAGACAGTGTTTTGTTGGGATGTGTGGGTTTTGGTTGCCTGGAGAAAGCTGGAAGGCTGGTATTTTGTTGTTATATGTTTGAATGTCTTTTTATAAGTGTCAGATGCCCAGTTGCTTGGGGGTAGCTGCCAAAATAAATGTCTCAGTACAATAACATAATTGTGTCTCACTGATATAAAGGTAAATGATGAGATTCAAAACGTACACCCACAGGCAGAGAGCCAATAGCACCCAAAATGAATGGGTGCTGGCTGGGAATTTGTGAGAGCAGGGCAACTGGCAGTTGTGCTAATGCAGTGCATCCCCGCTGTCGCCTCCAACAGCTCAGCTCCTGTGGAATCCCCTCTGTGACTTTACCCTGCTTTCCCCTTGCAGAAAACTCCCTGGGAGGCTGGTGCGGGGACCACTGTCTGTTTTCTTGAGCTGAATCCCCTCTGGGGAAAAGGGAGCCAGGCTGGCACAAGGAGATAAAAGTACTCCCTCTAGAAATGTTGCCACGTAGCAACAGCCAGCAACGCAGATTTTGGAATCTCCATATGGAGTATCTGAGGCTTTTGTTCACTCTCTCATAAACTGCCCAACTGTCTCCTATATATCCCTTCACCACCCTCCTGCTAGAATGGGATCCACACCAACCCAGCTGTCCTAGCATGGCTTTTTAAACTGCCTGTTTAAATGGGTGAGATTTCAAAACCCAATAAGTGAGAGAATAAATGATTCATTGGACACGCTTTCTAGAACTCTTCGTGGCAAGAGTGAGCACTTTTCTACACAGAGAAATTGACCAGAATAGCTATTTTGGAAGAGCTCCCCAGATGGACACACTATTCCAAAATAAAAGTGATTTTTTAAATTCTAGAATAATTATTCTGCTTTGGAAGTGCACTAATTACTCTGAAATAAAAGTGACTTTTATTCTGGAATAGTGTGTGTTCATCTGGGGCGGTATTCTGGAATAGCTATGTCTGTTTATTTCCCTGTATAGACAAGCCCTGAGGCTATAATAAGGTAATAAGTAGAGCTGATCAAAAAAAGTATCAAGATTTTTGGTGAAAATTTCATCTTTTTTTAGTTGAAATTGAATGTACTTGAAATTGTGTTCATTTATTTTTGCCAGCTCTAACATAATTTCTTCTATTGACCCATCCTATTAGCTGCTGTTGGAACCTGGTCACTGCTGACTATTGATTCAGTGCAGCGGGGGCCAGCTCCGAAGCCCACTGAAGTCAATGGGATTCTTTCTATTGACTTCTGTGGGCTTTGGATCAAGCCCTAGGTGTGGCCCAGTAATGCCACCCTGGTTATATCTTGGCAGAGCAAAGTTATGGAAAAACAAATAATCAATATAACACATATGGATTTGAACACCTGTATTTGTGTAACAAAAATGTGTTTGTTTAGTAAAATTTCTGTAAGATTCTATTATTTAGGTGGCATTAATGCCCTAGCTATTAATGACACATCTACGGGAAGCTGAACTGCCATTTGATGTGTCTTTTAGAAGGAGCAGCAATGATGTCATGTTGTTTGAACTTTTTGGGTGTAGCTGCTGTGTTTACCCAGCATAAATAAATTGTGCACTCTCCCTGGAGAAAACAAACAGCCAGATCCTGGGGATCGGAGCTCAGCAGGAAAAAGTTCAGCACTTCACGAGACTGGGGCCATAATTATCTTACGTGGTGTAACGTTTTGATCTCAGTTTTCATTCAGTCTCATGTCAAGCTCCATTGTTGTGATGTATGTTTAAGTAGGGATCTTTTGTCTCTTAATTCTTGTGACTATGATCTTCCACTGCCCTGCGGGTTCCTCACAGCACTTGGGGCTACTGAAGCTGTCATAAGACAAGAGGCTGCTGCTTTCAAAAGCAGTGTGACAGGAATGCTAAGGAATAACTTCCTGCAAGGATCAGTGTTCTGGATTTTTAGTTTTTAACACCAGCCAGTATTTAAAAACTGATATGCTGATGCACAGACACCATTACTTGGCTTCTCTAGTTTACATTTATCATGTGGGTGTATATCCATTCCATCAAACAAAATCCAGCACCCTCACCTAACCTTCTTTGTGATCTGCATGTTCATACTATGGCTGTGATATCTTTAATCAGACCTTTCATCCTAGAAGTGCGTTCTGAGTTTTGATGGCTTTTCACAGTGGCCCTTTTATTTGTTAAGCCGCTGCATCTACGTCTTGTTTGATATGCTGACCAGAAAATGAATTCAGGTGTAAGTCAGCTAGAACAAAAGGGGGAAATTGCCTGCTGGGAGCTTGTACTCAGTGTCACATGTCCACCAAGCAAATGAAATTACTTGGCTTGAAATCTTTGTCTTATTAAAGGTACTTCCCATGGGTATCACTGCAAACATTTCAAATATAGCCCCTCCCCCCCAATCATTCCTCAACTGGACTATCATGGAAAAGACCAACTGTGTGGACTTTATCCTCATATTGTGTGCACGTGTGTGTGTGGGGGTGCAGCTGTCTCCACAGTATTGTCCTATTTTGACACAGACAGGCCCTCCATAGGGCTAGGAATTGGTAGAGGGATGGAGCAAGGTGGGGTCATGAAGGGAGGAGATATTGAAATAGGGACGCACATTGCTCTGCCCTTAAAACATATGGAGACTGGAGGAAAATGTGTCCATCCTGACACTGTGTCCACTTCTCTGCTTCTGTACATCTCTCTTAAGGGGAAGTTCTGGGGCAGCTGCTGGCCTGGAGGTCCCTGAAGCCATGCTGCTTGGCCACCAGAAAGTGCCTCAGGGAGAGTGCAGAAGCACTGGGCCTTTCTATGTCTGCTTCTTGTGAGTACTTCAGGAGGCTGCATGAGAGGAGGCAGAAACAGCCTAGCCCTCCCTTCAGTTTGTTGGGAGAAGTTTAGCAAGAGACCCCACGAACTCCTTCAGACCATCACTGGTAGCCCTGTGAAGCACTACAGGGGGAAAGAGCTGTGATGTCTGGTCCTGTGAAGAGGCATTACACAGGGTTTAAGATACATGGCCTGCAGGTGTGCTGAAGTGAGTATGGTGAGCAGAAGTTCTTGCTATACCTTTAAAAAGGCATTGCCTGTGCTCCATTTAGGATTGCCCTGCTTGGGCAGGCCAGCGCACTGGATGTATGTGGAGTCGTGGCCATGCCCCTTCTAGGGCTTTGTCTTCACTGACCCAAAGGTGTTTTGACATTGAGGTAGCTAACTCACCATAGTTATCTGCCTGAAAAATTCTAAGTGATGATAAGGCACTTGCAGTTTTTACTGTGAGATAGCTTGGTGATGTCAGCTGTATACCCCTACCCCATGGCTGACCCTGCCTAGTTCACATCATGATAAAAACATAGTGCACACAAGCCACTTTAGTTTTCAAGTGGGATAGGTTAAATATCCTTTAGTGAAAACACACGTTTTGTCAGTGAAAATGTAGCCTTATAGTATCTCTACTCTGCAGCTGGGACGTGCCTTCTGTCCTGGGCAGCCAGACTCACACTAGCTCTGCTCATTTTCAAGCAGCATGGGTGGTGGGTAATGTAAAATGCATGCCATCACTTGCAGTCATATGACTGATGACTCCTGAGTTGGTGTGCTGGGGTGGGAGGGGAAGGACTCTTGTGTCAATCCTATTCTACCTCTCAGAACACGGCTTTCAGTACCGTTCCTCCACAAAGTATTGTTTCTCATCTCCACTATCCAGTCTTTTTTCTCAACCTCTTTCTACTTGCCATCCTGATCATCATCTTTGTTTATAGCAACCCAAGAGAAAGATATCTCTGCCCACAAATATAACCAATCAGAAAGTATTAGTATTAAGTAATTTGTTGGACGTGGAATGTTCTAGGATTTAGAGCATGATACTAGGAATTGGGAGAACAGGCTTGTAGGCCTAGTTCTACCACTAACTTTTACTGTGTGGCCTTCAGCAAGTGACTTAGACCACAATTTTCTGAAGCACCCACTCATTTTGATGCCTCCATTTTTTGGGTGCTCAACCGGAGACAACTGGAGCCTGTTTCCACCCTCCTCCCCTCCCCAAGTCCTGCTTCAACATGTCTCAGGTTGGGCACACAAAATTAGCAGACTTTTTTTTAAATTGCAGCATTTACTTCTGTTTGTTTTCCTATCTAGAAAATGGGGATCACAATACTTACCATGTGCCAACCACATAATAGTATTGTGAATATTAACTATTCTTTATAAAGTACTTGGTACAATTTTAATAGTATGTTTAATACTATAGATGTACAATAATATAGAAATTGTCAGTAGTATATTATTAAATTTATTTCTTAATCTGTATGCTATAAATATGCTTTTACTGTATAGGAAATCTAGATGTGCTTAAAATTCATTCAAGCACTGTTGTAGAATGATTTATATTGGAAGAGGCTTTGATTGTATCTATGAAAGAAACATTTATTTTGGGGGAGAAAAACAAAGGATGGATTCTTGAACCTAAGGTATTACAAATAGGGCAGTTTCCAAGGAGTATCAAATCAGTCTTTGACCATGTCCTTTGTGATTGGTGGCATTGCAATAACTAATTATGTCAGTATCCAGGATTATCAGAAGCAATTGACAGAAATAATCCCTAGTTTCTCTGGAAGACCTAAATGTGAATTAGAGGAACGTGAGACTCACCCTTCAAACTGAGCATTTAGTTACACTAGACTCTGCAAATGTCACTAAGCAAAAGGGTGAAATCCTGGCTCTGTTGATGCCTATGGCAAAACTCCCATTGACATCAGTGAGTCCAGCATTTCACCTGGAGACTTTAAGTATTAATTAATTAATTATAATTTGATTTTTAATGCTCTACATTGCTTCTTTAAACTGTGCTTGCCTGCTGCAGATTAACATACTTTAATCCCAGAGCACTCCTGGACTGTGGGGAAGGAATCTGTCCCCTCCCTCCTCATCCAGAATGCTGGCTTGATTGACACAAGATCTCTTACATTGGGGAAACTTGCGAACCTGCACCCTACCCTTCCCAAAACCATTATAGCCTTAAGAATAACTGGCATCTACCCATGACACTATGAGCGACAGCAGCATTTCACTAAGAGACCTATTAGGTTATGTTGTAGCAAAGGCTATAAGAGGAATGTTTCCTGGTCATTCTACACTTTTCTGTGCACTTTCATTTCTTTTAAGACACCTGTGTTTTTTGGCTACAATAAAGAAAGAAAAAAAGCTAAGTTTTGCCAACTCCCTTATAGCTTTGGCAGTTTCACTCTCGTTACTTCCAGGAATTATCTCCCTGTCACAGATACGCTGTCAGTGCCAGATTTGGGAAAACCCTACTCCTTTCTTGTTTTGATTAGGAAGTGCATTCCCCTCCCCCAGTCTCCCACATTTTCACCACAGTCATTTGGAGATGGCTGCATGCAAAATTTGAAATGTGCTGAAAATAAATTTGATCAGAGCCATGCAAAATCTGCTATAGGCAGTTCAATATTTGCTCCACTTCCATCTGTTTGTTTCATTTTGGCAGAGACTGATACCTGGTGGCTCAGGCATTTGCAGTCTCTTATCAGTGTTACACTTACAAGAGGATGTGGCTCTTAGAATATTACACATGAAGAATTAGAACCCAAGAATACACTGCCATTGGCCCTTAAAGCTATTTTAAAAGGACCCTATAACGATGTTTTTTAGGCAGATAATGGTGTAAATGCACAAGAGCCCCAACAAGAAGATGAAGGAATGAGTAAATTTCCCAAGAAGATGGAAAAATACAGGCCACATGGATTGTATATTCTGTTGGGCCTGGAGAGGAGGAACTAGCAGCTGGGCATTTTTGAGGAAGTTGGCCTATGAAAGGATTAGCTAATGCAGGCTCCAGATCATCTCCAGTGACAGGTCCACTGATGAAAGCAGGGCCTGAGAATGAGCTGGAGACTTTTCTGGTCACCTTCAAAAGGGTGTTGAGTGGCTTCAGCAGTTGGGGCCATCCTAACTGTGGAAGCTCACTCCGCCTACCCTGAGTCCTGGATGCAGTTCATCAGGACTACATGCAAGTGAAGGCACCCCTTCTCAACCTTCTGTAGCCAGAGGCTGCCCTAAGAATCTTTACTGGGACAGGAGAGAAGGACATATCAGGAACTTGCCCATACTGACTGCACACAGAGGGATGCTTTGTGATGAGGATGGAAGTAATACTTTGTGTAAGACCTACAACAGTGGTATGCCTTAGGCTGGGTCTACAAATTTGCTGCCGTCACATCAATTGCTCTGGATCGACTGAGCAGTCTGTATGGACGCGTGCAGTCGATCCAGGAAGTGACACAGGAAAACCACCCCAGTAAGTGGAGTAGTGCTGCGTTGAAGGGAGCGCTGTTCCCTTCGACACAGCACAGTGTGGATGCCACGCAGAGGAGATGCTGCAAAGTCAACGGGAGATACGCAAGTGATTTACGTCACTTGCGTATCTCGTGTCGACTGCCGCCGAATCGCAAAGGTAAGTGTAGACCGGGCCTTAGTGTTTGAACCCTGACAGCCCCGGTAGACCTGCAACAAGGCCTAAATATTTTCATTAAAGATTGTGCAGAGTTTTTCTAAGAAGTTCAGTTTTCATGTAAAAAACTGAGCTTTAAGGGGTGACAAATTTTTAAAAGGGCTCTTGGGTCCAAATGTAAACAAGGTGACTTTGTAAAAACAGCTGAGCATGTAGTATTCTTTTTTCTTTAGCTACTTCACAGCAGTGTTGCAAGGCCAAATTAGTGTTTTATGAAGTACTTTGAGGCTCTCAAATGGACATATATATTATAATCATTTATTGATTGCTTAATAGTCCTGGACATACAACTTGCCCCAAAATCATTCTAGGGGAGTTGGAACTTACATTCAACCACAAGAGGGGAAAAAAATCTTTTAAGCCAAAATCATGAGGCTTTTTGTTTTGTTTTTTTTGAGTCCTGACTCATGATTTTTGAATGCTTGGGGTTGGTAATACCTCTATCATTAACACATAATGGTATTCACCAGGGCAGGGCTCACATTCAGCTTGTACATGGTGGTTCAGTGTACCAATTCCTCTTTTAAGCTGCTATCTTGTTTGCTGGAATCTCATTTAGTTTTTAAATTAAGCCTTTAGCTCTACAGTTGTAAATAAAACTTCAAAACTGTGAACCAAGTGTGATGGATGCAGAGATGTTGGCAGAAAGTCTGGTTTTATACTGGCAATGAAAATCACAGGAACTGGAGGAGAAAGCATGTTAAAACAAACAGTATGAAAATGCAGTAGCCGTGGTACAAGTAGTAAAGAAAATGTCTTTGGCATCTTTGCTTATTACATTTCTATTTCTGCTATTGCGATGGACTATAACCCAACTTTTATAACTTATATATAACTTATAACTATAACTTTTCAAAACAAGGTGGGCGAGCTGTAACTCTTATTGGATTAACTTCTGTTGGAGAAAGAGACAAACCTTTCAAACTACATAGAGCTCTTCTTCAAAGTAACTAACAAAGCAGTTAAAACTGGTTGGAAAAACTCTTTTCCAGAAGAGGTGTAAACAAGCTAAAATCACTTACTCAAGCTGTTATTACCACTCTACATTTTGACCTTGAGCTATGTCAGTTCACTGTGATTCAAACCATCTGCACTCTAGAACAATTAAAAACCTTCCGACCTCCTGTGAGTTTCCTTCCTCCGATTATAACTTATGTGCTGTAGTAAAACACAGAGGTAAACAGCTAGTTAGTGCAGACCTTTTGTGCCTATTTAATTTTATAGTGCAATTCATGCACAGCAATTCCCATTTTAAGTGGCAGTTGGCTTTCAACTGGAAAACATAACATTTCAGTATATAGTAAATGCTATAGTTTATATGGCTTTGAAACTATTTGAGTTAGAAGCACCTGCTCGCACTCACTCAGTCAGACTTCCAAAAAAATTGTCTTTTTGGTATAATATTTTCCATGCTTGATCTTAGCTGAAAAGTGAATTTTAAAGAAAAGTTTGAGGAAAATCTATCCAGCCATTTTGGATATGTATTGCTAAAATATAAACTGTGTCCACTGTACGTTTTAGAAGAGAAAAAGCACCCACCCCCCTTTTGACACAGCACTCCAAAACATCTGAATTCTGAAGTGCTTCTAGTACAGCTTTTGGAGTTTTTCCAGTTTATCCTTTGGATAAAGATTCTTACAAGTGATTTGAAAATTTCTTTCTGAGCATGCTCAATTTGCAGCTGAGGTTTTTATTCTTTTTAGCAGAACCTAATAAGTCCCCATGTCCTTTGGGACACTGAATGCACATTCTCACTTCCTCACCAGTGGCTTTCAGGCTGTTGTTGCAGTGAGATATCTACACACATCTCAAGATCCAAAACAATCAGACAAAAAAAAATCCCTCTGTCTGGACATTCAGAACTAGAGACAATTGTGGTGTGAAAACACTGGGGCCTCTCCACAAATCTTTCTGTAATCTGTAAATGCTAAGATTTTACTTTAAAGACCTGTTTTTCTTAATTGCCAAGGTACATGCATCACAATGTAAACATATGTGGTGCTGTTCGGCTACTTCAGCCTTTCAGAAAACTTTCTCCAGCCAAACTATAGCCAGAGTAAAGTTTTAAATTCTCTGTACTCCAGCCCATTCCCATCAATGAGGTGTGACCTTCAAAGCATAATGGAGAAAGGGATAATTTAAATACTAACGTTAGTAAGCACAGGCCATGCTTTCCTCTTCTGTTTTAAAACACAAAGAAATTAAATGTTAAGCAAATCCAATTTTAAGTTTTTTCAATTTTAAAATTATAGACACGAAATGCACTACATAAGGCTCCTAGCTCAGCCATGTTGCACAGCCTGTAAATCTAACTGTATATATCTAACAATAAAATTATAAGTTATTACATTACAAAAGCCTATGTGAAAACAATGTTGTTTAAGTGCAAAGACATGCAGTCAAAAACTAGGACATCATATTTATAGATGCCGGTGCAAACTTAATTTGGCCCCTTTGCTGTCCCTGTAGACTGAATGAGGCAAGGCCCTGTGGAAAACAGTATGTGATCATGTAATTAAAGACTTAAGCTATGTCTACGCTACAGCCTGTCAGCAAAACTTATGTCACTCAGGGATGTGAATATTCCACTCCACACACCAACATAAGCACTCGTATCCACTGCGCTATATTAGCTTCTCCCACTGACATAGCTTCTGCCACTGGTGAAGATGGCTTTTTTATACCAATGGGAGAGCACTCTCTCATCAGCATAGAGTGTCTTCTCCAGACACGCTGCAGCAGCACAGCTGTATCAGTACACCTCTAAACCACAATGGGGCTGAATTAAAGATGCACAAATAACTGGAAATCTACCATTTCGTAGTTTTTGATTGCTTGTCATTGCAAATACTTTTTTGATGCAGTATCTTGTACATAATTTCCGGGTGAGGGAAGTGTGCCTTTTTAGGGAAAGGTGAATTCTGTTACATCATCATCAGGGTTTGAACTCTGAAACTTCAGCACAGCTATACTACAGTAGGTAAAGGCTGTTATCCCAGAGGGGGGACAAACTGCTAGCAAAATGTAGTCTGCCTAGGAGGTAGTTCAGAGTAATCCGTTTTAGCCCCTCCACCCCCCTGGGACTAGAGGGATTCCTGCTCCAAGTGACTTGTGTAAATGTTGGTTTTCTTCTTGTTCTGTTCTCGCTGCAGTGCTGGTGCTAAGTGGTAGAAAAGTAGCGGAGAATCAGAACTGTGCAAAAGCAGGAAGCTTCTTTACATCAGGGCTTACTAGTGTAATGGCTGTAGCTCTGCTGGACAGCTCATTAATATAAAGACTTTTTCCTCCTTTCTTCCCTGCTTTTTTCTGTTGTTTAGGGATGAGTCTATACTAAGAAAATTAGAATTCATAATTCCCCACCAGTGCAGCTCCACTAGTGGATACGGTAGACAAGATTCAGGAGTGAACAGATTATTTACTACAAGGGAACTCTTACAGCAATCTCAGATAGTCATTCCTGTCAGCTTTTTTAAAAGATGAGCATGATCCAGTGTCTGAGTAGGTCAAAACGGGGGATTTGGGTGTCCCCTTGCTCCCTGTTCAAACCCAGGAAATAGATCTTAAATCCATTAAATTGTAGGTGCAAGGCACTGTATGCATCATTCTCTAGATTTTTTAAAAAAATATATATTGCCCTTTTCTTTCTTTGATTTTTTCCTACTCTCCATGTTTTCTTCTATATCTTGATACATCTTTTGTCAGTCTCTTTTGGTGGCTGTGTTTTCCTTCAGTCTTCTTTCAATTTTTTTCTTTTAATCTTTCAGTACTCTCTTTCTTCCTAAAACTTGCTCTTTAACATGTTGCCTATCTGATTTGTTTTTTCTTTGATCTAAATACTTCCTTTGTGTGTGTCTGTCTCTCTGCCATTCACTGTATTTCCCCCGTTTCGACCCTCCTTAGTCCATTCCACTTCTACTTTCATCCCCTTGGGACTGGGGCAGTAGCACTCATCATCCAAATGTGGGGGATCAGAACACTTTTAGATGGTGAACAGGACATGGAATAAATTAGCAGATGTTGACTTCCAAATGTGGAGTGAGTCGGTGAGCCCTGGCTAAAGCAAAACTAGAATTAGGATAAAATTTTTAAAGTTCCTTAGTCCCATTGAAAGTCCTGAAAATGTTACCCTGATAGCTATGCTATAGAATTGCAGAAAACTATCATGAATTTGTGTAAGCAACTGGCAAAGTGTACATGAACAAGCACACAATGCCTCATATGCAATGCAGTGCAATGCATCATATGCAATACCCTCTGCTACCTAGGTGCAGGTTAGCCCAGCTTGGAGCAGGGGGTTGGACTAGCTGACCTCCTGAGTTCCCTTCCAGCTCTAATATTCTATGATTCTAGGAGGTATTCTCAGGAGAGGATTACCAGGAGGGACCTGCACAGGATAAGGAGGTGACAAAGGATTAAAAAACTTTTTAGTTCGTCTATTTTCCACGTGTTAGATGGGCGGGGAGCTTGGAGGAGAGAGGGAAAACGTGTGAGGGTTTTTTTTTAATCTTATCTACTTTCATTAATTTATGACTGTCAGTTTTACAACTTGAAATGGGACTTTCTATTTCTTACTTAAAACAGTGGGTTTTCTAAAGAGATTAATTCTTAAGACACACACTTGCAAACACACATTTATACAACTTAGGTTTGACTTATTGAGGAATCCGCACTGTTTCAGTTTCAGCTCGTAATACTGACGAGGTGAATGAATCCGATAACAGAACGCTTATTTAGCGGGAGAGGGGTGGAAAGGTACAGACACACATAGGGTGTTAGTCCCCTGCTGTCACCGCTCTACTGAGCAACAGAGCTGCAGGGGCTCGTGTTTGGAGGCAAAAGGAATTGTCCTTTCAGTCCACACACTCCGCCTGCCCGTTGGGTCACTAGGTTCAGATAGGCCCCCCTTGCTATTCACCCAACCAACTTGTGGACGGATGAGGGTGGCTGGAACCTGTCTTAGTCCAAGACCTGGTCAACAGTTTATAAATCTATCATTCATTTATACAATAACACACATTCTATATCCAATCTAAATCCACTATTTATTGAGAGTTTTTAACCTTACCACAAATTATCTTCTCTTATTCTTTTACAAATTCTTAACACACAAATAAAACTTAAACAACTGATTACAATAACACAAGTACACAAAACAGTTAGAATTATTACTAGTTTTACATTCACATTCACTACTCACCACATATATGAACAATCTCAGCTGCAGCAAAAAAAAAAACAAACAGACCATGGCCAGGTTCTCCTTACTTTTATGCTATATTTTCATCCAGGTGGAACCTCTATTGTATTCACACCCAGGTTATCATCCACAGAACAAAGACCCACAGGTTATCAGCTCTGACACCCTACCCTATTATTTTGAGCGACGAGCTGGAGAGAAGCGAAATGGTTGATCAGACCCTTTGCGCAGTGCTTTCTGGTGCACTCCCTTCTTGATTCGTGGCTCCCCAAAAAGCCTCGGTTTGACAACCCCTTTTATATCTCTACTTCAGCCAATGCATCTGCTAAGCCAATGATAGACCCTTCCTTTACCATCTTATCAGCAGCCCCCTCCTCAAAACTTTATTGCTGACTTGCAAGCTAATTTTGCAGCGACTGCAAAATTCCCATGTCTGGGTCTGGAACTGCTACATGTACCAACTCCCGTTATCATGGGTTTACTTCTAGGTCAAGGTCTTTATTTCCTTTTTGTTGTCTCTGAGCCCCCCACACATGGATTTATAGCTTTTCTCAAGATGGACTCGGGGCACTGATTTTTCAAACATGTTTTTACCCTGTTACAACAGATAACTTTCAACACAACATCACAGAGATGCAAAGTGGCTTATGACGACATTAGGATAGTGACAGCACCCTCTCCCTCTGAGCATGCAAAGCTGTTTCATAAATTGGTTGATAAGATGGCATTAAATTTTTCTAAAGATGGTAGTTGAGGATGGGTGCAAAAGGCTAGACAAGGCTTTCAACAACTGGCTTTTAAAAGTTAGGTCAAACAAAAGTTATATCCCCTTCTCTTGTCACACTGTTAATTCACAGTTTCCAAGACTGGTTATTAAAATAATTCTCCAAATTCCAAGCTGCAATGTGGATGACCTGTAGAAAGTTTCCACTGCACCTCTCAGCAAGTTTGTAATTAAACAGAAAAAATGACACATCAAAAGTGTAACAAGAGGATCTATTTTTCTTTGCCTTAGAAATTACACTGCTGACTTGACTGCCTGACTGGAAGGCCCCTCCTCTCATTGATTTACTGGTTTCGGACAGATGCTGTGAATCAAATTGCAGTTATAGTGCATGCATTAAGGCTGGCATTTTCCTGGTATTCATAAGCATGCCAAGCTTCCACAGTTGTGGTGTCTATACTTAAAACAGAAGGTCTGGTTCATTTTATTGCTCCAAGGCCTCTTGCATACTGTTAGCAATTAGGAAAAGTGCAAAAAGCAGAACATTTGTTTCTGTTTTAACTACGTTTTATTATAGAATAAATTTCCTTAAAATAGTATTTTCTCATAGAGCCTCTACCATTGTTATAGTTCCATCATTATAGAAATTCCTTTATTTTACGTGAATCTAGAATAAAAGAAGGAAGGGAGATAAGGAAGGATGGAGCCTTAATTACAAGGCCTTCTGTCCGGGTAAGGAACAGGACTGAAAACTGGAAGACATAGGGTCCACACTTGCAAACCCTTTCTCCTGTGAGCAGTATTTTTACTCATGCACATCTAATCTGATTGACTTCAATTAACTACTTGAGTGAGTAAGAACTCTTCATATAACTGTTCTTGGGATCAGGACTCTAAATTCTCTTCCTAGCTCTAACAGACTTCCTGTGAGGTATTGGGCACATCAGCCCACTTGTATACCCCCATTTCCCTGCCTATCAGGAAGGTGCTGACAGGCTTAGCTCAGTATTGTTTCTAGAGCACTCTGAGATCCAGTGCTAGGAGGTGCAACAGAAATGTAAGTCATTATTACTAATTCTTATAAAAGAGATCTTAGGATTTATAACAGGAAAATACCAAGATTTTGTTTATAATCAAAAGGACAGATAGAAGGAAAAACGCTACAAAATTCCTTTGTATGTTGGGGAATGCTACTTGCATTGATATAATGAAAGAGACAAACTTCAAGCAAGTATTAAAGCAGCAAAAATGGGCAGAATACAGAAAAGGAAGAGATCTGCAGAATACTGCATAATCGGCCTGATCAAAGGGAAGACAAAGGGATCTTTCCATCCACTTCAATGGCTTTGGATGAGATCTTATATATGTCTGTTGTCCTGCTCCTTCCACATCACAAAAACAAACTCCAAGGCAGTGCCTTCAAACTGTAGAAATGCTCTGCAATTTGAGCTTCACAATTGACAACACTGCTTCATCACCAACTGGGAGGCTGGATGGGGAGACACTGAAACCTTTCAAAGTTAAGAATATCGTTTTCCTTAATATTCTGGAGAGCTGTCAAACTCTACTCTGAGGCTGATTCCAGCTCCAGTAACAGAGCAGGAGGGGCACAATATCATCTCTCTGGGTTACGGTTGGAATCAAGACTAAGGCCACTATCCTGCAAACAACACATATGCTTAACCATAAACATGAGAAACCCTATTTACTTTAATGAGTCTACAGATACGTTTGAAGTTTGGTACATGCATAAATGTTTGCAGAGTTGGGGCTCAACTCAACAGTGACCAATAAGTTGTTACCATCTGATGATTGTTCAATGACTTATGTGAAATACATCTGATGTTGTCCAATAAGAACTAGAGTGAGAATTGTCCACATCACAAAAGCTACCATCACATTTGGCACCATTGTTGGCAGTTGCTAAAGAGAGGCCAGTAGTAGAAATGGCATGGGGACTGTACTACTGTCTGACTCCAACCAAGTAAGACAAGACAGAATAAAGGCAGATTGCACTGCCATTGTCTGTGGTGTACTTGTTCTGTGGATAAACAGAGCACTTCAATCTCCAGGCCTGTAATTGACAGTTTTATGAGCACTACAAACAATTTATGAACAAATTTTAATATTTTTTATTTAATGATATTTTTCTATCACTGGCTTAGCATAATTTGATTCTAAAGTAATGTGGATATGTTACATTTATGCTCATACGCTGTGCAGAAACATAAAATATTGTTAGTAAATATGTAGTTAGAATTTTGTATTGGCAATCATTGCTAAGAATCTGGACACATAACATTTATAAAAGCAATCAGTGATAAAATAAAGATACAAAAGTCTTTCATCTTAAAGTGGACCATCAAAAGAAAAACTATTGATTTTTTTGTTTAAGGGAGGGACTTCCTCCCTCTTTCTTCAGGGTCTCTTAAAAAAAGGTCTGGAATAGTGGTTTTCTTTTTTTTTAATTAATGGCTGGTGGTTTGGGTTTTTTTCTCTTTTATTTTAATTTTGCAAGGGAAGGAATGTAAAAGCTTGTCTTCCCTGCTTTGCTTGGAATCTCTCTGGAGAATCCAAAGTAGATTATATTTAACAAAGTGGTCTTTTCACTTCAAGCAGCTGTTTTCTGAGCATGAGTTAAAAAAAAAAGTTTTGTGACCAATAAAATACAAATCACCTCCTTTCCCCATTAATCAGCTTTCTATTCCTTAATATTTGTTAGATAATATTCCTATTTTTCTCCAATCATCTAGAGGGTCCTCCAGGAAAAAAATAGAAGAGATCTGATTTTTTTCTAATGTAAAAAACCCCCCAAAACTTGGGCCTTTATTTCTTTAGGAGTAAAAACCATCAGGCCACCTTTATACAGCATAAAGAAGAAAAGGCACAAGCACAATCTCCTCTTTTCTTCCCCACCACCCCTTTTCTGGCTGTTAAAAGTAACTAAATGCTGCATTCTCCAAGCAAGGGGGTAAACCTGTCCTGGGTTCCACTAATTACTCTCTGGTTGCTAGGTAGTGTGAATCAAGCCCATAATTGTGTGTTTGAAATTATACAGAGGTTTTTGTTTTCATTTTAAGAAGACCTTTTTATTTTTGGGATGTCAAAGAGGAGCATTCAGTGTACTTTATGGAGATACAGATTCAAGAAGTTTTAAGAGAGTCTTAGGAAGATTCCTGATGATAATGTCTGGATAATTTTGTCTCAGAATATATCCGTGGTGGAGAATGTTTCCCTATAAAGCCACTAACAAGGAAGTTGAGACCTTAGTTAGCCTGCTCCTTTTGTTTTCACAGTACACGCTTACATCTCTGTGGTAAAATGGCCTTGTTTGAATTAGCACATCACACACACCGAATCAAAGTGAAATTCTCATTGCTGCCTGTGGTACTGAACACACCTGAGCTACTAATTCAGGACAAATGGAGGAAATGTAGAAACAGAAAGTTTAGGGGACTAAAGAAACTACAAGCCTCAGTGAAGACTCGGTTGTATTTCTTTGACTTTATTGGCTTGCTTTGCTGATTTGACATAGCCACTGTCTTTTCTGTTAAAAACACACTTTATTTCTAAGTTGCATATACTCAGCTAAAATGAATATTTTGTTGCAGGCCTTGGTTTTTTGTTTTGTTTTGCTTTGTTTTTCCAGACAGCATGCAACTTGCTCCTTGGGAAAACTATATCAAGTTGGGTTGGCTACAAGAGAATCATTTGCATTATGTACATTATGGAGGCCAACTAGAATAATTCTATTTATTTGAGACAAGAAAACCTCTGGGGTAATACAAAGATTTTAAAAGCAGTGGGCTACATCCTGAATGGTAGTAAGCACACATAGCTGTCATTGACTTCAATGCTCAGCACCTCTGAGGATTTGGCTTAGGGGATTAGCCTAGCCCTCTTAAACATTTTTATAAAAAAACAACAGGAACAACAACAAAACTACCAAGCCTACAAAATATAAATGGTGTTTCAGTGGTATCAGCACTGAACAAAGACTGGTTGGATGATAGCTGATCAGAGGGGCTCAGCAGCATTCAACAACTTAGTGAAAGGAGAGTTTGACTAACTACTGTTATTTATTATTCATTATGGTGTATTTCTAAGATGTTCAGTACGATGATATCTGGGTACACAAGATATAGCAAACACTTTCAAGTTACCAGACAGAGACCCAAACATTAAATCAAGTTTCCCTTACCAATTAATACTATATGGAATTTCTTAGCATATCTCACAAGAAAAGACTATAAAATGCTTTGTGATACAGAATTTAGAGGATATACATATTTGCCTTTTTTTTTTTTTTAAGTTTTGTGGAACAATCGGAATATTCAACAGCGTTTTAACACTTTATCAGTGCTCTGTTACCAATCAAATGACTGTCAAAGACATAGTTGACAGAACCTGAACCTTTTCCATTTAAAAATTTGGCAGGAAGGATTAAAGAATCATAGTATTTCAGGGTTTTAACTCTCTGTTCAAAGCTTTCCTATATTATTAGCAACCCTCTAATTTACAATTCTTATCAGTATTTCAGAATGCTGATTGCATGTTAGCCATAATACTATTACCAATAAAATTAGCTTTCACAACTATATTCCAATGAAATAAGCATTCTTATAAACAATATTTTAGAAATATATATGTTGTAACAACATACAGTAGTTACCAGTATGAATCACAAATATTGTATTTATAATCAACGTTGCAGTAAGCTAATAAGTTCATCTTTCCTCAGCCACTTTTGTAATGCAATCAATGACATGTCTCATAGCTGTCTTTAATTTTGGGGATGAATTTATTTTGGTCACCTCTGATTTTTGCAGCTCTGCAACTTTTTCTGTTTCCTTAGCTCAGTGATATCTTGCTGAAGGTGTGCTTATAAAATACAGTTGGATTTTCCTTCAAGAATCAGTGTATTTTTAACTTTCTAAATGTCAGGAGCAGAAATTTTGAGGAGGTGTTTCCGATGATGAAAGGGAGGTTGCTTTTGGGAGTCCTTTCAGTGCCCTAGGATTCTCTCACTTTAGGAGCATTGGCCTGATCCTTGAAAGACTTAAGCACATGTGTAACTTTATGCATACGAGTAGTCCCTATGGGACAGGCTCTGTCTCCCACTTCACCTCCTGTATGTCACTCTGGCAGAGAACAGGCACTAGAAAGAACTGAAGAAGGATTCCTCTGACACAGGTATTGCATAGGGCCACCAGAAGTGGCACAGTGATACTCTCTTTACAGGTCCTGGCATAGACATTGTGCAGGAGAGTTTGGGTGGGAGTGGGTTTATAGGGCATTGTAATATGGAGATTATGGGCTGTGAAACAGCTCTTGGGAGGTTGCCTGAAGCTGTTTTGGACCTTTGAGCAGCCCAGAATCTAAGGATGCAGCACAGGATCCAACCTATTATCGTCAATGTTAAAGTCAAATACCATGCTTAAAACTTTGCTATCCTTCCAACTGTTTTGTTGTATAGCTAGAGGCTCATTCTTAAATGATGTAGGACCTTCCAAGGCCACCCCTCACCCTGTCTTTAACTTCCCTGATCCCAAGGGCCCGGTACCTTTCCCATTCTCCAATCTTGGGAGCAAGAGAAAAGACTAGGATTGGTTTATGGAGCTGAGTCTTCTGCCCTGTGGTGCAGAGCACTATTATTAGGCCAACCCAACTGGCCAGTGATTGTCTGGTAAATTTCCCTTTTGATGAGATTACACACTCCTAAATCATCTGACACAGAAAAGCAAGAGCAAACACAACACAGTTATTTACATAATGAAGTAACTAGACTCTGAAGAACAATACACCTCTATTAAATCAGATATCTGGCCTCATGCAATGATGTTTGACAGTTCAGAGCCCTTTGCAGGTTAGTCAAAATGTTCACATTTGTTTTCCTATTTTAAGGAAGATCTCAGCTTTAACTGTTCAGTTCTTATGAAGCTGAACCTGGTGGTGTATTTCAATAAAGTGAACTTCCAAATCCTGGAGGCAAGTATAAAGCTTCACATTAGCTCTACGTATAATGGAAAATATTCATCTTGTTCTTTGTGTAATATACATGTAGTTGTATAATCCAAAGTTCATCTTTGCCTGCAGTTGCTTTATTTTAAAGATTATTCATGAGAATTTTGTTTCAGAACACAGTATGCCTGTTACTATTTCTGGTCAAAGATGTATTATTTGGTTCACAAACTTTTAAACTAATTTTGACTTTAGAAGGGCAGTAGTTTAAAAACCTATTTTAAAATTACATTTCTATGGACACTGTTTTTTTAGTAATGTTGTTCTCTAGTCTTCTTACATGGGTATCTGTTTAATTTTTTAAAATGTGTTCTCCATTATCTACTGTCTTCTTCCCAGTTACTCAAATGATCACAACAATTGATTGCCAGACTTATTTCTCAGCAGGTTTAGTTTTTCTCTCCCTATGACTTGATTTACAGCCAATGCACTTTAGTACATGACCCAATAATTACATTATGATTTGCTATTGCTGTTCAAGAAAAAATATATGGTTAGTAAAAACAGATCATTACATGGGATTGCCAACTTCCTAACTGCTGAAAACTGGACACTCCTGCCCTGCCTCTGCCCTCAAGGCCCAGCCCCTGTCCCACCTCTCCTCTCCTGTCACTTGCTCCCCACTCCCCTGGGACTTACAGACCACCTGCAGAGCTGGGCTGGAAGAAGCTGACGCAGAGTATGCCTGCCCAATCAGGGTACAGCAGGGCGGGGAGGGGGATTGGTCCCCAGAGTGAGGGGCTGAGGTGGGGCAATCGGGGTAGACCCAGGGGGGGGGAGTTGGTCCCTGCAACAAGGGGCCAGGGTAAGCGGGGCTCAGTGGGGTAGGGGTGTTGGTCCCTGAAACAAAGGGTCAGGGAAATCTGGGCACAGTGAGACACAGTAGGGTGGAGGGAGGGACGTTCCACTGAGTGAGGGGCTGGGGCGGGGAAATCGGGGCACAGCAGACAGGATCTCCCCACCTCCCTCCCTAGGCACCAGTACTTACCTCTCTGCTGGAGCAGGGTCCAGGAGCCAGCCAGCCACTTCTCTCCACAACCTGTCATACGTCAGCAGCTCTGCTGAACCAGATATCAGCTCCTCCAACAGCAGCTGCTGTTCTTCCTGCCCCCTGTAGCGGAGGCTGGTTACTACAGATAACTGGACTTTTTAGTGTCCGGTCATCACTGCCAGTCCCTTCTCAACTGGACTTTCCAGTCGAAAACCAGACACCTGACAACCCTATCATTACAGCAAACTGTTAGAAACCAGCAAGAGTTCTGAGTTCTTACATGGGCTGTGACACTTATTCCATGTGACCTTGACCATCTAGCACTTCTACAATAGAAAACAGGCTGTGTTTGAACTGAGCTTTCCTAGACAGAAAAGACCCCCTTTGCCTCCTTCCTTTTCCACTTACTACAGCATTTATACAGCTTTATACATCTTCAAAGTGTTTCACAAACACTAACTTCATGCTGCATAGTGCTTGTAAGTGTTGTTTAAATCTCTGCCATGTTTCTGGACTTCTAACGTCATAATGTTCAGATAACACTTCATTAATTCTGCTCAACAGCAAACCTGCCTTCAGCCGAGTTATCAGTAAGCATATCTTCACACGGTGGATCTTTGTTTTCAATATGCAGTATTACTTTTTTTGGTTAACTAATAAATAAGGCTTGTCAGGGTGGAGTAAGGAAAAATCTGTGCCGGATAGTCTGTGCAGAAATCAATACAGTGCCCAATAAGCAAATGAAGAGCATACCTGAAGGAAGACTTGGATAAAATGAAGTCCATTCCTGAAGGGGGGGGAGGGCAGAAGAACTGGGGGAAAAATGCACTTGAAGTGGGTGGGGGAGGAAGATCAAAGTACCTGTGCTGTGGTACAAGTCACAGCTCAGTATGTGTTACACCTCCCCCTCTGTGCCTGATCCACAGAGGATATGAGTCTGTTACAGCTCCCACCTACAGAGCCTAGTTGCTTAGCTCAAACTATAGCAAGGTATGCTTTCTCAGCTAAGGTGGTCCACAGTTCAATCCCCCGTGTAAGACAACATGGCAGCCATCACAGAAGCATGGAAGTTGAAAGGAAATGTCTGAAAAGGAGATAATGACTTTATCTTTATTTTAATTAATTAATTTAAAATTCCCATACATTTTAGTGGGAATAGGCACTTCATCTTAATTCACATTCTGCATAGATTGTTTTAGATTGGCTCATCTAACAGAGTTGTCAGGTGACCATGCAATGTTGTGCATCAGAAGGAAAATCTGCACTTGGTGCTTGTATCTTAAGTAAAATATATGGTCCACTTACTTACACAGCCTAACTGATCCTTATAAAGTTGAATTACTACTCCAGTAAAGCAGGAGTCTCTACAATTTAGGAGAGTGAAATATACTATGCTTAAAGCAACTAGTGAGATAATCTTGATTATTTTGACAATAATAAAAATGAAAATGTACCCACTTGTTATTATGGAGGCACCGGTAACACTGAGATTAATTTTTAAATATCAGATATATGATATGATAAAAATTTCAGATTGAGAGACTTAATTGCAAATAATAGCGAATCCACTGTTACGCCTGAATACAAGACATTGAGGACACTGTCAAGATTAGTGAACTGACACTGACATAAATCTCATCAGTTATTTCACATTCAAGGACATTCCATAAGGAACTCAGATATACATATTTCCCCCAAACAATTTTTGTTGCAGCAGGAAAAAAATACTTTGAACCTTTTGGTATTATTCATGTAGTGCCATGCGTGTGCCTGGTGCTTTGCAGACGGGAGTATATGGCCTCCGTGTCAGAGAAAGTACAATCTAAAGCCTTGATCCTGCAGCTGATACTGTGCACAGGAGGATTGCTGTAAGCATTCAGAGCTCTTTTAACTTCAGTGAACCTCTGTGCAGTGTATCTGCATCATATCTAAGACAGGACTGGAGCCTAAGAAAAGCAACCAGAGTCTGCATGCTGTCCCTCTGGTGTCATGGGGATGCCAACGCACTGTGCTGCTGGGTAAAATTTTCAAAGTCCCTTAATAGAGTATGTCCCGTTGACACAGCCAATTTTTAATGGGATTTAGACTAAATTACTTAAATATTCTTATAAATTTTACTTGCTGTCTCTAGGCCCAGCCCTGCTCTTGTTGATGTCATTGGGAACTTTCCATCGACTTCAGTAGGTGCAGGGAGTGGGTCCACCATCAATATCTTCTCAGGCCTCTGGAGTTGGGGACAGTATGAGCAAATCAGATAATATAGTGATCATTTGTCCAGAGCAATTACTACAGTTCTCACTTCTCCTCCCCCCACTCGGCATTCAGTTGTATTCTCTTGAATACAATGAAACTTTACACTACCAACAAGTAGGAATGAGTTCCAGAACATTTATACCTTCATTATCCATGCATTTTCAAGCTTAAGTTGTTCTTAATGTCTACAGTACATGTGCTTTAATTTTGGTACAAGACAAACAGAACAAGGATTAAATACATTATTTTAGAAAAAAAATCAGAAATAGTGATTTCCTGCTCCATAGTATGAATACTAAAATACTAGTGATGGGTATAGCTCACAAATCACATCAATACCGACATTAGGAAGTCCAATATCCTGTCTCTGCAAGTGGCCCATACCAGATGCTTCAGAAGAAGGTGTGAAGAAACCCTGTAGCAGGCAGTTATGGGTCAACCTGCCCCCAGAGAAATTTCCTCCTAAGGGTTAAAGTGGATTTATGCTCTGAAGTATGAGGCTTATATGCCTTCAAAAACTTTTTTTTTTTAAGATCAAATACAAGTAATAGTTAGGGGAAAGTCTGGGATCTCTTGTTTCTTTCCAGAGCTTTTGTGGAGTCCCACTTAAGTGTCTGCTTGGAGGAAAATTGAAAGCTACATGAAATGGTTAAGGCCATTTGCAAAGACAAGGGCGAATGATGGAAAAGGAGAATTAAAAGAAAATATAGTAACCATCAGCATACTTCTCTCCTTTCATCTCTTTTCACTCATGCTCCAACTAAGCCATAAAAATAACTGCCTCTCTTTGGGCCTTCCACACCTGCCTCTACACCTTTGCCAATACTGTAGCTGAAAGTCCCAGCCTGAGTGCCCTTCCCCCGCTCCTTCTTTATGTGTCTCCTTAAATATCACTCCTTCCAAAGGCTTGCATTTCCTGATCATCCCTTCAGGGAGAGAACTACCTCTTTTAAAAACATCTAAACAAGTTGTGGACCCAGTCGGACAGTTGCTAATTCTTATGCCCAATTGCTTCGTTGGTTGTTGGCTCTCTGACCCCTATCATTTAGCTGTATCTTGCTTTAGGTCTACCCTGGAGTAGAGGAATGCTCTAGGGCTGTTAATGGGTAAAGATGCTACCAATGTGTGTGGATGGACAGTTTGTCAGCAGGAAGATCCCAAAACCCTGTTATTAGATATTTACATTGTGCCAAAAGCACACCAGACACTTCAAAGACAGAAGTGAAGACAGACGTCCTGCTCCATCTGATGGTTGGTGTATGCACAGATTTGCACCAAAATAGCTAAATCCGTTTTAATTCTCACCCCTTTTGTTACTGCACTGCCAGTCGAGGTGTGGACACTCTTCTTGGGGAGTAACAGTGTTTGATTTTGCTCAAACTGGAAAACCGTTTTAAACTGAAGTAAAGCCACACAAGAACAGCCATACTGGGTCAGACCAACGGCCCACCTAGCCCCGCGTCCTGTCTTCAGACCGCGGCCAGTGCCAGGTGCTTCAAAGGGACTAAACAGAACAGGGCAATTATCTAGCTGTCCATCCCCCTCATCGGTCCCAGCATCTGGCAGCGGTGTAGCCCTGTGGGGCCGAGCCCTTGGAGAGACAGAGCCCTACACGGCCCTTGGTTTCCAAGAAGAGCGTCTACACCCAGGCTGCCTGACAGAACACGGGTGGGCCTGGGGACAAGTTCGGCCGTCCTGGTGCTGGTCTGAGAGCCGAGCCGAGCCGGGAGAGGCGCAGATTCCCGCTGACGGGCCTGGCCGAAGGAACAAACGCTCTGAATCCCGCTTCCCCGGCCCGCCGGCCGCCTCCTCCCCCAGCAGCGCCCGGCTCCCGGGTGCCCGCGGCGGGCGGGCTCTGCAGGGGACGGTGCCCCCGCCCGGCTCACCTGCGGCGGGGCCAGAGTCCGCGGGGGGGAGGCGCCGGGGGCTGTTTGCCGCACCCGCACCGCCGGGGGGCGGGGCCGGCCCCTCCGTCCTCCCTGGGCCGGCCGGGGAGCGGGCGCGGCAGGCGCCGCGCGTGAACTGGTGCTGCCGGCAGCCTGGCTCTGGCGGCTGCTCCCGCGTCGCGGGCGCGGGGAGGGCGAGCGGCGGCGGGCCCCCATGCGGGGCGGGGAAGGGGGTCTCCGCCGGCGGGCCCCTGGAGCGGCGGCGGCGCGGCTGGCCCCGCAGCAGCAGCATGAGCAGCGGCTACAGCAGCCTGGAGGAGGAGGAGTCCGAGGAGTTCTTCACCGCCCGCACCTCCTTCTTCGGGAGGCTCCCGGCCAAAGCCAGGCCCGAGCTGCAAGTGAGTGTGCGGCGGCCCCGGCCTCTCCCCCGCCGCCCGCGGCTCGGGCTGCGTCCTGGCTCGACCCGCCCGGGCCACCTCCCGCTCCGGGGAGCCGCTGGCCTGGCGCTCGCAGCCCCCCGCCCGACTGCAGGCCTCCACGTGTCCCTGCCCCGCTGCGGCCGAAGTTGCCGAGGTTCCCCCCGCGCGGGGCAGGGAACATTCGCCCTCGCTCCTACGTGGGGCAGGCCCGAACCTGCTCCGGGGGGGCCGAGGAACAAGCTCCGTGTAAAGGCTGCGGCGGCGCAACAGCCCGCTGAGCCTTAGTAACCCCGGCACGGATGGCGGGCAGCCGCCGCTCGCGCTGAAGGGCTGGTCCCCCAGCCCTGCCTGGTAGCCGAAAGGCGTGGGTGACAGATTCCAGGCACCGAAGCCAGGAGCGTCAGTCGCCTGACCCTGCCTTACATGGTAATGAGGCACCTTCCTCTCCTGAGGTAACACCGACTCCCTCCTCTGCACCCTTCCAAACCCAGCTCCCCCCTCCCAAAATACCCTCTGCCCCAGGGAGCAAGATGGATATAAAATACTGAGATAGGTGCTTTCAACTATTCTGTCGTAGGTCTGCAAACGTATTCTGTCGTTTAAAACAACACGCGCATTCTATTTAGCGATCTCAGCTGTTACTTTTTTAGGTGTGTTGCAGTTCACCTTTTAATCAGGTCTGTTAGACTGAGGTGTGACTTGACAGTTTGTTTTCTTTCATGTTAGTGCGGGAGGCGTTCTCTGTACATGGCAACATGGCAGGTTTTCCTGGTCTATATATTGGATTGAAATGAAGTAAAATTAGATTTTGTTTACTGGCTTCAATGTTTTAGCTGTCCAAAGTGCATTACAGACACTTTAGATACTGGTGCTGGGATAGCAGTGTGGCATCTATTAAGTGCTGGGCTATAATTCACATAGTCTGGGTATGAAATAAGTTTTCCTGGGAGAGGGAATGTTGGCCAGAACCACCCGGGGTTATTTCCTTATTCCATTTGGGGAAATGTTTTGGAATTTTTAACATCCATTACATGTAGGGGAAGGCCACTGGTTTTAATAGTGCAGCCCCTAGCAGTGCTACAGGTATGACACTGGATATGTTTTTTAAAACTGGGACTTGAGCTCTTTGGTCAGTTTTAGAAGTGGGCATGCTATGAAAAGTGAGCACACTGACAGTAGAGTGATAGTTACTTTAATGTAACACATATCTTAATTAGAAATGTTTTGTTTGGATACTTTTTGTTTTACTTTTTTGTGGAAGGCATCCAGATACCATGCTAATGGACAACCTTCTAAAAACCTAGGTAGATACACTTAACATTCTTCAGCATGAAAACAAAATTCTGGAGCCTTGGTGATGAGATAAAATCCTATGTTCCTGGTAGTGAGTAATCATGCTGTCAGCTTTCCATTTCCATCTTTCCTTTTTAGTTGTAGCGTGAGTCTGCATTTATGTTTGTTTTGAGGCTGGCACACATGCATTGAACTCAAGTAAGGGCCATTTCGGCCTTCTGACTGGGGGAAGAGGCAGAGGATATGAGAATTGTGAAGTGGTGTGTTTAGTAATACAAGATAGACTCAGAACTGAAACAGATTTTAATTAAAAAAAACCCAATTCTCTGTTAAAGAGTCAGTACTGGGGTATTATCAAATAAGTATTTCATTATCAAGGTGTACTCTAATCTTATGAGTCCAAAATACTGAAAGTTTGGAGGTTTGAAAATGAAGCAAAAGCAACCCATCTCTACCGGTACCAGGATTCATTTGAAAAACGTGAAGGAACAGCATCCCATCAAAAATACAAAATATGGGTCAAGGTTTCTATCGTAAATTTTGTTCCTCTTTTTTTAATTGTCTTGAATCAGGGTATTCAGCCCTCCCTCACTGGTCTTTCCTTTTTCCTGAAGTCTGAGTTGGCTTTTCTAGAGAGGAATCTTCTTGTCTTTGGAAACTGATGAGCATTGTTTCTTGTAGTGTCGTTTCTTAATGGTAGCTCTTTTTCCTCCATTGACTGTGGCTTTCTTGTCTGCTTCTATCCATATTATTTTTAATGTTCCCTTTTAAGACGGGCCTACACTACAGAGTTAGGTCGATGTAAGAGAGCTTATGTCGACCTAACTCTGTAAGTGTCTACACTGAAATGTAGCTCCACTGAGGTAATTCACCCACTACACTGACAAATCCAGCTTTGTGAGAGGCATAGGTCAATATAGTTAGGTTGATGCAGTGTTAACGTAAACAGTGTGTTGCTTACATCTACTGTTGCTGCTTTTCAGAAGCCATTCCGTAATGCCTCACACTGACAGTTAAATCAGTGCAAGTGCTCCTGGTGAGGATGCACGCTGTCAACACAAGGAATGTAGTGTGGGCATGCAAAAGCAAATCAATTACTGCAGTGGCTGTATGTCAATGTAACTTAGGTCAGTTTAATTTCAGTAGTGTAGACTTGCCCTTAGTTTCTATTTCTTTGCACTTTTTTACTACTGCTTCTTGCCACTTGTTCATCTTCCTCTCCCGCGTTGGTAGCAGTTCTAGGCCTTCAGCTTGCAACCTCTTCAGAATCCTGCTCATGTGAGTCCTCTTGTTGAAGACTATTCATGCAAGGCTAGACAGTGTTTGCCCAAATGTCTAACATTAAAAGCTCTTACCAGCAATAAAAGTCTTACCCACTAGCACTTCTTGTGTCTAATCTTAGTACTATAATGATGTTTGATTGTGGAACAATGTGTTGTCTCAGAGTGCAAACAGTGAGACTTTGATATTGGGCAGCTTGAAATAAAATTCAGCTATCTCACTGACTCTGCAGCCCCAGAAATAGTCAGCTGACTATTTCTAGTCATAAAGCTTATGTTTATTAATTGCATTGGTGCTTTTTTATTTTTTAAACTGAAGGTACATTTTAATGGTCATGTGACTACTGAAAGATTCTTTTTGCTGGAAAGGAAGCTGTCATAATAAGGCTCTTTGTATATATGAGGATGCTCCTTTGGTTTGGGTTTGAGGTTTTAGTAAAAAATGCATAGTAAATCCCCTGATAGCTAGAGGGCAGCTACTAGTTGTTCCTTTGTCTCTTTTCAAATGCACATGCTGTAATTTTGCAGTGGTTTTTTCCCTTCTTTCATAAGACTAACCAGTTGTACTTATATTTAACTGTAGCCAATTTAACTACTCCATCTTAAGTTTGTTTTACACCCCCACACTTCTCTACACCCCATGCCCCCAAAGACAGAGTGAAATAAAACTTTTAGCTTACAGTTTTGCATGCAGAGAGACATGTACTGGCTTGCAGGCTTCTTTTGTCTATTTGTAAATAAATCAGCACTTTAGGTCATGTTTAAGTTGCTACGGGGGCGGTGGGAAAGGAATTGAAAGTAAAGATCAGTTACATCTGTATAATTAGTGGACTATTGAATTTCTGTTCTGTAGTTAATGGGCTCCCCACCATAACAACAGGGGTTACGTTGTGTAACGAGAGATGAAACCACTTCTGGGTTAGAAGTTTAAACATCTCCTGATAGTCTCTCTTTATATTTCTACAAAGTGTAGTCTTTAGTGAAGTATTTTCAAAACAAGATATATTATGTCTCTCCTCTTTTTCTCTTCCCATTTAAAAAAAAATCTAAATTGAAGTATTGAAACTAAAATAATGTGAGATGAACACTATTTGTTTATATTTAATTGTGTTGCATCACATTGCTGCTGCTGGGTTTGAGCACTGTCTCTTCAGAGCAGGGATTGTGTCTTCATACCTGTCTGTAATGTGCCTATCCTGCTGCTGGTACTCTATAAATAAGTATTTTCCCCTACTTATAGTACAGATTGCAGTCAGTGGTCCAATCTGTATAATGTGATGCAATTAAAGTAGTAGATCCCAATTTCAGTACCATGTCCATATAATTCTTCACATGGATGGCTATTTTTCTTCCCAAAACAAATGTTTTAATGTTCTTCTTTAAGAATAAATAACTTTTTCAAATTCCACCAACCTACTACCTATAAACCTGCATGCTGGAAGAACACTAAGTTTTGATATAAGGTAAAATGAAATCAGTACTAAACTTTCAAGGCATTGTTATACAAAGCGCACAGTAGCTTTTACAAGATTTCTAAGTAAATCTAAGTATTTAATGGTCAAACTAATTATCAATTTTTCAAATTAAATCAGTCATCGTAGTAAAAGGGAAATTAAGCTGGAAAGAAAACATGCTTTCCTGGTTAGGGCAGGGTGCGTAAAATGCAGCTTGCTTTGTGTCACATTGTGGCCTAGAGAGGGATATTACTTTTATTTGTGCTTTCTCATGTTTTCTGTGATATCAGTAACAAGGTGGAGTGATTAGACTACACAAATGGCCAGGAAAGCCTGGTTCAGTGTAGCTCCTTGCATCACTGTTACATGTTTTCTAATCTAGATGAGCTGTAAAAGTTTGGATCCGGCCATTGAGACTGTTTGTACAAATGAAGTTACTTAGGTGTGTAAGTCTTTGTAATATCAGGCCCTCTAGCTTCATATGATCTAGTCTGTATGGCTCTTCCATTCCTGTTGGAGACAATACACAGAGCAGCATTTCTCCAACTTTCGAAAGCTGATTCTCTTCTTCAAGAAAATACATACAATTATGCCTGCAGACCTACCATGTGTTTGTTGTTAGAGGCATACAGATCTTCATTTATACATCTTTGTGCCCTCCCTTCCCCCAGCTAGTCCTTTGCATTCCCCCATTTTGGGCAGTGCTGGTGTAGATCTTCATTATACCTCCTTACTTTTCTTACAGGCTTTCACAGATGATGAAATATGTTAAATGCCAACATTGTTAACTATCATTACTGGATTCTAATTTAGCATTCATTGAAATGCATGGGACAGTTCACATCTCCAAGCTATTGTTTCAGGCTCTCTCCACACTCATGCACACAGCCCTACACTTAATTGACATTTTGAAGATTTTCTCTGTAACTGTAATGGCTAGAGACTTGCTTTCTTTTTTTAAGTGAAAGATGAGCCTGGAGAACAACTGAATTATTGCTAGGGACTTATTATAAACAGAATCTGTTATTCATGGAGTTGTATTTTTGGGACTTATCTAATGCCTACACCTATACTCGAGATACAAGGTAGAAATTCCAAACTTGGAGATTACGTACCTAGCCTCATGGGTGTACCCCATACTTTGGGAGACACTGTTACAGATACTGGAGATGATGTGGAGGTAATGGGATCTTAGTAGTTAGGAGAGGGTAAACTTGGACATAGTTATTAATATCCAGTGCCCAAAGTGCTAGGTGCCTCCTCACAGACATAGAATAAGACATATCTAAGTGCTTGTAGTGTAGCATAAAATTGATTGAGGAAAGGGCAACAGAAACAGCAACAGAACAAACAGCAACAGAAATGAGGTTTGGCATTCATCTTGTTAGTGTCTCAATTTAATGCCCCCCATTCCCAAATGTACCACTTACACTGACTTCACCCACTTTGTAAGGCCTTGTGAAGAGTGCACATGGATGTTATCCATTTCTTCTGTTCACCTCAGATATTGCCCCCCACGCCCTATAGTCCTCATTCCTGACTTCCTATTTTAGTCTGTCTTGTCCCGCTTCCCCATTCTTGATCTTGGTTCCCCCTGCCCTCTTCCTCTTACAGGTGCAGAGCCTTCATGGCCTCACTTGCCCAACCCAAGAGACAAGTTGCGGTTTCTTGCTCTGCATTGTCTACGTCATAAATCTGATGCTGGCTTTATGCCTTATTAATGTTCATAATTAGTCTGAGTTTCACACAGTTGGCCATTGTGACCTTTTCTACAGAATCACATGGAGTTTCCTCTCAGTAACATTCCCTGGAGAAAACATTTCTCCTGATTAATAAAACAAATGATTATTCTATTTTTAGTTTTTTTTCGACCCAGGAAGGTTAGATTTGTTTGACAAGAAGGCCATGAAGTTTATTAAAAGTAAAACTAAAAATATCCAGTAATGTGGCTTATTCTCTTTATAATTCCTTTGGCAGTCAGTGGATATTATACTATAAACATTCTTACAGCTAAAAAAAATTAAAAGTCAAAAGAGACCTTTTAATCCTATAGTGATGAGCATAGTATAAAAGCCCTAGATAAGAATCAGTTGCTGTCCATGCTGCTCTCGGTTTATCCAACAGGAGGCAGTGTGCTTCTTCCAGTTAACTTTCCCTTCTTACCCCTCCAGCTTATGCTGGGAAAGGAGCTGCTGAATGTTGGGGAGAGGTGTGTGTTTTTGGTTTTTTTTGAATACATATGGGTGAACATTGACACTGTCTGCCAATGCCAGTAATGGGGCAAACCAGCAAAACTTGCTTTGAAGTTCATGTTTCTATCTTTTTTTTTTTTTTTTTAATTCCTATCATTGGGCTGGCTGGTGTGAAGTTGAGGTAGGTGCAAGTAGCTTGTGTTAAAGCAAGGTTGGTGTGCTTTAGCATTAAATCATTGTTACAAATCCATGGATGGGCAATCTCAGAAGCCCATAGAGTACTTTTTAATCAAAATGGCTTAACATGTGTATTTAGATTTATTTTTTTTGTACATAGCAGAATTATTGCCAATGGCTTACTATAAACTGAGCATGATCACAGTTGGGGTCTTACATTCATGGGGTTGTGTTTTGGGAGTTTATCTAATGCCAATTACCTGCATTCCAGAGGTTAGGGCGAAGTTCCAAATTTGTGTCTTCATTATTTTGTTTGGTGGTAGATGAATGTAATGAATGCAATTTGAGTCATTGAAACATCTAATCTGTGCTATTACCCTCAGCAAATCAAATTAAAGATGTCATGGCTCAAATACTTAAATGCAGTGATATTGTAGATAGAAGAACGGGGCATGGAGAAAAGATAGTCATCCAGCTTTGCATGCTAAAATGTTATCCTTTTATTTTGCTCTCTTGTCTATCATATCAATATGTGAAGGCCCTTCTGTAATCTGCTCTGTTTGAGTATACTGCTGCAAAGACCCACTCATGTGCTATATGATTTTGTTAGAAATTTCAGGCTGGTGTTAGTCATGCACCCCAAACATGCGCTGGCACATCTTGTTCAGTTACCTCAAATTCAGATCTATTAAATCAAAGGCTTTTTTTTTATGGTAACTAGACGTATTGTGCTGAAGAGTTAATAAATCAGAAGTGTACAGTATATATGTATGGTTAGAAATACAGATTTCCATGTTCCACTATAATCTGCCAGATGGTAGGTAATGTACTGTTAAAGTTCAGGATTGTCCTATGGACTTTGGTTTTTAGCCTACAATTCTAGGAGTATTCAGTGATCAGGAGGAGTGTTGGGAGCGTCCTCTTAGTGAACATACTAGACACAGAGGGAGTAGGTCACAGAACATATGAATTAGCAGAAAACAAGGTAAATAGTACCCACTAATGACTGGCTTGATGGGGAAGAGGGGAAGAACCCTGTCCTCCTAACTTTCTTTTCTGCTGTATACCTCTCTGCATAAACGGTATCAGGCCAGTCAGGTAGGAAGAGATGCAAATGCTCGCTGATGGCTGGAGTTTAGTGTGTACACACTCACTCTCTCTCTCTGAGAAAAGGAAAGTTGAAACAGACACTACTTAGAAAAATACCTTGTCACAATGTGCAAAAACCCTTAATCCTGGTATGGACTATCAGTTCTGGGTAAACCTATTAAAGGAGGATTTGAGGTGAGGCAATAGATCTGTAATGCAGCATAGGTTTGTAACAGTATCCTTAGGAGCCAAGCTAAGCAATTTAAGCAACATAAAAATATAATTGAGGTCGACAGATCCCCTTGCCTTACATCCAAGAATCTGGACTATATTCTTCTTTCATTTACAGCAAAGTAAATCTGGAATGACATCAGTGGGGTTGCACAAGGTATAAGTCAGGGCAGAATTTGTCCCTCATTTTATATGCTCAATTTCTATTTAAGGGTAAAAATGGTAGAATTTGTGTAGCAAATTTGAAATGAGAGTTTTCAGAGCAACATCCATGTAGATATAATTTCCTCCTTTATGGCTCCAGTTCAGCAAGATTTCAAGGATTGGTCCCACTCTCTCCGCTCTCCCCCTTTATAGACACCTTTGAAAATTCTGCACTGCTTAATTGTTTCAAATGAGGTTTGGTAAAATATTAATCTTTTTAAAATGAAGTAATCCCTCTTCTATAAGGTGTATAACAATAAAAGTAAATGTTCTAAAACCAATTGGATGTATGTTTCTATATGAAGTACAGTGTATGTGTAATAACTACTTGTCCATAATGTTTTTATGTTTTGGGTTTGTTTGGTTTTTTTGTCTTCATTAGTTACTAAGTTTCAAGTATAACTTACTGCAAACTTTCCATTGAAATTCTATCTCAACAGGAAATTAGGTTTCACGAAAATGAAAAGTCTCAAAAAAAAATTCTGCTTTCCAGAGAAAATTTTGACTTTTTTTTTTTTTGGACAAAAACACTTGAAAATTGAAAATGTTCATCTGTAAATCAAAACATTTATATTCAGAAATATCGCTCAGGTACATCATGGGAGTTGTAGTTTGGGTGATTCATGCCCTCATTCTATTCTCAGATTCCCCAGCTGGACTACATTTCCTATGATGGAAGGGATGGAGGACGCTTAGCCCATATAGGAGAATAGAGGCATGAAGCACTGTGTCAGTAATGCCAAATAGAAATTTTTGGTTATCATTCAAAAATTGTCCCAAAAAAGTAAAAATATTTCTGTTGAAAAATTTATATGAAAATGATTTATTTTTTCATTTTTGTCTAAATTTTCATGAGGAAACTTCTTTTGATTTAGCGCTTGTTTCAGTACAGTACTGATAATTATTCCCTGTTGTCCACAATGACTGTGGTTGCTCTTGTTTTTTAAGACTTGTATTGAGCTAATCTTAGGTGCACTGTATTTCCGTGTATTTCTGTGTGTTTTTACACCTCCTTACTATCTAAGTTCTTCTGCCATGCCCCTCACTGGGGTAGTTTAGTGTTCATGTCACTCCAAATATCAAGCAAAATCCTGAGATACTCACATAAGCTAGCTCTACAGCCCACCCCTTGTGGGTTTGACTCTAGCACTAGTAAAAACTGAGGACCAGATCCTGCTCTTAATTAAACTGATAGCTTTGCCATTGGTTTAATTGGGAACAAGATTAGGCTTTCAGTTTAAAACTTCAGGATATAGTTTGGTTTTAGTGGAAAAAGTGGGAGGGGGGACATTAAACTTATCAAATCTGTTAAGTCAGGGATCTCAAACTCAATTGCTGTGGCGGGCCGCATTTACATTCAGTGGAGTTCAGGGGGGCCGCACATGACACACACTACTCTACTGTACCTTTCATGCTCTACTCTCCGCCGAAAAAATCTCCACGCAGGGTAAAATTCGGCGGCACAGTAGGAGAGAGAGGCTCTCACAGGGACTTGCAGGCTCCACTGTCCGCCGTCAAATCTCTCTGTGGGGCCCACATTCGGCGGCCATTTCCTTTTTAAGACGGCCACAGCTTCCCGGAGCTCCGCTCAAAAAAAAAATGCCAGCACAAGCCTGCAGCCGGATTCGGACTGCGGGCCGCATGACACAAGCCCGCGGGCCGCAGTTGGCCCGCGGGCCGCGAGTTTGAGACCCCTGTGTTAAGTTGTCTTCGCAATATTCATATAAAATTGTTCAGTAGTAACCTGTATTATAGTGCATGTCCTCTTACTATCTTTTTTTGTAACACATCGTGCACCAGATGATAGGTCACCACCTAGAAAAGCATTTTACAGAAAAAATAGTATTATTGAATATACAGAGCAACTCCTTTTCATAAACTTAACATTCTGAAAGATGATGCTCTTTGGAGAGCAAAATTTATCTAAACCCTACACAAACTTAGTGGGACTATTTATTACTTTCATATACTCAATTATAAATAATGAAACTAAGGTAATGGAGTGCTCTCTGCTTCATTGAACTAATCCCATCTAATAGCTAATGTCAACCTTCATATTCTTTTTGTGGCATATCTGGCAAATTCTTATGTAAATTAATAGTAAGTGGCCATACTAATGATTTCAATGTGATGGTTATGTGTAGTGTATTTTGTGGTGTAATATAAGAGTAAAAATATAGTGTGTATTATGTTACTGGCACTGGGTCAAAGGCTGCACAGTGATTGCAATGAATGGTAGAATCCTGCAAATTTGCAGATATCCACTTCATGTTCACAGATATCCACATCTACAGACCATGTTTGTGGATCAGATGCGGATACAAATTTTGTATCCATGCAGTGCTCTAGTGAACAGGATTTTGCAAGATAGAGTACTGTAGAATGACTTCATGTAAGTGTTGATGCAAGGCTTACTTGGAATAGATATTACTTGGGCCACTGATGATAATGGGATTTTACATGGTTGAATTTTTGTGCACATAAATAAAAGACAGCACCACATATTCTTACTTTGTTATTATTTCTGCAGTAGGTGATTAATTTGATTGCAACCCTGGTTACCAGCAAGGAGCAGAATTAATTTATAACAGGTTGCTTACTGACCTGGTAAGTAAGGATCAGGAAGCAAAAGTATGGGGAATGGCAGAATCCATCTTAGGTATCTACCAGCCAAAGAGGGCCCCATCAATTGAAATAAAGGTTAAAAATGCATATTGCACTCTTTTTGGAGTGTGTATGAGGGTGTGACATACCAGGCCACAATCCAGATTAGTGGGAGGCTGTCACCTTCTGCCCTGTAATATGAGGTGCCCTTTACAATGCCTTGATGCTGTAGCCTCCAACCTAGATTACTCAGAGACAGCCTCCAGTTTGTAAATCACTCTCAGCTATGTGTGCTGCAGCCATAGACCTTGGTTATACTGCACAGTGACTCTTAACACCCCTCTCAGTCCTGGATTTTCTCCCAGAAATGTATGTCCTGTACTGCCCAGCCCTCCCTGGACAGTACAAATACATTGTCTGTTATTCCTTTAAGGGAATAATATATGCCAGTTTATTATTTTAAAAGTCACCCAGACACTTCAGCTTGAACCCACTGGATTGGATAAAAGCGTAAAAAGAGTTTATTGACTACAAAGTGAGAACGATCTTGAACTGAGTAAAAGTAATGAGGCATAAAAGTCCAGAAATGGTTACAAGGAAAATGTTTACAACCGCCAAACTGAACAAACTACAGTACACCCTCACTATAATGCCCTTCATAATTACAAACCTTTGGCTATAATGAACCTGGTCCCTAGATCCCAACTACAGGTATAGTACTCAGGGCACAAAGCCATGGGGATGGAAAAATGAGGGAATAAAACCAGTCCGGGGTAGTGCCCTGAAGATGGACAATACCACGCCACCCATAATTCTGTGCTGCTGCTGGCAGTGGCACTGCCTTCAGAGCTGGATGGTCAGAGAGCAGCTGCTGGCTATAGCAAACAAAAGACTTGGATCCCCACAGATTCCTTATAGCGAGATTGTACTGTATATTAGATTAAAATAAAGTGTCTCACCACATGCTTCAGCAGATTGCTGACCAAACTCTCAGGCCAGGGACCTTTCTCCCCTTTCTTTCTTCTCTCTCCCTACTCAGGTCCAATTGCTGTTTTCCTGTGTCATTTTAGGTGTGATGTCAGATACAGATGGGGAGGGAGGAGGCTGTCTACCCCCTCCTTTTTTTTGTTTTTTGTTTTTGTTTTTTGTTTTTGTTAAATAGTCCTGTTCACCCTTTGAGAAGCATTTCCAGCTGGCAGCAAGGAGACAGGCAGTCTGGTGAAGAAAGGAAACTCCATACTGTTTCTTTGCTAAGGTGTAGATTTTTTTCTTTTTTGGTCCCTTCCCACTTTCCCGCCAAAGAATAACCACTTAGCATGTAATGGTACATCAGCCTTGATAACACCTGGCTCAGGCATCTGCTTGCCTCTGAGTAACTGGTTTAGCCACTCCCTGGACTTATCTAGGAAACATACTTAAGCTGAAATGACGATTAATGTTCATAACTTAACATATCATGTTGCTTTGTAAATTTTTTGCCATGATATTATTGATCAGCAAGTTGTTTTTAAGTACCTCACAAGGCATACCTTATACCAGGGGTGGGCAAACTTACTGACCCCCTGAGATTTCCCCACTGGGCAGAATCCTTTAGCTCCACCACCCTGTCACAGGGCAGAAGCTCTGACCTCCCTACCTTAGTCTTGTAGGTGGAAAATAGGGGTGGGGGGTTTATGGGGCTCTGTGACCCACATTTTAACTGTAAAAGAGCCGCATGCAGTTCATGAGCCACAGTTTGGCCACCCCTGTGTTATACACACCTTGTTACAGTAGTGTGTAGGGTGTGAGCATGGGTATATTCTGTCAGAGAATCGTTGTTGCAAAGTGGCCAGTAGGACCTTATGCCAGCCCTTGAGAAAGAAATGGCAGGGTTGCATGTGGGGCTTAATTAGGCTGGAAGGGAGTTTGTGATTGAAGTCTCTTTACTATCTTAAGAAAGACAGACTGAAAGAAAGAAGGAAAGGGGGATACAGTCCTCGTGCTGCAATGACTGACTTAAAAAAGGGAGGTTCTTGTAATTATTACTTGTATTACTGTAGTGCCTAGGAGCCTTTATGGGTCAAAACCCAATTCTGCTAGCTGGTGTACAAACACAGAACAAAAGAAGAGTACTACACTCGCAGCAACTACAGCTTCTGATCCCTATATGCAGTTATTGGCATTGGCAGTATTCCAGGAGTTCAGTCATAAGGACATTATCAGTACAAATAACCTTGCACTACAAATAATCAGGGCCCCACGTATTGCACAGAATTTATCCTTTTGCCATATGGTTTGTGAAGCCAAATTTAAGGCAATTTTTTCATATTAAAAAAGATCTCTGCTGTAACCGTCCCTGTACTTCAGTTTATGGAGCATAAACTATTGCAGTATTGTCTTCCTGATTGCAGAGAGTCTGCAACATTAACCCTCCTTCTAGCTATTTTAGGGTCTTGTCTTCACTATGATTTGAGTTATCTAACTCAGGTTAGCTAACTTGAGATAAAATCTCAAAAGCAATTTGGTATTCGCCATTTTATTGTTCAGATGGAAAGCAGTTACCATTGATTTTTTGAGGTTAGGCCTAAGTTTCCAGCCATTATATTAAGATCTTGGGTTAGGGTGCAGCTGATGATATGGAGGCTTGTGTGCTGAGCAGCTAGAGCAGCGTCATCCACATACACTGATTTCCTCAACTCTATTATGCTATATCCATGGTGTATAAATTAATAAGCATCAGGGATAGGATGGAGCCCTGAGAGATGCCCGAGTTAAGAGTTCTTGGTCTGCTGATCTGGCCAGTAAGGTGTGCCTTAAAGTGGTAGTCCCCGGTCATCGCCACCAGGAGACAGATCATTCGCTGGCAGTGAATGAAGTGGGAGATCTTGAGGAGGAGGCCCTGTCACCAGACAGTGTCATATGCCGAGGAAAAATCAACCAGGGCGATCCCTGTCTTCAATTTACATGGGAATCCTGCCTCATTGTGTCTGGTGAGAGAAGCTGCTTGGTCACAGCAGATCCTCTTCGGGCGAAATCCTGCCTGTTCTGCTTCAATAATATCAGACAGTGGAGCATCGCCCGTTCTATGTGCTTGCTGGTGGTTGAGAGGAGAGAGATGGGGTGGTAGTTGGCTGCATCCTCTGGGAGTTTCCCAGGCTCCAGTAGGTCAACCACTGTTGCTTGTCACCAGCTGGTTGGCACTTATCCAGTTCTTTGCGTGGAGATAAAAAGCGCTGCCAGCCATTCCCATCCCCGTCTTCCCAGGTTCTTAACTCAGCAGGAATGCTATCAATTCTTGCAGCTTTCCGGCTTTTGGTTTCTGACAACGCAACATTGATCGCCTTGGCAGCGTGTGGAGAGGAAAGCGCCAGGGCATTGGTGAAAATTTCTCTGGAATTCCTGCTGGATCTCCTGGCTTGTAATTTTGTCTGTCAGAATCTTGCTGTTAGGAAGAAGATGAGAGGCAACAGCATTTGCAGTCACCTCTGCTGGGCATTGCGTTACTGGCTGGGGTCCTCTAAGTTGCGGCAAATAGAGGCACTTCCAGGCCGATCTGGAGGATAATTGGGTGATGTTGGCTATGCAGGAAGTGACTCAGGATGGTTCTTGTGATGGCCAGTGGGATACCTGTGCTGATATGGTTCAGGGTTGTGATCCATTGTCCGCCTTGCAGACTGAAAAGATCCGGATTGCTTCACATCATAGAGCAGATCAGGGTCTTTGAGAGAGGCCCATTCTGTGATCTGTCCCCCAGCTATGTCATTTGAGCAGTATCGCAAGTCTTCATGATGGCTGTTAAAGTTGCCAATGTAAATGGCTGGATGAGAAAGGAAAGGTAAGATAGGATCAGGCCACATGATATTAGGTGGCTTGTATATGTTTACTGCAATGATGTCCCTGATTCTAACCATGTTGATCTGTCTTCCGCCAGTCGATGATTCTTCCAAAGCTTCCACATTCATTCCACTAGTCCATGTTTTGGAGGGTTGACAGCAGCGATCTTGGTGTAGCTATGGATTTTATGTCTGGCAGCTTTGTCTTCTTTCGTATGTATTTCTTGGAGGGCAACAGTGTCAATGTGATGGTCTTTGAGGGTCCTCATGAGGTAATCTGCTTTTTCCATGGACTTCCCTTCTATGTTAAGGTGATCTATTTGGAGGACTGGCCCTACTGTTCTTTTTTGGTCCTAAAAAGGGCTGTTTGAGGGACTATAAACGTTGCTACTTTCACTGGGAAGTCAGTAACGCAGCGTTTAGTGGCCAGTTGATGACATTGCTATGTTAATGAATTTGCACAAAGCACAAGAAACACCAACACTTAACAGGAGCACCATGAGGCAGGGTTGTATTGTTGCTCTCCTCCTTTAAACTTTGGTTGTATTAATGATGTTGCCCTTTTTAAATTCCTTTTTTTGCACTTTGTTGGGTTTATCTCATGCTGATGCCCAACAGAGGCTCCACAACTGACGCAGTGCAGTTTCTCTATTGCCTGCCTCTTTCTCAAAGCATATTTTTTTTCAAGATACAGGATGGAGAACTTCTGATATACTTATTAAGGTTTGGGAACAAAATCACTGTACACTTCTGATTTCAGTCTGAATCTAGTTTGCACTGCTATAGGTCGGGTTTGTCAGCAATTCTGTTAAACACTTTATTTCTGTATCTCAGCTGTAAAGATTTGCTGTGGGCTTTAAGTTGTCATACATGTTCTCAGCCTGAGAAATTTGTTTTTATAAAATTTGAAAAAAGGCATTAGGATGTTCAACCACTCGTATAATCTGATAGGCTGAACATTCTTTTGTCCTTTGTTGTGTAAGAGGTGTTTTTACTGTTTAGGCGGGGAGAGGAGAGGGAAGGTCTGTAGAAGTTAAAAACTGTTTAACTTCCAGTTCCTAATTTAAATCTAAAGAAGCAGAGAAACTAGAAAAATAGTTAATTTTTACAGTATCCATAGTTTTACATGTGTTGTAATTACATTGTTCTAAAGACAGATCTCTGTAAAGAATGTTACCAAAGGTAAAAACAGAATGTGAATGCTAGTTCATGGCATTGTGCGGTTTGATTGTTATGATGGCATGAGTTGGACTTGGGTCTATGACTTCATCCTCAACTTATTTGGCTTCTGAATTGTCTGGCTCTTGTGACTTAAATGTAGTGGCATTTTAAATCCAGGCAAACTGGCTCCCAAACTAGGCTAGCATACTGAGCAGATGATCTTTCCTTCTTGAGTTTGGACACAAGGTGCAAGAGATCATCTGGACAAATTACCAAATATTTGGGGAAAATAATACTTGTAAACTGATGGTAATCAGATGCAAAGTGACCAGGTAGCTGTTAATGCAGCATATCCCATAAGGAATTTCCCTGGCGTTTAATAAATCAATAAGTCATGATAAAATGTGCATTAATAGCCACGTAGATATTCTGATGGATATATTTCTAAATGCCAAGAAAAAGATTTGTTGGTTCACAGCCTCCCCAAAATGTGAGATAGAAAGAGCTTGATTATGAAACTGTTACTGTTTGGAAACTCGATTACAATCCAGCTGTCAGAGAGCCAATTAAGTTTCCTGACACAGATCTGGTAATACAACACTATCTGAGAATACTTTAGTTCCAAAAATACATAAGAATCATAATACATAAGTCCTGTGTTTTGTCGCACTGCTTCCTGCATACCTGTTGATTTTGAAGAAAGCTGAATGTGAGCTGTTTTAATAATGTCCAGTAGTGGTGAAGTCTTTTGGCTGTGCTTTGTCCTGGCTTGTTCCGGTGGGAAAACATTTAACTGCTATTATTGCATGTCTTAATTGCAACAAATGAGCACAAAATTCTGGTTAATACTGCAGCATTTAGTGAGTTGAGTTCTAGGAAAGCATTACGTATCTTTTAATGTGTCATCTTACAAATTGTTCTGCCACTTCTAGAACTATGACAGTTTTATCTAAGAACTTTATTGAAAGAGGAGTTTTAGTTCTTCAGATGTCTCAATTTTGTTGTTCCATTGCTGCTCCCAAGCATAGAAAGAAGCATACCATGTCTTAAAATAAACAGAGGACTAACTCTGATATAAAATGTTCTAGTGGAATGGAGATTATGAAATGCCTTTGTAGGCATCTTTTTTAGTAGCTCCTTCTGTTTCTAGTACACATCCATCTAGTCCAGGGAATTACACAGTACTTTATAATAGGGATACCAGAAGAATTTGGTGTCTGGTTATTTTGCGGTAAGTATAAGGTTGATATACTCTGCCGAAGTTAGCAGCTGCTTTTGATTCCGTTACAAGCTCACGTGATACAAGTGTTATTTCAAGACAGGGAAACATGATTGTTTATACTGCGTTGAAAAGCTGATTATGATATGAAGTGAAACATCAAAGTGATTTTCAAATGTAATATCAAGCTTTGAACTTTAAAACTCACAATTGATGAGAAAAATTCTTCAAAGCGCATTTGATTTTAATGAAAAAATAGATACACTTCCTTCTCTTAGAGCTGAGTTCATAAAGTTCTAAGTGCCACTGGGATATGAAGACACAGCTTTTGAATTGTGAAAATAATAAATCCGCAGCTAGACAGGTGTGTGGCTCAAAATAAGATGATAAAATAATACCTTCCATTAAAAATAGCATGGTATTTAGTTACTGGAAGTGCAACAGAGAGCTTAACGATTTTCCTTTAGTAAAACAAAGTTGACAGGAGACCTGTAGACACGTCTTCTATGTGTAATTTACAGCTCAAAATAGCTTCGTAGGAGTTAGGTTCAGCAGATGCTTAATGCACTCATACTCTACAGTTGGTTTCAAATTTAAATTGGGAGCTCTAGTAGAAAGAGTTTAGTTTTAGTCCTGTCTCAGTTACCAACATCAAAGCACTATCAGAAACTGTAATATAATTTGTAGTCTTTTCTCATGATTCACCCAGTAATGGAATGTGCGAAGAATCCAGTACAGCATTTTCATATGGTATGCCTGAATAGTAATTTTTGCTTACGTAAGTCCTAATTTGTATCTTTTCTTACCTTCAAATTTAAGAGCTTGATGAAACAAAAGGGAACCTGTCTTTTAAGTAAGCAGTGTTTTGAGAATGGTATTGTTTGACTGTCATGCAAACAAATGGCAAAATACAAGACAAAGCTGCATTTTCTTGCAGTGATAATTTCTAGTACTGCTCACAAATACTAGATGATGATGTGCTGGATACTTTCCAAACAGAAAAGGAGGAATGGGTCTCTGTCCCAAAGCAGCTCACAATCCAAAACCAGACAGAGGGTGAGTGGAGACAGTAGTTGAAGCTGTGTGTGATTGACATTGTTCAAAGACAGGGTGAAAAGGGGAGAGGGCCAAGGACAGAGCCTAGAGGTTGCCCCCAGATACTGTGAGAAAGGAGGAAGCACCAAAAGAGATGCCGTAGGCACAGTGAGAGAGGCAAGAAAAAAACCTAGGGTGGGGTAACATTTCAAAAACCCAGTGAAGATGTCAAAAAGGAGATGATCAACAGTGTCAAAAGCAGCAGACAGATAAAGGAGAATGAGGATGGAGCAAAGTTCCATGCTACAGTAAGTACTATAAGATGGGGAGAGAGATGGAGATGAGTTGTGTGGATGGTGATATTACAGCATCAGAAATCTGGTACATACAAAGATTTGGTGCAGTCGAGTATTTTCTTAGTTTGGAAATGTTATGGTAATATTAATTATAACGGATCTCTTAATTGTTTTAAGGCTTTGACTTAGCTTTGCAGTGAGTAAGTACAGCCCCAGTGTAATACACAGCAGCTTGAGTATTATTTTTCTGTAACTGCTCTCACTTGAATTAGGCTAGTTTGGGAAGAGGGTGTAGATAACTCCAGTAAACTCTGCAGTGAAGACATACCCTTAGAGCACTTTACAACCCTCTTCGCTGAATGTTTCCCGGTAAAATTACATGTAACCATAAGATGGCATTATAACTTGTCCCGTGATTCTTCTTCTTCTTGTTCATGTATTTCATTCTTCTTCCAGTGTTTCAGTAAACATTAGAATTAGATAAATTGCAAAAATGATACACACACAAGACAAGAAGAGTACTAGTAATATGCTGAACAGGGCTATAGTAACTTTTACTTGCTACTTCATGATATAAAAACAAATTGCTTTATTCTAGATGTATCTTTTATAAGTCTCTCTTCTGTGGTTTCAAAATTGCAATCTAAATGTAAACCTTAAATATATATTAGATGCAAGATTTTAGAAGCCATTTTGGTTTTTTGTTTAGGGAACTAATGAAAAAGTGGCTTCAACTTCACTTAAACTTAGTAACACACTTTTTTCTGCAAAGTCCTGCCAAATCAGAAGCTACATCTTGCACTCTTTGCCTGACTTTGATACTATAGTTCAGTGGTTCCCAACCTTTTTGGGACCATAGATATCATTTTTACAGCCCTGAAGGGCCACCAGTCTCTGCTAGCAGCACCCCTGCCCTGTCACCCTGGCTGCAGCGAGGAAACTTAATGTGTCCTGTAGCCCCGTGTGCTCCACCTGGCTCCCTTCTGTAGCCAGGGGGAGGGGAGATCAGTGCTCCCCTCCTTTTGGCTCCAGCAGGGACTCCAGCACCTAGGGACCCATGCAGAGCACTTTGCTCTCTGCTGGAGCTGTGGAGGGGAGTGCTAATCTCCCCTCCTTCTGGCTCCAGCAGGGACCACAGTGCCTGTGGACCTAGGCAGAGCACTTTGCTGTGCTTCCTGCTATAGCCGGGTGATGGAAGCGTTGATCTCCTGTCCCCTTGGCTGCAGCAAGGAGCCTACACCAGTCTTGTAGCCCCGTGGCAACGTGTTCTGCCTGAGTCCTTAGGCAGTGGCTCCCTTCTGCAGCCAGTGAGAAGGGAGCAGCGGGCCACTTTAAAAAACCACATGGGCCATGGATTAGGAACCACTGTTATAGTTATTCAAACATAGTTCAAAATTTCCATTGGAATAATATACTTGCTAATAGATGTTCAGTACTAAAGTCTTTTGATTTACTTTTTAAAACGGCAGGTAGGCTTTTTTGGGAGGTGGTTGGGGAAATAGGTGTAAGGGATGGAGGAAATATGTTGCATACTTGTTGAGAAGACCACATATTACATCCATTGTAGTTTCACATCATAAAACATTGTAGCCAATTATTTCATTTTATCATTCATTTATTGTGTGGTGTGATATGATTAACTAACATGTCATGTATAATCACTGTATGCTAAGTAGAATTAAGTTGTAGAAGTATAAGATGGATAAATATTTAGAAGGGATAAGTATGTATTAGGTATTTAAGTAAATAGGGCTGAAATGCAAGACCTACAGGTTGAGGCATGTAAGATGTCAGCTTAGCAATATTAGGCCATAAGCTTAAACGCTTGACGTAAGTGACCAAAGAATGACCAGATGCCACAAGATTACAGTTGACTATCGACCAAATTTTAGAAAAAATGTGATTACCTGGCATCTTGTAGTCCAGCATATGCCCTAAGTGTTGTACATCAGTGCTAATAATAAAAGGAACTATAACCAAGCTGTAAAAATGGGGTACCTCAATATTCTTGGGGGGACACAATACAAATAAGGAAAAAGAGAGTGGACGCTTTCACGCACGTGCGCAGTATAGGTGTAGTCAGAAGCACATTATAAAAGAGGGTGCCCAGAATGGTGAAAAATGAGTTCCCTATGGAAAACTGCAGCCATCCTTTAATGATCAATTGGTAAGGCATCCATCAGACCCTAAGAATATTGTTAGGGATGTAAGTATGATTCTATTTATAACTTGTGCATAAGACTTTATAGAATTTTGATATGCTTGGGTAATCATAACTTTAATAAAACTTGTAAAACAGACTAGACCTTGTACTTCTGAATGTATGTGTGGTCACTATCCTTGGTCCTCATGTGTTCCTGTAGACTCTAAATATGAAGCAAGTATCAGAGGTGACTTTCGCTCTGTTAAGCTTGAAACTGTAGCCACCAGAGCCCAACCCATGGTGGGGTAAAACAACATTGCTAAATTAAAGTTAAGTAAAATAAAAGGCTATAATGTTAACGGTTGAAACCATCCGTCTGTAATGATTATTGCATCAATAAATTTGTGCCATAGTCAAGTTCTAAAATGATAAAGTAAGGCTTGAAAAGCAGTGCCATCTTCCCAAGGGTGAAGATGGACAACTCCAGTGCCACCAACGCTACTGCAGAGAGAACTGGTCCACAGTTCTTAAAAAACAGCAATAAACACTGAGACCACTTAGGCAACAATGAAACTGACACAATTTTCAGTTCAGTTTCACTCTGCTCTGGAAGGACATAGAACACAGGTATCTTTCACTCAGGCCAGTTGGCTTAATCTTCATTGGTAGCTGGTGCTGGTTATGTTTTTCAAGCCCTGTATGGGAGTATTGGATTAATTAGCACATTAGTTGCTAATAGACTGACGTCAAAGTTACTACAGTCACAGCTGATTAATTCAGACTGGTATCCAAAGATGTTAGCATGCAGCCAGTTTAATTTGTTTTGTCCTTCTTATTTGTCCATTTGAATTAAAAATGACTCTGTCAATTGATTTGAATTAAGGAGGGCCTGGTCTACACTACAGAGTTAGGTCGACATAAGCTGCCTTACGTTGACCTAACTCCGTAAGGGTCTACACTACAGTGGTTTTCCCACAATATAAGTTGCCCTCTACATTGACTTAATAACTCCACCTCTGTGAGAGGCACAGCACTTACATCAATTTAGATAGATGTAAGTAACATAGTGTTTGTTACTTACATGGCCTGTTGGCTGTCAGCCCAGCGTGGGGCTCACAGCTGGACCCCTCCCCTCCCCACCCCACAAGCTCAGGGGAGGGGGGGGCCCAGCTGTCAGTGCCCCACAATGCCCCACTTCAGTTGGTGGAAGTACTCCTGGTGAGGATGTGCACCACTGACAGGTGCACCTTTTTTTTTCCCCTCATTTGGGCCAGGGAAGCGAAGGTTGGAAAAAACCAAACCAAAACATTTTCATTTTGTATTGCATTGAACATTACTATTTGTTTAATTTTAAAATAAAAAATTTGAGTTTTTTTTTTAATGATTTTTTTTTTTAATTTTGCCTGAAAATTTTTCAGGGAAAATACTGTCCAATTTTTGACTTATATTTTACCAAGGTCAGAACTATTAAATACCATTAGCCCTTCTCTTGAAAGGGAGAAGGCAAAACTAGGACAGGATTCAGTTGAGTAAGTTACTGCTAATAACCAGGATCATGGAGAATGGTTTAGTTTGAACCAATACCGTAATTATCTGGAAGAGCTTAACTTTATAAATTGTAAAATGACCTGCTGTTTTATCAGGATTAAAACTAGCTTCTACCTTGATAATGTTTAAACAGCAACTAGAATATTGTAGAGGAGAAAAGATTTTTTGTTTTGTGTTTTTTCTCTCCCTTCCCTCACACCAGCCTAGTGTAGACAAGGCCTTAATTGACTTCACCAAGGTCTTGTCTATACTTACAGCGATGCTACAGTACCACTGTAGCATGTAGTGATGATGCTACATACACCACCAGGAGGGTTTCTTCTGGCAGCGTACGTACCCTACTTCCCCATGAGGCAGTAGCTATGTCAATGGGAGTAGCCCTGTCAGCATAGCTCTGTCTACACTGGGGGTTAAGAGAGTGTAACTGCATCACTCAGGGGTGTGGAAAATTCAACATAGTTATGTCAACATAAGTTTTTACTGACGTAAGTTTTCTCAACAACTTGCAGGATGAGACCCGTGTTTAGCAACATCTGATTTGGGATAAATAAGGTATGCAGAGGGGGAGGATTTGTGAAATGAGTTTAAATATCTTGATTTTTTAATAAAAATGTAGTGTGGTTCTAATTATTTGAATGCTTAGAGGCTTGCGTATGCTCTTTGCTGAAAGATGCCATTGGCTCTGTGCTGTACAGGCAAGTCAGAGAAAAGCAGTTTAGTGTATTATTTTTTGTCATCTTTTACCCGCACAAGTTTTGAGTGTGTGGGTGGGAGGTTGTATTGTCAGGATATCTGGACTGGCTTTGAGCTGGAGCCATCAGTTCCACCTTTGATATTTGTGCGTATCTTTTAGATCTCTTTCATGGCTGTGCTTTCTTCAGAGGTCATGTTACAGTGTAATTGCTTTTTTAGAAAACATGAATTCCACTTCACAACAGACCTTTGTTAAGCAATTGTACTGGTAAACATGATTAGTTGGGTAATCATTAATTGTAGTTACTATTTTAATCTAAAAAATTATGGCTGATAGTCATTATTGGCTGCCCTTTGGAGTAATGCTAGGGTGAATGTTGTCACTGGAGTGGGCGTGGTGATTCTATGGTGGTGACTGGGGAAGGAGAAGATAAAAACCTCTCTCTGTGCTGGTAAAAGGCTTAGTATTGTTCTAGGATTTGTTTCCTAACTTCCTTCATAGAAAGGAAGTGGTATTCTTTATGGTGCAGAAATGGTTTGGGATTGAAGTTGAAGCTCCTGTTTATCAGAAAATGATTGTTTAAAACTGGCAGTAAACTGGTCTTTATCAAGCAGTCTTCAGCATACTCAGATGGTCCTCCCACAAAGAGCTTGTTTGAGACTAAACGTGTAAGCCAGGATTTGTGTGTGTGTGTGTGTGACACACATCAGAGTACCTTAAGTAGGACAATGTTTAGAACTCTCATCCACATACGTTGAAATTGTGTGGAAGTGAGTGGGTGATTGAAGTCTGAAATTCTGCTGTTCTTAGCAGACACATGCACACTTTTCTTTGCCGCTGCATTGATGTAGAAAAGGAATCATTTTTGGGGGGGGGAACAGGCAGGCAATCCTGGATCACGGAGTCGGAGCTGGTCCATTCTGTCACCCTTTGTGGTTTTTAGATTTTGTTTATGACCTTCTAACTTTTGGGAAAGTGTCCAACTCTCTTACACAGTCTGAAGTGCTTATCTCCTGAGATTTTTATTCTGTGCAACAGAAGACGCAGATCTACTTAGCAAATACCCACACTACCACAGTTTTATGTCTAGATAATCTCTCACCTCTCTACAGAGGGTATGCATTTACAGTTCTTGCTTTTTCTCTTTCTGGAAGCCTTTTTGGTTTTTCAGTTTGTTTTTTCCTTCTGTGGTGAAGCTGTTTCTGTTTTTTTTTATTTGGAAGTTTCATGTGTTGACAATATCCATTACTCATCATTCAGGTGAAATCTGTTCTCTTATATTTAGTCATCTCTGCAGGAAAAAAAAAGCCACGAGCAAAAGGAACTGTGCTATTTTTGTGTTTTGTATTTATTCTAACAGTTATGCTCCCCAATAATAATGTACAAGTGCCTCACATATAGGTACGAATATATCTCACAACACCCTTGTGAGGTACAGACATAAGGGAACTGAGGCAGATAGAAAGTAAGTAAATTGCCTGACCAGTAACTGAATTGGATCTCCTAAGGTATCACGCATTGAGCTTGGACTCTTTTCTCTTCTCCAGGATTTTTTGGCAGAAGAATCTATGACAACTCATTTCTAACTGTACACTCTTTATGGATAAAATGCACCTGCAGTTGCTGTGCACGTTGCTCTTTAAATTATAGTTTGAGGGGTGGGGTGGATAAGACTTTACAAATATTTTTATTTGAGTACAATGTATCAAGTATAATTGAAACAAATCAAGAATAAACATTATCATCTGTAATGTAGACATTTAAAATAATAATTTTTTAAAAATAAAATTTGTCTGGACAGTCCCAAGCGCTCTCTAGCTTGTTACTGAACCTGCAGGGTACAAACACCATTCAAGTCTTTAGGATATAGACTGCCCTATATCACTGCACTTTCACTGATATGGGGAGATCGTGTGCTTGTCTAGTGCACAGTAAGCTTCTTGTTTTTCACTTTGTCATACTCACACAGTTAACGGCTGTATTTCCAGTTCTTATTGTAGACAGACCCAATAGCTTTTTCAATTATTTTATTTTTAGTAGGAGCTGTCTTTTCGCTTTAGAACTCATAAAAATGTGATGTGACGTCTGTGAATGTCTTTGACAAGTTAGGAATGGTCTGACAATTCCTCCTCCTCCATAAAATTCCATTAAGTTTATTGGAATCCAGAGAATCAATCTCCAGTAACACATGCTTGACTATCCCCTCCCCTAAAAAGATCCTGCATTTCAGTGTCTGCTTTCCCACCAGAGACTTCACAGGATTCCCTCTTAAGTGCTACTCTTTATTTGGCCAGAAGGCTTTCTGTTTAGCCTGTTCAGGCTTCAGAGCATAGAGCGCTCTTCTTCATCCAAATACTGAGCAGATGGACAGCATTCAGAATGTCCCACCAGAGGAAGGAGTGAAGTACAGGAGAAGACAAAATGTGCATAGACACCCTTAAAGTTTATAAACTCTGAAGGATATAGTTTTCATTTAAAAGCAGGCACCCCCAATATTAGAACTGTCCCTCCCCCCTCCTGGAACTGACTGACTGCACCGACACTTTGGCTTCCCTCTACAGTTCAATATCGTACTATGTCATCTTTCTTCTTCCCCTGCTTTCCAGCCTGATAAATATTTTGTACAATATTGGAGATGTTTCCTGATGGACGTTGTAACACAATAATGGCTCCCAGATGCAAACGGTGTGGCTGGCTTCTAACAAGTTTTCTGGAGCAGCTTCAGAAGTTACTGCCATTTAATATTAAAAAAAGAATGACAAAAGTTTGTTTAAAATCTGAGTGTATGAGGAAAATAGAACTACTGGTGAGAACCTAGAGGGCTCGTTAACGTTTCTTTGTTATGAAAATAGATTTGACCTGATTTTCCTCTTGTTTCATCAACATGTTTGCTGTGTGAAGTGAAGGGAATAGAATGTCTTTGCTTCTTGCTGTGTCTGACCTGAAGAACTTACAGAAGTCTTTGTAGGGGGCTAGGATAGGGTTCTTGAGACCACTTTTAAAAAATAAAACTAATATGAAAACCTGCAATTTGATGCAATCTGGTGCATTCCAAAAGACCAACATGATCTGTTCTTTAAAAGTGTATTTCTGAGCCATGGCTAGAAGTCACATGATAGGGACTGCTTATCAGTGTCCAGAGCAGGGGATGTGATATTTCTTCCCATGCTACTGTTACCACTTTCTACATGAACGTAGGACTCCTGAGAATTGTTTGTCACTGCTGGATATCTGCAACCCATTGCAAAAGGATGATTTTAGATTCGAATCAGACCATGCACATGACACTGTATATGTTCCCAGTATCAAACTGATTATAAGAATTTTACATATTTAATACACGCTTGAGAGTTGCTTTCGTTTACTCTTCCCAGGAGGAACTCAACAACCTTAGGAGCTGTAAAGGAAGTATGAGTATTTCTCATTTCCAGGCTTCAAACACGTACATATGTTTTTTTCTTTTTGTAGTTAATACATCATAAAACAGCAAAGTAGCTTTTAAATAACAGACTAGGAAAGTCTCAAGTCTAACTACAGTTCTGTTAACTTTTTCACATTCTCAAACCCCACTCTTTCTTTCACATGGGAAATGTAGTCTTATTACCAAAGCTGATTAATTGCATGAAGTAAAACTTGGCTTAATATGCAGCATGAAAAAGTGTAAAGTTGAGGCTATTATAAAGGTCTAAACAAGGCTGGTGCTTTGTTTTCAGTTTTGTGGGCATCCTGTCACAAGTACTCTGATTTTAAACGTTAACAACAGTCTTTAAGACTTAGCTTTAAAATTCTTGGCACTTGTCATTGTATTACAGCTGTTTAAACAGATACTGTATTTTTGTTGCTTTTCTTTCTGTGGGAGGAGGTGAAAGATTTTTTGGTTTTTAAATGGACCTGATTGTTTTCTGAAGTGTTGAGCACCAACAAGTTCAACAGAAGTCTGTGAGAGCCGCAGATGCATGGCACCCTTGAAAATTAGGTCCCAGTTTGCTTGTTTAAATTCCAAAAAAGCCTTGTCTGCATTCTGACCTAGTGATTTGATTAATTTTATATTTAAAGTAAAGATAATTTGAGTATAACAAACAACATTTGAGGCCTGTAGACTGCTAATTTAGAACTTTATGTAGCTTGTTCTTTAACAAACACGTTTACAATGCTAAGAAGTCCCTAGCTATTGTAATAGGCACTTAAAAACAATGAAATAAAAACTAGTTTAAGAATGGAAGTGCTGCTTGAATATGGTGGTAGGAGCAACCTTGCTTTTGACCTGTAATTACATAAATGGAGTTCAAGTCAGTAACACTTGGTAGCTTCCCCTTGGAGAATATGAATGACAGGTTTCGTTGGGTGATGTTTGAGTGATGGCTTCTCCCAGGTTTTAGAGAACATTAGGAGAATTTAGGGCTAGTCTTCACTTAAAACTTACAGTGGCACAACTGTATCGGTACAGTAGCGGTAGCTATGTTGGTGGGAGAGCGTCTCCCACTGACATAGGACTGTCCATACTAACACTTACGCCAGCAAAACTTTTGTCACTCGGGCTGTTTTTTTCACACCCCTGAGTGACAAAAGTTTTGCTGGCATGAATGTTACTGTAGACAAGACCTCAGGCTGGGTCTGCACCGACGGCGGCAAATTGGCCGCCGTCAGATCGATTGCTCTGGATCGACTGAGCAGTCTGTGTAGACCCGCTCAGTCGATCCAGCAAGTGACACAGGAAAACCACCCCGATAAGTGGTGTACGGAGGAGACGGGAGATACACAAGTGATTTACGTCACTTGCATATCTCCTGTCGACTGCCACCGAATCCCAAAGGTAAATGGAGACTGGGCCTCAGTTAATGTGTGCACACATTGGAGAAGAATCTACTTTTCATTTCTTCTTTAATGTGCAATTCCAGTTCCCTTTGCTCAATGACTACATATGAATAAGAGCTTAATTTCTGTGCCCTGGTGCCCACCAGTCCAAACAGATGGGTAGCTCCTCCTTTATTAGTCAGACCAAGTGGCAACCAATATTCTTTCAAATTTTGGCTACCTCCGGTCAAACAAAGGTCGATTGCCTTTTTCTGCCTCCAGTTTTCTTCCTGCCTCTCTCTCGAGCAAAGAACCAGAGGAAGTTTCTGCCTTTTTGCTACTAATCCGTTTGTCAGGTTAGTTTCAGTTCCCCATTCCACCCCCCCCCCTTGCTCTTTACACAGCATGAGCAAGAACCCCAAAGAAAAGATGTTGCAATGTTTTGCAGTCTTTATGCCAGCTCTATACATTCTGAGAATGCCTCAGGCCTGTCCAAAGAGGCATGTGAGTTGGTGGGAGATCAAAGGACAAACTCCAGCTAACCCAGACCACTCGACAGCAGGGATGCCTCCAAGCAAAGGCAGAGCTTTCCATTGAAATATCTTTTGAATTGCAAAGAGCTGGAAGTTGTGGAATGGGTAGACTTCTCCTAGGCTGCACAGCAAACTAAGAGGCTGGGTTAAGAAAAAACACTTGCTCCTGGGATAATCTCTTGGATTAACCAAATTTACAGCAGAGTCCAGTGTGAATCCTTTTAAGATTTCCTCTTCTCCAGAAAGCTCCTTCGACTGGGTCTGGAGTCCATGCCCCCTCCCCCCCCCTTTTTCATGGTGTTACTTAAAAACAGTTCTGTTTGACACAACTGCAGTAGTGCCATTTCTCACAAATGTATTGCAAGTCACACGTTTTCCCATTTCGGAAGCTCTTGTGTGAGTTTGTTGAAGAGCTCCTGGCCTCACTTGATTGGTGCAGCCAGGGGCTGCACTCACTTCCCTCCCATTTACAGTAGCTACCTGTAACTCTTCTCCCTACCTGTAGCTCTTCTCTCTTTCTGTTCCAGCAGCCCCCTACTCCCTCTCCTTGGCTCCACGAGGTACCTGCCCCAACCCCTAACCTCCCCCATGACTGGTCTCAGCTCTTTTGAGCCCCCCACTCCCGCCCTTGCAGCTCTCGCTGCTCCCCAGCAGGTACCTGCTACACAACCTCTTCCCCAGCCCATCCTGCTGTCCATCCCTAGCTCTCCTGCTTCCGAGCCTTTCCTTTTCCTTCCGCTGACATAGCCTGGAGAAGCACCTGCAGCCCGGACTCTTAATTCCATCCCCTTCCTCCACCCCAAGACCCACCTGCTCCCGGTTATAGAGTTTCTGCTTCCCCAGTCCCTCCTCTCAGCCTTTGCCACTCCTTGGCCCTGACAGGTACCTGCTTCCAGCCTCTTTTCCTCCCCAATCTGGGCTCCTCCGAGCCTTCCCTGAGCCCTGCAGCCACTTGCTACCCCAACCACCTAGAGCTTCTGCGCCCCAGCTTCCAGCAGCTCCCCATTGTCCCATCTCTCAAATGGCTTCTACTCCCCCACTCACACTGGAAGTCTGAGAAATGGGGGTCTGCTCTGGACCCCCTCTGCAGGCTCCTGAGGGTGACCGTCTGGCTCAGGTCCCACATCTTCCTCCTCCAGGAGCGGCACCAAGGTGGGTCGCTGTACTGTCCCCACGGCCCAATCCATCCAGTGAGGTTCTGCTGTCATCGGCATCAGAGGAAGGACCCGGTCTCCCTCCTGCTGGGCTGGCACAGCCACTTCCCACACTTAACTGGCTAAGCTCTAAGAGCTGGAATTCTCTCTGGGGTAGCTTCTGTATGGGTGCTGGAATCCCCTGATACTGATAAAAGGCTTTCCCAGGGCACTGTCTATCAAAGGGACGGGGATGGGAGTTGGTATTCCATTGTTTTCCTCTGCATCCTTCCAGTCCTGACCGAGGGCTTCTTGCAGAAGAGCAGCAGCAGCAGGGCGCACAAAAAGGTAGGGGGCACTAACTGAGTGTTTTGGGAGAAGGAGGTGGCAGTCGCAACTGACTTTTGGTGGGAAGTGAAGTTCTATACAGCTGCATGTGTGATTTTCCTTGTCAGTGAGAGTCTCTAATGTCCCACTGGAGCAGTGGTGGAGGAGATTAGTGACTTTCATACTTTTAAGACATGTCACATATGGAGCCGCACAGGCTTTGGCAGCTGTGGGAACAGTTGGATGTCACAGCCCGGCATGGTGAGAACTAGGGAGTGGGACCTGCAGGCACCTGCTCCAAAACTGTGTAAAGGCAAGAGCTCTTTGCATTATTGTGAGAGGGGCCGAGATTTTCTTACCTGCAATAATATGCAAGAGTTAGCAGTACTGCACTTGTCACACACATACAATCAGAGTAGAGTTAAAACTAAGACAGACTAAGAATCTTGATCTAATCTTTTTAAAGAAAAATGATTTTAAGGCTAATCTTGTGATTTTTGGAGGGGGTAAGGAGGTCTGACTCATGGTATTTCAAGTCTTGGGGTTGGTGAAACTGCAGGTTGTTCTCTCTAGTACAACTCCATTAATGTCTGAGTCTAAATGCTACTTCTCTGTCATGCTAGTAGCTGTGCCAGATACCCTAAACTTCTTCCTAGGGCTAACCTTGACTGAGGCTGACTCATGTCAGCTCAGCTGCATTGCTGCCTGTGTGGACAGAGTTCAGTGTTGTGTTGGAGATACATAGTTTTCATTTCTAGAGATTTGTTTGTCTGGCTACCAGACCTGTAAGTCACATTTCCACCTCAGCCCAATCCACTGGCTAAGAGGGTGAGGACATTTATTCCCTGTAACTCAAAGCAGAATTACCTGAATCTTTCATGAGAGCACTGTCAGAGGAACCTGTGTCCGAATCTGCCTCGAGAATAGTCTGTTATAAATAGATCTTAGATACGGGATGCAGCAGGTGGTGGGACCCTCTGGCTTTCACTCAAACTGAATTCTCATTCCCAGGGTACTTCAGGCAGGTTTCTCCCCTGCTCCCTCTACTGAGGAAGGCATTGGGAAAAAATGTAAAAAGGACCAAGTGCAGGTTGGCTTGATTTAATTTTTTGCAGGTCTAATGGAAATGTCCTAGGACCATTAAACTTCTTTTTTCCATTGCACAAGTTAGTTGTTTGCTGTCTACCAGTATCCAGAACAGCTCCATCTATTGTTCTGGCTGCTTAGCGCAAATGTGTAATAAGGGGTTTGGGACAAAGTTCTATGTATTTTATCCAAAAATGAAGGAACTGCAGTAGTTTATTTAGGAATCTGGACTATTTTCTCTTGGTTTTACTTTAAGAGATTTCAGCTAAGAAAACTGATCTCCCTCAGCATTTCGCTTCCTGCAATGCCTGTCTAATGAGGGATAGGCTTCTAGTTACCTCCAAACCCAGGTTTGGTCATCACTTCCATAAGGAACATTTCTCACAGATCTAGTCAAACACCCAGCCCCCCTTGGGGACTCACCAGGCAGCTATGAGGGAACCAACTGCTGGATCTCATATGCTTTAAGGCCCCAGAAGGTGAACAGAGTCCAGGCATTATCCTTTTCTTGGGGACACTAGGCATACATTTGGGGTGCTGATCCTCTGTCTGGCACCCTCTGCTGACACCTTAGACCTCATGGTCCAGCTGTCCCACCCCTAGGACCAGCACTGATTCCCCCAGGGTCTCCTGTAACTTAAGCACACTCTCTCACAAAACATTGGCCACGTGCATGCTCTGGGTCCACAGGTTACCTCTTCAGGAACACATGGTAGATGAAACACACAATGTATAAGCAGATGGACCTTACACAGGCGTCTAAGAACAACAACTGCTTGCTCTTTAATAGCATGAGAAGTGCACAGATCTATTTTTAAAAAACAAAAAAACCCTGCACACACTTCCCTGCTTTGGTTTCCTCACTGCTCTGAACATTCTTATATTGGGGCCAGGATTCTCTGCATGTATCCAGGAACCTCCTGCTAATGCACATAGCTTGACTTCTGAACAACTGAGTCTCTCTCCCTAGGCCAGCTTGCTTATTCTGACCTTGGTTTATCCTGCAGCTAAACTCCTTCTCACTCCCCTCTCCTGCCCCGTTATGAAAGCATGCCTGACTCTTCCCATCCCGAGTCTTCCACTCAACCCACCCAATCTCTGTGGTTTGTAAAGACTAGCATCAACTCCTTGGTTTCATTGCCCTATGTGTGAGAATTTTCCACTGCCCAAAAGCTGCCGTCCTGCAGACAAGCTGGAGGAAGTAGCGTCTCCTAGGCATGAGCTAACCCAAGGTGCTTCTACCTCAATAGGTGGTTGTTGAGTTCTGCCAGCCCTTCCGTTGTGCTCCATCTGAGACCATTGTGCCTACAGCCTCATCAGCACTGGTGGAGTCCATGATGCAGTAATTTCATAATATCAATCAGAATTTGTAAGTTGTGCGGTCATCACAATCACACTACCTTAGGGAGCTACCCTTGGTTCCCAGGCAATAATTTTTCCTTTGCGTAGGATGACATCCTACTGTGGTGTTCCACATAGATCTCTATTTCCCCCCTGAATCCTGAATGCAATTTTGAACCCTTCACCCTGTGACCTGTCTGTCTATCCACTCCTCCCTCTCTCTCTTTTTCCTAGGAAAGTGGCCTTTTTTTAATCCATCACAGCAGCTAGGAAGGTTGTGGAATTTGACTACCTTTTTTTTTTTTTTTTTTTTTTTAATTCCCTCTTCTTTGATTTTTCAGTTGAGATAAGGTCATTTTAGGCCCCTGGCTTAATTTCTGAGCAGAATTTCCGTACTTTGTTTAAATCTGGATGTAACATTACCTAGCTTCTTTACCAGTGTTCCTGCTGAAAAAGACTAGTTAGACTCTTATGGATAGTTACTGGCATTTGCATGTTTTGAAAGGCAGATTATAGGAAATTTGAATCTTTGTCCTCTTTGAAGACTGCAAACAAGCTCCTCCACATTTTGTTCTGGTCAAATAAATTCATTCTCATGTTGCAGAGGCTTACAGGGTTGCAGGTTTCTGTTGCCCTGTCATAATTAAAGCCAACTGTATTAATTTCACAGCTGCCTCTGGGTTGAAAGGGGAGATGCCTTAAGTGAAGAAGTGTGCTGCACTGTCACTTCAAACATATAGACTTTCTTTGAGGACTTGATCTCTTTTACCCAGAAACTGCTATGAATCCTCCTCGTAGTTATCCTTTCAGGTACTAAAATGTTCAAAGTAGCCCTGCATTAATTTTGTTTGTTTGTGGCATCTTTGACTTTTTGTGGTCTCTCTTTCCACTGGATGTGTTACATATTTTGCAGGGGAATCTTCACTTGAAAGACAACTGTGTACACACACACACTCTCTCTCTCTCAAAATATTTATATATATATATGCTGATCCCTATCTGTACTGGAGGCAAAGGGGAGAATTTGTACATGATGATTTCTTTGTGCCCTGCTTCTGTCCATTCCGATAATGTGACCCAGCAACTGCTTAGTGCCAACTGTCAAGGGGCACAGAGAAGGTGCAGAAGGGTGACAGACATGTCCTAGCCTGGTATTTACATTCTAATTCACTAAAGAGTATCATGTGAGGTCTCTAAGGCCCAGTCCACACTTACCTTTGCGATTCGGCAGCAGTCAATGGGAGATACGCAAGTGATGCAAATCACTTGCGTATCTCCTGTCGACTTTGTAGCGTCTCCTCTGTGCGCTGTCCACATTGCACTGCATCAAAGGGAACAGCGTTCCCTTCGACGCAGCACTACGCCACTTACTGGGGTGGTTTTCCTGCGTCGCTTGCTGGATCGACTGAGTGCGTCTATACAGACCGCTCAGTCGATCCAGAGCAATCGATCTGACAGCAGCGAATTTGCTGCCGTCAGTGTAGACCCAGCCTAAGAAAAACCTGTGTCACGGGCATCCATCAATGTCACTGTGAAGTGCATGTATGGATATTTTATAAGGAGTTATGAATATAAAGTGAAAATTATATTCTTAAGGTCTGTGTCATGGGGACTAGTCACCAAGAAAGGTGAAACACAGGTTTTATTACAGGCAGTAAATGGTTTTCTATATGTCTGTTTACATGTAAATAACGCATTGTTAGCAAAAAAAAATTGAGATGTTGAACAAAATTAATCAAGGAATAAAAGGACACGAAGAGAAGAAATTCTTCAACTATCTATATACTGATGCTAGGAGCATGGGTAGCCAGAGGAATTGGAATGGCTCATTTATGAACATAAACTCAATCTACATGGTATTACTGAAACTGGGATGGCTCACACAATTCGAATGTTAGAATTTAAGGGTTACAATCTATTTAGGAAGGATGAAGTGAGCAAAAAGGGGAGGAGGAGTGACACTGAAACAGGAAATGCCAGTTTTGACAGAGTCACTGATGACTAGGATGGAAATGATCTTGAGTGCTCATGGATAAGGGTACGATTTGGTCATGGATTCTGGGACTTTCTGGGACCTCCGTGACTTCTGGGGCAGGGCTGGAGCAACTGTTAGCCCTGGGGTTGCCTCAGCCAGGCTGGGTTGAAAACTTTGGAAAGAACTTTGGGTGAGATAAGATTCTTTAGCCAGGAGGATAACTTGTTAGTTAAGATTAGTCTTTAGAAAGTGTGTTATGATTTCATTTTATATGTAACCCTTTTCCCCCAGTATTCTTTCTCTTGAATCTCTGTTCTTTGATATTAAACTTATTCTTGTTTTTACTATGTGTGTGGCGGGGGGACGAGGTAGGTAAGTGCTATGTGTTACGCAAAGTGCTGGTCCTGAGTTGAACTTTACAAGCTGGTGTGTACGGAACAGAAGGCCTCCTTAATCTGTGAATGTTCAGTGGAACAGGGTGTGAGCACTTTAGAGGGTTGGTGGACTCAAGGGTTGGTGTGTGCCTATTGCTAACCTGCACAGAGAGAGGAAGGCCTGGAAAGCAGTACTTATGTTGTCAAAGGCTTGTGGTTTCAGGGAGCTGTTCCTCAGCAAGCACAGACCCGACTTCCTCACACTAAGGGCAGCTGGTGGTGAGGTACCTCAAAACCGTGGGTACCCCAGGAAGCGCTCTCCCTTCTTTTCCCTCCCACTACAAGTCACCTTGGCTATCCAAAACTTTCTCACACTTCCCCTGTCTCAGTTTTCACCCCTCTGACTTGGCACGCTTCTTGTCCCAGCTTTCTCCCCCCTCTCTTGCTCTTGTCCCAAGATGGCTGCATGAGCCTGGCAGTGTGGGTCATGGAGAGCACAAGAGAGACAGGCTCTCGACTGTGAATTCCACTGCCTAGACCTGAATCTGGCATAGCAGTCCAGAACCTCAGTTGCAGGGAAAGTCCTGCCCATCCTCAATATGGAGCATGCCCAGTGCAAACAGAATGTTGGGGAATTTGGCTGCTAAAATCTTTACTGAGCTGAGCATGTGCAAACTGCAATTTTTGCAAAGGCTTATATCTTGGCCAAAATTTGGGTAGATTTTTTTTTTTTCAAAGGAATGGCAAAAAGTACCTCCCTGACACACAGACCACCTGCTTTCATCAGAATTTTTAAACTTGGGAAAAAACAACTATTTTTCCCTAGCTTGGTTCTCGGAAACAGCTGAACCACGAGGCTGAAATTTTCCCCAAAAAACCCAAAACAACTCCGCCTCAGACAGATACATGGCATGGAAAACGTCACCCCAAATGGTTAAAGTTTGACAAAGTTATAAGCAACTCAGAATAGGGACTTTTATCATGGTACGTGTCAGGCAGCCTTAATAATAGCCCCACAGATAATACTCACCAGCTTAAGTGCTTGCAGCATTAGGCTCACGGCATGGCATGTGCCCCTTTCATCCGTTTTTGGAGATGAAGTTAAGAGGTCAGGCAACTGGCTGCTTCGTTTATTATCCTTTTCTCCTATACCTTATCCACTGAAACGTAAGGTTAGTGGGAGATGGGTGAGATATAATGGTGACCTCAAAAGCACCAAAGAGTAGATTGGGAGGCACTGCTTTTCTTTTCCCACCTACCATCCTTGAAATAGCAGGATGTCTCCTGGCTAACATTCCTATCTTCTGCTGCATAGGGCTGGCTTTTACTCACTGTGAGCCTTGTTCTGTACAGAATTCAAGTGGACTCAATAACAGTATTTTATGCAGTTAATAAGGAAACTTCTGTTCTGTTTGGGAAGTCAAAGTTTTGAATAACTTTAGATATTACAGCTATTCTTTTTTTTTTTTTCCTTTGGGGGAGGGTGGAGATGCTTTTTTTCCACAGATGGTAGAAGAACAGTCCTTGAATAAGTCATACTTAATATCAAATGCATACCTGAACTTTTTAGGCACAACAGTTCCTGGCTGAGAACATAACAAAGACTCCATTGTGCTGTCACAAAGCAAAGCCAATAAATAACAAACGTGGATAGTTCTTTAAGAGACAAAGTTTAGATTTTCATGCACGTGTATTTGACAATGAAGAATGAGGGAAGAGAAATAGATAAAAATGACTGCTACGTTTATGGTGTTCTTAAGTAGACTGTTTGCAAATTCCTGTATCAGTTTCTACCTTAAAATTTTGTAAGTTAACTTTGGACTTCGGGGTGTTATACTTTTTCTCTGGAAACATAACCAACAGTCATCTCCCCACATGCTTATTTCTAGTAAAACTACTGCCAGTTAGTTTAAGCATTGTGGAAACTTGTGCCTTCCTATGACTCATGCTATCCCCACACACCATTTTGTCTCCCTCCTCCTAAAACATGTAGTTGATGACTGCTAGATTAAAATAATCATTCTTTGAGCTCACCAGTATATTCATAATAAAATCCTAATGGGCTTTTATTCTTGACTAAAGTGTGGAGATGCAAACATTGAGTCCCCCTTATCCAGCTGTAAAGAGAGGAAAAATCAAGGCCTGAGTGGAGGAACCCCAGGTGTCTTGAAAACAATTAGATTGTTCTTGTTTCTAAGAAGGAGGCTCAGTGTTAAGACTTTATAGGCTTGTTTGGATTCGGGGGTAGCTCTGTGTTCTATGTTACTCTAAATCCAAAGGAAGATAACTGTCACCTTCTGGCTTCTCTCACTACTACCAGTTATTAGTTTTAATGTTGTTAGGCTGGATTTGTCTGACACTTTTATATTCCAGAGGCAAAGACAGATATATCTGAAATGAAAATAGCCTAAGTAGATGCCAAACATCAGTGACCCTAACTAGTGCTAGGAAAACCAATGTGAAAAGGTGAATTATCCTGCTAATTATCGTGGTTTCGATAATCTTGTTCAGTAACATTCCCTTAAACAGACAAATATAAGCTCTTAAGCACAATTTGTCTTAAACTGAAAAATAAAACAAGTTTTTGAGACTTCATAGGTTAGAGGTAATGTAGCTAAATCATGTGTGTGATTTTTTTTTTTTTAAGGGCTCATTAAATTTAGAGGGGCCAGTGGGGACTTGCAAAATATTCCCAGTAATCTTCAGCATTAGTTTTCAAGGATGTTTCCAATTCTTAAAGGAATAGGAGCCCAGTGTATGAGTAACCGCTGGCTATAAGAAGTGTATTTGATAACCACAACAGATGGGCTAATCCCATGACACCACAAATGCCTAAAAGGCCTATGCCTTTTGTGGAACAAGCACATCCATGCTCACAAGATGATTACTGTTACAGTTGTTCTGTGAAACTCTGCAATGTTGCTGAATCAGCTCTTTCTCCATTTTTATCAACAGAATAGTTAGCAAACTAGGTGATATTTATCTTAGGAAACTTGAATTAATTAAACTGTAATACAATTTCTTTGAACAGTAGTGCACCTACCTATTTGTATACAAAGATGAAGTATTAGGGAAGCCATTTCAAGCAGACTTCTCAAATGAAATCAGATATAGAGGTTTTGAGTGGACAGCACTGGGAAAGAAGAACAAATTAGTGATTAGTAATCATACCCAAATTCCCTCATTAGGAAAACGACAGTTTTAGTATCCAGTTGTGGCAGCCACTAAGCCTACACAGTCCTTAATATTGTATGTTGTCATATGTATTATAACTTCCTTGATTGCCTATCATAAGGCTAAGCTAGAATCAGATTCTAGATTGAACTGCCTTACCTCTGTAATATTGGTCATTACTTTTCAAAATGTGAGAGAGTTTGCATTTTAAATAGGCCAGGTCTATACTGCCGGTGAAATCTGGAGGCAGTCGACGGGAATTACACAATCTACTCTGCATAACTTGTGTAATTCCTGTCAATTTTGTAACTTCCCTTTAGCATGTCATCTCCACTGCACAGACAGGAAATGCGTACCTGTCAACGCAGCGTTACGCTTTTTGGGGAGGCGGTTTAATTGTATCGACTTCTGGATCGATTGAGAGGGTCTTCACTTCCGCTCAATTGATCCGGATAGATCAATTTGATGGTGGCAAATTTGCCGCCATCAGCATATACATACCCATAGACTCCCTTCTCTTTACACCCAAGCGGTGTGAGCCATTAAGGGGTCCCCTGTCTTGATGAGCTTCATAATTGAATTACCTTAAACATAAATTGGATCTGAGGAAAGGTGGAGTAGCAGCAGCACTTCCTTGTGACTTTAGTTTCCTGTGCATACAAATGGGGAAATAGCTGTTTGGAACGAAGAGAGAGTAACTTCTTTGAACTTCCAGTTATAAAATCAACACATTCTTCCATGTGCCCACTTAAGAACAAAGCAACTAACTTTTTGTTTCCTGGTGGCCTTTCTCCAGCACAGCAAAATAAATTGCTTTGGACTCTTGCCATTGAATCAGGTTGTGAGCAAGCTATTCTTTTCACCCTCTGCAGTTATAGCAACAGTCACTTGGCCCTCTGCGAGAAAATAAATTGGATTATCCAATTTTTCCAATGTAATGTCTCTTGCTTACCATTACCATATTTTAAGATCTCCTGATCTCAACTTCCTTAAAAATATACCAAGTTACCGACACGACCTCCGTCTCCTTCCTGTTTTCTACAGTGTCCTGCTTGTGCTGACATAAATGGCACCAGCCTCACTCCACATTAACAACAAAGACTTTTACTGACAGCTAAGGCTATGATTCTGTCATGGAGGTCACAGATTCCGTGATTTTTAAGAGATGTCTGTGAAAATGCCATTTTGTGCACTGCTGTTGTCAGGGCTGACGTTACAGGGGTAGCAAGCAGGACAATTGCCGGGGGCCCCACCAAGCTAAATTAAGGGTGGCAGGGCTCGGGCGTTAGCTTCAGCCCCGTGCGATCAGAGGTGGGATGATGGGCTGCTTCTTAGTTTCTGCTATGGGCCCCAGTGAGTCTAATGCTGGCCTGTGGCTAAAGCCCAAGCCCCACTGCCAGTAACCTAGCGTTGCAGGGCTCCCTGTGGCATGGAGCCCCAGGCAATTGCCCTGCTTGCCACCCCCTAATTCTGGCCCTATTTATATTTCCATGATTTATTGTTTATTGCCCGCATCCTGTCTGTGACTTTTAATAAAAATATTCATGACAAAATCATAGCCTTACTGATGGCATTACAACGGAAATGTACTGTTTGCACTCTTTTTAATTGCAAAAGGATTTATTGCTTGTATAATTACCATTGATCTTCATGAGTGTGTATTAGCATACAGAACTGCATCTGCCTACTGGAGGTGCTGTCCCTTAGTTGCAAACTGGAGAGTAAAGTGTATTATGCTTTTGCTTTGCATTGATTTTTGTTTCTGCTCATACTTGTTTTGAAAATCAGCTAACATTGCAAACCTGATTAGAAATGTACTGGACTAATACTAGTTTACTAACATCTTTTCCTATATCTAAAAACCTTTGTACTTTGTTAGTTCCATTTGAATTAAAATTTCCTTTTCCAGACATTTTTGGTCCCCTTCCTGTCTCCTTCAACTTTTTTAGGTAACTCAGTTGCTATCTTTATAATACAATTGGAAGTTAATGTGATTGTTTCAATTAAAAAAATGGTGGTTGGGAGGGGGAGGGATCGAATGAGTATCTATTTCATGTGTCGAATGAATGACTGTGTAGCCTAGGTAAACCCAGGGCATATCAAATTTAGGTGGTAGGTCGCTATTATTTGGTGACTATCTTGCTGCAGAACATTGGTGGGGCAGACTACAGATGTTTTTCATAGGCCTAGCAATTTTTCATGAGGCTTATTTCTGGAGGATTCTGTAAATTCCACACAAGTTTGTTCTATTCTTCTGCCATTCCCACTCTGCATGAGATTGAAGTTCTCGGTAACATTTTAAAGTGAGGTGCAAAAAAAACCCAAAATAAGTGTACAACAAAAATAGAGGATTTAAAAGCCCCCCCAAAAGGCAGATTTCATTATATGACTAATATCGCTATCACTGCTGTCGTCATGGTTGAACTGGTAGCACATTCTCCCCTAAATCAGAAGGTTTGGGGGATCAAGTACCCAGGTGGTTAACAAAGTGAACGTGAGCGTCACAGTCAGTCACCACCCTATTAGTGAGGAAGGAAGGTTAAGACTGGGCCTAGGAGTCAGGAAAGCTAGATTCTGTTTCCAGCTTTATTACAGACGTCCCGTGTGAGCGTCGGCAAAGCCTCTAATCTCTTTCGCTGAGTTCATCAGCAAAATGGGGATCACACAAGAACACACTGAGTTGGGTGTTTAATTTGCAAACGTTTTTAAGTCTTTGAGCTCCCCAGGCAGCAGGAGCAGCGGGGTAGTTATTACCCAGTGTGAGTTACAGTAATGCAGCACTTGAGGCAGGGGTACGCGTTGTTTAGGAGCCATCCTTTAAGTTTAAATGAAATATTAAACTGAATTTTCATCTGCTCATCTCGGGTTGTCTAGATAAGGGTAATGACAATTAGGTGTCATATGACTCCTGCCTTTGGGGAGGCTGGATGGGGGCACCAGCGCTCAGACCACGGCCCCTTCCCCTGCTCTGCCCCTCTTCCCCCAAAGGCGTGAGCAGAGGGGTCCAAAGGTGCCTGGACCCTGGCTAATCTTGCACCTGCCTTTGCGGGGGCTGACGCTGAGGGGTTGCAGGGCACCGGCTGGCTGTGCAGGACGAGAGGAGTGTCCTGCACACTAACCGGAGGCTGCCAGGCTGAGCAGCTCTGGGAGTAGTGAAGTGCCCACTCCTGGCCTGGTGGTTCTGGTGCACCGAGCGACCCTGGCGCAGGGCGTCGCAAGAGAGCATGGCAGAGAATCAGCGTGGGTAACGGCTTGCAAACGGTGCAGCTGGGAGGGGAGGCGCAGGCTGGGGACACTCCAGATCTTTGCTTTCCCTGCTGTCCCAGGAGAATGCCTGCTTCAGGAGCACCTTGCCTCTTGCACCGTTTGCAAGCGCTTACCAGCACTGATTCTCTGCCATGCCCCCAGTCTGCTCCTGCTGCAGCTGCCCAGGGAGTGGCCTGCGTCCTGAACCAAGATCCCTTTGAGTGTCGGGGCCACCAGGCAGGGAGCAGGCACCTTGCGCAGCCCCCAGCTCCAGTGCGCAGGATGCTCCTCTGGTCCTGCCTAGCCAGCCAGTGCTTATGGTCCCTCAGCGCCCAGCCCCAGCCCCCTCAAAGGCCACACAGAAGCCTGGCTTCAAGCACCTTTGGTGTGAGGGTCTCAGGACCCCTCCCCCCTCAGCCATCCTGCTGGCCGCTTGTGCCTCTTCACCTCCTCCTCTGAGGTCCCCTCCCTGCCAGCACCTGTCAGGAGAGGGGATTGAGCAGGGCCTGGGACGGAGTGTGGGTGGGACAGAGGTGGACCAGGAGCTTCTGACAGCAGCTGTTTGGGGAGGCTTAACCTCCCCAAGCCTATTATACCCGCCACCCGTGTAATGATCCTATGGACTTGTCAATTTTTTGATATTGATGATTGGTCCAAATATCAATCTTCTTAATAAAACAGATTCTGATGTCCAAGGCTATATATGAGAGAGTGAGTGAAGAATTTATATTACTTTCTTAGACAGTTAGCACACTGCTAAGGGTGGAGTAAAGCGCTTTGAATTGCCTAATGTAAGAAAAAAAGGAAACCCGAGAGACTGTCTGAACTGCAAACGCTTCTCTCTCGTTTCTGCTGCATGAAGCTTCTGACTTGGATGCTGTTTTCAGAGTGGCCTTTGCTGGGTCCAAAGTTTTTAAGTGTTTCTGTAGCAGTTCAGTAGATCAGTTATTGTACAGGGCACATTAAGACCATTAGCATTGCTGTAAAATTACTTCATGAATACTCTGTTTTCTGAAAAAGCCAGTTATGCTAATGAAAACTAGCTGCAAAAGAGAGAAACTTTGGAATGGAAGGCAGCTTGAAGTTCAGATTAGACGTTAACTTTGCTGCCTTAAAAAGGCATCTCAGAGGGTATGTAAATTGGCTGTAAACTTATGCCAGACTAAAGCTAGACATGCCTGTCTACTGTGGTCAGATGAAAAATATGAAGGAAAAGTTCCATGTTTTTGCAGGATAGAGACAGGTATACTTTTTAAGGAGATCACATAAAAATAAATTGTAAAATAATCACTCCTAAAGTATTAAACAATGTAAATTGCTTGTCCTTAAAAAGTTGATGCTTATTTTTAAAAATAGATGGCTGCGTTTGTTCCATATGCTTAATGGGGAATGGGGATGTGTGACCCATCCGTTCCTAGGATAGCCCACCTGAAAATGCCAAGATCAGGGCAGGATGCAAAAGGAGAGAAGATTCTCCCAGAACTGGTGGGTAACATTGAAGTTAGATTCCCTGACCAGTCACAAACAATGCTCCTAATTTCCCATGCTGGTTAGCAAGAAGCTACGACAGAAAATATACAGCTCCCTTTATTTCATTTCAATCTCTGTCTCCCAATCAGCAACTATGTCCAGTAAAGAGGTAAGTAATTTAAAAATCTGTTCCTTTTCCCAAAATGTTCTCCTGATCCCCAAAGGATCAGCCACATTGCCAGATCAATCTAAGTTTGGCTCTTACCCAAAATACTACGCTGCCAGCCAATCCTCTAGTAACTAAAGTTAAAGAATGATTATAAAAGGAAAGAACTAAACAAGTAGAGAGATGTTAAATGGACAAAGCAATCAGATATACAAATGACTTCAAAATCCATATATATCAAATTCTTAGCAGAATTGTGGAGGTTGCAGGCTTGTACAGTTTGTCTGGTGTACATACAGTACCTGGAGCAGGTCTCAGTCCTTTGTCTCTCAGCTTCAGGAGTAGAATAGTTGATTGAGAAGTAGGAAGACAAGATAGAGATGGTGCAGCTGAATTTTATAGTTTCTGCCATGAGACTTGTACTTCTTTTGTCCCAAACACAGCCATACAGCATATGGCATGGAAAAGCCTCCAAGTCCCTTGTCCATAGGCATGTTCTCACAAGTCCTGGCAACTCATAAAGTGTAACCTTGGCTTCCCTCCCTGAGCTTATTGTATATGACAGTGATGACCCTCGATGAGTCATGAATGCTGATACTAATCTGCCTGGGAGGCATAACCCAGTGGCACAGCACAAGTATTTGGATACAGATATATCACACACATCCATAATTTACAATACCAAGATGATACATACATACAGACAATATTTAGCAAATTATAACCTTTCCAATGGAACCTGACATGGCATATTTTGTAAGACTCATGGCAATTTTGTCATATTGGTATTAAATAATATTATAAATGGTCACCCCCAATCTAGACAGCATCACAGGGGGTTCAGAAGGAATGGGGGCTTTTTTCCTTTTATTTATGACTTCAGAAAAGTTTTCAGCACGATTGTTGCCTCATGAGTTGCACATACATTGACCAAAAGTGTCCCATAACTTCTCCAAAGCACTCAGAGAGCTAACACTTCACCCATAAGAATTTATCTAGTGAACTGTAATTTCTTTAGAGGACAGTGTATCTTTTAAATGCTATGTTATATATTTTACTTTTATATTAAAGCTATGGCTTGTCTACACTGGGAAAACTACCTAATGAGTCTAACACCATTTCATGGGAGTTGTAGTGTTAGACAAGGTTCCAGAGACCAGAAACATTTTTACTATGTGTGATTTTAAATTTGCTTTAAAGCAAGTCTCATCAAAACAGTAGGTTTTTTGGTTTTGTTCGTTTGTTTGTTTTTAGTTTTGTCTGTTGGAGCCCTTGTTTACACTCTTCTCCCCAGTTCTAATACCACAACTAATGTTATAGCCAGGGTGTAAGGAATTCTTTTTTTAATTTTTCTCCAGGTAGACATAGTCTGTATCTAGGTGAAATAAAGAATTAATTCAATTGTTCCAACCAGGTTCAAATTCTGGGTTTGATTACAAGTGAAATGTAGTTTGGTCTCGTCCTAGTTCTGTGTTGGTGCAAATTGTAAAACTCCAGCTCAGCAGGTGTCTCCTTTCCCCCTCGGAAGTTCTAGTCTCTGAGGGTTGGGCTGGATTTTTAGTTTTCCCTCTCAATCTGCTGTGCTTACGAGTAGAAACTGAGCCCCTGACGTTATTTGTTTGTTAGTAACTAAATAGTTCAGTTTTGGCAGTGCTTAACCTTCTTTCCAAGTTCCCCACATTAACTGTTAAAGTCTGTATCACAATATAACCTTATCAGTTAAAATCCAGACCCAAAGAGCAGGATCAGGAGAGGGAGCTAATCCATTTCACTACATCAAGCCATTTGTGTTTGGATAGCCAGGCATCTGACTTACACTTTTCCTATGATGGGTAGTTGATAGTGGCTGATTATTTTCTGTTCTTGCTGGTTCATAAACCTAGTTTGATTGAAATCTGTGCAAGACCTAAACAGTTGTGAAATGTTTATTCCAAAACCATACAATATATTACTTTAAAAATGTGTCAGAATGGCCTGCAAACTGCTATGCCTTTTTATATAAAATCTAGGGTCAGGGTTTCAAATGCTATTCTTCATACAGTTTAGTTTTGGACTCTAAACAAATGACTGCTGTTTAACTATTGGCATGCAACCCAGTTTTAAACTACAGCCATATAGGGTATGACAGAATTTGTACTAAGGGGTTTTCAAGGTGAGGTCATGATAAACTTAAATGAAACTTGAGCTACTGGTTTAATGTCACTAGTAAATACAATTAATCTTTTTAACAAATACACTCCTACGATGAAATGAATACTGTACTTATATTCCCTCTGGTTTGTGGAGAGGGATATTTAAAGGAATAAACTAAGGATTTTTGGTTTGTTTCTGTGCAGCTTAAAAATATTCATCTAATGTAAACATTTTAGTAATTTATGTTCTGGAGATCTGCTAGCAGGTCTTGGTTTTCCCTAAGACAGGGCTTTGACAGTAGCCTAGTAAAGACACAAACTGTGGTGATTTTTCTTTTTAAACAACGTAAACTAACAAGTGCTCTCTAGAATCTGTCTGTACATTTAAAAAAATACTTCTGACAAAAAAAAATACTCGTGATTAGCAATATAATCCCAGACATTCCTGTATTTGAGTGTTTAATGCTGTGTCTCTTTCCCCTTTTTTCAGGACCTTTTCATAGTAGCCATACAGCACAGACACCTAAAGCATCCGGCAATGTTACTAGGCTGTGATGTAGAATGCTTTTGAAATCATTCTTTTAAAACTACTATTCAGCAGAGGAGAGACGTCTCTGCCCAGCAAATTGAGGGGTTTACATAAACCGCTTCCTATTCCTAGACCACAAGCAACACTGACTGCAAAATGAAAACTCGGTAGAGTTAGTTACCTCCATCCCCTCATCTTTCTCCTTCCTGAGAAATGTCTCTTTCCCAGCTCCAGAGAGCACCCTCTGTGGATCATAGACAGATCATGGGCTTGGGCAAGAGCAGAGCTTGGAGCTGCTTTCCTCACAGCTCCGCATTAACAGCTCTAGTCTCTTCTGTCTACTCCATGCCTCTGTTTGCTTTGCAGGCAGTATCTGTTAATTAACAGATAGATAAAGCCAGTCTCTCTATTTGGTGATCCACAGATGGGTTGCCAAATGAAGTCTGAGGGCATCTTCTGAGGATAGGATAGCATTTCTTGGCTAGGGAGAAGATGAAGTTGAGTTCCTTTGTTCGTGCAAGAACATCCGTGTATGGAGGAAACAACATGTTTACTTCAAAGTAATTCAAGTCAGTGATTTTTAAGTTTTATAAATCTCTCTGGTGGTGGTAGGACATGCATTCATTTTATTTAAGCTGGCAGTTCACTTTACTGAGCTCAGTGCATAAGAAATCAGGATATGTTTTTCCCCTTGTTCCTCCTCCCTTCCCCCATCCCAGATGAAAAAAGCTCCAGCAAACTCTGACTTTTCCATGTTCATCCCTATTCTAACTTTTCTAATGGAGACATGATGTAGTTAAGAGATATTAAGTTTGTTTGGTTTTCATAGTATTCTTCACAGCTATACATGTCTTGGTCTCTGGTGTGGAAGAGTGGGTGGACTTCACACTTTTAGGTCAAACTTTAATCCCTGCATCTTGAACCATGTGTTCAAGGTCACCAGTTCATAGCGTGATCCAAGATCATGGTGCCTTCAGTGATATGACAGGATCAAGTGTTGCTTTGTGTTTGAGGTGAGTATGAGGACAATGCTGGTGTTGTTTAAAAAATTGCCTTTAGCTCTCAGGGCTGTTTGGTTCTTTGAATTTCTTAAGAAAATACTTTTATTCCCTTTTTGGATAACATACAGTTTTCCTCCATTATGTCTCCCTTCCTCTGTCAAGCCTTTTGACATGTTTTGTTTAGGGGCGCTTGCTTTTCCTATACTGGAGTGTATCGCTTAAGGTCACTGTTTCACTGGAAAAGTTGGTTTCCCTCGTGGATGCAAGTAGTAAAGTAGAATTGTGTTTACAATGTGATCTAGAACTCGTTAGATCATGTCCTGGATTGTTGGGGTTTTTTTAAATGTAGTATGAAAGTGTCTAACTGTTTGGGTATAGCAATAAAATGCTCACCTAAGACCAGGGCGTGGGAACAACCTTGGACTTCACATGACACAGATCTGGTGTGGGAGGTTTTGGGGACCACAATTTGCTCTGCAGCCCACTTGAACAATTACTTGAGCAACGTTAACACTGTTCACGAGCACCTGTATCACATTAGTATTTAGAGGCCCCAACTGAGATTGGAGTTCTATTATGCTTTGGACTGTACATGCATGTAGTACATGTCAGTCCCTGCCCGAAAGACAATTCAATTGAAATAGGCAAGACCAAAAGTGAGAGAAACAAAGTGTTATTTCCCCCATTTTGTAGATAGGGCACTGAAGCATAGAAAAGGGTGACTTTTGAAAGGTCATGCAGGAAGTCTGTGGGAGAGCTGAGAACTGAACCTAGTTCTCCAGTATCTTAATCACAGCCCATTTGTTCTCCCTGATGGAAACAAATGCACATGCCTCTCTCCCTCCCACCTGCTACTGTTGCTTAGAGACTTGCATCTGAGAATCAAGGGAGCTCTTATACTTAACTTGAAGGGTTGTTACCAAATTTAATGGAAATTCTGGGCATGCAGTGATGTGTGCTTATTTCATAGGCTACTGAAAATACTTCATTAATTTCATAGCAAATAAACAGCTTGGCCCTCGACTGAGATGCTGGTGTTGTGGAGCTGACGAAATTATATATAGGCTCCCTAGAATTGCACTGAATATTGGTTTTATCCCCATTCATAATTGCCCTTGAGGAGAAAACAACAAATGTGGAGTACAGAAATGCAAACAGGCTGAGAACACTGAGCAGAAAAACATTTTCTCTGTTGAACTGGGAGGAGCAGATGATGACATGGCCTGCAGCTGTTAATGAGCACATCATTCCAGTGGTCTGACTTGCAGTTGGTGACAGTAGGATGCCACACCTAGTATAGTTCCTGTATTTTGACCAAAATACAATGATACAAAAATATTGTAAAAATAACCCACTCAGCCTTGTCTAGCAGTGGATGAAGAAGAGTTTATAGTCTCTGCCGGGATGGCTGCATGTGCTCATGCTTCACCGCTGTCCTTATGACACATAGTGTGAATGGGACAGACCATTGGAAGCAACTATTTGCAAAATCTGTATTAGCAGGTGACCATATGAATGATATATTTTATATTATCTGTTTCAGTGATGTATATTGTGTTAAATGCGCAGATTGTATATATCACTTGCACCTCCATAATACATTAAATTTATTGCATGGTATGGGTCTGCTACCATTTGTAATGCATCTGCTCCAAGGAGCTGTGTTAGGAATTGCGGAACAGGTGCTCAGGTCACAGGCACAACAGTGGGGGTAATGCTGTTACCCATTTGGGGATTAACTGAACCGTATGGTGTACATAAACCAGTTTGTCCTCTCATTAGCAAGCCAGAACTGTTGCAGGAGAAACTGGAGTGAGAGCTGCTTAGCTGCAGCACATAATTTGCAATAGTTTTCCATTCCAGTGTAGCTAAAGCAACAGAGGATGAAGAAGTTGCCTTTACAGCACTGCCAGTCTCAGAAGAAATGTTTTTAGGTAGTATCACCCTCAGAGCTATTGCAGGGAAAAGCGTACTGGCCTCTCGGTCAACTCCCATAATCCATGTGAACGCCAGGGTGCTTAATTGCTGCTGCTGTTCAGTGTACATGCTACGTTGGGTGCATACAGGGTTTCCAAACCGTAGTGGACATTTATTTCCCTATAAGTCAGTGGAGTTATACTGATGTAACTGAAAGCGGAATTTGGCCAACCTGAAGCTAAGTGCAATTTGCAGAGGACCCTTTCTGTGGGGACCCTTTATGGAAGGCAAAGCAGGAGTCTCAAGCTGTGGGTCATGACCTGAAATTACATCAATGGGTCGTGAGGCTGGCGAGGCGAGGCTCATCGCTCTGGGCATTGTGACCGGCTGCATGGGGTCGCAGCACTGCTCTAGGTTTGGCCTACTGTGATGTGGGGGCGGAGATCTGAGCCAAATTTCAGTGACAAGTGGTGTGACCCCAAAGGCTGCAGTGTCCAGAGCAGAGAGCCAAGCCCAGCCAGTCATGGGGGACAGGAGCCGGGAGAGAGGGGTTTCATGTTCTCCAATAAGTACTGGCTCACTACTCAGCAACTGAGCAGCGTGTGGGGCCCCCAATATACCCCTCCCCCACAACCATGCAACTCCCCCTCTCTTATGTCACCCATCCTGATCTTCAGCCCCTGTTGTCCCAGCTCCTTGCCTCAGTCCCCCTCTTTGCTTCCAGGACAAGAAGCAATGGGCTTAAATTGCAGCAAGGGTAGTTGAGGTTAGACGTTAGGAAAAGCTTCCTGTTAGGGTAGTTAAGCACTGTAATAAATTGCCTAGGAAGACTGGAATCTCTGTCACTGGAGGTTTTTAAGAGCAGGTTAGACAAACACTTTATCAAGAATGGTCAAGATAATAGTCCTGCCTTGAGTGCAGGGGACTGGATTAGAAGACCTCTTGAGGTTTCTTCCAGTCCTACACTCCTATGATTCCCCCATGCCTCTCTGCCCCTCAACTCCTTCCTCATTACATCCCCAGTCCCTCTTATCTCCCCCCTTAACCCGCAGGTCCACAGATCCCCACCCTTTGCTCCCCCTGGGCTGTGGGGTGGGTTGGACTGTGTTTTTGGGGAGTATCTCAGGTTGCTACACCCTACCCCAGTTGCTGGTTGGGGAGGTAGTTCCCCAGCTGTTCACATCTTGCTGGAGTGTCTGGAATCTTAGCTCCCAGCCCCTCCCCACTTACGGTGCCATGCAGGGGATAAGGAGACCATCGGGTCTGAGGGGCATCTCAAGAGGCCTCTGGGTTGTGACAGGCCATCTGGGTTTACAAATGGGTCCTGAGCCCAACAAGGTTGAGAACCACTGAGGTAAAGAATAAGAGGAAGGAGAGGATTGTGGGAAGTTGAAGAAAACATTTAACAGCTCTCATCAAATCCTCCTTTTCCTTGATCTTAGCTTGGGCACACTCATCAAAAGAAGATTGTCTGGCACTATTGCTTTGTGTAGCCAAGCTTTGGATGAGAGATCAAGATAAAAAATAACTACATATTGAGGGTGATTTGGTTCTATGGGTATTGGGAATAAATGACATGGCATCTTGCCAGTAAGTTTTGGATGTTGAATTAAATATAACTAAAGGTCAAAGTCCATGGGTGCCACAGATATCCAGGGGTTCACAAATGTGTTAACACTTAGCTTCAGATACCTAATCAGAACGACTGACTCTTTGATCAAATAGGCTTGATTTCACTAGCATTCGTTATAACTTTTATGTGGTGTTTCTTCATTTGTTGCTGCTTTCAGTTGCAGTTGTGCAGGATTTTTCTTCCTCTCTTCAGACTGTGTAATTGTTCTATAATCTTTGCTTATTAGACAATGTGTGGTGTTAAGGTTGCTTGTGAAGGAATTTTTTTGTTGGTTTGAAGTGCATCCCTCTGTGCACAAATAGTTAGTGTTTGAGCTCTAGTTATGCAATTTATCATTTGAATCGAGTGTTGTTTGTGTTTCTAGTTCCCAGACTTGGGTTTCCTGGGATAATGGACTTGAAGTAGAGACATAACTTCTTTTTGGCTGAAAATGAAATATTTTCCACAGTCTCATCACCTTCCTTGCTGTTAACTGACCTGAAATTAGCATAGGGTGCAGAGCATTGATTGAAGTAAATTCAATGGAAAGACTCCCTATTTAAGGAGACTTGGATCAGGCCTATAAAAACCTCAAAGTTCAGATCCTTATTGCTTTGCTGTTTGTTTTTCTCCCTTATGTCCCTTTCTTTTTATATATGATTTGCAGGTTAATCTGTATACTGTTTAGAGACTACAGTAACAATTCAGATGTATATGGTGGCTCCATTTGTTTTGAAAATCAATAATTACATTTGCCAAATTATGCCCTCCATGATACCTGTATAGCTCTGTCAAGGAAACAGGAAGCTGATTTTGGAACCAAATAAATGGGTTGAGGCTTTTGGCACTGGGAAAGTGTGGATGAATCTCTTCTTTACCTCCTTTTGTTTTCTCCTCTGGGCTGTAGTTGTGAATGGTGATATAAGCTTCCCCACCACAGCAATCCTTGAGAGTGGTCAGCTCCCTCTTTCCCCTAATGCCCACCACTGCATCCAACAAAAATGGGGAAATGCGTTAGCTAGAAATATCTGCTAAACCATCAGCAGTGAAATAATTATAAATTTGGATATTCAAATGGCATTAATAGGGTTCAGAATTAACACTTGATGAATGGAGCAGTTATCACCTCTCAAAGTTGATGTTTCAGGCTGTCTGCCTCTCTGGAAGATAGGTCTGAATCAGTGCCCATTTGGAAGAACTTTTTCAAAACCATAAGGGCTAGGAACTTCTAATGTTAAGTTTAGATTATTGAGCACAATTCTGTGGCAGGTGCATGCTCCAGTAGATCCTGTGGCCAAAATATTACAGAATACATTGGACCCTACCTTTTGCAATGCAATGAAAATTGAGGATGCAGTAGTTTCCTCAAAAACTTTTTTTTTAAATTTAAAACAAAACCCATAATATTTAGGATGCTGGTGTTTTCAGATTCTTATAATTTGCTACACATGTAATATCTCTAGTCTTTTATATTTAGTTTTTAAACATCAAATTTGTTAGAGCAATTTTAGTCTCATTTTAAAGAAAAAATAGAGTAATTTTTTATTTGAGTACAAAGGGAACATAACATAAGAATAGCCATACTGGGTCAGACCAATAGTCTGTGTAGCCCACTATCCTGTCTTCCAACAGTGACCAATGCCAGGTGCTTCAGAAGGAATGAATAGGACAGGTAATCATCAAGTGAGCCATCCCGTCAGCCGTTCCCAACCTCTGGCAAATAGCAATCGTGCTTATCCTGGCTAAACCCTTCGCGAAACGGTAAAAGCCCCTAGTGATGGTGGGGGAGAGAATAAAAAGCATTATATTAAAGTGCTAAGAAGTATTGTAGTTACAGCTCTCTGGGAACAGGTTACAGGAGGGGGAAAATAAAAGGATCATAAATATACTTAATTTCTCTAATTAGAGGGAGGAGCCTTGGTTTTGAAAACTTCCGGGTGGTTTGGCCCTGTTTATAATGAGTCGATCACTGTACCACAGTATTGTAGCTTCATGATAAAAATGCTGTAATTAAGGAACTAATAGAATTCTCATAATAAAAGCTGTAATGTTCTTATGTAAGGTAGATGATATCCTTATTTTAGAGATGGGGCAACTGAGACAGAAAGCGTTTTATCCAAGACCTCACAGGACATTGGTATTTGAGCCAGTATTCGAGTTTGGAAGTTTCTCATTTTCAATCCTTTGCTCAGACAACATCTCTTCTTTTAGGTGTAGGGAGGATGGCAGAGATGTGTCTCTATTCACATGGCAAAATACTATATAGTAAAAAAATCAAACGATCTAGAAGTGAGCTTTGTATAGTCTTTCTGGCAAGCAGAAATTTATAGCTCTGTCAGATACAGTGTTGTCAACAGGATTCTGTTTTGGCAAACTGAAATGCCTGCCAGCTCTGCTGGGAAGTCTCAAAGAGATTATGTGAGAGAGAGTGTGGCTTTTGAGGTCAGGAAAATACTTTGCTTAGGCCAAACTCCTCCAGGGTCCATTTGGATGGGTAGTCTGAAATACTGACCCTTGGCCATTGTTAAAGTGGTGCATGAGTATTTACTGTGTGCAGAGGTACCCAGATGTTTCCAAGCCAATGTATTCCTCTCCTAAGAGATGTCTTAAATCACTGAAGTTGAGTGCCGAATCAGTTTCATACTATATATGGTGTTTGTGCAAGTGATAGAAATCTGAGTGTATTTATAACACAGGTTTGCTGCAGTAATGTGGATTGGGAACAAATGCTTTTTTGGATAATATCCAATGCTTAGAATTGGTTTTACCCTGGCATGTAAAATCAGTATGTAGCTTGTAAAGACAACAGTTGAAAAACTGATAGGGGTTTCTTTTAAAAAGGAAAAAAAAAAAAACCAAAAACAACCAACCAAATCTACAGTTTGAAGAAATGGCATATGCCTGGATGCATACTTATGATTGTATCATATAAGCAGGATGATGGACTATTATAAGTTGATCAATTCTGTCACCTTTGGAATGCTGAACACCCATATTCCAATACTTATTTATCAGGTACTGGATTTCTTACATATTTTTCTGCTTTGTGCAGAGGTAGTTCTCTCGTAATTACATATGCCTTAAATGTAATGCTGTACAAATGTTGTGATTGGAAAATATTACCTAGCATTGAAATTAAGAAATCCACTCATGAAATGAGATTAGCATATACTGCTAATAAATATTTGAACAAAAATAGTTGGCAAAAAACGATGCAAGTGTTTTTGGGTGTGTCAGTTTAACTATTGATGATCAGCACAGCTGCTTTTTTGACATACCTCATTTATTAGATCTTTGTATTACTACATGAATAACTGTTTGTTGTATATGGAGCCTGTCTGAGGTAATGATTAATTACACTGACTCTTCATAGCCTAGACGGTAAATGAATTGTAGTTTTCGAATACGTTTTCTAAGATTGCCAATATTTGTTTTTGTTCTAGGATGTTCAAAAAGAGAGAGAACCCCATACTTATCTCAGTAAAGAAGAAGTCAAAGAGAAGATTAAAAACTATAATTCATCTGTTACTGACAAACTAAAGATGAACTTGGTAAGATTCATGTAGAACTACTGTAGTTTATAATTGAATAGCTGAATGCCACTCCATATAGTGCATTATTTATCACTGTGTCTTTAGCCTTTTTCATATGAAACTGTGGCTTAATTACTTCATTGTGTACTTCAGAAAAAGGGCCATTTTTTAGCCCTGGAATGAATTTAAGCCACTTTCATTCCTCTTTTGTTTGGAGATAAGGGTATAAACTACAAACCTGTATATGGTATTATGAAAAGTTAATGTGTTTAAAATACTTTTTCAACCGTCACAAAAAAAAAATAAAAAAGGAAGTGGATTCTTTTGATCAAAAACCTGTTATTCCAGTACAACTGGGAAGGAGTATAAAAATACTGCTTGAGTCCATGGGACCGGATGCAGTGCATCCGAGGGTGCTGAGGGAGTTGGCTGATTTGATTACAGATCCATTGGCCATTATCTTTGAAAACTCGTGGCGATTGGGGGAGGTCCTGGATGATTGGAAAAAGGCAAATATAGTGTCCATCTTCAAAAAAGGGAAGGAGGAACTGGAGAATTACAGACCAGTCAGCCTCATCTCAGTCCCTGGAAAAATCATGGAGCAGGTCCTCATGGAATCCATTTTGAGGCACTTGGAAGAGAGGAAGGTGATCAGGAACAGTCAGTATGGATTCACCAAGGGCAAGTCATGCCTGACCAACCTGATTGCCTTCTATGATGAGATGACTGTGTGGATGTGAGGAAAGCGGTAGATACAATATACCTTGACTTTAGCAAAGCTTTTGACATGGTCTTCCACAGTATCCTTGCCAGCAAGTTAAAGAATATGGGTTGGATAAACAGACTATAAAATGGATAGAAAGCTGGCTAGATCATCGGGCTCAATGGGTAGTGGTCAATGGCTCCATGTCTAGCTGGCAGCCAGTCACAAACGGAGTGCCCCAGGGGTCTGTCCTGGGGCCAGTTTTGTTCAACATCTTCATTAATGATTTGGAGGTTGGGGTAGATTGCACCCTCAGCAAGTCTGCAGATGACACTAAGATGGGATGAGTGGTAGATATGCTGGACGGCAGGGATAGGATACAGAGTGACCTAGACACATTGGAGGATTGGGCCAAAAGAAATCTGATGAGGTTCAACAAGGACAAGTGCAGAGTCCTCGACTTAGGATGGAGGAAGCCCATGCACTACTACAGACTTGGGACCGACGAGTTAGGCAGCAGTTCTGCAGAAAAGGATCTGTGGGTTACAGTGGATAAGAAGCTGGATATGAGTCAGCAGTGTGCCCTTATTGCCAAAAAGGCTAATGGTATATTGGGCTGCATTAGTGGGAGCATTGTCAACACATCGCGGGAAGTGATTATTCCCCTCTATTCAGCATTGGTGAGGCCACTTTTGGAGTATTGTGTCCAGTTTTGGGCTCCCCACTACAGAAAGGATGTGGACAAATTGGAGAGAGTCCAGAGGAGGGCAACAAAAATTATTAGGGGGCTGGCGCACAAGCCTTATGAGGAGAGCCTGGGGAAACTAAGCCTGTTTAGTCTGCAGAAGAGAAGAATGAGGAGGAATTTGATAGTAGCCTTTAACTACTTGAAACGGGATTCCAGGGAGGATGGAGGTAGGCTGTTTTCAGTGATGGCAGATGGCAGAACAAGGAGCAGTGGTCTCAAGTTGCAGTGGGGGAGGTCTAGGTTGAATATTAGGAAAAAGTTTTTTACTAGGAGGATGGTGAAGATCTGGAATGGGTTACCTAGGGAGGTGGTGGAATCTCCATTCTTAGAGGTTTTCAGTCCAAGACTGTCTATAACTCTCTCTCTCACACACAAAGCTATACTACCATGGCACCGAAATATGTTAAATCAAGCAAAAGTTATGATACTTTTAAAATTCATTTCAGATGGTTTGATTTCTGGAGATAGCCTTAAAAGTAGGTTTTCAGTGTGATAAGAATCAATGTACATCTTATTCTTAACTTCTACAGTAGTTCTAGATTGTCTGTATTAATAAAATACATATTTACCAGTCTAAAACTCATATAACAGAACTCAGTGTGTATCTAAATTGTCAGATCCTTTTATATTCCATTAGATGTACTACACATCCAATTTTAGAAGTTCTGTTACATTCTAAACTACTTTATAGATGCAAGGCGTATCTGACATTGGTTTTTGTTATGTATTTTCATATGGTTTGGAATTAATACTTATAAAATCATGTTGCTAAAGCCCTGTAACACAGGAACAGGCTAAGCTTTCGTTTTCAGAATGAATTACAATCAGAAACTTTCCATGTTGGTTAGATCAGCATAAGCATTTAGCTTGAGATAGTCAAAGGAACCTCAGTCATTTAGGCACCCAATTTCCATTAAATTGCAATAGAATTTGGGCACCTAGTCTCTTTTGACAATCACAGCTCTAAGCATTGCACAATTGCGTGTGACCTTATATTTTGTATTTCTGCAAAGTTATGTTGTAGTGTGTGTTTAATATAAAGTGTGTGCAAATATGTCTGCACATTTATAACATTACAAACACAGAAACTATGTTAAAAACATTATTCAGGTTGCAAAATCAAGCACTCAAAAGCCAGGAAATGCCAGAATTTCGGCTCTCTTATGCATATGTATTATGCAGGCTTCAGTGAGCAGGTGTTCAGTAATTTGTTGTCTCTTCGTTTTTCAGTGTTTGGTCTCAGGCCTTATTTACTACACATTACTCCAACTCTGCTCTGAACATAGAACTATCATTTCCTCACAGGCTTTTCTGTGGTACTTATCACTGTAGTATGATTTTTCACTAATATTAATGAAGACATTTTTCACAACACCCCTTTGAGGTGGGGTGCTGCTGTTGTTATACCCATTTTATAGATGGGGAAATGAGGCACAGAGCGATCACAAGTACCTACCTATTTTGGGTGTCCCATTTGAGACACCTTGAACTTGACCTTTCAGATGACTTAGTTAGCATTATATAGCACTTCATGTATTCAAAGCCCCTTTCCCGCTGACTTCCATTGCAGCTGTGAGAGTTCAGCACTTCTGCAAATCGGATCGTAGGGGCTCAAGTCAGGCACCTAGAAGATGAACAACACACAGTAAGAGACCAGCTGGATGAAAAGTTTTTGGCTTACATGAGTGGCTAGCATCCGATAGGAACTCTGCAGCAGAGCTAGGAATAGAATCCAGTGTGCCAGGGCAGCATTCAGCCCTTAACCCTTGCTTCATTTACTATACACCTTCCAGCTTCTGCCAAAAATGAGGCAGGGGATCTATAGACAACAGCTTCCTTTACTAAACAGCCCTGACTTATTCCCACAGCTGGTCCATCCTGTACAATTAATGAGGAGGGGGTCCTGTGGGGGAAAAAACAGTATATGAGCAGGTAATTAAAGACTGTAACATAACGCATGTGCACAAGGGGGGCAAATTAAGGATGTACAGCATCATCTGGCATTTCCTAATTTTTGAGTGCTTGACTTTGCAGCCTTAATAATGCTGTTTTAACACCTCTATTTTCCTAGCTTTTATAAAAAGCAAACAGAAAAAACAAATTGCACCATGTTGACATGGGTCGTTAGCAGGGTTGGAACCTTTAGATCCACGCACACACACATGCTACTTGAGCTAATGGAGTAACTGATAACCGTAGTCGTATGTCATCCTCTGTGAACCAGCAGCACTGGGGTGAGGGGGAAGGGAGAACAGATGGATGCGCTTTCCTAGTAGTTTTCACAGTGGGTTTGGCAAAATTATAAGCAACTAAAAACAAGTCTTTTAATGGGAAAAGTTGTGCAACCTTAATATTAGGTATTGCTACCAACTGCCTATTTAAATGTTTTTTTAGAAGTGTGTGAATGTGTTTGTGGGGACTACCTGGGTTTATGGATTTTGACAGTCTTGATTCTCTCTCGTTTAGATTTTGTTTCTTGTGGGACTATAACATATTCTAGAACAAGGAAAATAGGTGGAAAAGGGAGAGGTTAAAAGGAGATGTTTGGATTTATTTCACTGACACTTTTCTCAAACCTGTTAATTTTTTTCCTTTTCAGAAAATTATGTTTATATTTAAAACTTAAGCAAACCATTGAATAAGTTTTTTCATTTAGAAAATTTTAAAACGTCTGTTACGAACTATAAAGGTTAATTTGTGATGTCAGTTTGAATGACAAGATCTCACATGCTGCTTGACTAATATGAATAATAAATTTATAACCTAAAATAACAAACTAGTATTTTGCAAACTTGTCTCCATTTTTTTCCCCAACCAACCTCAGTGTGAGCCCAAAACATGGATTAATTGTTTGTACACAGTAGTGGGATCTCCATTCATATCTTGATTAAAGTAGAGATCTGACAGTTTGTAGTGTTTCCATCATTGGTTGATAGCTTAGTGAGACCGCTTCATAATTCTTCTAAGACTGAAAATTTAATATTAGTTTTCTTTTCATAGAATCTTTTCCTTGATGCCTATCTAGACCTGATAGGCAGATCAACTGTAATTCCAAAAACAAAAGTGAATTTTATGGCAGGTGTGGAGGAATGGATAAATGTGTCTTACAAAAATTATTTACCTCATGTATTACGATAACATTTTAGTGAGTCCATTGCAATCTTATTGCTTTATTGCTATTGATGCTGTCATAATAAATAGGTCACTATTAATTTTATAAAGTATTGTGCTTTTCTTTCTGCTACAGAACTCAAATGGGACTTACACTGGCTTCATCAAAGTTCAGATGGAACTATGCAGACCTATTACTGTACAGTTTTCTGTGAATCCAGGAGAACATGCTCACAATGAGACTGCATTTTACTTGCCTGCCGGCTACGTGAATACACTTCATATAAGCAGCACCAACACTGTTCGTGAAGTTATTGAGGCCTTGCTCAAAAAATGTCTAGTGTCTGACAACCCTGCCAAGTTTGCACTTTATAAACGCTGTCACAAGGAAGATCAAGGTATAATTTAGATTTGTTGTCTTTTGATGTTGGAGTGGGCTAAGTGTTTGGGCTGGGAGGTGTACCATAGTTATGTTCGACATAAGTAGGATGGGAGAAGGCAGATACAGGAGAGGTGGTAGTAATTCTCTCATTTCCATAAATTCAGGATACAGGTTCTTGTCTTGTGCTCTGTGAGAGATGATGTGTGTGAAATGTCTTATCTGGTTGTGGGAGCAGGAGTGCCTTGTGGTCAGATGGGATATTTTTCAGGTACTTGGAAAGTAAGATGAGAACGTATTATCATCTGAGGCGTGAAAGCCCTGGGGTTTATTCCTTTCTGGAGCCGTCTTGGTTTAGGTGATGGATGGTAAGATGTTTTCGGAATAAGGACATATAGAGAATAAGAATATATCAAGGGAAAGGTATGTGTTATAATTATACTTATAGAGGAAGAGGATTTGCTGGAATGGGTATAACATGATGGGAGTGTCAGTCTCTTTGGTAGGTGATATGTGGGAATATGATTTTGCAGTTTGTCTGGGAGGTCTGTGGTCCCTCATACAAGGGAGTGGGGAATCACTCTGAGGGGCTTCATGCCTATCTAGGAGGATCCAGGGAGTTACTTTGGGTGACCATTAGTCCACTCGAAGGTGCTTTTTACTGTGAACATGAGATTGCTAGGGTTGGTGGTAAAGATGTGAGTTATGGTGGTTGCAATGCACAGTTGTAGATTTCCATAATGGCAGATGCTGCTGGTGCAGTGGAAGGGATTGACCTAATGTCTGCTAGAAATTGGAACTTGGAACAGAGCTGCTCGTTAGCTGCCTGAGGTTTATGGTAAGATTGAGATAATGTTTTTTAATAAATTGGAGGAAGCAAGCAGAAGAACTGGATCATTGTATGAATTTATTTTTTTTTAAATATTGTTTTAGCTGAATAATTAATGCTCCATAAATGAATAGGCATCTAGATACTGTCACCTACAGTCTGTGGCTCTCTGTCGACATTAACATTAATATAAATATTACATTACATATAAATATTAATTTCTTATGTTTAATGATATTGGCAAATAGGTACTAGAGCAGTCGACTTGCAAAGGCATCATTCACCTAGAATGTAACAGAGGGTTTTTTCCATCTGTTGATGTGCTTGGTGTGATTCTCTCATAGTTAATCTGCACATAGAAGAACCTCTTCCTGCACTAAGTGCTGTTAAAAGCTAGGAGTGCATGTATATCAGGAAGTGCCAAAAGTGAAGCAAAAGGAGATAATCACGTGGCATTTTCAGTCTGCCAGCTTCTCACTCTGACACTTGGAATCCAGCTGCTTGAACTGACAGTGACAGCGGCCAGCTGCAATGTGACACGTGTGGTCAGCAGTCATTCCATCTGAACAGGCAGCGTTGTCTTGTAGACAGGGTGTGTGCGCGTAACCTTCACTGAAGCCCTTTCTTTAAAAGTTTTAATGGCTTTTCCATTATGTCCAGGAACTGGACATAAAATACAAAGTGCCAGAAGCCCCAAGTCCTCTGTCTTGTAAATAGGGCCCCCATATCATACAGACGTGGAAGTGGAGGGAAGGCTCTTGCTTCCCTTCACAAGATTTAAGGCCTATGTTTAAGTCCTCCTGTCACTGAGGGGTCCTTGGGATGGGTGGGGAGGGAAATACCTGTGGCAACATGGTGCTATTGGACTACCCTGTGTAGAATGGGAATGTGGAAGGAAGTCTGCAAATTACCAGCTTATTTCCCAGGTTTAATACTTTCGTTTCTGTTGTTACGTGCCATTATGCTGCTGCAGTTGCTGTTTAATTGTTTCTTTTGACTATGTATTGTTGGCTAAGAGCCATTTCATTCAGTTTTGAGTGTCAGTTATCACACACTATTATGCACAATGTGTTCTGCTCAGCCTTCCCAGCAACTGCTGTTTGTACAAAAATATCCCCAGCAGTGCAAAGGTTTTATAGCTACAAGTGTATGTTTTGGGGGTGAAGATGGGGTGGTTTCCTTCTTAAAGAGCATGTTCTCTAGCAAGATATTAATAGTTGAAATCTTTTATTTGTAAAACTGAATAATAATTGTAACTTTCCCTTCTGCAGTTTATACATGCAAGCTCTCAGACAGAGAACATCCCCTCTATCTGCGTTTGGTAGCAGGCCCCTGCACGGAAACACTCAGTTTTGTTCTGCGTGAGCATGAAACTGGAGAGGTTATGGTAAGTTAAGAACATAAGAACAGCCATACTGGGTCAGACCAATGGTCCATCTAGCCCAGGATCCTGTCTTCAGACAGTGGCCAATGCCAGGTGCTTCAGAGGGAATGAACAGAAGAGGTAATCATCAAGTGATCCATCACCAGCTTCTGGCAAACAGATGCTAGAGACATTTTAAAGCATGGTTTTACATGCTGTGTTACATCTGTGTCTTTTTTTTTGTTTTTGTTTAGCTTCCCTGATGTGTTAAATACCCTCATTCTCTTGCTCTGAAGTTTTTTTTCCAAGGTTATTCATTTTAGTGTCTACTTAACTGTATAGAAAATTGTGAAATGTTGACCCAAAGGAGCTCTGCACGTTATTTCAAGCATGGAATATTACAGCAGTGAGTACTGTAGTGGTGCTTGAAAAAGAGTGTTAGTTTTAACCCTCACATTTCACACGGGTTTATCTTTCTGAAAAATTCATTGTGGCCTGAATTTTTCCATTCTTGGGCTCTGTTCAAAGTTGAATAGATACTTTTGGAGGGAGCATGGGGGAAGGGTTAATGTCTCTTAACGTTTTGAGTTCTGCAATGGTGAGAAAAGACTTCCGGACTTTAAAACAAACACGCCCCCTCCTCCTCAATACTAAAAAGTGACTGAAATATGAAAGTCAATAGTCCTCAAAGTACAATACATCCACAACCAAGCTTTTTAAAATAAAATATAATTGTGATGATTGAGTATTAACATTAGTGTGTAAATCGTTTGTGAGCATACTCAGGTATCTGACATTCTTAGCAGCACTGAATCAAAAACCCTACCCTTTGTGATACCACAATGCACATTTTCCCTGCCTGACCTGGCCAAGGGGTGGCTGGTGCTCTTAGGCCTCTACTGAAATGGTTTGCGTCACAGTGATTGGTAAATATTTCACTGAAACAGAAATCATCTCTATCCTCACCATCCCCAAAGCAGATCCTAGTGGGGAATCGACAATTGGAAATGCTTAGGGACCAGTGTATCTCTAGTAATATGAATAGTCCCCACTGGAGTCTATGGAGTTGCACAAATAAGTATACGTACAGAGACCTGGACCCTACGTTTGTCTTTTTTTCTGCTGTCAAACTGTAGTCAACAGAGTGCAAACCCACATGCTGCTGCCTTGTTAATGCTGTCTTCCAGACAACTACAGCAACAGTAAAGGTTGGAATTCTTTCCTTCCAATCCTTTTTCCTCAGTTAGATGTGAAGTTCAAAGCCTAATTGAGACCATATAAATACTAATATTATTAGGCATCAGACCATTTAAAAAAAGAGAGGAATATGAAATGCAAAAACTATGTCAATGCAACATTTTAAAGTTACCATTTGTAAATTAACACAGTCAGGAATGATTAAAGTTAATGTAACTACAGGAACATTAACTGCTACTTGGCACATTCTGTATAGTTTATAATTGATTCAGTTTGCCAAAATGCATGCTACAAGAAAAACTGGGATAAAAATGTATACATATGTGGAACATAGCCAAGTTGCTGTTTCTGTAGGAATTTCCTTTTTATTTTTACTGTGCAAGTTAATTATGTTAACTTGGTTTTTGCATACCATACATATAATAACGCTATTATTAGGACGTAGCCGAAATTACTTAGTTCCAACTTTCATTCATAGACTTCATTAGGATTAAGAGGCTACCATCAAATTAAAACTCAGTCTTTATCTGGAAATGTACTAATGTACTGTTGATTACAGGTAACACCTAGTAATGCTGTAAATGTGTAGAGAGATGTCTTTCTCTGTTTTTTCTCCCATTGTGTTTGTTTTGTGGATTTGCAAACACTTCATGTATAGTTAGATTCCCTGTTGTTCCTCACAGAACAGAGGAGAGAAATGTTTAAAAAAAGAAAAAATGTTTGCAAAATCACAGAAATTGGCAGGACCTCCAGCATAGTACATGAAGCTATTTTTAGCATCTTTCTTGATGTTGGCTAGACAGTGTCCCTTTAAAAATACAAGATGAGTAACTAACTTGTGTATTTCCTGTTCACACCAGTTTTCCCCATTCTTTTTTCCCAGTGGGAAGCCTTTAGCCTTCCTGAACTGCAGAACTTCTTGCGTATACTGGACAAAGAGGAAGATGAGCAACTACAGATCTTAAAGAGGCGTTATGCAGCCTACAGAGACAAACTTGAAGAAGCCCTTGGTGGGGTGTGGAAACCAGGTTAAAGTGGGGCCAAAGAACACTCAGGAAAAATGCCCTGGAACACACCAAGCCCACATATACAGAATAGCAACAAAGAGGAGTTTTCTTTAGTCAGAAAGCTGTTCTGTGAAGCGAGGGTTACTTGTACTTTTCTATAGATTTAGACCCGCAAATCAGGTCATTTAGGATCTTGCACCTATAAGTAAGGAACTCTGGATGTTTGTACATCAACTTGCAGTCCCCCCTATTGTGCCTTAGAGGGCTTTCCAGGTTCCCTTTGTGTAAGATGTGACTCGGTTATCTAGGATGCTAACAAATAAGAACTTTTTTGCCACTTTTTATTCTTTGCTATAATATTAACGATAGCTTTAAAAGTAAAGGAAGTGCAAATTGATAATTTTAAAAATTAACGAAACAGCTTAGCCAGGTGAACAAGAATCAGATTGGAGCACTGTTTGAGATTAAATAGATTTGCACTACCTTTCTGTTTTCAAAGATTTACTGTGTAACTTGTGAGAAAACACTTAGAGGTAGAAAGGCTGTAAAACCTTTTGAGGTTCTGTGAAACTGTGGGAGATCTTGAAGACGTCTTACTGAAGAAAGTAAAGAGCAAGTTGAAAAGAAGGCAAGAGTTGGAGAACAGGCTGTAAGAGCTGATGGAAGATTGATGTAAAGTGGAAATACAAATATTAGAGAGGAAGAGATGGGGTTTTATTTTTGTTAGGTACTGGTTGTACAAGAATAAGATTTTAGGATGTTATAATGTTTGGAATTGTGTAAATTCTCACTAGATGAGAAATGAGGATAAATTATACAAGTATTGGAAGGGAAGGAAAAAAGAAAGCTAAAAGTGGAAATTGAACTGCTTATATAGGCACAGGTATTGGAGAAGCTAGTTCCTAAACATGTGAAGGCAGATGTGGTTTGTGTTACCTGCTTGAATTTTGAAATGTGGGTAACTCCATGTAACTTTTATAAGGAATACCCACCTAACAGGTCACTGAATGTCTAGCTTAAATATAGATGCAGGTACATTGGCCTAACTGAAATTAGATCTTTCAAGTGAGGTCAAAGAGAGTCATATTTTAGGAAGGACTGTTTCAAATTGTCATACCTTATAAAGACATGAAAGCTTCCTCTACTTGTGTGTTCGCTTAGAGGCAGTGAGGCAATGAAAAGTAGAATTTCTTGTTTGTACTTCCAGCAAAGCAGAGAATTAAAATATATTGGTTGCATTGTAGGTGAATGAGTTGTTAACTCCAATTTTGGTAATTCGAATGCTTTTTCTAATAGTTATATTTTTTAAAAACAGTGGTCCAACAGCTAATTACCAAATTCTGTACACTGCTGATTTACTTGATTAAGAGTAGGGAAAATGTAGCAAAAGAAAATGTACTTAAATGTAAATGTATTTTACTGTAAGAGTAATTGTTACTTTTTCAGAAATATTTATCTAAAGAAGCATGTTCAAAGAAACCAAAGAAATGGGTGTGCAATAAAAGCATGAAAAGGGTTTGAATAACTGACAAGTTTTAGTCAGAACCACATGGTGGGGAAAAGTAAGAATTTATGCTAGTAAAGAAATGGATAGTGCTGAAGATTCAAGAACAGCATCATTAGTTTCTAAGGATATTCATTGCGAAGTCCCAAGGAGTAGCTGACGCTTTTATGACACCTAGTGGATACTCTATGAAACTCCCAAGATGTTTTTGTTCTTTATGCTAATCTGACATAATTGTGCCTTTGTTTCCTTTATTTAGTAATGGACAACTTTTCTTTTTGCAAAACACTTTTTGAAGATGTAACAAGACAATCACATGTTTTAAAGTGTTAAGAAAACTTAAAAAAAGTAGGACTAACTATAAAAACATATATGGCATATCTCGTTTGTTTTTATTTCGCATGTAGCATTGTAATGCATGTGGGAAGTTTATCATCAAAGTGAGACACTTTACCATAATGGTTCAGGGAGTACTTTTACCTTTTGTTAAAATTGTTTTTCTATAAATACTACAGCATGTTGATGGGTATTCTATTAACATCCGTTTAATTTATGTAGTATTACCCATAACATTATCATTAGATAATAGTTGTTAACGTTGAACCATTTGTTGTTCAGAGTTCAACACTGTGTTTGAGTCTAAAAGTGATAGTTCATGGATATGTGAATTTTTTTTACTTGAACTAAATTATCTGTCTTTAAAGTGGGCATCTTCATTTATTTTAGCCAAAAACCTCAATCAGTGTCTTATGCACTACAAGTTTTAATTTGGGAGGGAAAAAGCCTTATTGTATTTTAATTTAATCTTAGTCCACAGTTAATCATTGTTAAGACTGTCTTGTTTTGTTTTTTTTACACACTGGTTACTACAGCGGCTTTAATTTAAAAGAAATGATCAAATTTGGCCCATTTTTTTTCTTTTTAATTTTGGTATCAAATGATCAAGCAGTCAAATCTTTTGTTTCAGATCTGTTTTGTATTAATTATTTGATGGTACCAGAATTACGATTAAATGAGCTAGGGGAAATGCAGGGAAACCTTTAAAGTGTATGTCTTTAAAAAGAAAAACAAAAAAAAGTTATACTATTTATAATTTTGACAAGTTTATTTTTATTTTTATAGGGAAGCTTTTATTCCCCTTGAAGTTGTTGAAATGATAAGTGATTAGTTCCATTATTAAAGTTGAAAGTTGGCAGTACTTTGCCATTTGTGTGGTGTTTATTTACCTTGCTAATATTGTATAATCTGCAGTTCATGTTGTGTTCATTTAACCCTAAATAAGACGTTTTTATAAGGAAGCTACTTGGCAAGACACAGCCCCCTTTTAAGCACAAATTTAGATTTATAGGAGATGAACAATGTTTACTTGGGTGAATATCTGCACACCATTAGTACAAAGTTGTTTTTATTTTGGCTCCTAGTTTGATACACAATTACTATGAACACTCAGTGTGGCTTAGTGTACAGAGTATTGAATGGGGACTCCAGAGCCTTGGGTTCTGTTCCCAGCTCTGCTACCGTCTTGCTACATAATGTTGGGCAAGTCACTTCACCTTCCTGTTCCTCAATTTCCATATCTGTAAGATGGAGTGATGAAGAACAAGAAAGTGAAGTGTAAATGCTGTGAGATCTAACAATGAAAAACACTAGCTGTTATTGATTGATTGGATTAATTAATTAATCAAACAAAGAAAAATTCCTTCACTTCCAAGAATAATATTAAGAAAAGGCTTAATTCAGTACATTATTTTCTAGTACCAGCACTTGGATTAGGGGTGCTCTGAATACAATCAGCTCAACCGTGGCCCAAAATTTAGGTTTTGGAAGAACACACTTTTACAAAACCTGAGACCAGAAAAAACATTTTCCTGGATTGTTCTCTTAAAAATTCCAGTGGAAAGGGTAGTTTTTAACAAAATAATACACTTTTTACTTGTAATAGTTGTGCTCTAGACATTGTCACATTGAGATTGTATTGTCACTGTCCAAGCTGATGATAAAAATGGAAAAAGTAAAGAAGCTGCAAAAACAATAAGGAATGAAGTCTTTAAAATTATCTGGTTTTGGTACTGTATTAGTATCATGACTGAAGGAATTGACATTTAAAATCCTGTTTTTAAACAGTGTACCTCTTGAACCATTTAAAGGACACACAATTTAAATTTTAAATCTGCTGTCCTTTTAAAATTTATTAAACCTTAAATGGTAATTTGCTATGTTTTAAATTGTGATGACAAAATACTAGTCAAACTTTTAAATCATAGATGAGATAACCATCGAAAAAGTGGAAAGGATGGATTATTAAAAGCCTGGGTGGTTTGATTTTAAATCTGTGATTTAAAGCACCAATTTTAATCATGACTTAAAACTGGTAGAAAACCTTGATTTATATATTTGATTTTAACCTTATTTTGCATTTATACTTTTTAGTTATTTTTCTAAAGATAAGTTCATTCTCACTGTTTGGTATACTATTAAAAAATGTTGATTTGCAATCAAATATAATCTTTGTATTAAATTTAGTATTTCTTATTGCTAACCAGGAAGACACTGTGCACACACATTTAAGTAATTATATAGCATAAAATACATTTATTCAGGATCTTTTTACATTTTTGCTAGAAAATGATAAATGACACATTTCTTGTTTACTAGATGTTTGTTTACTTGTGATTTGTGTCAAGCTACATTTGGATAGAAAATGGAATGCAATTAAATGTACAAAAAATTATTAGTTATGTAAAACTATAAATGTGCTGGATACACACGGAAAAAAGTTTTATCTAAATGTTTTGCATTTAAAACTATCAAGACTTATTAAACAAAGGAAGTATTAAGTATAGTTTGAATTGATAGATTGGTTCTGGTCACTGTGGACCAGATTTTCAAAGGATTTTAGGTGTCTAAAGATGCAGGTGGGTGCCCAGTGGAATTTTCAAAAGTGTCTAAACAGGCTTATGAATCCATATAGTTTAAAGTCAGAAGGGACCATAAGATCATTTAGTCTGACTTCCTGTATATCACCGGTCCTTAAATATCACTGAGTAACCCCATATTGAGTCCAATAACTTGTTTTAGTAAAGCATGACTTCCAGAAAGGCTTCCAGTCTTGATGTGAAAGATGCAGAATCCACCACTTGCCATGGTACTTCGTTCCAGTGATAATTCACACTCACTGTTGAGAATTTCTAATTTGAATTGGTTTGACTTAATCTTCCAGCCACTGGTTCTTCTGCATTTCTCTTCTAGGTTAAAGAGCCTTTTAGCATCCAGTATTTTCTCCCTGTGAAGGAGTTTATGCACTGTAATCAAGTCACCACACATTAGACAGATGCTTAAGAAATAACTCATTCTGTCCTCTAATTTGATTTGGTTGTTTGTAATAGATCCCCTCTACCCCCGCATCAGTACACTGGGGGCTTTATTAGTTACCATGCTGAACTTTTATGCATTCTAGATCCTGCAGTACTGAGTTATCAGAAATGCTCAAACTCAAAATGTAAAGTGCCATGCCCACCTCTTTAGCCACTCTGTCCTTCTCAAACAGGTTATAACCAAAGATTTTGACATTCCAATCCGGTTTCAGTAATGCCAATTATGTACAATTTCTTGTCAATGAGAGTGTCCAATTTCTCTTGGTTGCTACCTAGACTCCTAGAGTGGTGTATATAAGCATTTGAAAAATTTCTTTCATTTGAAATCAGTGGGAGTTAGGTGCCTAACCTTCTTTTGAAAAATCCCACTAGTCACTTACCTGCATCTTTAGGTGCCCAAATACAGTTGAAAATCTGGTCCCATGAAAGTCAAGTTTTTTAGAGCTAGTAGATCTCATCCTCTCCCATTTGGTTTTTATTCGTAGATTGGAAAAAGAAAAGTTTTCTTCTGCTCTTTCAACTCCCAATTTCTCAACTTTGAATTAAGAAGTCCAAATGACAAAAATGCTCTCTGCATCTGCTAGCTAAGCTGAAACCAAATGTAGTTTAGGAAAAAGCTTTTCTGCTCAACAGAAACTGAAGGTACTGATATTTGGAAATATGTAAATAGCAATATTTGTGCCATTGTAAAGACTGACAATAATATAGATACCGAATATAATATATTACATTATGACATATTTATAAAACTTGATTTGATCTCAGAATTTCCCTTCCCTCCCCAGATTCTGTGTATAATTAACAAAGAACAACCCTTTAACTCAACTTTAACCCTTTAACTTAAATAACTCAGATTTGAGGAGGGCTCATAGATGCAGCATTTTTATTTATTTAAATCAATTTTAAATTTGAATACAGTAAATTTAGGCCTTAGTTAGTCATAACTTGTATTTAATTTTAAATGGGTTTGTTTTTAAAATAATTGAATTTTAAAGTGATTTATTTACCATTTTAAAAAATCACATTTTTAGCCACCTTCATTAAAGCTGATGTCTCCAATGACATCCTTTGATAGTGTACACTGTTTTGGTTCAATTAGTCCCTCTTGTAGTCCCCTTTGGCAGATATTTCACTGCTCTCTGTAAACTGCATAGTAACTGTCATCCCCAAAACCTACCTTTCAGTGTGCTCTCAGACCAATTCAATTCTGAGAGACTAAAAGACTTGAAGAATTCCTAATCACTACAGTCCCCACAGGAATTATACTGACTACTTTTGCAATAAAATGCAGATGCCTCATCTGCTGAGTTATAACTCTTTGACTGTCATCCATGGGAATGTAAAGGTATTCAGTTGACTACAAGTACAAAACAAAAACATTTACTAATTTTTTTCAAAAGGTAGAAACCGAGTATTGCTTATCTAGAATTAAAACAGTGTGTTCCGTATGAGTTCAGATAAAAATTATCTAAATACTCACAAACTGAGGAGTTTGGTGAGAAAAGGAAATTAGGAACAGCTAAAGAATGTGTGCAAAAAGGAGTGAATGGTGGGTAGGGGGAAGCCAAGGAGAACGGAGGAAAAGGAGAGATGGACACAGAATGGCACGGAATTAGTCAAACTGCTAGTAATTAGACTTGCAGGATATCAAGACCTTGTCTGTATAATGGAAATGTTTTGGATATAAGCTGTTTTACAGAGTCTAAGAGTATAATACAGTTATATTCCCCTGTGGATACTCTCTTATACCAGAATGAGTGCTGATTTGCAGTTTAGCTTATTCCTCTTGGAAAGAGGTTTGAACTAAACAACAAAAAGCCACTCTTCCACTAGAATAACTAGAATAGCCCACACAGCTGCTTGTACTGATAAAACTATGTTCATATAACTGGAAACTACCCTGTTTAGACAAACCTTAAGGCCAAACTGGATTTATGCTTTTGCATCATCACACTGTTACCAGAGGTGGTGATGCATCCTGAGGGCAAACGGTGAAAGTTAGCAACTTCTCATACAAGGTGGGAAGAGAGAGTACCCAACTATATTAAATAATTCACCGATGTCAAGGCCTTATGGACTCTGTGGCAATCGGCAATACACAGCTGCCTCTGCCCAAAGAAGGCGTTGGGTAATTAAGCTGTGGTACTTATTGCACAGGAAGTTGTTGAGGCCAAGAGCTTAACAAGATTCAGAGCGGGTTGGCTATTTATATGGTTAGCAAGAACGGCCAGTGTTGGTAGAATGAATGATGTAAAACAAGTAAAAAGGATATTAAAGCTTGTGCCTTCAGGCACAACCCAATCGCTAACAGCCATCAGGCTGAGATTTAGATTCTCTCACAGTTGCCTCCTCAGAGATTCTTATCCTTCTTTGAGCGCTTGCATGTCCGTTCCACGTTAGGTGTGCGTGTGCCACATGCACTGTTGCTGGAGATTATTTTCCTCAGGGGTGTCCAAAGGACTGGCTTTCGCACCCTCTCTGCCAGTATAAAGGGTGCTGCCAGACCACCACCCCCACCCTCAGTTCCTTCTTACCACCCATGACGGTGCTGAAACATCCTTACCTCAGCAAGCATGCTACCAGTGATTTCCTCTAGATTGTAGTGTATATAAATAGTTAGATAGTAGGTTAGAGATAGTGGTCGCTGGGCTTCAAACCACGTGTTTCATGTAAGAAGCCCATACATGTAAATTATCCTCACCAGAGCTGCTTAAAGTACCTGTGTGAGACCCACATTCAAGAAATGTGCAGGATCTGTGGAAACTTCAGACCTCACATTAATGAGGGCTGGGACGTCAGATTAAGAGCGCTCCTGATGGAGTCTGTTCTCAGACCGGACTCTGAGCCTGGCCGCTCAGACTCTGTGCCCAGCACACCCACATCAACCTGAAGCGCCCCACCAGCACTGAGTTCATCCTGGCACCAGTCACCATCCCGTGCTGAAGAAACAGCACAAGAAGTTGCACACCAGAAGAGGGCGCTCTCCAGCCCCTAAGAAGGAAGAAAAGGGAGCGGTGATAAGCCGAGATTCATGTCGGGCCACTTGTCTTCCCTGGAACTTGGGTTGGCTATGGCGTTACCCATTAGAGCTCCCAGTCCTCTCTGGGATCCATCTCTGATGCCTGGAAGTGGTAGGGCTACTCAGCATCTCGCAGTGCCGTCCATGCCCAAGGCTTATCAAGCAGCCAAGACCTCCTCTTCGATGGTGCAGCGCTGTTTTCCAACCAAACAGATGCCAGGCTGAACAGGTTGAAAAATTCCAGGGCCACACTCTGATCTTTAGGCCTATACATGCCATCCGCTTCCAGGAAACACTTAAGGCTCCAGCAACTGCAGCGATTCTTAGGCTAGGTCAGGAATCCCCCTAGAAGCCTCATACCGCCTAAGGATCAAGAATATATTGTCAAAACGCCTCAAAAGGTCCTTCTCTTCTTACCATGAATGGTCCGACATTCAGAGATAGCCCAAGGTCATCTTTCAGAGGTGGGGTATTCCCCAGGTGGACCTTTTCACAATCGGACAGAAAAGGAAATGTCACCATTTCTGTCCCCTGCTAGGGCTCGAGAGAGAGACTCGCTTCCTGACGCATTCCTCCTGCAGTGGTCGAGAGACCTGATGTCTACCTTTCTGCCCATCCGTCTCATCCACAAAGTCCTCATAAAGATCAAGAGGGACAAAGTGCGTGTCATATTGATTGCTCCAGCATGGCTCCCTCAACTCTGGTTCGGCACATTGCAGGATCTCGCGGTGGCAGCCCCTTGGACACTCCTGGACCGTCTGGACTTGATCTCAAGACCACGGTTGATTGCTGCATCTGAACCTCGCCTCCTTGCATCTAGTGGCATGGATACTGCTTGGTTAAACTTTGAGAGCAGGTTTGCTGCATTCAGATTCAGAAAGTCCTGCTAGAAAGCAGAAAGCCCTCCACTAGGATTACTTACCTGGTGAAAGGGAAACTTTTGGCCTGTTGGGTGGCTGAACGGAACCTCTCCCGGACCCAGATGCCATTATACACCATTCTGGAGTACTTACTCCACTTGAACATTAAAGCCTGGCGTTATCAATTGGAGTATACCTAACAGCCGTCTCTACTTTTCACCCGCATATCCAGGGCAAATCAGTCTTTCATGAGATGTTGGCCAGATTCTTGAAAGGCTTAAAGAGGTTCTTTCTGCAGGTTGAGGTCCCATGAGGGAACTGGGTCCCTAATCTAGTCTTGTCCAGACTCACTTGGCCTCCCTTTGAGCCCATGGCATCTTCTTTACTTGTCGTGGAAAGTGGCTTTTCTTGTGGCAATTATTTTGACAAGGTGAGTTCCTGAAATCAAAGCTCTTACATTAGAATTTCCCTATGCTGTGTTTTACGAGGATAAAGTTCAGCTGCACCCTCACCTGGTATTTCTAACGAAGGTTGTATCACTGTTTCATGTCAACCAGGACATCTTCCTGCCAGTCTTTCTTTCCAAAACCTCAAAGCTGTGGCTAACTGAACCGCCTGCTCTCTTCGGACATCAGGCAAGCACTGAACTCCTATATAGAAAGAACTGAGCCCTTCCAAAAATCCACGCAGCTGTTCATCACGGTCGCTGGACAGATGAAAGGTTTGCGAGTCTCATTCCAGAGGATTTCCTCCTGGGTCACTACCTGCATCTGAACTTGTTACTAGCAGGTAAAGGCCATGCCTCCTGTCACTCTGACAGCCCATTTGACAAGAGCACAGCCTTTGCCAGTGGCTTTCTGCTGTTCACACCTTTATAAACCACTGTCATCACTGAACGGGCCTGGGACAATGCAGGCTTTGGCGGAGCGGTATTGCAGTTGGCACGTGTGAACTCTTGGCCTGCCTCTAGAGGCACTGCATGTGAGTCACCTGACCCGGAATAGACATGAGCTAGCCCTTGAAAAAACCGTTACTAACCTTTCATGACTGTTCTTCAAGGTGTGCTGCCCATGTCCATTCCATGACCCACCCTCCTTCCTGTCGGTCAGTTACAAGGAGGAGGAGCTGGGCCAGGGCTGGCAGTGCCCCTTGTGCTGTCGCCTAGTCACGCCACTGCAGAGGGTGCTAAAGTCAGCCCTACGGATACCACCGAGGGAAAAAATCTCCAGCACCAGTGCAGGTGGTGCGCACACACCTACCATGGAATAGACATGAGCAACACATCTCAAAGAACAAGAGCTACGGGAGGTTAGTAACCGTTTTTTCCCCCCTCTGAAGCACCTGGCACTGGCCAATGTCAGCGCCAGGGTACTGGACAAGAGAGACCTTGGGGCCAATCCAGTATGACGTGCAAATTTCCAGTTGCTTTCTCCGCGCCCCCCACCACTCAGTTTCATGCTGTTTCCCTGTGCCGTGTGTTACCAACCCCACGTGCCACTTAGCTGGCGGGGAGGGAGGGCCCCATTGTTCATCTACAAATGTCATGTGGGTGGGAAGCGCAGACGGGAACTCAACCCATTACTCTGCAGCAATCACAGGAGGTGGCCCTTTGCTGGCAGGACGATGGGCTGCGGGCTCAGCACCGCCATAGGGGGCCGGTGTGGAACCGTTTTCTCAGGACAGGCAGAGCGTGCTCCCTTGGGCTGTGCTACCATGGAGAGCACTTGCCCCCGGAGGGGGGTCAGGTGTGCCGCTATTGGATCCACAAGCACAGTAACGAGAGGAGGGTGCTGGGTTCTGCCATGGGGGGGCAGTGGGTGGCTCTGGGGAGGCAAGGGCTGCCTGAGCACAGGGCCAGTGTGGGGCTGGCTGAGGAGCCATGGACCTGACTGTGACTTTGGCAGGCAAAGCCACGGCAGCTCCTACTGCTGCTCCCAGGAACACGGACAGGTGGAGGCGTGTGGGCAGGAAGGGGGCTCCTGGCTAGATACCCCCACTCTGGAAAAGAGAGAGCTGCTGAACGGAGTTCTGCTATGCCTGGGCTGAGCCATTGAGAGTGCCAGGTGGGCTCTGGGGTGTCTCCTCCTCCTGGAGTCCATGCAAGCCCTGCAGTGGGCAGGGTTCCTGGCCCTGGCAGGGGTGTGTGTGTGAGTCTGTCTCTGCGTGTCTCTCTCTTGTCCCATCCAGGGTGCAGTGGAGTGTGGTGCAAAATGTTCAGTCCCTAGCAAGATGTATGTCTGCGAAGAGGTCTCTGTCCCAAATAACTTACAATCTAAATTGGGTAGATTAGATCTGACAGAGACAATAAAAGTGAGGCCCCAAAATTAGCCAGGCAGTTGATTATAACGGAAGGTGAGGTAAACGATGTTTTAAGGAGAGATTAGAAGAGTGAAAGGAAGGATGCTTTAAAAATGACAAGGGAAGTCTGTTCCAGCTATAGGCATCACTATGAAAATGGTACTTGAAAGTGGGTGGTGACCAAACCATTCAGAGCAGCTACCCAGAGCAATTCTACTGAAAGGCTCTATTTATGCATCCGCTCTGAATCACCACTTCATTCAAAGTCATGAAACCTTTAACTTTACAAGTCAGGCAGGTGTAGAAATAAAATTTCAGATTTCAAAGACTCAAATGAGTTCTGCTGGAAAGAGGTTTTCAACTGCTGGCCTAGCACAACCCCTGTTACAACCAAGTTATGTTTCAGGACCATCCTCCCTCCCCTCACCAATTCTTCCATTTAGTCATAAAGAAAGGAAAGTGTGACCCCAGGACATTGTGATCCCTAGACTGAAAGTCTAAGTGCTAGACATTTTGTGCCCCAAATAGGTCAGTCAAGATGCTACTGATTCCATTTTGTGCTTTCAAAATATACAAGATATTATTCCTGCACCAAATAGCACACAGAAATGCAAATTTTTTTCCTGCTTTTATAAAAATCTCAAATTTTGTAATCTAACCCTTAGAATGACAGCCACTGGATAGTAAAAGTTGGAGGAAACACATCAGTACTAACAGCTACTGGCTTTTGGAATGGAAGGTCTTGATCCTTAAGCTATTCTCTCTGTGTAGGGAGCAAGGTCTGTGTAGCGTAACTGACAGGATTGGAAGCTGAAATCTATTTGTGTAGTTTAAAAGATCGCAACAACCAGTAGCACTGAATTTCCTCTAACTTAAAAGCAAAATAAGATATATTTTGCTGACACTAGTTGAAGTGGTTTTGAGAAGGCTCAGATTTACAGCCTCTTTACAACATATGACTTTGCACATACAGGTCACGCTTAACTCCTTGATATACCTTCGCAATTAAGTTTGTTCAAGAGCATTTTTCCTTTAACTATGAGTTTAGTTTGAATGACAGGCTGTGTTTTTAACACAGCTTGGGGTTGGTTGCTCCTATGATCGTAGTTACAGTGGAGCAGCTTGTAGTACATGTAGTCATTTATCGCTGCAAAAAAAGGATTGTAGAAGTGAACTGTGAATGCCATTTACCACAAATATATTTAGCCTGAGAATGAAGCAGGAGTCCAATGGAGTCCTTTTGCTCCTTCATTCCCCCCTCATCTACACCTGCCCACTTTCCATTTCCCATTTTACCTTCATTTTAAGTGATGTGTTCTGGGAGAAAGTTTGAGTTGGTTCTTGATTTGTCCAAAATAGTTTAATCGTGTCATTCCTAATTAAAATTAAATACACCAGAGGCCTTAATTGTGTCATAGTTGCTACACCATGATCTTTGCCTACTTTGTGTTTGTTTAGCACAGGGTATTGCAGTCCTACCCAATGAGTGGCTGTTTCATGGCTTATCTTGTTTCTTGGCTTGTGTTTGTGGAAACCAGACCTCCTTAACTAATTACATAGGGTTTTTTTTTGCTCAGTGCTTTTGAAGTAGAATGTTGGGGTTTTTTGTTGATTCATGTTCAGTGTGTTTCCTTCTAGTTCTGATTCTTAGGCAACAAGTTTCTATATAAGAGTAATTTGGATTGGTTTAAAAAAAAAAAAAAAGCTTAAAACAACACAGAGAAGGATAAGTAGAGAAGCACCTTTATCTTACCTAAATTAAACCGGAAGGGACAGCTTTCTTGCCCTCGGTTTAAAAAAAATTAAAAAACATTGTGCTCACTGAGAGTCAACGTTTAGCAGTATTTATCATGCAGTGGTATCTGAGGCCTTGTCTAAATACAGAAGTTGTACTGGTATAGTTGAAGTGGTACAACTCCTCTAGGGTGGACAGTTTTAATGGTGTGAATGTGCCTTATATCAGTATCACTTATTCCCCTATGAGAAGGGAAATAAAATAAAAATAGTGTTCCAGTGGTTCCATTACACTGTTTAGATCCAGGCCCAGATTTGCAAACTTGTATGTGCATGTTCGACTATTGACTTGCACATATACATTGGTCAAATTGTAGTTGGCACACTTTGGGGCATGCATGTCTGAAAATCTGGGCTCTAAAGTTTGGAAGTAAATAGCATTTCCATGGTATCACAAATATTCCCCTGTTAATCTTAACTTAAAACAGTTTACACCATATCTAGCACAAGGGGTCCCTGTTCCCTTGATATGGGCCCTGTAAGTGCTGCTACAACACAAAAATAAATGTTGGCTGTGTGCATGCATGCATGTGCGTTCCCACCCATGTGTGCGCTGGCTCTGGCTATGTAGACAGTACAGCAGGTTCCAGCTGAACTGCCTGATAAATCCACAGACCCAGATTCAACAACAAAGGCACCTGGCCAGGTTTACTGTAGATGAAGCACAGTCCTACTATCCCACAGACTCTACAAGACCACTAACACATGTATGCTTGTTACAATGGACCAGCTCAATGGATGGCAGGATTTTCCATCCCTCCCTATGCCAGCCAAAGACACTTTGTTTGAAACCCTCTTTTATCCACTGATACAAACAAGTTACGTATTGCCCCTCTGACGTGGGCTAGTAACCACCCTTGTACATGTTGGTTTGATCAAAATCTCTCTCTCCATCATTCGGTCCTACTGACCTTCTCTAAAAGGGGTCATCATGTTCCTGTTATCTTTGGGGGGAGTATTTGCTCCATATCTAGTATCAGGATGTTCTGGTACCACCTTTCTGGAATAATCTTGTGTATTGTGCCTAGTACTTCTTTAGGAATGTGTGTTTTTGCAATACTAGCTCTGTTCTTGACAGTTTCTGGGAGCTTGCATGCAGGTTCACAGCCTGACTTTTGCTAACTTTGCTTTATAACAGCAAAGCCCAATTACTTTAGCTCAGGCCTCATACCCAGCTTGTTACACTAGGCCGTATGTCTCAGGCTCTCACTTTCTACTACAGGGATCTCAAACTCAATTGCTGTGGCGGGCCGCATTTACATTCAGTGGAGTTCAGGGGGGCCGCACATGACACACACTACTCTACTGTACCTTTCATGCTCTACTCTCCGCCGAAAAAATCTCCACGCAGGGTAAAATTCAGCGGCACAGTAGGAGAGAGAGGCTCTCACAGGGACTTGCAGGCTCCACTCTCCACCGTCAAATCTCTCTGTGGGGCCCACATTCGGCGGCCATTTCCTTTTTAAGACGGCCACAGCTTCCCGGAGCTCCGCTCAAAAAAAAATGCCAGCACAAGCCTGCAGCCGGATTCGGACAGCGGGCCGCATGACACAAGAAGAAATGTACTAAGTTTAGGAAATACCTATAATGCCACGGTGATACTGATTACTCTTAAATTATGATTGTCAAAATGTTAAAGCTAATTTAGCGCTATGGTAAATGTCTGTAAGTTCCTCTTGATCAGTGGACATTCATGTATGTTGTATCAATGAAAATGAGGAAAGAAAGTAATATTTTTATACCAGCTCCTAGTATATTAAAATGTTGTTTATACATTAGCCGGCTAAGCCGATTTTCTATGGCATGGTAATAAAACTACTTTAACTTGTTGGTGCTGGTAATGAAGAGAATAGCAAGAAAATCCAATTCTCTCCACACACACACATTAAATAGTCCATTAATATACTCTTAAAAGTGAAAAACATGATAGGAAAATAAAGGGATAGGATTCCCAGTTTGCATATAGCTGCTTCCCTTTGCATGAAGTCTGAGAATAGTGTCTCAGTCTTTTAAGAACCAATATTATACCTTCACTTCAGATGCACTGACAGACCAGTTACCTCCAGTTACCTCCTGGAGGTGTTTCAAAAGCCCACATATCTTCATAATAAATTAATTGTAAAAAATAAGTCTCACCCATCAGCTGCTCAAGAAACCACGTAATCTTATTATCCTTTTCCTTGTCCTCCTCTCTTGCCTCTCATGGTGTTATAGTCTCCTATTAGTTCACGTCTTAATTAGATGATGAAATCTTTGGGCAAAGACTCTGTTTTCCCCTGTATTGCAAAACACTGTGCACGTTTATGGCGCTTATAAGAAGTGATGTTTAAGATGTGGTAAAACAAAACAGTAAACAAAAATATTTTTAACCAAGTATTTGTCTGAATAAGTCAGCAACGTCACAGACTTACCAGCATTAGTATCTGGGTGCAGTAGGAAGCTATTAGATTTTACTTGAAGATGAGTGTTTGCTCTCAACTCTTGGGTAGGATTCATCTTTCCTCACTTCTAAAATAGGCGCAGGCAATACCTTTTCTTTCCCTACTGCATGTATGTGACTGCGCAGTATTTTATTTTCCTCCCGGGTTCCCAGAAGACAGCTTTTCAGTTGCTGTCATTGCAACCACTACTGGCATTTACCTTTTGCCATCTCCTATTGATCCAGAGCCATTCATGTAGGTCCCCCAGTTTGGTTTTAAGTCCAGTAATGTGTATGTTTGCTGGGAAGTAATTGTACTTTCAGTACTTTTTCTACATTCATGTTGCAGTGGCAAATAAAGCACATTACTTGGGCTTATGTGCAAGAAAACATGCCACAAATGTGCGTCTCAGCTGAAATTAGACAATAGAAATATTACTAAAAAGTGTGTTTAAATCAATACAATATTCACTAGTACAGTATTAATGTTTTTCATAGGTTGAGAGCTGCTGACCATGAGGCTAATGACTGAGGACCTGACCCTGGACTCCTTATTTGGATAAAATGCTGATCAAAGACAATGGATGTTTTGCCCACACAAGAATTTCAAAAGGCCCCAAATAGCTGCATGAAGGGGATCTTTTAATGAGGTTCCTGCATACTCCACAAGAAGAACCCCTAAATTTCATAGCAATATGAATTTATTCATGAAAAACCCTTTATTCCCATTTGTTGCCTCTCTCCAAACACAACTAACATCAATTGGTATTGTTAACTAAGCAACATAAAATTCCTTGCTGAAATATTTTCAACAATGATAATTTTGGAGGATGGAATTTTCAAATACTGTCCAGGTAGCTGTTCTCCTGCACTGTTGTTCATCTAGCCTGATTTAAAATCTTCCTCGCACGTGTGTGCTAGGGAATAGTGGAGCTTTGTCAGGAGTGCAAAGTGAGGTAATACAACTGCAGGCAGTGAGGGAAGTTGCATTCTTTTTTAATGTGAATTATAAGATATTCAAATAAAGAGGGAATCTCAAATTGAAAAAAAAAACCCTGAATATGTAAACAGCAGTCTGCTTTGTAATAGTATCTTACATAGCCGAAGGATTTATTTTTAAAGAGAACTTTTCCGCATTCTTACAATCTAACATTCTTCTGCTTGGTGCCAGAGCACAGTCACAAACTTCTCTTAGGATTGTCCAAAGCAGTGTTGAAAGGACCTTGATTTTCTCAAATCTGTGAGATCTGCTGGATGAGAATGAGAATATAAAGGGAAGTAGACAATTATTTTTAACAAACAAATATGATTAGAATGGAAATCACGAAAAACACACGACTGAGTTTGTTTCAAGATAACATTCTGGAGAATTTCTTTTGAATGAAAATATCTTGTTACTTATATCTTGGGAAGAAAGTATGTCAATGTCATTGCTGTCTTTTTCATGTTGATTGCTATTTACAATAATTTTACAATCTGATACTTCCCTGTGTGGCTAAGCCTTGTTTATTGTTCATTTGGTACAGATTTGTAAAACCACCTCTTGCCCTGGTTGGATCTTTGCAAGTACATAAGAAACTTCACAAAGGGCAAAGAATCTTCCAAGGACAACTGAAAGGTCTCCAATCTTTTACTGTTGATGACGAAGGTAAGTAGATAATCCACACGAGTTAAATAATAGATATGTCTGGTTAGTCTAAATATTAAAAAAGATTTGATGACTGAAATTTAAAGCAGAAAATAGGGCTGTAGTAACACCTACTTTTCAAGATCAGCAATCCAAGATTAATAAAACAACTATTTGCTCTCCCAACAGCTATTGTGTATTTATAAATTACTGCCTTTCTTAAATTAGAAAATATTTCACAATGATTTATTGTTGCCTGTGAGGACAAAGCTCTGGCTGGTATGATTTAGCTGAGGTTAGTCCTGTTTTGAGCAGGTGGTTGGACTGGATGACCTTTTGAGGTCCCTCCCAACTCTAATCTTCTATGATTCTAAGTGCTAGATTTAAAAAAAAAATCTTCATTGCACAACTGTTCAATAATACTTTATATATCCCAAAAGGATTTTAAAATTAACTTGCAAAATTCTGCACTGTAATGCAAAACCTCCATATAATCCAGCAGTGGCAGCTGTGAAGTAACAGAATGGAGTATGCAGGGATGTTACAGATGAATGGGAACCAGAGGGATGAATGGATGACTTCTGGGACCATGCATTATCAGCTCTATATCTTTTTCCTTTCACAGTCTGGTTGAGGTAGGAACCCAGATGAAAGTTTAACTATCCGGGAAAGACAGGTGATGTTTTTATGCAAAGCAAAACCTCTAAAGGAATTAGCAAGTGCTCTAACTCCATCTTCTATTGTGGGCATATATGTCCATTGTCAGTCCAAAATTGTCCACAATTTTGGGGTCTTATTGGATTTATCTGCTCCTAGATTTCTCATGTAATAGTGGAGGCCAATGCCTTTTTAAAATGTGTAGCTGACCAAAGAGGGACCTGAGGAATATATGGAATGGGGTGGGGAGTGGGTGGTTTGCACCTCCTGTTCCCAGGACTGAAGCATCGACAATGCTGGGTTAAGTAGGTTACTGCATTGTGGTCTACAAGGAACTATTTTTGAAGACCTCAAAAACTTCAAATATGGCATTAAGTGGCTGCTTTCCTTTTAGGTAGGGTAGAATGAAGAGAGCACATTATACCAGTGCTCTGTTTCTGGTCTGACTGTTAGTTTATTTCTGGTACAATTAATTTTTGATTATTTTTCTGTTAAGCCCTGAAGATCCAAGTCCCTCTTTACCTCCAAGATCTCCTCTCATTATGCCTCATGGAGGTAGCTGCAAATCAGCTGTAGCCCTCCTGCTTGTCAGTGCCCAGGGTGAAATGCATGGCAATTTGCAGGGGTGCATTCTCAACAGAAGGATTGCAGCTTTGCAATTAACTCCTTTCAGTGGACTGTCTTGCTGAGTTTTGCTTCTTTGCGGTGCAATATGATGTCTCTTTGGTCAGATTTTCTGATTGTGGTTGTTTGCACTCCCTTATCATGGGTCTGCCTTAGTTGGTATTCTGCTTTTTTGACCCCCCCCACCTGTGGTGGGGGAGTGGGTTATGGGGCAAGGAAGAGAGCGGTGCAGAATATAGAGTTTATACAGGATGGTGAAGGTTGAAATAAATTAGGGTATGTTCTCCGATTTAGGAAAACTACTGTTTTAAATGAGACTGGTCCCCAATATGATGGTAATAAATATTATGAATGTTGGTGATAAATTATAAACAACAAAACATACGGTTTAAAAAAAAGTCTACTGCAAATCCACTTACTGTCTGTCTGTTAACTAAAATAGAGCAAATTGGCATAATGCACAGGGTGAGAGGCAATCTTATTACAAGCCTAATATGCAAAGCACTAGGCATTCTAGACACTTCCAATATGCCTGGGAGGGAGCTGAATGCCTGTGTATTTGAGAGTAGCAAAGTTCAGCCTTTACTTTCCTAAGACAAATTTAATTGGTGGAGTGAACAAGCACTTGGGACAAACAGGTGCCTCCTGCATGCTGGTAATTCTAGATATTCTCTTAAACGTTTCAATTGAGATTTGACATCTGATATCTTGAGAAACTGTCCATCAGCTGGTAACAGATTTCCATGGGCTTGCACACTCCCAGGATGAGTAGGTGCTAGAAATGTAACTGTTATCAGCCCTAGTGAAAAGGCTCACTAGGTGTAGTTAGGGCTCAGCTTTTTTACCAGTCTCGTGGCCATCGTGTCCGAGAGGACATTGTGACATGATGGTAAAACTGCCTGAACCCTGTATACATTAATGCTTGCAGTATTGCTGGACACATTTTTCTAGACAGGACAAGGGCAAGGTGTGAATGCAGCAAGCATATAATCAAATCATCCTGATAACTTTATAGTAAATCTGTACAACGTAACGGGGTTGTCAGAGGAACGTTTCCCACATGGTTGATCCATGATGTGGTTAAAGCATATTCCAATTTGCTGTGCAGATACTTGTCATGTCCATGAAACATGCCTTGAACTATGACAGTGTGTGACGCTGGCTGGATCAGGGGGACCATTGATGATGATATTTAACAGCAATATGTCAGAATCAGAATCATTCACATGAGCTATGCCATGTCAGATACAGTTAGAAGGGTTACAGGTTCCTAAGATGATAGTCCATGGGTTGTGTGTGTATTGGAAGTTGTGGATACATTTGATGTATCTGTATTTCAACTTGTGCTTTGTTTCTAGGCGACACCCCAGACAGGAGGGCTGCAGCACTAGCCTGCTTAATGGCCCATTGAGGAAATTCACAGGTACAAGGGGCTCAGGGGGAGAAGCCAGGGTATACCTGATGAGTCACCAGGACTTACTCATGTGACTCTGGACTCCTGTCCCTCTTATTCCTGTAAAGTTCCTCAAGCAGCATGGCAAAGGCCAAGGGACAAAAGACAGCTGCACCCACCACCATCCATTTTGTCTTCAGCTACCTCTGGATCAACTCATCTACAACTAAGCTGTGAATCAAAGGACTGAGACCCATCCAGGTGCTGGATGTGCACCAGAGGGACTATGCAAGCCTGCAAACTCCACAGTTCTTCTAGAAACCTGATGTATATGGACTTTCAAATCATTTGTACGTATCCGAATGCTTTAACATTTCTCTTATTGTTGGTTTCTTTTCTTTGATAATAAACCTTTAGTTTTAGTTACTAAAGGATTTGCTGGCAGCGTGGTATTTTGGTAAGATCCAAACTTATAATGATCTGGTGCTGTGGCTGACCCTTTGGGGTCAGGAGAACCTTTTTGGTAAAGAGCATGGAGTTTTAAATAACTGATCTCTTTCCTGGACTTAGTGGGAGCCAGAGACTGAATGCAGTAACGGGGGCTGTGTACATTTTTGTGTTAGCTTCTTGATAACCAGTCTGGGGAATCAGAAGCACTGTTTGTGGCTGGCTGGGGAGTCTGACTTCAGTGTTACCCACCACTTCTGGGAGAATCTGCTCTCCTTTTGCAGCTTGCCCTGACCTTGGCATTTTCACGTGGCTAGCCTAGGCATGGACGGGTCACACAGTGCCCTGACAAAATTATAACAGTAGGGTAGACCAATCTAAAAAGTTGCAGAATGAGCCTGCTTTTTTTCCAAGGTGCCTTTTAGCTAGATCATTGATACCGTTTTTACAGCGCTGTGATTTAATAAACAAGTACATTGCATATCCCACACAAACAAAAAAGAGTTTAGCAGTCTGAGTAGAGATCATTTTCTTGTTAGTTAATCCAGCTTCACTTGCATGATCTCTCTGATACTATAATCATAGCAATTCTTCAGTCATCCATAAAGTCTTCCTTGAAAAATGGGGGAGACCTGCATTTTTTTAAATAGTAGAGGAAGACAAAGCCCCCGAAAATGAGGCAGACAAAACATTTTTTTAAGGAAGAAAAAAAAAATTTTTTTCAGCCAGCCTTTATACATTATACAGAAACAAAAAGGGAACAGAACCATTTTTTCTCCTTGGTAGGTTATCTTTGAGGGACTATCAAAGAATTACTGTAAGGATCGGTGCTATTGAGGGAAGTGATACTCATATTAACACTTTTCCACCTGTACACCACTGCATCTTTGGATTCTGAACCCACTGGTTCTGTAACTTCTCCTTTGTGTTTTCCTCAGGGGCTCCAGATAATGAACCTGTGTGTGGCCAGCTCCATGGAGTCCAAATGTATCATGGTGTATCAAGATCTCAGGAAGACTTGCGAGACAGACACCAAAATGAGGAAACAGCAGTTTATTGATCTGCCAGCAGCCGGCTCAGCGGAATCATTTCCAAAGGCTGAGCCCCAATTATAATGGGGCGAAGCCTTATATACCTTACAAGTTTACATGAATATTCATATATAGCATTAATTTACATTACATGTATGATTGGTTTGTTATTACTTAACAGCATTTGCACCTCCCTGTGGGAGGGGGCCTTAACTTGGTTTTTAATTAGTCTATTGGTAATTTAGAAAGTTGCTGAATTGTTGTTACTAAGGGGAAGTTGGTGGGGGGAGGGGTTTCAGAGAGCAGCTGACCTTGGGCCAATATGGGGAGTTGTGAAAGTGCTGAGATAGTGTTAATGAGAGGAGATTGGGAAATCACTAGGCTGGTGTTAGTCTGGGGAAGACAGGGAGTTTTAGCAGCTTTTTAACCTGTTAGTGGTATAATATAATGTCAGGGTTAGAGAAACAGATACAGAGCCAGGTGGCTCCAGCCATAATCAATTTCCAAAGCACAAAGGTTTACCTATAGGTGATCTTGTGGAGGTTGGGGCCTGCCTGGGCTTGCCTCAATGGTGGTAGCTGATTTTTGTTTTGGTCTGTACAGAGTCAATCCAGGAACATGAGAGAAATCCCTTCTGCTATGCAGTGAAAAAAGTGACACCACTCGGCTGACTTAAAGAGTTAGATTTGGCTGTTTTTTGCCCTAATTGTAAGTACATGGAACAAAGGAGCAAGAAACCCTAATCCTTATGGACCAATATCATCTCTGTGATACTGGATTTGAGTCTGATTCAGCATACACTGGCTTCAGTGTGCCCTATATTCTTAGTAGCTAGGGATTTTTTTATTTTATTTTAATGTAATTTTATTTTTTAATGTAATTTTATTTTATGGGTAGACATAATGTTGAGCTGCAGTTTGGACATTACACCCTAAAGGTCAAGTGCATTAAGAGGTGGGAGTTTAATTTGGTTCAATTTTAGAATACGGCCAACCCAGAAGTTTGGCTCTGAACTTTCAGAGTTTTTCAGATCTAGAGTACTTCTAGTTGTTTGTTTGCAATATATCTGGTGACTGAAAGAAGAGTGGGTTCCAAAAGTAGAGAACTAGGTCCCATTGGTATTCTGAACGACCAGCTGGAAGAAACAGGTTTGATTGCGTTTTGGTCTCTTGCTTGTTTGAACTAAGCAAGCTGTAGAGGCAGCGTGTTTGGCTCCAGGAGAGGAGAATATGTTGCATTGCTTCAATAGCTTCCACCCTGGTGATTTAGGGAAATAATGTTAATGAACTTTCAGTAGTCTTCCTTGGCTGTAAAAATGTGAGATGTCGATGACTTGCAGTTTAAATCAGGAGGATGTTAGGGTGCAGGGACTCAATATGGCTTTTTAGAGTGTGAGTAGTTCTCGTAGAGATGGGAAATCAAGTGATGAAGTTTAATATTCTTTAAATCATCAGTGCTGCAGTCCCACAGTATTTAAATGAGTCCCCCTTATTTAAATGATGATAAAGGGGTTGGCAGCACACTAGAAGTAAACATAAAAACAGCCCCTGCCTTGTGAAGCTTACAGTTTAAACAATCTAAATTGTTATGCAGATCATTTAGCAAAAGAAGCTTGCTTAAATTGTTTGTGGTATTTTGCATTTTTACTTGTCTTAGCAAGCAGATGTCAAGCTATTTCCTGACTTGACTGGCTTGAGGGAGAGGCTTCAAGCAGTTTGGGAAAGCAGAAAATGCCTAAGAATGGGTTTCAATTTGATTTGGCTTTACTGCCAAACTTTTTCCTCTGGCTTATAGAGAAAGCAGAGAGGCTTTGCTCTCACTTCCTGAGCGCTGTGGTCAGCCAGGTATACAACGCTGGGGATTCACTGAAATAAAAAGTGAATAGCAGAGTCTGTTCCTTCAGAATGTTGTAAACTTGTCTTTTATATTGGTGGCACTATGTGCAAGGTCTGTTTTCAACTAAACTGTTAAAACAACTGATGCCTATTTTTGTTAGTAATTGAATCCAGATTTCTTTTAAATCATTTAGCTAAGTCCTTTCATTTTTTTAATGAGTTGTTTTCTTAAGGTCATAGAAACTAGCCATCTTGGATGCCCACTGGCCTATAACGCTGTACAAAAAACAGCCCAAACTCTGTTCAATGACCTGTACATAGCAAATGCACTCTCTCCAGATGAAGACTACATATTACATCTCAGAAACCAGCCCATATAGAATTATATAGCATGTAAAACCTCATTTTCCCCCCTGCCCCCACCCTGGAATTAACACATTGCAAATCAGTTTAGGCTGTTCGTTGTTGTTTTTGATTTCTAGTCACAAGAATAATTTTCTAATGCTTTAGCTGAAACTGCATTTAAAACAATGACAGTCTTGGAAATGTGGTTTAAAATTAACTTTTTTAAAGGCCAATGCTTGAGGTTTAGTTAATTTTGAAATGAAAGTACACTTTAAGTGGAGGTGGAAAGCCACTTTACCCCATATAAAGCTGTTTTTACAGGCTCATATATGGCTGCTGTACTTCAGTCCCTAATTTAATCAAACCTTATTGCAACTATCCTGCTTAAATAATCCTTCCTTATAACACTTGCAGCTCTGGACTTCTGAAAGCTACCATCAGAAGGTGGGAAGATTTGTGTGATTAGAATTATTAGCCAAATACCACATTCTTCAAATTAAGATAAATTTCCCCCATTTTAAAGTCACCATGGTTTCCCATTTCTTTGAAGTTTATATTGGGGGGAAAGGGGCTTAAAAGGATAATTTAGGACAGAGGTTCCTGCTCTTGAATTTTGGTTCTCATGCATCAGTTAATTTTAACATGGAGCAGTCCTCATTTTATAAAGAATGTGCTGTGTGTTCTGCAAATATTTTTCCCTCCCTAGAGCAATATATTGTGCTTTTGTGAAGAACAGGTTTAAGGTATGTAAATGGCATGCAGTACATTGTGATGGATGTCCAATAAATAGTATCTCCTTAGTTCTGGTGAAGCCCCTTCTTCTGTGCTTAGAAAATCCTCTGTGGTGAATTACACAGCATTTATCTACTGTACTGTTTGCACTTGCTGTATCTCTTAATGGCTGCTGTACCTAAACTGATATAAAAATATGAATTAACTTTTTTTGGCAGCTATTGGCTAAATGGATCTAGTGTTGGTGTGAAAAGGGTTTTTGTGGACAACTGACAGGGCTACCTAGCTAACATCAGACTATCCAAGAGAAGCACATACAGATTTGGAATGCAAGCAGTAGATATTCCCAGTTTCTTTTATTTTTCTGGACACTTAGGACCTTATACTTAACTGGAGACATATTGCAAAGGTGAATTAAATCTGACTGCAATAGTAGCATGTGAGAACCTCAGGTCTGACCTCTACTTAAAACTTATTCTAGAGAATTGTTGTTTGAGGACATGGTTTGTTTTTTTTTAAACAGGCTTTGTTAAACTGCTGTACACAGTAGCATGGACAGTTCTACCAGCAAAGAAGTGATGTTGTCAATATGGCTCTTTTGGCCAGGGACTTAATCTAAGCGGTACTGGGAAAAATGCTCTTACTGGCAGAAGCGGTGTCTGCCAGCTTCATCAAGGACAATGACCTCATTGTACTAGTTGCTATACAAACACAGTGCATGTCCAAAAGCACTTATCTATGTATTCAGCCTTCTGTATTTTGATTACTTCCTATTCTAAGGCAGTTGTAGAAGCCTTAAACTATGACCTCCAACTGCAATTTTGTTATCAGAGTTTCGTTATTTGACTGCATCTGCTGAAAGTCGGCACTTAGGCTTCATTCTTCTCCCACACAGTACAATTCTTATTCTGCAGTGGGCTGTGATTAAGCAAGTTGCTTAAGGAAATTTGAGCTCATCTTTTCTTCCCCAGTACTTGATGCGTAAGTTTGCTTGGGAAGTGTAAGTGATTTCAAGGCTGCTTTACCAAGTCCCCACATTATCAGATAACCGTTATCTTTGGCAGTTTAAAATAATGTGTAGCAATACGTACTCTTTCCTGAGACGCCAAGGCCGTGGCTGTATTTCAGGAGTTAGCATCTTGTTACTTATCGGACATCTGTCTGTGGCAGAAACAGTTCAGTGACAGTTATTACAGTGGGCTTTAGCTGTTGATTTATTTGCATCTACCCAAAACAGTAATGTTATCTGGAAAGTGGCAAATCTGCCATTACATCTGTACCTACATAACCCCTTGTATTAATACCAATTTTCCTTTAATGGAACATGGTCTGAAGTAACCCATGCCTTTTGACAGGTTACTCCATTATCACTCTATAGCATCTTTCTACAGGAATGTGACTTTTTAGAAATTAATGACCAAGGAGAAACTAAGTGTTTCCATAACTCTGATGGTAGCATAACATGGGCCATTAGGGATGTCTTTGAGCACAATGGGAAAGTATACTTATGTAATACAGAACAGCCATTTCTTGTGGTGCTAAACTAATATGTAATTGGCAGGTTTTGTGTATGCTTCCAATATATGTAACTCAAGTACATGGAAAGAAAAACTGTGGTGTTTGCTTAACTTACTTCTAAGCATTATCAGAAGGACAGCTCTTCTGCACCGTACTTTAATATTGGAACTTTCCTCAAACATTCTACAAGCATTTAAGCTAGAATTTAAATCATATAATGCTCTTTTGGCTATGGCTACAGAGGCCTTATAGCGATGATTAAGCAATTATCCACTTTAAATGAAGGTTGAAATCAGTAATAATGAAAGTCTCCTACACTTTCCTGTCTTCCACAGGCAATAGCATTCCAATATTCTCACTTCCCTTTCCAGACACGGAAAAGCAATACTGCACTGCCAACCTCAAGAGATCAAAAGTCATGGTATTTTAAACATCAAGAAAGATCTTGGAGTCATTTTGGATAGTTGTCTGAAAACATCCACTTAATGTGCAGTAGCAGTCAAAAAAGCTCACAGACTGTTAGGAATCATTAGGAAAAGGATAGATAAAGTGACAAAAAATGTCATATAGCCTCTCTATAAATCCATGGTACACCCACCTCTTGAATACTGCGTTCAGATCTGGTTGCCCCATCTCAAAAAAGATATATTGGAACTGGAAAAGGTATAGAAAAAGGCAACAAAAATGTTTAGGGGAATAGAACAGCTTCCATATGAGGAGAGATTATTAGAACTGGGACTTTTCAGTTTGGAAAAGAGACGACTAAGGGATATGATAGAGGTCTATAAAACCATGATAGGTGTGGAGAAAGTAAATATGTTTACTCCTTCTCAAAACACAAGAACTAGGGGTCACCAAATGAAATTGAGAGGCAGTAGATTTAAAACAAAAGGAAATATTTCTGCACACCATGTCAGGAGCTGGATCATCTTGTGTCATCACAGGATGAGCTCCAGCACTTTCTGAAGAGTTGGTAAGAGGAGCAACATATAGCTCAACTTCCAAGTCACTTAAGCACGTTAACAGCAATGTTAACAGATAAATTCTCCCTCTGCTAAAATCAATAAGGCACATCAACCAGTCTGAGTGTCAAGCCAAAGGTTTGCCACCAATTCAACATCAGTTTTTAAGCAGATTTGGTTGAATGTCAACTTTCCCTGCAGGGGCAAATTGTCTTAGTGCTGCAGCTTTTAAGTAGGCCTGCAGTTGCTCCCTCTGGAAGGAGAATTAGGCTCAAACATGGCCTTTATTATGAAGAGCTGTAAGGTAGTTCTGTCTTAAGTCTTCCCAAATGATTAAATAGCAAAGATGACTGCTTTTGGTCATAATGAAATCTTTAATGTCTCGCTTTAAGACTTGTAAAGTGAATAAATACCAGAGCACTGGGCACTAACATGTTATGTAGCATCTAGAAATTCTGACACGTAAGTACCTCCCTTGAAAATGTCCCCAATTTCAGTTCACCATATAAAGAGATTAGAGAGGTCATAGTAGACAATTTTTATTTTCAAAAAGTGCAGCAGTGAACAGGGTCATTTGAAGGGCACTTTCTAAACAAAGTAGTTATGGTACAAGAGAGCAGAAATTAGCAAGTCCACAGTGAAGTACAGTCCTACACTGCATAAAAAGGAACAAGTTAGGAATACAAAGTTACACTTTCAAAAATAATTTAAACAGCCATCTTCATTGATTCAGCAGCATTACAACCACATTTGTATTTGCCTTGTATAGTAGATCAATTTAAACAGAGACTTTTCCAAGTTATTTTAGTCTAAGAGATTACTGCCCCTGCTATAGATGATTTAAGATTAACGCTCTAGAGACAACAATTTGTGAAAGCAACATTTACTCCCTGACAGGCAAGAAAACCGTTCCCTGGTCCCATAAGCACTTATCAGGTGTCTTCACTCATGCTAAAGTGACAATACTTTCAGTTAAGTGATTAAAGCTATTTCTGCTAATAGATGTGACAGTTTTGCTTTTGCTGCAGTAAAGGAAGTTGTTGCTGTGTTTTGCAGAATACAGTGTCTGCTTTATTAGATTAGATCATCATGAGAAGCAACAGTTTACATTTAAATCACCTACAATCACATTTTATGTGAAACTAGTACTTAGTAAGGCCTCTATTCATTTTCAGCAGTTTAAATGGCTCAAGTAATTAGGTGCAAGTGGACACAGCCATGTTCAAACAGTTATTAAATGGAACATAGGAAGGCTCAATTTTTGAACCAGTTGTTTTGGAATTTGGTTTAGCTGTAAGTTAAAGTTCCTTTATAACAAGAAAGTGAATACTGACCATTCAAGAGTGTAAAAATACCCATAGGATGAATTACATCCTGGGGAAAAACACTGAACAGTAATTCAGAACAAAAACAGGGCCACAGTTGATTGTTACTGTTTTTTCCTTCAGCTTCAGCCTTTAATATTCAGCTCAGCTTCAGCTGCACTTACAGTAAAGGTTTCTTCAGAAGTTTTGCCTTTTTGCTAAACCAGAACAGGACTAATTAGCAGAATGTGGTGATGTGAAGATTTTCGGAGGTAAATCACATTACTTAGCTGGCAGACTTCAGCGGTGGGGGTGGTAGACTCAAGAGTTGAGAAAGCAACAATGTAAGGAAACACGGCTGGAGACAATTGAAATGACTGACCCATATGTTTTCCACTGGAAAATATTAACAGCGTGTCAAATTAGGGTGAAATTCTCCCCTTTGATCAGACTTACTGGATATTCTACACCCGTTCTATACGATCAATTCCATGTCAATGAAATGTAGAAGTAGAACATGCAAGATACAGTTGTCATTAAAGAGTAAAATTCTTCCTGCTAACCAAGTGTGCTGTAACACGAAAAGTGGTTATATCAAATTATACTATTCATCTTGATCATATAGTTTTTTCTACAAAAGAGAAAAGTCTACTATAAAAACACATCGATGTTGCACATGCGGACTACCATTACATTGCTGAGTCTTAGTGAACATACAAACTGGAACTTCAGTTCTATAAACAGCTGGAACACTTTTTACAGAGATGCACAAAGTTTAATGCATATATAACTGATCAAAGACTTGCTTGACCAGACTGTTCACAACCTACAATTAAGTAGTCATCAGCAAGTTTAACTAAAAAGCAGAATACAAATCTAAGTGTTGAAGTGTCAAACAAATGTATTGTTAAATGACCTTTTGGCTTGGTCAAAGAAAGGTTCTGCAACAAGTGTTTGCTTCCAAACAGATGGATAAGGAAAAAGGTAAGATGCCAGGGAAAATACTGATTAGGAAAGATAGGTGTTTGTAGAAGAGGCCAGAGGACACTGTAGTGGGATAAGATTTTTGGGGAGTAGACGAGAACGTAAGTTGAAAATCATAATTATGGTAGATAAAGAAAAATGGAATATTCAAAGAATCCAAGTAATTTAATAGGAGGAGACAAAGTAGTATGGTGGTGTAGTATATTATACACTTAGAGAAATACCCTCTAAGTATGTTTTCTTAAGGTTAGGGTCCTTTTCAGCAGCTGTAAGTTTTCCCCAGACATGTCTAATGCACCTGGATTAACAATAAATATGGTCACTGTCTGACTATGGATGGAATCAAGTTTTTATCTCTGGCTGAAAGTCACGAATGAAAGGAGAATTATTAGCAGTTTGTCAAGACTGAAGTAAAATGTAGTCAATCCAATGGCTGTTTATAAGTGTTGCTTTTACCAGATTCAAGAAATTGTCAATTGAGCTGTGCTGTTTGGTTTCTGAAATTAGATATACCCTTATTGTTCAGCTATCTAAAATATTACATACTTGGCAAAGGGCTTCATGTAATTGACAAAGCATCAGTAGAGGAAGGCCCACCCTTCTGCCTTAAGGGTATTTTTTTCTGAATGGATAAGCAGAGCTATTAAAACCGAAACAATGACTAGCAACAGCTTAAAATGCGAAGAGCTTTGCCACAGCTTCATTTGACAAATGAAAAACTGGTATTACATATTTTTCATTAAACTACAGTTCAATTGCCCTCAAGCAGGATGATTTTTATTATAGGATCAAGATGACAATTCAGTAGGTTTCTAGCAGTTGGTTTGGTAATGCATTTCTTTGGAGATTAATTTAGTTAGCTTGCTGGTTGTTGAAATTAGGTGCTTTCCAAAATTTAGAAAGGCAGTCAATATTTTGAAAATACAAATATCAATTGTTAATTTCACATGGGTATTTTTAAGGATGAAAATACAGCTATCAGTCTGAAGACAGACAGCTACCTCCCCCTCAGTGCCAAAGCAGTAATGTACAAGAATCCTTGGGCAGGAGGCTGCTCTCTGGCTGAGCCAGTCATCCTAGTATGATTTCTGCTGAGTGAGGATTTGAGATTTTTCTCTCTCAGGAGGCAAAGCCACTTAAACTATATGTATCAAGTCAATCTGAAATACTTCTTCAGTCACAAGATGCTTGAGAAGGCTGGAGATGACATGCATGTGACAACTACTGTGGTGCCTATTTCTTTGTTTTCTGATGTTTACTCCTGTTCAGATTCATGAACCTGCGCTGGTTCACCAGGACCAACACCCAGGCATGCTCATTTTAGTCCAAAACTTCAGGTTAGGGTTCATGTATTTTGAAATAGGCTTTTTTAATATGCTATGTTAAAACGTAGGTAGTTACCGCTGTTACCACGTTCTGAACTGGAAACAGCCTGAAAGAGTATCCTTGTGTCTGAAAGCTGCATGAGCAGACTTGTGAGGTGAATATTTTTACTGGTCTAGTGTGAAAAAGTCATGGTAGAGATTATTAAATCTAGTGTTTTAAAGTCTGCAAGACTGATCGTTTCTAGTCAGATCTAGCTCCTTAGCTCCCACGCTCCAGGTTAACTTTAAGAGCATTGTTGAACACCTATAGTTAACACTTAGCTTTTAGGAAAGTCTGTACGAGAGGGTGAAGGTGGATGAAGCTTTCTGTGCAATGTAGCCTGCCCTGGAGTTACCTGATTCAGTTTGTAAATTTGGTCTTTATTCATACAAAAACAAAATAAAACCCAGTTTAGATTTATAGGTCACAGGTCAACACTGTACCTCTGCTATGAAAAGATATTTGAAAGACAAGGTATATGAGCAAGACAGACATGGTTAATCTGAATGTTCAGAATTACAGTTCAGGTGTAAAATATACATTGGGCACAAGGCAGCCCTCTAAAGACTAGAGAGTCAGACCTGCTCCACACCCCTAAACAAAGTTTTAACAAAGCCAGTTGATTGAGTCTCCCAGATGTAATCTTTGTAGATAGATAGACCGACCTGCTGGAGTCCCTCTGAAAAAATGAACACAGGAAGCCAGACGAAGAGGCTGATAAATGCTGCTACAGAGGCCGTGTGGAAAGTCTGTGAGCCCAAATACCATGATTGAACATTAGACGTGGGTCAAATCTGTACCTAAGAGTGGGAAGAAGGTCTGCATGAGCTACATTTAGATCAAGGATTACCAGCCAGGTAACAGATTCTAGCGTACAACAACGTAACTAAACGTAAACCAAAATTAACTGGGATGGCTGCGTCTATCAGCAGTGCACAGTACAGAACTGGTTTTCCTCTACCAGGACAGTGCTAAAACATTTCAATTTAGTCACAACTACTACAGGAGCTGACTAATCACTTTAGTGGCACTTTTGGCTAATAGTGTAGATGCTGCAGCTAAATACAACACTAGGCTATTTAGAGAGAAGGCAGGTGTAATTGACTCACAGATAAGTTTGCTGCATGATAAGTTCTGTTTTACTGGCACTTTAGCACTTGTTTTGAACTATTTAAAAAGTGTAAGTGAAATCAGACTAGCAAATACTTTAATTGCAAAGTTACTGGGTGGAGCAATTCAAAGCTTTAAGTGTATCATCTGCAAGTGATTTCCTTACTTAACCCCTTGTTCCTTTGATTAGGCAGCATCCTTTTCAACCAACAGTGACTGACAAAGTTACTTGGAAAGAGGTGTTTAATGACACCATTACTGAAGATACATTTGATAGATCCAGTTTCTCGTATCTTACAGCCACTAGGTAAAGTAAATTTATCTAAAGAAAGCCTTTATAGACCCAAGTGTGTTTTAAATTAATTGACACTAAATTAGTTCAGATGGAGGTTCCTGGATGAAAAAATGTGGTATTAGGTCTCAGTCCTATACCTACCACCTTCCTTTCCCTTAATGCAATCTCCTCCTCAGACCAAGTGCCTATCTTGCTTGACAATTTCCAGAGATTTCAGTATAAAAGCATTTATGGCATTATCCAGCTATTAATTTTGAGAGAGAAGGAAAGCCCCTAGGTCCAGAGAAATGGAAAAAGTAAAAAACTTTTGAATCTCATGCCAAGGGAACTGATTTTATAAGCCACGTGCCTAAAATTCTACACAATTGTGAGTGACTATTACAAAATTAAGAGCTGAAATAGTCAAAAAATGTTACCCTGGGTCAAAGACTCCTGGTGTGCGACAAGTTGCTCCTGAGCAGGACTGTAACATCATTAGTCGATAGTTCATCTTCTCTAGGATTTCTTGATCTATTGTTTTAGCAATGTTGGTGATCTGGTGTGGGTCTGCAGTCAAGTTGTAAACTTCCACAAACACCTATTTAAGTGAAGAAAACAGTTCCTGTACTGGATTAAATGTTAATTACCACCAATAGAATTCTCGTTACATGATCAGTGGAGAAACATACAGTCAGGATGGGACAACTTATTTTCCGCTGCTATGTATTATTGTTTTAAATTTTATCTTCAGTTTGCCTGCAGTGCCCACTCTATGCCAAGATGGTCGTGAAATGTACCCTTCCCTGAACAGCTCACCATCTCAGGTCAGACTTGAGGGGGGGCAGTGGCCAATATTAAGGACTGAATTATCTGAATATCAAGTCTCATCAGGTTTGTCATCTCATGAACAGATCCAGTGATAAGCGCAGGTAGGTAATGACAACTTTAACAATCTACATGTATAGCGCTGGATAAGGAAACTCCCCCAGAGCACATTTTTACCAAGGCAAGAGAAGAACTGGACTAAGTGTATTATATAATTAAAGGTTTCAACTGAAGCAGTAAAACCTTTTTTATGGTCTACTTAGAAAGTCACAATATTTGCTTTTCCTTAAGAGTTCCTAGGGGCAGACTGATGATGGGTTAGCATGCAGTGACCAAGACCCTAGTTCAAAATACACCTTGGACCATTCTGTGGGGGGAGTAAAGGTCAGACATGCCACAAGAATTCAAGTAAAGCAGGAGTGTAATTAGGTCAGCAGATGAGATCAGCTTTGACATCTGCATTAGGGAGGGTAGAGCACTCACACAGCTTCCCCATCAGGGAGGAAGAGCTTAATCATGGTTGTCAGAGAATGGCAACAGAGGGGATTTAAGAGAAGAGCTGGGACTTTGGGAGAACAGTTTACACTCCTTGATTGCACTACACAGACTAAGAGTATCTTCCCTGGGATGTCTTGAGGCTAACATCCTACTAATGAGATTTGAACTTTGCTTCTAAAGGAAGGAACAGTCTGTGCCCTATTGACACAGATCCTCTTAAACCAATTGTCCTAAATCTTTCTGTAGAGCTGGCCTTGTCATTTTCACACCAGGCAGCTACATTCCTCCAATGTAAAAAGTCATCAGCCTATTAGAATGCAGCTTGCTTAGTCTCTCCTCTGGCCATGGCCTGAGTTAGCTGTAAACATGTCATCTCCCCATCAGTGGGCTCTAGACCATTTTTGTACGCTACACTTTTCCTAGCAGAGTTCAAGTTCTCATCCCCTTTTAGCCTCCCTGACTGTCACTGGAGTGGCTGCTGAAATTGCACTCAAATGTTAAATGAATGCTTTATTTTAGTGACTCAGGATGAGGTTATTCATTTTTCATCTGCACTTTAAATTCACATGCAAAATTAAAGTGTGTTAAGGTTGCAAGTTGTCAGATCCCTATGCTACACCAGAACGTGAAAGTTGAATTCTCAAAACTTAAAACCCTGCAAAACCAGGAAATGCAGAGTACATGTACTTCCCACAACACAATGCACACTGACTCAAGAATAACTTGGCCTTCTTGATCATTGAATGGACATACTCCATAGGCAGATACGTACTTTACCCTTCCCCTAGTCAATGTCTCGGGGGAAATTTTGCAAGTAGGGGCAAGTCATTCCCAGATCAATAGTGATGCACAGAGCTTACTGAGGGTCCCATGAAGTTCATGAATGGGAGTTCCAATTTGGCATTGTGGTGAGCACAAAGATGGCAGTTTGTTCGGAGCTTGGCCAGGGACTGCAGTGTTTCCAGTTCTCCATGGCAGTCTTAGAGACGCAGTTTGAAAACATGACTTGGGACAGATACTATTGCAACCTTATTTATCACGTGGTACATGCTGCCCTCTTCCCAACTGTAGAGAAACTGCTTCTCAGGTATGAACACTTAACAGTTTAAGCAACCACAGCAATTAAGCAATTTAAGCCTGAGAACTGCCTGGTCTTCCGAAGCCTGTGAATTATTGCTAAACTGAAAGGGGTTAATGATTCAATTTATTATAGGAGAAAGGTGAAATTACTGTTTTGCTGGCAACACCACACATTTGCAGTGCTTGAGAACTTATAACAAATCTTATTTTGGTGGTGACTGCATCAGAACGTGCACTGAGCTCTGAAATACGTGGATAGCCACCAGTTTAAGTCTAGCATCTACAATAAAACTGTCTGTCATTTAGATATGGAGGACCATGTTCAGCCCTGTTGCAACTCCCACTTACATAAAAAATAAATTTTGCCCTAGATAATTTAACCCATTTCCCCCTCCTGATCATACAGTATGTTTTGGTTAATTATTTCCACCAACAGTTAAAACAATTGACTATTTAGCCTACAAATGAAGCTACAGTCTCATTTTCAGAGTAGTTTATGCCAACCTTGAGAGTAGATAAACTCTGCAGACAGACATCAGTGGAATAATAGATGTTAATTATGTCAAACAGTGAGAACTGAACACTTAACACACTGACCCATTAAAGTAAACCAGACAGAAAATTATTACCTCTCGATCATCAAATTCACAGTACTGCAGATCCCATGAAGTTGACAGTGTTCTCACACAAGCATATGTGTTGTTATAGGAATCTTCACACACACAGTCTGGAAAACAATGCTGTAAAGAAACAGATTAAACGGAAGAGAAAATGAATATTCCTTTTTTACTTCATGTTGTGAAACTGAAAGCAGCAGTTCCCTCTGCAGAAATTGTACCTGCTGAAGCCAAACAAAATACAGAAAACCCACTAAAAGAATCCCAGGTAGAGATTTGTGCACATGTGCGTGTCTCTCAGGGAGGTTTTTAAAGGGGAGCTAGCCTCTTTGTATTATTTTTCTGGTGAATTAGTACACTAGCTCAGGAAGTGAAAACAATGCTCAATATCCCAAACTGGCTACTTAGACACAGAGGGAACAGTACCATCCAATGGAACATTATGGCAGGGTCTATGTATAGTAAGCATTAGTATGACAATTACAGAGCATAGCTAGTGTAATGATTTAAAGCCACTAAGTAAGTGGCTACATTCTGCAACATTTGATTGTGGGATGAGGCCATAAGAATTGCAGGTGTAAAAAATCCTAAGAGTCTGTATGTTGCAGCCACCATCTTTACAATGGTATTCATGGGGGACTGATTATTTTAGAATCAATGAGGCAGATGTTCACCAATTCAAAACATTCTACCCTGAATTGGACATGAGGTACGCAGAACAGGCCTAACTCCTACTGACCAACAGATCAAGATGTAGTAAAATCCCTATTTTATATTGGGTATTGAAGAGCTTATAAAGCTAAAGAGTTCATAAAAATTGATCTTCAAATTAGACACTGCATAAGTTGTAGTACAGTACACTTGCATTGCTTTCTAGTCCTTCAAGCCACTGCAAAGCTATTTCCAATATTCTGAAGGTATCAAAACGTAAAAGGATATCAACTTGTTCTTTGATATCCCTATTGTGATTTCCCTCCTCCCTCCCCTTGGGAACAATAGTTTGCATAACTGGTTGTTCGTGAGATTGGTATTTGTAAAATCGAGGTTTACTGTCTCAGGAAGTAAATCCAGATCTTCTAGATCACTGGAAGACACCATTTCTAGGCTGCTAACTGGCCTGGGCTGAACTGAGGTTTTAGTTTGTGATTTCAGGAAACATTTACAAACAATTCATATGTAAGTTCAGCTCTGCTTACAGTAACACCAGGTCCCAGGGCAGGGCAGGTAGGGTCACTGCTGTTATGTCCTTCTCCTTGGTACTCAATCAAAACATCTGATCTCCAGGTCACATTTTTGTCTCCTCTCTAAAACAAAGTAGTAAAATTTACTTTTAAGTTCTTAGTTCTTCTGATAATGCCATAAGTAAAAATCATGCAAGCCTGGGATTACATACTCCTCGCTGGTTAGAGTAATTTAATGCACAGCCAGTGACCTCAATACTAAAGCATAAGGAGGCATAGTGAAAATACACAGTATAACAACAAGTGGAAGCCATATTAGGGATCCAGTCCCAAAAACTGATGAGTGGGTTTAGTGGGTATTGAATTTCCTTTGAAGAGAGTTCACATACAGACAGTTCACATACAGGCCAGCACTAACTGTAAAATGATCATCAGGGAATAGAAGCCATATTGCCAAATATCACTGAATTATAGTCTGTCTCTAGAAAAAGGTTTTTAATATAGTCTTTTCCTTTAGTGTTATCACCACAGATGAAGAATTACATAAAACAATCTTGAGATACTTATATTAAAAGGACACAATCAACTGGAAAACCAGTCAGTCTATTTCAAAAAGTGAGTTGAAAATTTTAAATCCCTCCCACATTTGCAGTTTTAGAATCACATTTTTAAAAAGGCATGAAAAACCTAAACCCAGGGGTGACTAGATTACAGAAAAGAATCAAGCTACACAAAGTCTTGTCACTTTATGATGTGCATTTGTGATAGAAGTCCCACAATCACAATCTTCATTATTTGTAACTGCAGGTAGAAATTTAAGTCAAACATGAGATTTAAGCTAATGCTGCCCCTTTAATGTTTGCTAGTGAAACCTTAGAACCAATTTACTTTTGTTGTGTAAGTCATGATGACTCACTGCAATTTCATGCAGGCTACTACCTCCAATTTACAGACCAAGTATAATCAACTGTAAAGTGTCAGCTACAAGAAGCTTCATTTAAATATCTTTCTGCTCACCTCTAGGAGAGGTCAGTTGTATTTTTCTCCCAAGTCAGTGGGGAAAGCGGACTAGTATACCACTTTATTAGGGTTTAGTCAAATAAATATCAAGTAGGCATAATTTTGTCTTGTCACATATGTCTATACTAGCAGGTCTTAGAGCATTTCAGAATTAAAGTGCCAAATAGTACAACCAACAAAATAGGAGTCACTCATTAGTAGAGAGCGAGTCAAAAGAAAAAGCTTTCCATAAAAAGTGAATCCTTCTTGCAGGAGAGAGTTTGAGTTTACTGGGATGGATCAGCATTGAGATGCTATACCTACACCTTGTGACTATTTTCATTAAGCCAGAAGGGCTCTGTGTGAAAATGCCATGAGGGAGAGAAGATTTGGAATTCATGTTCTCCTAATCCATTTTAGGAAACTATATTCACTCTGAAAAATCATCTCTGTAAAAGGAATTGCTCGGTTACCAGTTACGTCTGAACTCTTACCATCAGCGGCAACAGCGACATCCCATCCATCTGGGTCTTGTTTAAATCATACCCTGCGATATCCAAAATAGTGGGACCCAAATCAATGTTTGCAACGAGCATCTGGGTGGTGGTGGGAGAAAAGTGTTACTGACCCAAAGAAAGATTAACTGTTCAAACAGATGCTAGAACTTGACATTTTAAGAAACTGAGGTCCCTCTGCACTCCAGAACATTGATGTGTTGCTAGACCCCTTTACAAAACATATGAAGAATTATAACACTGCACCTTCATTTATAATCCTACCTTGTTTGTCTGGTTTGGTTTGATTCCTGGTCCTCGAACTAGCAATGGAACTTTAATGTCAAACTCATAGAGCTGCCGTTTGTCTATTGGCAAAGAAAATTGTCCTAGAAAACATATTGAAGAATAGAATAAGAGACCATTTAATGGTGTATTGTTTAATTTATAAAGCAAGGCCTTGTATGGCTCAGGAGCACCAGATCTGGCTTTTGAGGAACAACAACTTGTTTCTTTGGGCCCTTTATCTTGACTTTATATACCTAGACACTCAGTACATATTCACCCACAGATTTCCTTTATGTCAGTCTACTACAGTAGTCAGATTCTGATACTCTACAAGTTGGGTTACTTGTTAAACTTCAAAACTACAGACAAGATGACAATAGAGGGCAGTTCTTACTCTGAGAAAGAAGAGAGTTGCTATAATAAAATTCACCAAAAAAAGTTCTATTTCAGAGCAGGAATGGGGGAAAGGTCTATATTTAACCATATCACTATCACATGTGGGCATAGAACACCACTTTATGAAATACTCTGTAGATGGATGGTACTGTAGGATTGCAGTCAATGAGTTTAGCTTCACAGCCCCTAAGGAATACTCTTATTATGTTCATGTCACAGATGAGTAAATAGGAGCAGAAGTTAAGTAACTAAGATTTCACCAAAAGTCTGTAGCAGAATTGCAAAAAAAGAAGTATACTTACCTGTATGAAAGCCATTGTCTGAGGTATAAAAAATGTAAGTATTATCTAGCTCTCCATGCAATTCGAGTTTCTTCACCAGTTTCTCGATCAGATCATCTACTGACAGTAGTGTTTGCCATCTGTATAGAAGCAAAAATTGTTCCAATTAAAGTGTTTAGTATTAGCTGTGAATGGGCATTTATATTATGTTACAAATCAATATAGACTTCTGTTACGTACTATAGGCAAATCAAATCAATTTGCATACATTCTGAAAATAAACTGAACATATAGCAAGCTCCCTTTTACAGTTTGAGCTGCAGCCATTCTAAAAGAGAAACAGATCTGTTTTGTCTTATTCCGTAGTGCCTGAAAGGTCAAAATGCAGATTGTGTTTAATCTTATCTAGAAGTAACCACAGACCATTTCTAAAGTAACGCAAACTAGCGTGTTAGTGTCAGAGTGTTCTCCTGCAAGGTCACCATTTTATAAAAGCAGAAGTAAAAAGTGTTCCTAAAAGGTATGTCAGGTTTTAAACCATTTTTCTATAAAAAGTGATCTTTTCTGCATAAGAAAGTAGCAAGGTCTACCTGCTACTTCATATTTCTCATGCAATTCCAGGATCCATTGTTCTGATGCATACAAAACCCCCTATTCAGCTACTAGTGGCCATCTCAGCAAGCGGACCTTGTGATGGAAAAGTGGTATGTTTGGTTACAGGAGTAATGAATCTCCACAAATCAGATACATTACTTCAGGTTAACCAGTCAGATTTTCTTCTTGAATTCTGAGGCCTCCCAGCATGCTCTCAGTGATTCATTTAAGATTTAGTTGCATAATTTTACCAGCATGCTTTACAAAACAATGACCTGAAAACTTGCTCCGAGTCTTCATTCTCCAAAATAACTGGCTTTACCATGTCATGTATCCAAAATAGAGAGTTCCATTGTTTAAATTTTTGTTGGCACTTGTTTTGCAACCTCTTCACATTAGAATTTAGCCTTACAGCAAAGGCCGAGAATGAAGACAAGGAATGAAAAGCTTACTTAACTTACAAACAGTAGTTGGCTATGCCTTCATATTGTGCATTTTTAAGCTGTTGTTGCCATTTGAAACTCACCAGGAAGTATGAGAAGTGCCCTATAGAAAGGTTGCCCAAGAACCCTACACGGTTAGCCACTAGACAGACCAGCTCTGAAAATGTAAGCTGCTGTCTCCATTACCAGTGACTTTACAGTAAGGCTGTACATGGATTCTTTGCCAGTGAAGTGCAGGAGAACTGAGCTATCCTTCTGAGACTCAGGGCAGGGGGAAGTCACTGTCAGCCTTCATCACCACTGCGAAGTGAACCCGTTACTAGCCCAAGTGAAGGCAGAACCTGGGCTCTAACTCACAGCCCCAGCTATGCCAGGTAGTCCTTGTTGAAAGCACTATTTAACTGGTGTGAAGGCTTTGTGTGGGCATGGGAGCAATACCCAGATGACAGTTTGGGCCAACTCTGCAGAGGAGACATATGAATAGTATACCCAGGTGCAGTTCTGTTGAGTAAGAGACTCTTCCACCACCACCTTTGGTAACAAGTTCTTCTACTTGTTCGTTTTTTACTTTCATTAGCACCACAGAGCCAGTACATCTAAAAGGAGCCTGGTTCCTAAGTTCCAATCATTTCCACTTATCTAAAAACTTACTGAACTCAGTGGGACTATTCAAGTACAAAATCAGAACCTTTATTATTGATGGTAATGTACAAAAGGGAGAGAACAGACTCAGATCCAAGGTTAGCTGGCTGGGGAAGCTAGACATGGCGGTATTTTCTAACTTGTTAACTAAACACATTTGATATGCAAGTCATTGAGAGAATGAATTCCCACAGTGTCTTTTTTTAAAACAGATTAGATCATACAATATTAGTCTACTCACTTGGAGAATGTGAATGTACGTTACAGTCTCTCATCCACTACAGTTCAGAGAAACAGTAAAGAGATTGAACAAGATTTTCTATGCATCTATATGCTGAATGACACTAGCAGTTAGATAAAAGATTTCTATTGTCTGGTAGACTACTTATGAGTCTTCCTACCAAAAAAAGGATTGGGAATAGCACCCATAGAACTACTTCAGATAATTTAACTCCTGTGATTAGGCCAGTTACATACATTTTAATTCTCTCATTTTTGTTTTAATCAAATGGCCCCTGGGGCTCTTAGTCTTGCTAGGAATCCTATTAAAAGTTCTCAAGCAGCAGTTCCTACCTTTTCCTAAATGCATCATCTAGAAACTGTATTGAAGAATTAGTCATTGGCGTCTTTGCTTGCCTGATTAGCCAATGCTTGTTCTAAAAGAGAACACATCAAGATTAGCACAGAAACATAAAAATGAGCTTTTTTGTTAAGTGTTAAACCTTCACTGAATTGTTAATTGCAATAGTAATAATTTATGACAAGTGTTTGCATTATTATGAATATTCACATTAGCATAGAGGAGTAACCTATTCCTTGAAGAACAGTTCAAGTGGGAGTTAAACCCAATTTTCCTCTTAGATCATGTGACTTGAGAATCATGGTACAGCTGACTGTGTAAGGCTCAGTTTGAGAGGGACCAATAAGGTAGGTTTGTATGGCATGTAGGAGCGAACCGCCCAACCTGGATCCAAAGACTTGTGGTAGCAGGGCTTGCGCGATCACGCAAAGAATAGCTGCGCAGACATTGCTTTGACGTTGAGACTTAGGATGGATCTTGGGCTCTCAAGCCTAAACCTGCCTGAGGCTATTTTTAGCACCAGCACAAGACTGAGGCTCATAATCAGCCGCAGTGTAGGCACACCCACAGGGAGCAGAAAGTGTCAAGGAATCACTTCAGTGGTCTAGGAGAGAGGGTTGTGAAAGAAAGTCTGCCTGGAGAGAGCTTGGAAGGGAAGAAGTTGCCTAGGAAAGACTCTTTCGGACTGAGACCAGAGAGGATTCTCTGCCTGACAGGGAGCCAGACAAGAGTCCTGCAGGGAGTAGTGGAGAATTGATAGAAGAGGCCTAGGAGATTATCAGCATGATAAGAAACAGTCTTAGGACACTGGAGCAGAATATTTTTGGGTTTAGAACAGATTGCTGCTAAGGCCTTTTGACACCACTTGGAGAAGTGGTGCAGAAACCCCAAGCAGTGAAGGAAATAGACTACTGCACCCCTGCAACGGGAATAGTGGTCAGACCCTAGTGCAAGGAGAGAAGGTTAGGCCAGATACTTATGGCAAGAGACTGTCAAGGCCATGCCAGGGTGAAAAGATTTTACAGCTTTTTCATTTGAACTTTTAACTCCGAAAGGGGGAAGGCCTCTTGCTTTGATCAAAAGGCTAAATCATCCTCCCAGCCTAACCATTTTCAGTGAAGAGAAACTGAAGCTGCAATCACGCACCTGACTGCAACAGGTAAGCCACACATTCAAGTAGCCAGATGCCCCCGTCAGAATTGTGCTAGCTGCTCTACACACACAGGAAGAAAATTAACCCCCAAAAGCTTGCTATCAGAAACAAATGCTAATGAATAGTGAAGGAAAGGGGCAGAAATCAAGTACAAGTTATGTAAATTTACACTTTTTACCTCAGTTTTAAGGTGTAAAGTAACCAAGATCAGCTGAGTCGACTACCTGTCATTCCAAACACCATCCTGAATTTGGCTTGAGCAGGGTCTTCTCAATGGTAGAACTTCAGCTTTGCAATTTCCTCCTCTCGACTCAGTCTGAGGCTGTTAGAACTCCTAAATCCTTTGTATGAATAATCTAATTACCACAATTTAGTTTCCCCATTTCTCTGCTTTTGCACAGATTGGGGGAGAGTTTGGTGCTGGAGGGTGGAGCAGAGCCAGTGGATCCAGTTTGTAACAGAGTTCAATTGTGTGCAATACCCATACACCTTTTTGGCAATTGTTCTATTTATTTAAATTGTGCACTGAAATGCTTGAGATTTGCCTAAGCAAGAAAGCTGACTTTGGGTAATTAAGACTAAATACCTAGCCTGCAATTACAGTTTTGACCAAGAGAATTCAAGGTTTATCCAGGAGCTGGAAGTCTCTCTTGTCCTGCAGTACTCTGTTCTTCCTAGTCTTACCCCTCTAGTGAATTATGAATTTAAGCTACATTTACAAGATTATTACTGAATTTAACTGAGCTTCAATTAGCCAGTAGTGAAGGTGAGGAAGTGGGATGTTCCCCCCAGGCCACATTACAATACCCTGTTGCAAATCAAAGGAATAGCCTTTTATCGGTTATGTTTATGCCAACACGCATTTGACTGTTGAGGACCATATGTAGTGGTTTCATTTTAGTCTCTAGATGAGACTATCATTTTTTTCCTCCCCTGTTAGGAAATCCTCAGCATCAATAAATGGAATAAGTGCTGTAAGCTTTAAATATTAAGCAAATCTCTATGGTTTTGCTTGTGTATGGCATGGTTGCGCAGTCAAGTGCAGAGGTTTTTGCCTTCACTCTGCATAAAAGGGCAACTCCAACACTATTAGCCTATCAGCTTTGGATTTTTTGGCTGGTTGCTGACCAACCACTTCTAACTTGCTATTTTTAAAGCAATCAACTACTGCAGTATATCTAAACCCCAGATAAAACTAGGGATCCTTTTATAGAAAAAATGGTGATTCTGCTCTCTACTGCCTGGTTTAGCTACTGTTACTTAGCAAAAGTCACTGTCTTCCCTCTTTCTATTCATGCCCCCCTCATTATCCAAAGACTTGCATGATAACTTGCATGCTCCAAACAGGTTTGGAGTCATTCTAACCCTTCTAGTAAACAGCATGATCTAAGAGCCCTTTGTCTTTGTCCCCAGGCGCCATCAGTCACAATAGCCCCAATGCACACCGATGTCACGGGTTACAAACAGTGAGGCAGTTTGAGATTCCATGTAGCCCACTAAGGGTCTTCAAGATTAGGACCAGGATCTTGAACCGAACCAGAGCGGAATGTATATCCCAATAAAGCCTCAAAAAGGCATCACAGCTGCAGTTTGTACAGTCCTCACCTTCAGTCACAGGTAGAACAAGTTGCAAAGATCTAATATGGTGCTGACCATGGTAATTACTGTGGCTAGCTTTTCAGAGAAGTGAAATTAAGTGAAGTGAAAGTAATTTGTCCCACTCATCCATGTGTTTTATAACAAATACTAATTCAGCGAGTCTGACAGACTATAAACTACCTTGACAAGTGAAAGGCAAATATTCAAGAAGGTCAGGTCATTGCCCAGTTACTTCCTTCAAGTGCTCTTGTCTTACCACTAGTTTAAATTTGACTCTACCAAGACCATTGCTTTTCACTTACATTTACTTCAGATGCTGTGACACCTGGATGGTGCCACCGTGTCTGCTGAAGGGACGATAAAACTGGATGTCAACAGCATTTGGTGGCACTGGGACCTTTGATTCAGGACTTAACCAAGAGGTCTTCTAGTTAGTATGATAAAATTGACCACTGGTGACAGTTTTCCACTAAAAAGGGAGTGATTTTGATTCACTTTGGTAGAGAGAGCAGTGTTCATCAAGAACCATATCCACTGGGCACTTGACAGAGCAACTTAGGCATTTCCCTCTTTATTCTGTGTGAAGCCCGTTTAATGTAGCACTCTAGCTGAACAAGTTAACAGGTTACGAAAGCACATCATAAAAGCTTATGAACATAAATGCAAGACACTAGCAGAATAAAGTTCTTAATGGTTTGGAAGCTGAAGCTGAAACTTCATTAATCTTAGTAACAACCATAATTTCTAGTTTATTTCATAAATTCACTCTAAAATTGAAGAAACATTATGTTCTCATACAAGAGTAGAGGCAGGTATTTATTACTGAAGGTCAGGATAGCCAGTCTCCCATCACCAACAGAGTGAGGAAAAATCAAGTTTGTTAAAGGACTGTGATCTTAATCTCAGATGTTCAAATCAAATGTTTCACATGAGAGTTGACAGATTAAGATCACAATCCTTTAACAAACTTGATGCCGATGAGCAACAGCATAACATTAACCCATTTGTCTCACATGTAAGTCAGACCTATTGTCTAATATTTCCATCAATTAATGAAGTAATCAGTTTGGATTCGTGTAAATCGTCTTACCGTTCCATGAATGTTAAAATTGCTGTTTCTTGGTGCACTGACATTCTGAAAGCTCTTTTTATACTGAGGGGCAGGTATCCAGGGAGAGTGGGGTGCTGGAGTGGAGATCATCATGAAGAAAGGTTCAAAATTAGATTTATATTCCAAGAAATCCAAGGACATGTTAGCCTGCACACACAAAATTAGTAGTTTAAAAACTCTCCAACACTAGTCATAACAAATCCTAATGTTTAGCTGTGACAGGTGTTCATAAAGTTAGGGTTAGAAGTGTCTGAATGCAAGAAGTACTTGTAAACCGTTTTATAATCTTCCTCATTGCACTTCTACTAGTGTTTGAAGTTGCAACTTGTGGTGAATTCATCCCAAGTGTTCTGAATTATTTATAAATCCTATTTCAACATGTCTTTTGTCCCTCACATCTCTAATTGCCACTATGCCTCAGACCTTCATGTCATTCAGGCCTAGAATGCTTCACGTCAAAGGTGAAAGATCTGAGTCATTTGACTCCACCCTTTTATTGCTAGAGCTCCACTTTCAAATCTTGCCTTCACTGATCTTTTTAGTCAAACTGTCAAGTTCATTTCAGTTTCATGCCCTTCCTAAATCTTTCGACATTTCAGTGGGTATGGAATGCAGCCCCTGAATATTAGATAGGAATTTGGCAGTTCTGACTGCCTTCTGAGGAGGGCATTCTGCTAATCCAAGTTTCATTCCTTGCTCTACTCCTGCCAACTTATTTGTTACATCCATCCTCCAAACTATGTGCTAGTTTGATGATGTTTCACGATTTTTTTTAATATATAAAGGTGATTAGGGAGGAGGCACCAACAGGGCACAGCTTTAAGCTTCATTCATTTGGGCTGCTCCATTTGATCTCCCTCACCAAGCCACTGAGCTCACTCTACACATGACAGCAAGTCTTGCTCACTATTCTTTTCAGCCCATTATTATAGCCTCCCCTTTGCCAATCATTTGAACTAATCTTAGTACGTGCAAGCTACCACTTATATCTCAGTTCTTCCCTACTCTAGTCTCATGTTTTCCCTTTTCTGCCTGATTAGTCACCCAGCTCTTACGTGCTCTCTATTCTGCCTCTGGAGTAATGGACTAACAACTCTACATAAATAGATTTTCTACTGCCTGTTTTAGAGACACTATTAAGATCAGTTATGGATTTTGTTGCTCACTAGTGATAGACCTATACTCCAAACAGAGCCTTATTGAACTTTAAGCAAGTTAGAGTAAGATTAGTGTCCTACAGCAGTGTTTCTCAACCTTTTAAGTAGCAAGTACCCCCTAACTTCTGAGAATTTTAAGTACCCCAACACTCAATTTTCCACTCAAATACAATCTTTTCCCCCTTTATCATTGGATGACTGTATTTCTCGTAAAGCAGAAAAGAGTTTGAGTTCTGCAATGCTGTGTGACTGTCCCAGATCACAAAACCCCTGCTGTTTCTCCCCGCCTTCCTCCTCCCGTTCCTCCATATAGGAGCAAAGGTCAATGCCACCCAAATTACTAAGGCCTGACAGTGAGGTCACGTAATGTTCTCCTTACACTGGCGGGAACTTGTGAGGTATAAGCTGGCAGTAGCGGCCCACCACAGTGGATAGCAGCGCGCCCCATGGCTGTCTCTAGGGGGATGCTGGCTTGGAGCAAATCAAACTGTGTGGGCCCCTCTTAACATTTTTATACCAGTAAAATCTGGAGCTGTCATAGTTGTCCATTTCACTGCTCAACTACAGCAGTGAAATTGACAAGTAAGCCTGTGGGCAGAGCCTGGCTCCAGGACTGAGCAAGCCAGTGGGCTCTCTGCCTGGCTTTCTGGGCACCAGGCTTTGAGCCGGGGAGGGGAGCTGCCAGCTGGCTGCCAGCCTGGGAGGTGGGCGACTGCCATCTGCTCCGAGCTGGAGCGGAGGAGGCTTCTGCGCAGGCTGGGACCCAGGGATGTGGGCAGGCGGCAGGCAGCTGCTGCCCATCTTCAAGCCAGGGTGCAGGAAGCTGTCTCTCGGCTCAGAGCTGGGGCACGGGTAGCAGTCACTCAGCTGCGAGCCCAGCTGCCGCCGGGCTCCCACCTGGGAGCTGGGACTGGGCAGGACACGGGCGGCTGCCGCCTGGCCTCCCCAGCAGTGGGCGGCTGCCGCCTGGCCTCCCTTTACTGGGATTTTCACCGCATACCCTCTGCCTGTGTCTCACGTACCCCCAGGGGTACGTATAACACAGGTTGAGAAACTATGGCCTATAGCACCAATTGAGAGAGACTGAGTTATTACACATAAGTGCTCCAATTTGCCACTATACTGCTTGACATATCAACTCCAGTCAAAAAGGCAAGTACTGCAGCTGTTGACAGAAGACTGGTGTTTCACAGCCTGGTGCTGTATGTCACCACATTAAGAAATTATTGTCTTGCATAACGTTCAGGACAAGTCACCACATCCTCTGACGTCTGTGCAGTTGAGCGTTGCCTTTTGTCAGAGATCCCATTGTTTAATGGTCAAAAACAACAAGCTAGCAGGCACTGACACTTAAGCCTTTTTTGGTATCACTAACACAGACAAGATTAATTTGAAATATTTAATATTAAATCACATAGCATCACTACCTATCTATGCTTAGAGAACCCTCCTGCCCTGCTGTATGTATGTTTTCAGGACAGTTCTCTGTGATACTGTTGTAAAATGCTCTGTACGCTTTTAGTCTCTTTGGTATTTTTAAACTACCTATCACCTTGGTGAATGAAGCACAGGTAGGAACTGGCGGGGGAGGGTGGGTGGAGGGGATCAATCAAATGAAAAAGTCCCATACACTTACATCACATGAAGGTAGACAACTAGAAAGACAAAACTGCTTGTATACAAATGCTAAAAGTCTAAATACTAAGATGGGTGAACTTCAGTTCCTGATACTAAATAAAGAAATTGATATAATAGGCATCAGAGATAGTTGGTGGAATAATGATAATTAATCAGTAGGACGTGCCAATACCAGGGCACAAAATACACAGGAATGATAGGGTAGGTTGTGCTGGGGAGAGGAGTGGCACGACATGTGAAAGAAAGCATAGAATCAAATATAATAAAAATCTTAAAAAACAGAATCTGCATGAATAGAAATTCCATGCTTGAATAATAAGAGTATAGCAGGAGGCTAACCAGTTGACTGGGATGGTGACAGTGACTGTGAAATGCTCAGGGAGATCAGAGAGGCTACAAAACCAGAAAGCCCAATAATAATGGGGGATTTCAAATATCACCACATTGACTGGGTACATGTCACCTCAGGACAGGATGCAGAAATAAAAATTTCTGGACATCATTAATGACTGATTCTTGCAGCACCTAGTCCTGGAACCCACAAAGGGAGAGGCAATTCTTGATTTAGCCCTAAATGGAACATAGGGTCTGGTTCAAGAGGTGAACACAGCAGAACTGCTCAGTAATAACAACCATAATATAGTTAAATTTGACATCTTTGAAAGGGTGAAAATACCAAAGATACCCATCACGATCACATTTAACTTCAGAAAGGGGAACTACACAAAAATGAGGAAGCTAGTTAAATGGAAATTAAAAGGAACAGTCACAAGACTGAAATGCCTGCAAGCTGCATGGAAACTTTTTAAAAACACCATAACTGAGGCTCAAATTAAATGTATATCCCAAATTAAAAAAAATAGTACAAGGACCAAAATGCCACCATGGTTAAACTGAGTAAAAGAGGCAAAAAGACATCCTTTAAAATGGGAAGTCAAATCCCAATGAGGAAAATACACCCAAGGAAGACAAGGCCATTGCAGAAAAACTAAATGAATTCTTTGTTATCTGCATGGTGTCTTCCCTGTATAGGATGTGAGGGAGATTCTCACAACTGAGCCATTCTTTTTAGATGACAAATCTGAGGAACTGTCCCAGAATGAGGTGTGAGTAGAGGTGGTTTTGGATCAAACTGATGTATTAAACAGTAATAAGTCTCCAGGACCAGATGGCATTCACTCAAGGGTTTTGAAGGAACTCACGATATGAAATTGCAGAACTAACTGTGGCGTGTACCTTATCACTTAAATCAGCCTCTATACCAGATGGACTGGAGGATAGCTAATGGTGGTGGTGGGTTTTTTTTAAATATTTTTTTAAAAAAGCTCTAGAGGCAATCCTGGCAATTACAGGCTGGTGAACCTAATTTCAGTACCAGGCAAATTGGTTAAAACTACAGAAAGGAACAGAATTATCAGATACATAGATGAACACAATTTGTTGTGGAACAGTCAATAAGGCTTTTGTAGAGGGAAATCATGCCTCACCAAACTCTAAATTTTTTAAGGCGATCAACAAAAATGTGAATAAGGTTAATTCGGTGGAGATAGTGTACATGGACTTTCAGAAAGCTTTTGACAAGATCCTTCACTAAAGACTCTTAAGCAAACTAAGCAGTCATGGGATAAGAGAGAAAGTCCTCTCATGGATCAGTATCTGGTTAAAAGAAAGGAAACAAAGGGTAGGAATAAGTGGTCAGTTTTCAGAATGGGGAGAGGTAAACAACAGTGTCCCCTCGGAAATGTACTGGGACCAGTGCTGTTCAACATATTCATAAATAATCTGGAAAAAGGGGTAAACAGTGAGGTGGCAAAGATTGCAGATAAAATTATTCAAGATAGTAAAGTCCAAATTAGACTGCAAAGTGTTACAAAGGGATCTCATAAAACTGGGGGACTGAGCAAGAAAATCACAGATGAAATTCAATGTTGATAAATTCAAACTAATGCACATCAGAAAATATAATCCCAGCTATACATACAAAATGAGTGTTAACAGTTAATTTAGATCCCTTCAAGAAAACTATCTTGGAGTCATTGTGGATAGTTCTTTGAAAACATCCGGTCAGTGTGCATAGGCAGTCAAAAAAAGCTAGCAGACTGTTAGGATCCATTAGGAAAGGGATAGATAAGAAGACAGTAAATATCATAATGCCACTTCATAAATCAATGCTACACCCACACCTTGAATACTCTATACAGTTCTGGTCACCCCCTCTAAAAAGGGCTGCAAAAATTATTAAGGATTTGGGATAGCTTCCCTATGAGGAGAGATTCAAAACTTCAATTTGGGAAAAGAGATGACTAAGGGAGTATATGACAGAGATCTATCAAATCATGAGTAGTGTGGAGAAAGTGAATAAGGAAGAGTTATTTACCTCTTCACGGAGCACAAGAACCAGCGGTCACCCAATGAAATTAATAGGCAGTGGGTTTAAAACAAACAAAAGAAAGTACTTCTACACACAACTCACAGTCAACCTGTGGAACTTGCTGCCAGTGGATGTTGTGAAGGCCAAAGGCATAACTTTTTTTTTTTTTTTTTAAACCCAAAAGTTTATGGAGGAGAGGTCCATCAATGGCTATTAGCCAAGATGGTCATGGATGCAATGCCATACTCTGGGTGTCCCTAAATCTCTGATAGCCAGATGCTGGGATTGGCTGACTGGGGATGGATCACTTGCTAGTTGCCGTGTTCTGTTCATTCCCTTTGAAGCAGATGGAATTGGCCACTGTCTGAAAATAGGGTACTGGGCTAGATGGACCATTGGTCTGACCCAGTATAGCTGTTAAGTTCTTATGTTAATAGAGGTCTCTTGAAATCACATATCTAAATATACTGTAACATCTAAAAACAAATGAGAGCTAGGTTAAAACTAATTTACAACAATAGTTTGCTTAAGTGAAGCACATATTGTTAGGTCTTAAGCCAAATTGCCATTTCACAAATTAGTAGCCTGAAGTACTTGTTCTAAATGGAAGTCAATGACCTACCAATCAGCAACATTTTGGTACCCAATATGTGCCAAGTATCCTGAACTACCACTGAAGTCAGTGTTCATCTCCAGATCTGGCCCTTAGCTAACAGGTATTTAACCTATTTCATTTTCCTATATTTGCATACACAAGCCTGCCCTCTTTAAACAGAGCTGGAATCTTGCTTCACTGGTTATGCGTGAAGTAAGGACACCACCAACATTAGGCAATATCCATTCAATAACATACCAGGCATAAAGATAGTATTTGGTCACAAATGGAACAGAAGTGCAACTGTTATGATGTTTCTTACCAGTACGTCTGTCAGATAATCTGCACTGTAGTTCTCACCATGCCTTTGTGCTTTTCCATTTACTGAAAGAGTATAATTATAGTACTTTGAATTTTTTTCCTATGGAGAAAGGAAAAAGATATCACTTACATAAAAAGACAAGAATCTATTTCACTGACCACTTTAAATAAACTAAGTTGTGAGCAAGTATTTGTCAAGCATGATTTTATCATCAATTTGTCCTATTTAAGTATTGGTAGTATGTGCACTGAAAAAATACTACAAGTTTTGCCTTTTGTAAAACCATAGTGATTCTAAACTATAGCAATGACAAGTTTTTCTTTGGTGAAATCAGGTTTTCAGATACTTCTCTTTGTTAGAAATAACTCCTAACATGAGCAGCCTGCATACAAAGCTGAGAAAATGCAACACAACTAAAAGAGGAAATTCCCTTCCTTCATATTAACAGAAGTGTGCAAAAAGCAGACCAGTTCTTCTATTCAGCACAATTAAGCTAAGATTTACTTTTGTAAAGTACCTACAACTAGGTATTTAATAGGAGCGGTCACATACCAAAGCATACCAGAAACTCCATCCAGGTGGAACGTGGCCTACTCCCCCTGCATCTTCTGCTCCATACTAGGGGGAAAAAAAATAGGAAGTGATCCAGCACTCTCAGATGTGACTGAGATAAAAGCTATATTTAGGTGGTTTTACGTGTTTTCTTCCACAGTAGCCAGAAATGCAAAGGCCCAATTCTAATCAGTTAAACACACACTGACTTGTACTACAAACAAAACCTCTTACATTAAAAGGTTGCAAAGTCAAGTAATAGCAGCTTTAGTTGCCCATGCAACATTAATTCTATCCCCTTGTGCATCCATCTTGTGCTCTGAACCATGCAGGGGGTCCTGCAGAAAATGTAGCATATTGTCATATTAGAGATTCTTAAATGCATATGCATAGAGGGACAACCTCAAAATTGGTATTTCCTAACTTTCTGAATACTCTTCTCTGCCTAATGTTCATTTAATTAAGTTTTTGTATGTAGTTTCTTAGGTTTTGGGGTTTTTTTTTAAAAGGGAAAAGTTAAATTGTATACAACTGTAATAATTCCCTCCTCTCCCCATAGTATGCATCATCAGTATGGGATCTGAACTCTGAATGGTGGAGGAGTCCTGCCTGGCTCTTCTCTTCTTTCCCCTGCCAGGAGAAGAGGGAATTCCTGCTTCACATGGTGCCTATGGCGGGAGAAAACCCAGCACGTGGCCTAATCACAGAAGCCCAGCTCTCTCTTTCCTCTGCCCCAAATATAATCCTCAAATTCTCAAGTACCCCTGAAGTAGAGGACCAAACTCTTAAAACTGCTGATTCTCTCAAGATTACCTGTTAAACGAATGCTGATACTTTGGCCAAACTAACTTGAGAAAAGCTAGGTTGCATGTCTTATTTCCCCCATTCCTTTAACAATTCTGAGAAGGAACTTTTCATCTAAACAGTAGGATTTTAAATATGGAGTTTCATTTTATTTAGAAAAATAAGGACTAAGACTATTTCACACAGTTGTTTTCAATACAGGCAATTTAGCTAAGTCACAGCAACTATGAATAAGATATACCTCATTCAAATACTTCCCAGCAAAGAATGTTTGATAGCCACACATGGATTTGAGGAGAGCTGGAAAGGTATATGGTTCCTGTATCTTCTGCCATGATTTGCTGCTGCAGTTTCCCTCCAGTGTGTTATTGACAACATGATGATTATGTGGGTACTTTCCCGTTAAGATGCTTGCTCTGCTGGGACAGCACAGTGCACTGGGCACGTACTAGAGAACAAGATTAAAAAATACAAATTGTAAATTGAATCTTTGAAAAAAAAAAAAAACAAACAAGCTTAGTTTTTAGATAATAGCAAGAGACATTAAAAGATATGCAGATAAATTTATGATTGAATCACTCACATCACATAGGTCAGATTCATTCCCATTTGTTTAGGCATATGGGACTACAACCCAAATATTTTTATCCATTAGATGTTGCATATGGGATTGGGTTTATATTTTCTGTAGAGTTTGCAGTTTAGAAAATGCATGCTAGATGCAGTACACACACAGCAGGAAGCAGCAGTTATTTAAGAATGAGCAGTTATTTAAATACTACTTATTGTAACAATTCCAGTAAACAAGAATAAGGAAATCTTAAGTAAGTTTCAAAGCCAAAGCTTTAAAACAAATTTCTTATTAGTTTATAGACACAACTTCCAGAACATTTAATTTAATTGTGCCTTGTTGCACTGGTACATCAGTATGAATATTTTTAGAAATGAAACCTTCCCTCTCAGGCTCAAGGAATCTTGGGTTAAAATCACCCCATACCACAAGAATTAATCTGCTCCCTTGTATTCGTCATATTTAAAAAGAGTTGAAATTAAACCTAGTTCAGAGCCAAGTTACGAGAGAAGCTGTGTTATACCATTACAACCATAGCTATTTAAATTACAATAGCTTCAATAAATGCATGCCACTGAAAGTTAAAGATGTCAGTGTAAATACTTACTGCATTTGAGAAGGTTATCCCCATCTCTGCAATAAGGGCACTGGTCTTCTTTAGTGGAGTCTGTAACAGAGGTAGTAATTAGAACAATGAGCTAAAAATATCTGGATATTGAGAAGCTGGTGGGCTATTTAAACTGGCAACCTTAAGTTGATTTTAGACCAAATCAATGCCTCAATTCCTTTAGAGTGAAACATCATACTCTAGTTATATAAAAAGTCCAAGTTCACTTTTTGCACGTTTTGACAGAATTCTCCTTTTAAATAATTACATTCTGTCTAGCGTTTGCTCATTCAAGTGGATCAAACAGACATCACTTTCTAGCCAGAATTGTGGTGGTGTTTTGTTTTCTTTTTTTAAAAAAGCTCCTTTTCATCCTGGAACCAGACTGCTACAATCCCTTAGCATGAACTGATTTCTCATATGTAATAAGTGAAGCAGTCTTCCAAAATGGTTATTAATACTAACCAGCCCAGGCACAAGATTTACTTCCCACCCTCACTGAAAAAACCCTAATGTTTTCTCTATCAAAAACAGACACTCACTATGGGCAAGTAAAATTTTAAGACTAAATGAGCCTTTTGGGATCTTTGAAAGAGAGGTGCTCAAAATAACATCCATTCTTTAAGTTATGGAAGTTGTCAAGTCACAGGACCTATTTGTGCTTTAATGAAGATCCCTTCAAGGGACATCTTGAAGAACTTAACATCCCAAAAGCACTATGTACAAATAAATTAATTAAGTGACCTTGTGTGATAAACATTATGCATATGGCAAACCATATGTCAGTATGGAACAGTTTTTATAGTGGGGGTGCTGAAAGCCATTGAACAAAACTGTAAACCCTGTATATGATCTAAATCACATCAAACCAAAGGGTGCTACTGCACCCCCAGAATCCCTAGCTCCAGCACCAGTGCCATATATGTGTTGGTGCTGCTCAGTTTAAGATAGGCAACTACAAACCCTGAAGACATTCTGAATTTCTCAAGACCTGTTACTTCAGGCTCCGAGGAAAAGTGAACACATGTATACCAGAGAGAAAGTTAAAACGAATGAATCCGTGCTTGTCTCATGCCAAGTCAAGGCTCACAGAACAGTAGGTCCCAGTCAGTAATTCATTTCCAGCACAATAAGGAAGAGAAACTCAAACTACCTCTGCAGTTACCATATCTAGTACTGTGGACTGGAGATAGGGAAGTTATTTTCTTCATTGTCCAACTAGTGTGAAGAGCAAAAAGCAGGAAGGATAAATTATGAGAAGACAGATTTTTAGATTGCTTAATCCAAAGCACTGTGGGCAAGAATTTTACCATGACCTCTCCCTTTATTATGTACGGATAACTGAGCGTGATGCTCTGAATGCAATAGTTCTCTCGCCACTAGGAATAATGTATATTTGTTACCGAATGGTCCCGCGGAATAGTGCGGAACTTGCACCCCGCAATACAATCGGGGGTTGCCTTTCTGATAATTGTTTCCCCAATCCCCTCTGTACGGATCAAATCCCCACACTAGGGCTGAGCGGACCCTGCCTATTGCAATAACCCAAGGAAAGGCAGGGCACTGGCAGAACTCAGCGCGGCTGACAGCGATTCACGCCGCCCTGGGTGACTCCGCCGGCTTCCAAAAGAGGCGCTCAGGCCGTCTAGGAAAGCGGGGCGCAGGCCAAAGGCCATCCCTGCCCTCAGGGTCGGGCCAGGGCACTGCACCAACGCCCAGCCCCGCACACGCTTTCCTCCCGGGCCCGGGGAGGCCACGTCCGCCCGCGCCCAGACACACGCCCGAGGGAGCGGGGAAGTTGTTTTCCGCCCCACGACCCCCCGCAATGGTTTTAGGCTCAAGGCGCGTTTCGTCCCCGCCAGAGGCAGGACGAGCGGCCCTGGACACGGCGGAGCCCCCGGGTAACTGCAAACGGGGGCTGCCGACCCACGGAGCCCCCGGGCCGAGCGCCGAGCTGCCCGCGGCGGGCGGGCGGGCGGCCCCGAGAGGCCGGCCGGGGCGGGTTACCATGCCGCCGAGGCAGACGTCCTGGTCGTCGGTGAGGATCAGCACCACGTTGGGCTTCCGCGCCCCGCCGGCGCCGGCCGCCTGCGCGCAGCCCGGGGCGCGGCTCAGCACCAGCAGCGCGGCCAGCGCCAGCCCGCGCGCGGCGGCGGTGGCGGCGGCGCGAGACATGGGGCAGGACGCAGCCGAGCTGAGCGGAGCAGCCTTGAGTCCTGCGCTGGGTGGCCCGGCCGCAAACCAGGCGCGAGCGCTGCCTGCGTAGCTGGGAGACGCCGACTCGCGAGCAGCGTCGCCTCGCCGCCCCGCCCCCCTCCGCGGCATAGGCCCAGGGCACGCGGGAGGTGCCGTCACGTGACCGGGGCGCGGTCTGCAGCGGCCATGACCGCTAGGGAAGCAGCCCCGCCCCCAGCCTCCCCCTCGGTGGCTCGGCCCCTCCCCCATCGCCCCGCCCCCAGTCCGCTGGCTCCCGAGACACCTTCCAGGAGCCGTGGCGCTGCCCGGGTTTCTCGCTCCGTGTCCCCTTCGGGTTCCCTGTGCGTGTCTCTTGGCCCCCACCCCCGTTCCTGGGATTTCATGTGTCTCCTGTAATCGGTGCATCCCAGTTAGCAGGTCTCCCCCTTCCGCTGGGGGAAGGGGCGCCACGCCCCAGAACCCCGTATGACCTTCTCAGCCAGCCCCCACCCCATGGTCATACCCACACCCTCAACCTGGCCCACCCAGCTTTGCTCCCACCCCGACTGCCCTGTCCCCATCTCACTGCCCCCCTCAGTAGGTGGCGGCTGGCTGCAGCCTGTGGCCTGGGTTTCCTGACCGTGCTCTCTTCAACCTCGGGTGAGCAGGTGTACCAGTTTTATAGGGACTGTCCCAATAGTCCGGGCTTTGTTTTATACACCTGCCTATTCTCCTCTGCCCCTGTCCCAATGTTTGATCTGGTTGCCCTACTCAGACCTGGGGCTGCTCCTGGAACTTGGGACTTTGTTAAGCAGGCCTGTTGAGCTCCCACATTTGGTGTCATCCCACTGGGAGGAGGTTAGCCAAGGGACAAAGGTCTGGCACGCTCACGGAACTGGTGACTACCCGCAGCACCACTGTGTTGTATCACTGTTGGTGCGCCATGTTTCCGGCCTCCTGCATGCTGGGTAAAGCTAGCAGCTGGCCCCTGCTGAGCCAGTGGGTCTTTTTCAAGAAGCAGCAGCATCACAAACCTGCTTGGGACTCTGGGATTTCTCCCCCCTGTCCCCAGGTATTCACCTTGGGTCTCATTGTCAGAGGTGCTGAGCTCCCACCATTCCAACTGAAGTGAATGGCAGCTGTGGATGTTCACCTCCTCTTGAAAATCTTCCTGCCTGGCTCAGGATTTTATACTGCTGCCCATTACTGCAGTATCTGGGCACCTTCCACCTAAAATCAATAATAATAGCAAAGTCCCTAATGGATGTCATGGCACTTCTCCTTTGAGGGTAAAAAAAAATCTGTTTCTTGTAGGATTATTGTTTTTATTAGTAATTTGTTTTTTGTTAATTGATTTTTGTTTCTTAGTTTTGGTCTTGTTTGTTTGCTTGGTTTTTTTTAATTTTGTTATACCAAAAGATGTCCTTTAAAAAAATCCAGCTTGAGTAAGTGACCTAACATGATATTTATGAGTTTGGAGATGCTTCTTGTTCTATTCTACTCTGGTTCTTATTTTGCCCTCATCACTGTAGTTTCTGAACACTTTCCTCTAGTGCATTAAGTGATACAACTAATATCTGTCACATATGAGATACAATGTAGTGTTTGTTTGGGTACTCCTTTTTATTTTAAGAGGTATATACTGCTGCAAAAGTCCTTTGTAATAAATAAGAGACAAGCTCTGTGTAGCTCCAAAGCTTGTCTCTTTCACCAATTGAAGTTGGTCCAAAAAAAGATATTACCTCTCCCACCTTCTCTCTCTAATATCCTGGGATCAACACTGCTACAACAACGTTACAAACAACCCATTGACAAAAAAATCCTATTGACTTCAATGGGAGCTGTTGTAGGTTCAAAGACTAAAGGCATGTCTACGTGCAGAAATCTAACAGCATAATTATCCCAGTATCTCGGTATACCAGGATAATTATACCATTATAAGTATACCAGTATAATTCCTCTTGTGGACACTTATTTCAGAATAACCAGAACTACTGTAGTATAAATATATTGGTATACTTATGTCAGTAAATTTCTCCTTATCTGGTCTGCCTTTGAGATAACTGACAACACAGAGAAGTACACGAGAGATTCAGCAATGCACATTACAGTGAAGAGGTAACAAAAGTGGGAGACATCTTAATAAAGAAACCCTCCTTAACCATTTGATATGGATAGACAGAACTCACAGATGATGTCTGTGACAGGCAACTCTCAGGACATTGTGGGTTGCTGCACACTATATTGTAATTTATACATTAAAAAGAACATAAAAACCATTTAGAAGAATACTATATAAAGTGGGTGCTGTTGTGAAGAACTAAGGCAAATGTGCTTTGGGTAATCTCTAGTCATAGAACATGGTTTCTTGCATTGTTTTCTATTACTGTGTTAGGCTTAGGACAGTTTGCTATTCCAATGGCTCCCTCCAGGGACAACTGCACAGTAAAACAGGTCATCTTCAGCAACTTCTGCTTTCTTTTGAAAATAAAATTGCCATTGTAACTGTGAAAAACAATCGCCTGGCTACATGACTAGGCAGAGTTGAGGACTGGATGATATTCAGATGCAGTCAGTGAGATTGCAGCTTCTGAACTGAGAAAATCGTACAGGAGCCTAGCCAAGAAATATACTATACAGAGAATTTTGAAAGGGACTTTGTTAGCGCTAAACTGAAGTCCAGTGTAGCAGAGCAGAGCTGGTGAAGAGAATCACAACTTCTATTATAACAAAACTAAATCTCACTTATTGTTATGATGTTCATAAGGCCAACGTCATCTGTGCAGCTGGCTGCTGCTGGGAAAGGGACAGAGGGAGTCGTGAACATGGCTTGCTGCTCCCCTCTTACGAGGCTCAGGTACTGTAGCACAAATGTATACGCTTGGCAGGCTGTTCAAAGAAGAAAGGAAATCGTGTGCTGTGTTGTCATGTATCAATGGCAAAAAGATCAAAGAAACAATTGCTTCGTTCTCATACTGAACAACGAACCGTATCGGACTAAAGAAACCAGGGTGTTCTCTAACGCTCCTTACCACTCTGCAGTTTCTCACCAACCGGGCCATTCATGCCTGCGATAATCTCGCTGCACAGCCAGTGGGGGAACTGGAGAGTGGCTTTTCTCCTGGTGCTTCAGCGCTGCGCTTCTCCCCAGCAGGCCCCAAATAACATTTCTCCGGGCCCAGGGCCTCCCATCGCCCGCCACGCAGCGAGCTACACAGGCACAAAGGTACCCTCTCGCCAGGCTGATATCGCTAACGCCGCCAGGCTCGAGCAGCCACCTTCAACCTGCCGGCCGTGCGACGGGGGCGGGCTCGTGGCCCGGCCCTGGGAACGTCCCCCAGCAGCGCCGTGTTCTTGCAGCGTCCCGCGGCAGGTGCAACCCTGGACGCTGTGCCAGGCTGGCGCGTACCACGCTGTGTGTGTCGCGGGGGGAGCGCAGCGCCCGGCCGGCTGCTCCGGCGGGCAGAGACGCTCACGCCGGGTCGAGTCCCCCCCCGCTGCCCGACGCGGAATAAGCCCGACCCGGAACTCGGCCGGACGGCCGGGCCGGAGCTGGCGCTGCGGCGAGCCGCGCTGCATGGCCGGGGGGAAGCCGGAGCGCGGGGCAAGGCTGTGCCCGGGCGGGGCTGCGCGGGCCGGCCCCGGGGGATGGACCTGCTGGAGATAGACCTGGAGGGCGGGAGCGCCTGGGAACCCGCAGCGGGAGCCGCCGGCCCCGGCCCGCAGCCCCCGGGCGCCAGGGGCGGGGGCTGCAGCAGCGCGGACAGCCTGGCCGAGGAGGAGGCGGCTCCCGCGGGCAGGTCCCGCCGCACCTCGTCGCTGGTGAGCGGCCTCCTGACCGAGCTGTACAGCTGCGGGGGCCGGGCCTGGCGCCAGGACAGCGTGGACAGCTCCACCGAAGCGTCCGCCGGCTCCGACGTCTTCCCCGGGGGCAGGGGCAGCAGCAGCGCCGAGTCCCGCCTCCTTCAGGAGCTCCGGCAGCGGCCGAGCCAGCGGCACCAGATCGCCTACCTGGGCCAGAAAGGTAAAGGAGGGAGCCAGCCCCCCAGCGGCGCGGGCGGTACCTGCCCTGTCCCCCACCCGTCCCCTACTGCCCGGGTCCCCTTGGCACCGGACCGGCCTGTCCTTCACCCCATCTCGTCTTGCGCATCGCTACTGGGGCCAGGGGACTATCCCAGCGTACACCCCAGACTCATCCCTGCACACAGAACAAAGTCCAGCCGGTCACACGGATACATGGCCCTCTTAAGGCGGAGGGTCACAAAGCTGAGAACTATGTCCGCTGGGATGGAGGGGTTAATCCGAAAAAGGTGAACGGTCATTGGGAATCGTTTCAGAAAGCCTTACTAGATGCTCCAAAAGCCACCCGCCCACAACCGAGGAAGAAGGTTGTGCTGTTTATTTTGTTGTTGTTGTTTTTTGTTCTTTTTTTAAAGGAGTCTGTTTTAAAGGAGAAATGAACGTAGCTCTAAAATTTTTGCTTTTAAAGTAACGAAAGAAAGGGGAAATTGATAATAGTAGATATAAATCAGAATTTAGGAATTGTAGAAAATTGATAAAGGACACAAGGAAAAATCTATCACCAACAGAGGTAAGGGCAATAAGAAGGAGTTCTTATAATATATTTAAGGGATAAAAAGAACCTCGACACTAGTATTGGTCCATTATTAGATAGAAATGATAGAATTATCAAAAATAATACAGAACAGGCTAGTGTTGAGTAAATATTTTTGTTCTGTATTTGGAGAAAACACAGATGATATAGTCTCATCATATGGTGATGATAACAATTTCGGTTCTGCTTGTGTCTCTGGAGCATGTTAAACAGAAGCTACTAAAGATTAGACATTCTTAAATCAACAGGTCCAGATAACTTTACTCCTTGGGGAATTCTGCACCAAAAAATTAAAAATGCTGCGCACAATATATTAAAATAATAACACAATATAACCATGCAATTTTCAATTATTTTGGTAACTTATTTCACAATACCTGTCAGTAAGTATGTCTGTAACAATACAGACAAAAGTGATTCAGGAAATGTTTTTTGAGAAATATATTTCTTACAAGGCATATTAATACAGGACTTTTGAATAATAATTCATTTAAATTACAATAAAGAAACATATTTCCTGCACCCCTCAGAAGCAGTGCAAAGGCTTGGGGGAGCCAAGGGTAAAAGGAGCTGAGGAAGAGGAAAGTAATTGCTGGGAAGGAGCCTGAAAGTGAACCTGGATGATTGTTGGGTGTGGATGGGAGAAGTATGGAACAAGGTGTTTTTTTTTTGTGCAGGGAGAGGAATTATGGGGGAATTGAGGAGCCTCCCCAATATAGATCCTGTCTGACCCTTAACCTCTTGTATTCAGGTAGGCACATGTGCTCTTGTCCCCATGTGCCCCTGTGCCCCCACTCAGCCAGCCCCCTCCCTGTCCGCATGTGTCCCTGCACCCCCACGCAGCTACTCCCATCCCTATGTGTCCCTGCACCCATCTCCTCTCTTTCCCCATGTGGTCCTGCACCCCCACTCCCATTCAGCCCCAGGTCAGTGCTGTTATCCACTAGCTCCTGTGCCCCCTCACTAGTCTGTCCCCCAACTAGCTCTTCTGAATTCCAGTCTATGTGACCCCCCCCCCCAGCAGCCTTTTGTGCCCTGCTCTGTCTGTCCTGCCCTGCCTCACCTCATATCTATCCCATGCCTCCTTGCCTGGCCACATGGGCAGGGCAATGTGAGGAAAGCAGTATCTCCTCCTCTCTCTCCCTTGCTGACTGCTCTGGCCAGGAGCTGCCTGCCCTCTCTTTTGGAGCCACAGAAGCCCCCTGATGGGTGAAAGATGTAATTGCAGCATCTCCCCAGCAGAATATATTTTCTGCAGGGGAAAAAAAAGTCTACAGGGGACATGAATTCTCTGCATGCACAGTGGTGCAGAATTCCCCCAGAAGTATAACTTGTATCTAAGACTTTTAAAAGGACTGGCTGAGGGGTTCATTGGACCATTAATGCTGATTTTCAGTAAGATTTTGTATTGTAAGAGTATTGTAGAAGTTCCAGAAGACTGGAAGAAAATCAATGTTATGCCATATTTTAAAAAGGGTAAACAGGATGGTCCTGGTAATTATAGGCCTCTCAGTATGATGTCAATCCTGTGCAAGATAATGGAGCGACTTATATGGGTCTTGATTAATAAGGAATTAAAAGGGAGTAATGTAGTTAATGCAAATCAGCATGGGTTTATGAAAAATAGAGCCTGTCAGACTAACTAGATTATTTTTTTATGAGATTACAAGTTTGGTGGATAAAGGTAGTGTAGATGTAATATACTTAGACTTCTGCAGTACTTGGTACTGTGACCCGTCTGTACCCAGGGTAGCCACCTGAAAATGCCAAGGTCAGGGCAGGCTGCTAAAGGATAACAGATTCTCCCAGCACTGGTGGGTGACACTGAAGTTAGGCTTCCCAACCAGCCACAAACGGTGTTTCTGATTCCCCACACTGGTTATCAAGAAGCCAAAATAAAAATATAGACAGCCCACTTTACTGCATTTCAGTCTCTGGCTCCCAATCAGCCAGTAGGTCCAGTAAAGAGACCAGTTATGTAAAACTCTATGCTCTTTACCAGAAAGGTTTCTCATGACCCCAAAGGGTCATCCACAGTACCAGATCATTCTAAGTTTGGATCTTACCCAAAATACCACGCTGCCAGCAAATCCTTTAGTAACTAAAACTAAAGATTTATTATAAAAAAGAAAGAAACAAACTATAAAAGAAGTGCTAAAGGATTAAAGCAATCAGGCACATACAAATTGATCTGAAAGTCCATATATATCAGGTTTCTAGTAGAATTGTGGAGTTTTCAGGCTTGTATAATCCCTCTAGTGCACATCCAGTACCTGGATGGGTCTCAGTCCTTTGTTTCACAGCTTAAGTTCAGTTTAGTTGTAGGTGAGTTGATCCAGAGGTAGGTAGGTGGCTGAAGACAAAGAAAAAATGGATGTCATGCATCTGCCTTTTATGTCCTTTGCCATGCTGCTTGTGGAATTTTACAGGAATAAGATGGCGTCCAGGGTCACATGAGTGACTGGTGACTCATCAGGTATATCCCTGGCTTCTCCCCCTGACCCATCATACCTGTGAGTTTCCTTAATGGGCCATTAAGCAGGCTAGTGCTGCAGCCATCCTGTCTGGGGTGTCACCTAGACAGTACAGTTTGACATATAGGTATATCAAACATATCCATAACTTCCATTACACATATAACACATGAACATAAACATCTTCATCTTACTTAGCACTTTGTAGCCTTTCTAACAGTACTTGACATGGCCTATCTCACATGAATTATTATGATTCTGACGTATTGATGTTAAACAACATAATAAATGTTCCCTCACCCCCGAGTCCAGCCAGCGTGACTTGACATTTTGATTTAAAAAACCAGAACAATATAAAAATAATGTGGTACACATTAAATGGATTAAAAAGTGGCTAATTACAATGTGATGATTCCCCATTCACAATTATCAAGTGGGTGTGGTTCTAATGGGATCCCACAAGGATCAGTTCTTGGCTCTACACTATTTAACATTTTTTTTTATTAGTGACCTGGAAGAAAACATAAAATCATCACTGATAAATTTTGCAGGAGACATTAAAATTGGGGGTGTGGTAAATAATGAAGAGGACATGTAATTGATTCAGAGTGATCTGAATCAATTGGTAAACTGGGTGCAAACAAACACTATGTGATTTAATACAGTTAATTGTAAATGTATACATCTAGGAACAAAAAATGTAGCCCAGATTTATAGGATTGGGGACTTTATCCCGGGAAGCAGTGGCTCTGAAAAAGATTTGGGGGTTGGGGTGGAAAATAGGTTGAACATGAGCTCCCAGTGTGACGCTGTGGCCAAAATAGCTAATGTGATCCTGGGATGCGTACAGGGGAATCCTGAGTAGAAGTAGGGAGGTTATTTCACCTCTATATTTGACCCTGGTGTGACTGCTGCTGGAATACTGTGTCAATTCTGGTATCCACTAGTTCAAGATGTTGATAAATTGGAGAGGGTTCAGAGAAGAGCCATGAGAATGATTAAAGGATTAGAAAACCTGCTCTATGGCAATATACTCAATGAACTCAATCTATTTAGCTTTAGAGGTATAGTATTATCTATCTGTCTGTCTATCTACATACAATCTATTTAGCTTATAGTACCTCTGTTGGGAACAAATATTGAATAATAGGCTCTTCAGTCTTGCAGGGAAAGGTATAACATGATCCAATGGCTGGAGGTTGAAGCTAGATAAATTCAGAATTGGAAATAATGTGTGAATTTTTAACAGTGAGGGTAATGAACCATTGGAACAATTGCCTAAGGGTCATGGTGGATTCTCCATCCCTGGCCATTTTAAAATCAAGATTGGATGTTTTTCTGAAAAACATGCTCCAGGAATTATTAGGGGGAAGTTCTATGGCCTGTATGATACAGGAGGTCAGATTAGATTATCACAATGATCTCTTCTGGCCTAGGAATCCCTGTCCCACTGGTATGGGGAGCATCCTCCCCCACCACCCCATCAGCACCAAGAGTACCCTATCTTGCTCCCAACATCATCCTTGCATGTCTTCCCCACTGGCACTGGGAGTATCCTGTCCTGCACTCTACCCTCATCCCTGTCCAACCACCTCACCAGCACAGGGGTTACATTCTTCCAAAAGTATCCACTCTTGCACAGGGAGTATTAACCTATTCTATCTATTGAGTCCTAATCTCTCTTCTACCCACTGTACCTGATCTGTGTCAAACTTTCTTGCACAGAGGCACAGTGATTACATCACTCAAATCCTTCATGTTTGCTTATGGATGACACCTTCTTTTATACTGCTTCCTTTTCCTGCACTTCCATCTCCTCCTCCCTATTGTCTTGGGAGTTACTTCTCCACCCACCTCTTCATCTTCTCTGCCTGCACAAGGGTTACTTTTTTCTTCTGTCTGCTCAAAAATTCTCTCTCCAGCCTTCCCCCCATCTTTGCACAAACAAACCAGAGCTGGTTCTGCTACTATGTATTGCAGCTTTCCCATCTACACAGCTATTTCCCCTCTCCCAGAAACTGCCCCATCCTCCACCTGCACAACTCCTGGGAAAAGTGGGTGGGTTAACCAGGAGTTTGTCATAATGTTCAGTGCTTGAATGGTGGGGATGTCAGGTGCAGCATGAGCAAAATGAGCCATTATCTTCAGTTAACACTTGTTCATATTTTTCTGAAATCTATTACAAAAACACGGGTTCCAGATTTTTTCTTTATAAATTATCTAAATGTCAAATAGTGACCAACTGTCACTTGTTCCTGAAAGATTTCTTGGCTTTAATGATTGGGGCTGCCAGATAAAGGGCGCCTTAAGGAAACAGGTTTTGTGAATTTATTTAGCTGCGTGTGACCTCTCACGCAATTTCCATAGTGTTAAACTAGTGAAGCATATTAACTCTGTAAACTTAGTCATGCATTACAGATTTTATGTTCTTAAAGGTAGCCAATATTGGGGTCACTTTTTTATTTCTGATGTACTGAGGCTTTTGCAGTTGACCTGTTAGCTTATATGCAAATAAATTGAGTCTGAGAGGAAAAACAATTTTTTAAATGGAAAAAGTAACTAAGGCAGTTACACCATTTGTCTTACCCTTTGGAAAACTTGAAGCCAACCAATAGCAAAATGAACCTATCCAAGAACGTTAATAAAAACCAAGCAACCGTGACACTAGATATTAAGAAAAGGATGTTGCTTACAACTAATATCCTTTGACCAGGTAAGGACTATACAAACACCTCATTTCTCCTGAGGTTAAATAAGTCTTGTTGGCAGGGGAAAAAACGAAGTGAAACTTGCCAATTTCTTCAAATCAGTCTAAACAGCTTTCTGCTTCTGTGTCTGGTCTCTGAAAGCGGCATTACTCCATCCAATGTTACAAATGAAAACCACGGTCTTCCTCAGTCTCTAGTGGAAACATGTAGTTTCAATATGATTAGTTCAGTCTAGAATACGTTTAAAGAACCAAAACTTATCAGGGTTTGCATGAGTGTAACTGTAACTTAGTGAACATCTCTGATATACAGGAAAGAATAAAATTTAGCTCCCTCTGTTGATTCTACATGGTAACCAGAGCCAAAAAAATGAAGTCCATGAACCTGATTCTGAATACACACGGGGTTCAGAGCTATAAATAAGAAAGTTCCAGTTTTTCCCACAATTTTCAGAGAGAACCGTATTTTAGGGCATACATGTAATGGCAACATAACTAGTAGGTATTTTTAGCTATATCTGTCACAATAAGCACAAATTTATAAAATAGGAAAATGGAAATTCTGCCCTTATACAATGTGTGCAAGGTAATTATTGACTTTGGCCCTGTTCCTGAAAGCACTTTTGTATGTGTGTAGTCCCATACAATAAAGCTACTCTCATTAATACAGCTATATGTATAAATGTCTGCAGGACTGGGTCCTTTGAGTGGCTGCTGTAGCAATTACCATAGGTGACACTGTGAACTCAAGTCATGCGTATTTCAGTCTGGACTGTAATAATTTTGTGTTCTGCTTATTGACAGATGCTGATGAACTGACAGCTATAGTACAAGAACTGAATTACAGAATTTGTGTTCAGTCAGCAAAGTTGCTTCGTCATCTGAAGCAGAAAGATAGGCTTTTGCATAAAGTGCAGAAGAACTGTGATATTGTCACAGCATGTTTGCAGGCAGTCTCTCAGAAACGCCGTAAGTACTGTTTTGTGTACACGTGCATTAGTTGTTAGTAGTTCATTTAATTAATATGGGTGGTATTTTTATTAAGTTCTTGCGTTTGATAGTATAAAACTTCTAACCGAGCTCTAAAATCAAGAGGCTAGTTAATACTCTTAGATCCATCTGACTGGCTCCCACTGAAGTCTATGGGAGTTGCGTGTGAATGAGTTGAAAAGAATTGGTCCAAATAATTGATAAGATACGCTATAATAGTCCAAAATGTGTGTTTGAAGAAGTTGTATCTCTCACAGAGTTCTCTCTGTAATGTTTTTTCAACTTCAGCATAGGGGAAATGTGTTGATTCTGCTTGCTGTGTTTACTATTAAACTTTTGTATGGCTGGGGGAGGATTGTAAGTGCCATTATTTTCTCTTCATTAGGAACTGTGTATTGTATGTATGTTTTACATTCCAGAGTAGTAGTGGTAATTGTAGTATGCAGTTTCTTTACTAAATGGATTCAGAACTATAGGTATTATTAGGAAGCTTGTATTCCAACATGTCATTTGTGCTAAGGTTTCAGAATAGGAGCTGTGGGGAGGAAGAGAAATGTTGCTGTCTGCATGTTAATTTTTTTTCTGACTAAACAGAGTATTTTTGTATTTGACTTTTGATCATTGTTGAAAGACACTAAGCTGCTTTCAGTAGGTTTCTGGTATAGTGAAACTATAAAATGTCATATCTAAAAGCTAATCATAGCTTTAGAAATGATATATGAAAATTACCTAACATTCCGTCTTATTTTTTCATTAACACGCAGCGTGACAGGTACAGTAAATGTTCAGGTAAAGTAAATTTAAGCATGACCACTTCATAAAAATGCCTGCAGCAGCTTTGAGGTGCATGTAAAAGGTTTATTTTAAAAACTTACTGTAGTGGCATATGCTAATGTGGTGTAAGTAAGGGTTTGTCTGTTTCTATTGTAAAATTAAATCTTTGAGTGTTTACAAATGCTGATATGCTCTAGGTGAAATTTAGCAAACAAGTTCTCAGTTGACATATACTACTTAAGATACATGTTCTTCCTCTCCTCTCTCCTTTTTCCCCAGAAAAAATCTTTAAGGCCTGAATTCTGCAAATGCTTAAACACAAACATAACTTTAATCATGTGAGTAGTGTCAAGATTGGGCCCTAAATTCTGATGGTGAAATACTGGCCACAGTGAAGTCAATGGCAAAACTCCTATTGACTTTACAAGATCCAGGATTTCATCTTGTGTGTAAAAACTGTAAATCTGAGTTTGATTTTTTTTTTCATTCATACTATTAGAAAGTGGCACCTTTTGTTTGAAAGAAACCCAGTGAGCTACCCTTGAGAAAGCAATTTAAGTTTCGAAATGTGCAGTTATTGTTTAGGAGCCGTGTGTGTGTTTGAAGCCAGGTTACTGGCATGCAGTATATCTTTTTAAATTAGACTTTTGTATTTAGTGAAAGTTATTTAACATTGTGATAGATTTCTAGACAGGGCCCTCCTCCCCCCATGTGAGGGCCCTGCTTCTAGATACACACATTTGAACTTCCTGATTTTTGTGTATCCCAAAGTAACTGTAATTTAGCCATCTTGTGCATTTAGGATGTGATCCAAAGCCAACTGAAGTTAGTGGAAAAATTTCTGTTGGCTTTAATGAGCTCTTGATCAGGCCCACACAATGTTAATTTTTATGCCTTCATGTAAAACTATTAATGACATATATGTACAGGGTGTCAGAATTACATTTGCTGTGGGAATATAACTTTGAAATTTCTGATATTTGTGCAGGGCCCCCACATGGAGGTGGGGTGGGGGGAAGGGTATACTTTACCAGAGGCCCTGGGGGGCCTGGCCCAGGCTGCAACCCACAATACCATGAGGAAAAAAATTTTCATGGCTCATGAGGTTGTATGTATGGGATGATGG